>JAAXCT010000001.1:0-1205718 GCA_012490785.1 Eragrostis nindensis | reverse complement strand
CGGGCCAGGGACGCTCGGTCGCTGCTGCTGCTGATGGTTCGGGAAGGTGTCTTGGCTCGTGCACCATCATCATCGCGCGAATAGCATTCACCGTGCTGCTGAAGAAGGACTTACGACGGCCAGCCGGTCCGCGCCCCCGATCGAGCAGGTCGCAGGTACGTGGTGAGCTCCCATCGCACCACGTGCAGTCGCTGCTGCGCGCGTGGCGATCGAGGGTGAGCGCACCGGCCTGCGTTCAATGAGCGAACAATGGCCCTGTTCGGCAGGCTGTTTTGCAGCCGTTTTACTGTAGCGGCTGCTGAAGAAATAACTGCGAACACTGTAGCGGCTGAAGAAGAAATAACTGCGAACACTGTAGCGGCTGATAAGCAGAAGGCCAGGCGAACAGGCTGAATGCTGCACGCCCAGGTAACTGTTCACATACTTCATCATTCTGCTCGACTAGTTCGTCACCATGAGTCCGAGACCCTAGCTAGGCTGGCATCATCCGAAATCAAGTGCTCGACCAATGCCCGCTTCAGCAATCGGCCGGCTAGATGAGCCTTTACCATAGAAAAAGACACAGGTCGAATAGCATTACTGCTAGTAGTTTGCACAACTTTGCTGGAGAATCAAGTGTGTTGATGGGAGCATAATAGAACTAGACTAAGAGCATCTCCAGCAGGATATGTAAAAATAAGCCTATACATGTTCATGTAGGGGCCGGCCCCTACATTCAATTCAAGCCCTCAGAAAATGCATTCAACTCCAGCAGCACCTCTTACATCAAAGCCCCTACAATTTGTTAGTCCCACTCATTATTCTCTCATCTCTCTCCCGTCCCCTCTCTTCTTCCTCCCTGCCGCAAGCAGCAGCACGACGGCGCCCTGGCTTGAACACGACGGCGAGACGGCAGGCGGGGCATCGGCGGGGGCAATCCACGCCGCACGCGGGGCGCCATGGCCTCCGCCTGCCTGAGAAACTAAGGCCGCGCCATGGCGGCGAGACGTGGCCGGGGCGGGAGGAGGTCGGGCATGGCGGCGCGGCGGCAGATTTGGCTGGGGCTGGCGTGCGGCCCTCCTCCACGTGGCGCTCCCCGACGCGGAGACCCAGCGTGGCTCTCCCCCGACGCGGCGCTCCCCGACGCGGCGACTGGGGCACGGCTGGAGGCGAGGCCGTGCGACCCTCCACCACGCGGCGCCCCAACAGGAAGGCATGACGCAGAGGAGGTGGAGGCGCCCCCACAGCCAGCCATCCCCAGCCTCGCGCTCGTGGTCGCTAGATTCGGGCGGATGCAAGCAGCGCCCAGACGAGCTCGCGGTAACACCGCGCACGGCGCACGGTAGCTAAGGAGCCACGACGGCGCAGGAGCGGGCGTAGGATGGCCGGCGATGGGGCCTCTAGATCCGGTCCTGGGCGAGCTTCTCCGTGGTGGAAGCGACCGGATTTGGCACCGGGAGGGGGGCGATAGAGGCGGCGGTCGCCGGCTATAGCGAATGGCCGGGCTGGGAGAGTCGCGCGGGAGAAGGAAGGGTCACGCCCGGCCGTTGTGGCGGCCCCACTGGTCTAGCGACCCAACAGCGAGTCCCCAGATCTGGGGGCTTTGGAAGGAAATCTGGGGACCCGATATGCTTAGGGGCTCATGTAAGAGCTTTGCTGGAGTTGATTTTTTAACTTCAAGCTCCTACATCCCATATAGGGGCTCATGTGGGGGGCCCTGCTGGAGATGCTCTTACCGATTGATGGGTCTACTTGTGTTTTGATGTGATTTATCCACGAGCTTAGTCTACATATTGATAGCGCAGGCGAAATTTTTTGCTTCTCGTACAGATGCAGTAGGAACCCGCAAGACTGCTTCAGAAAACAACAACAAAAAGAGTTATCGTGACGCCTTGACAGTTTGATCCAGATGCATTCATTATCCAACGGTTTCACATGTTTTCCAATCAACTCCTTTGACAGGGCCAGAGGCTAAAGAGAGGCTAAAGAAGAGGCCGAAGATGGGGAGCCTGTGCCGCCGGAGCAGATGTGCGCTATCCCGAGATCGATGCGGACGGTTGGTCGCCGCCGGACTGCCGGAGCCTGATCAGGGCAAACACGGGGCAAAACGAATCGTTGGCAGTAACAATGAGATCCACCAACAATACCCGTGAACCTGACGCTTTTGTGGCGACGGCCCCTTGTTAGGCCAGGACAAAGGGATTTGATTCAGACAAATGAATACAGAGCAGAAGCTTCGGTGGAGTCTACGCGGCTCCTCCTTCAGAACGACGGCGACGCACCACAGAGCAGTGGGTGGCGGTAGGGGTGTAAATAGGTGCCGCTAAGGGTAACCTTTGATCCTCTTTAGTTTAAACAAATGAATTAGATTTCCAAAATAAGAGTGTTTGAACTAAATAGGGTCGGAGGTGACTCTAAGGGTCGCTAGTTTTCACCCCTAAGTCGTGGCACGAAAATTAAAGGCGGCGCGAGTTGAAGGGCACCGCAGTTGTGTGAGCTTCAAGGAGGTAGCAGAGGCACAGACGAGGGATGCGGTGGCGGAAGCATGGCGCGTAGGGAGGCCGCCGCGGCGGTGCGAGCTTCTACAAGGCGGCAACGGAGGCATGCAAGAGGGATGTGGTGGCCGCGACGGCGGCGGCGAAGGAGCAACGGCGCCTCGCCAGTCGTCGTTGAGGCAGCCGGACGGCGGCGGCACACGAGCGGAGGCGCCTCGCTAGTCGTCATCTATGTTGCGTGCACTTCGTCGTCGATACATGAAATGAAAGTACTAAATTACCTTTTATTGATTTATTTAAGAATAAAGAAAATTAATTAGTAGCTGGCCCACATAATTTGGTATCGGTCCACAACTTCCTTCTACTAGGTACCTGCTTGTTTTTAACCGTCGGCCAAACAAATGATTATAATTAACTTCAAACACCATAAAATTTCTTTCTAAAGTAACCATTTGTTCATTACCTTTTGGTTAGGTGGGTAAGCAGGATATCTCTAATGGCCACATCATCCAAACAAAAATCGAGTCTTCATGGGTACTCATTATGCCCGAAATAAAGAGTTCAAGAATCTTTCTATATCTAAAACGTGAAGGTTTCTTTGCTCCTGATTGGTCGATTCTATCTTCAACTTGCCACCGTTGATTTGCTAACCCGTGTTGTCATCACCGTTGATTTCTCCACCTAGCTCCATCGAGAAGGTTCCGGTTTTGATGGACTCTTCCAGTGATCCAGTCTTCCTTCATGCTGTCCGCTCCCACCGCCGTTTTCTTCCCATCTCGCTCTCGCCGTTGTCACCTGCTTCGCAAAGGACGCTTCGTACATCGAGCCACAAGGAGCCTGCTGCATTCGCGACCACTTGGTGGTGGCGACCTCCGGCACAGACAAGGCCGGCATCAGAAGCGGTTGGCGAGCTATGGAACGTTCGAGGCAAGGCGGAATATGCAGGTGCCACATGCGTCACGCGCATCATCACTATCTCAGCCTGAACAATGCACTGCATCACATCGATCCTCCTCCTTGCGAATTCTATATACTCACATTCCATTTTAGTACCCAACCTGTTGCTTGCAACATGTTCGACGGAATGCCCAGCTCACGGCTGACAAAATATGTTGTGCATCTTGGACAGTGGCAAGGCGGTAAACAAGATGATACACATGCCTCATGGGATTCATACTACACCATCTAGCCTTGAGAGTTGACACGATGCATGGCCCTCTTGCAATGGCTACGCAACTCTCCAGATCATTACCATCAATGAGTGGCGGAGCCACCTTGATGCATGGGTATTCCTAGGAATACCCAACTTTTTCTTGCAAAAAAACAAGTTTACATAGTGTTTTTACATATATGCAGCTATGTTGGGCTAAAAACTTCCTTTGTTTGAGTTGTAATCGAGGCCAAACAACACTGAGACTGAGGTTGCAACTAATCAGATAGCAGAAATTGAACATAAGTACTTTGAAAGGGATACCCAACTTGGTAGTATAGAAGTACCAGTGCCATCTTGGTCTCCTATTAGAGACTGCAAATATAATGCCTTCCTCCAGTGGCTCATTCAAATGAATTTTTTTGCTGCTTCAACTATGAGGAATACCCAACTTGAAAATCCTAGCTCCGCCACTTCATCATCTTCCCTAAGAATTTGGTAGCCTTTCCATTCCGCTTTAGTATGTCTAAATTTCTAGCAGTTGACACAGAATATATATGTTAGCACCAGGGAGGAGAACGACTGAATGACTATGCTGAAGTGGAAATCAAGACAAGGCTAATCTTGGCTGCAGTGTGGTTCAAGTGACCGAACTTGTCCTTAAGGTATACCCTCTGCAGTACATGAGTGTTCTGTGCACCAGCCGAGTTGCACGTCCAGGCCATCAGGGACGGCAAGGAGCCCAGGCTTGTTGAAGAAACGGAGAGATACCTAGGCCGACAAATATATATTTCCTCGACAGAACTAGAGGGGCATTGCCATCTATCTCGCCGAAATCTTTCTAGCCTTCATGTTCATGACTCTTGCCTAGACTTTTGCTCTTAACTGATTTCAATATATCAACAATATGCTTAATTCTATTCTCTTTGTACTTGGCTTTTCCAATACTGTAATATTTGACATAAGGTTCGTTTTCATGTTGAGATACTCTCACCTGTCCACGATATGATGTTTGTCAGTAAGCTATAGCTGATTAGTAACCATCCTTTGTATGTTTGGTTCAATAAAACTGAACCCATCACTTTAACTAGATCCTTTCATTTTTCTGTTATACATACTCTCTAATTTAGAAAAAGATATATTCACAAAAGGCCAGGACAGGTGAGAGTTATAATTCAAATTTTCAAAGTTCAAACTGGCAGAAAAAGATTCAACTATTATCTAATGTCATTCAATCTTTAAGATGCTGATATAACAAGAGGCATGAACAAAGAACTAAAAAGAAAATGTCCTTACAAAAAGTTATTTAATTTTCATAACTATAATGATGTGATGTTCATACTATTTTCTCATTGAGATGTTCTTCTCTTTCCTACAGGCTTTTTGGAGTCAGAGTTATGTTCCTATAATGTTAGCTTGTTACTGTAGACAGATTGATGCTAAATATATGACTATGGTGTCAAACCCGCAAGCAGGTTTCTTGCAATCAAGTAAATGGCACTCAGTTCCAAATACAAACTTCTGCTATATCCTTAAGCTCCTCTGCTACACGGCGTTTAGTTGCTTGTCACTTTTGCACATTACACTACATATACAAAACTGAAAGTTCTTAGAATCCAATCACAGATGAATTAGAATAGAACTTCAAATGAATATTCATGATCAAAATATGCAGCAAGGTAAAACGTTAAGCCAGCGACCATTTTTCTATTCACTTTTCCCTAGCTACTTCATCCCAAATGCGGTGTCTTCAGCTCACTGATGCAGCTGCTACTGAAATTACATTCAACGGAAAGCAAAGCAAGAAAGAGTACATATTTGCAACAGGCAGGGGCGCGCCAAAGTGCGCGCCAATTTTCTAGTAGAACATCTGAAGCATGAAGCTCTCACCTTCCTTCTGAAAGATCTATAGCATCAGCCATGCCATTGCTCTCATATATCTCATGTTAACTTCATTAAAGCGTAAATAAGTACCCAATTTATCCACAAATATGGATTTTCTGGTTCTATATATGAAGTTAAGTAATTTTAAACAGAAAGAGTTATTATATGACTATGATAGTTGTTTAAATGTTTCATGATGAATCTAGTAACATTATTGTTATGTTATCAATTCTAAAAAAAAAAAATTGAACAAACCTAAAATTCCTTATTTGTACACGGATGTTGTATTTCTCTAACCCCAGCAACACGTCTGAGTAAGAGAAGGGTTGTGCGTGCCACTCGCCACAGTCGGTCTCACCGAGGGTTAGGACTAGCTGTTCTAAACTCTTTGATGGGGAACAGCCTGATGATGCAGTGACGAAGCTTCCTCGTCATCTAGGGTGGCCATGCACACCCCCCCCCCCCCCCCCCTTTCTCACAGGTCAAACTCCACTAAATCAACGTAATTTTGCTACTTATCAACGTTTTTAACGCAAATTTCCTAAGGCTGGCTCCCTCTGAACTTTGGTTGAATCTCCGCCAGTGCGTGTATGTATAGCATTTCACATCACCTCTGGTTCTTAGGTTAACGACCTCGCCATGATGAGTCGCTCCATTAATTACCGCATGTCTGTTTGCATCAGCAGCTCGGTACCATGCATGAGCCATCACCGTAGCAAGTACAGTAGCATATCGAATCCACTAGTCATGCATGACTTATCGTTTCCACAACTTCAGGGTTTAATGCTGCCGTGCATTATCGGCCAGAGCCGTGTAGATGGAGCACGGGTAAAACAACGGGTGCGTTCGTTGCATGGGGTCTAAACTTAGAGGGTTTTTGCAATGAATATTGTGATTACAAATAAAGTTTAATTACAAAACTAATTTCAGGACTCCGCTTGAATTCGCGAGACGAATCTGAGGGTAATTAAGCAGTGATTGGACGATGGTACTGTAGCATCACTGTAGCGAAACTTAGATTAATTAGGCTCATTAGATTCGTCTCGCGATTTAGAGAGGGGGTCGTGACATAGGTTTTGTCATTAAATGAATAAAAATATTCTTAAATAGTAAGATTTTCTTTGATGTGACAGGTCTAAACTTTAGAGGGGGTGCAACGAACGCACCCAACATCGGCCCACAAGATGGTCGCACATACAAACTGCCATTGACCCGGTTCAGAGAAAAAAATAAGTTATTCTGATGGTTGATCCATGTGCCTTTTTGTACAGAGAAGCAAGAGGTTATGTGATTACGAGCAGCCTTTGGATTTCGGTTGCTGATAATCGTTAGTAAGAAAATGAGACAGCGCACACACAGGAATTGATCATCTATATTTTTTTCAAGTAATTTGATCATCAATCTAGCTAATTTCTACGAGACACAAAATTCAGTTGTAAACTATCTTACATATGTGCGAAAGAGCCTGTAGCCTAATAGTTACAAGAGCCTCAGTAGCACTCGGTGACTTTGTCAATTTTGAGGATTTGTCAGCTCAGTGTGCAATGTGGACGAGGTGCCCCAGCAACACGTCTAAATAATTGTTCACATCACCCCTTTAATCAGGTTGGCTAGCTAAGTTCATCGCCGTGAGTCGTCGCATCGCTCCATGACCTTAGACATCATCACAATTTTTTCCTGTGCTCAACCAATGCCGCTCCAGTCAGTCTCCCAGACTCGAGCCATCTCCATCGCAGGTCGAATCTACTACTCCGGCGGACTCTGCCGTGCATTATCAGCCACCGTGTTGTGTACGGGTAATACCATCAGCCAAAGATGGTCGCACATACAAATTGACTGCCACTGACTACGCACGACTTGTAAAAGTATAAAGACGATATATGCATGATTTCAGCCGTATGCAGCCGCTAAAACTACAGATAGCTCATCTCCACCACCCAAAAAAAAAAAAGACTGCTCTCAGTCTCAGTTTGAGAACTGCTTCAGTGAAGCTCTTTTCAAAAATAACACAAATGTTAAAGCAGTCCCACTAATTAATAAACACTTTTTATTTTTTCTCTAATTGCTTAGCCTGGTTTGCCCTGGTCCGATCCAAAACCTAGACCAAAATCTGATGGAACAGCGGTTATCGTCCGACTCCGTCGTTCACTCCCGTCCCTTCCGCAACAACGACGCGCAAGGCGGCCAGATGATTTTAGCTCTGCCGTGGTGGCGTGAAGAATGACAACCGGATTCCTGGGGGACGGCGAGTGAGGACCGCCAGTTGGTTTCCAGCTTGGCGCACGCCATCAAGCATGGATTCTCACCTTGTCACGCACACGTACAACACGGCCAGAGGGCCAAGAAGCAAGCAATCTAGCATGAGCATACTGGTCCATGACTCGGCATATATAAACCACTGAAGCTGGTGGATGATATCATGATAATAAACATATACATTCTTCTCCTCCATCTCAACACACCAGTTAATCGCAAAAAAGAAAAAATCTCAATACACCAATCCATTAGAAGGGGAAAGATCGAGAAAGAAATTTAAGACATGGCATGAGCGCTAGATCAACCGGAGTTATCTTTGTAACTAGTATGGTTGCCCGACGGCACACAACTCCCGCAAGGCCGCACTGTCCCGGACGGATACGATGCTCGACCCCACGAACTCCTGCGATCTCCGCGCCTTCGACAGCATCATATGCTCGACTCGAACCCATGAAGGCCATGACTAGGGCCGTGACAATCACTTTGATCACGGGCACGTCGAGGCACGGGGAGGGACGTGCATCGGGTGGAGTGGGCAGCCCATTCCCTGTTTGAGGCTACCGCACCAAATTTAGCTTCCACAGGAAACAGCCGCGACCTCACTCAACCAACAGCCCCAGACCATAGCAGTGGCCTCCTCCGCGTGCGTCCGCGGTGTTTACGCATGCGCCTTTTCCTTCGGCAGCGCCGCGGACAGGTTCTGCACTCTTCATCGCGACATTTTGGGTGATAGGGGCAGCGATACAGGTATTGTCATCGGTCATTCGCCCGTGCAAACAATGTCCATCACCAACGGCACCGCACGTTAATTTTATTGCCTGATGACAGGATGGTTGTCAATTAATTAACCAACGGAGTTTAAACCAATAAAGAACCAGTTTGGAGAAATACACTTTTGACCTGTCAGAATCTACCCACCTGTCTATCAACCGTTGATTATCACCCTTACCCTTTTAATCTACGGTCCAATCCTGGCAAAACCGGCCCCACACCGCAGGAGGGGACGTTCCTAACGTTACTCCCGTCAGATTTAGTGAAAAAAACCTGACATCGTTAAATCTTTTGTCACCCGGCGGTGTCGTAACTTCCGGCTATTTCCCACCAGACTGATTTCCGCTTTTGACGATCTCTTTCCTAAGGCGCCTTCCATCTTTCTGCCGCGGGATGAATTTGATTATTGATCGGGACTCCACGAACTGGTTCTCGATCGGGACTGCACGAACTGGTGACTCGATGGGGCGCGCATGAATTTGAATCTTGTTCGGCCGCGCACGCAGGTGAGAATTCAATCCATACCTTCTTCTTCTTTATCGTTGTCCAGTCGCGGCATCGGTGCGCTGATTTTGAATTTCTAGGGTTCGTAGCTTGGGTAGCGGGTAGCTGGGTGGCCCGCCGTCGTCTGCAATGTCGAGTTGCTGGCGGCCATGTCGTCGAATGGGCGGCCGTAGTTTGGCGGGCAAAAAGATGGTGCCGACTCCGTAATGCTGCCCGGCAGGCACGATTGTCCGGCGTTCTCTCACCGCAGCTTGTAGCACGACCCGCAAAATGCGCCGTCGTTCAACATCGCGAACCTTTACTGCAGTGCCGTCGTTGATCAATTTCTGAACTTTTCTGTACCCTGTTTTTCAGACATTAGTTCACACCGTGCTTACTTGAGGTTACAACATATTATTATTAGCGAGTCATCAGTTGCAGGGCAGTGTAAACCTCATTGATCGCTTAAACATATATTCGATATACAGCTAACAACATCCGGTCTTGCAACTCTGTACAAATTCCTTTTTTTTCCAATAGCAAAATTTGTGCTAATTTTGTGATCTTCAGTCTTCACCAACCATTGATCCATGTTTTCCCGAGCTCCCACAAAAAAAAAACAAAGAGGGGAATCAACTACCACGATCACCATCAGGATCTGATGGTTTAAGAATTCAGAGCTGCTTCTGCTCTCCTCTGCTTCCACAGCCTCTCCGCAACTTCTTTCATGTGTGGTCTGTCATTACGGGTAGGAGCAACACTTCAAATTGCCACATCAAAGATTTTGTTCAGTATATACTCGTTTACTTCTTCAGTTAAGATTGGATCCAGTATGTCCTTAACTTTGCCTCTGTTATATTTACCAAATGCCTGTGAATACCAAACTAAAACGCAACAATGAAAGGGCAGGCATGAGCTAGATGTGAATGCCAGAATGACAGAAACGATGCACAAAAACACATCACAGAAAAAGCAGAGTACTATGTTCAGACTTTTTTTAATTGACTTTTTTTTTTGGGTTTTGGAATCAATTTCTGACTTGTAAAAGCAAACCAATGTCGATAGTACTGAAAACTAATCTGACTAAGATGATATTATTATAATTAAAAAAATGGTCTGGTACTAAAATTGGTCTGGTTATTTTTTATCACCTTTTTGATCTATTTTCTGAACTTTTCTGTACCTTGTTTTTCAGACATTAGTAAGCAGTCATTATGGGAAAGCATAAATCCATGAATGATTCCAGGCCACTCGGTGACATTACTAACGTCGCCACCAATGGTTTGCTGCCTATTTCTGTTTAGTTTTTTGTCGACATATTTCAGAAGGTGTCATCATTGATTTTCTTTTTAATTTCCGTTTCAGTTCAAAATGGCAACCAGGTTGATGAGAACCGTGCTGCCAAGCGACAAAAAGAAGCTGAGAAAAAACGTGCAAGTCGCGCCCGTAAAAAGGCTGAGGCTGAGAATTCAGTCCCGAAACCAACAGACCATGCCTTGCTTGAGAAGCAGCGCGCGCAAGGCAGGGAACGGGCCAAGCGTTTCCGTGAGCGGCAAAAGGCCGCAAAGGAACTTGAAAATGGAAAAGGTATTTTCAGAAACTTTGCCGTAATATTGTCCGTTGTTTTTAGCCCACACGCAATTTTCTGCTGTTACCCATAGAGGTACATTAATTTTTAGTGAACCTTTGCCAAGTGATTTTCTGCGTTTTTTTTTTACCCTGTAAAGGTTTCGGAGACGATATAACCTTGGAAGTTGCAAATGATGCGTTTCTCACCCCAAAAGCACCATCAGGATTGATTACAGGTACCTATTCTAAACTAATTACAATATAATATCAGTTTTGATGATTCTTTTTTTAATAACTAATGTGTTATTATAGCAGACCCCACTCCAATGTCCGTGCTTGGAATCAAGTGCCGATATAACTGATTATAATAATAAAATAATCTATTTTATTTCCCAATATGGACCTTATTATCAAGACTTGTTCTAATGAAACGGAAATTGACTTCTTGTTACCCGCAACATTATTTTGGAATTAGATTTCTAAGTTACTGCTCTTCACATGGCGACGCAAATTGCCTTCTTGTTTTTTATTTAGATGTCGAGCTCGCCAAGCGTCCTCTCGGCTCACGCCTCACGGCCAGATTGTCGGCTTGCGCGTCGATCGGTGCCAAGCTGTTAATTTGGCAATATAATTCTGCTTGATTTTCGTATAAAGAACACAAATGTTTTCTACTGGTGCATGGTCTCCATTTCCGGACTGTTTGTCACACTTATATTGGTTACCACATTTTCCTCTTTATTATCGGCATGGTCTCCGAACTTCGTTACCATTTCTCAAATCTCCAGATACCCAGCATGAGCATTTCACCCAAAAAATCATGAAGATCTTATTTTTCTGTAAAATAATTTGTAAAGGAAATGCAACCATGATTTTTTATTTCTTAATAATAAACAGGAAGGCAATTTGCATTTGACAGGAAACCATGATGCAGAGAATGCATGGAAAAAATAGTCATGCAATAATTAGCCAAGTGCAATCTTTGGCTTCCTCTGACGAGCGAAAATCGCATGCAACAATATATTTCCCGTTCTAAACTTTGAGTTTTTATTTGTGCAAAATATATAATTATTGTTTTTTCGAGCCATAAATGTTGGCATCTCCACCAATCCCACGCAAATAATTAGTTGTCTCATTTTACTCGTCGATATTATCATGATTATGTTGCAAGGTGTACCAAATTATCATTTTACTCGTCAGGTGTTTTGCCAGGTGTACCAAATTATATTTATTTTTTGCAGCCATAGATGTTGGCGTCAGACAACGAGCCCCTGCAAATAACAAGGTCTCTTTGAATGGAAATAAAATTCCTGGTATGGGAAAGTGACTAAAAACGACAGCCCTCTTCTCGTTTGGAAAGTTTATAATTATCCTGGTATGGAAAAGTGAATAAAATCTATATGGTTACGGTGGTGTACATTTGGTGGCACAATAGTTAAGGAAAGTTTTGTCAATTTTAGTAACTGCTGTACCCCATCCCGGGAATGTATTCTCAGAGAATAAAGCCCTAATTACCTGGGAGATGTTCGCGTCAGACAACGAGCCCCTGCAAATAAGAAGGTCTCTTTGAATGGAAATAAAATTCATGGTATGGGAAAGTGACTAAAAACGACAGCCCTTTTCTCGTTTGGAAAGTTCATAATTATCCTGGTATGGGAAAGTGACTAAAATCCATATGGTTACGGTAGTGTACATTTGGTGGCACAATAGTTAAGGAAAGTTTTGTCAATTTTAGTAACTGCTGTACCCCATCCCGGGAATGCATTCTCAGAGAATAAAGCCCTGATTACCTGCGAGTTTTCTGAGGTACACGTCTTGATTGGACCATCACCCATCCAAATGCTCGCCACATAACCTGTCGAGCACGCATATCTCACCATTGCAGCCATCAAGTTTGCCCTAGCTGCCTATCGCAACGCCTACTCTTCGTACAGCAGTGTTTGATCGAGCTCTCCGCGCGTTAAGTCCACAGCCGTCGAGTACTCCTTCCGTTCGATGGCTGCCTCTTCCACGTCAAGAGGTAACGCCATAAAAAGTCTCTACAATTTATTTGTCTAGAGATACGGAGCTTGTTTTATAGCTTAAAAATGATCTGATACTACGTATCCTTTGTCCATCAGCAAATGGAGTCCATGGATGGTGATACATCTGTCAAAAAATGGCCAATTCATGCCAAACCGAAAAAGGACGCTGAAACTATGATTAATCTGCAGGTGAGGCTTCTGGCCTATGCTTAAATTGGTCGATAGGTCGCTTTATATTTTGCAAACAAACTCTTGCTCATCGTTTTTGCATCTTGTTTAATTTGAATGTAGATTATATCTGTACGCCTGCCGACGATGAAGTTGTCAATCCGGTAAAGGAAATGCCGGAGGATTGGATACTTGTTGAATTCGTTGAGGGAACCGCGGTTGTTAGACGGAGACACATGGAATGTCTCTTCCACCATTTTGGAAAACAAGGATATGTAAATTGCGAGGTGCTACGTACGTAATTTTTTATTTGTGCATATCTTAAAAACCCGATGATTCCTAACGCGGCAATCAATTGTTTTTGTGTGTAGGTCATAAATGCATATATAACATTACTCAGGGCAGTACAGCATCTGAGACAAAGGAAAGGTGGCTCTGTTGTACTGGAGACCTCCTTTGTCCCACCGACGATGTAGCATGATGGAGATGAAAAGGTTATAATGGAAGAGATGTATCCAGTTCAGAAAGCAGAAAGAGAACGCATCTTAACAAGAGAATAAAAAGCTACTTGAATTCTGATATGGTAATTATGTATATGCAAGTCTTTTTACATATGTGCACGCAGTGATTATTCTTTTCATGCTTCATACTACAATGTCCGCAACTTTGCAGGTGTTCCTTCCGATAAATATCACCGATAGACACTGGTACCTTGCCGTTATAAACGGAAAGAAGGGCCAGGTACAAATCCTGGATTCTATGCCACAAGGGGGTCGCAAAGAATTATGCCTCACTGTTAGTATTTTTCTTGTCCTCTTATTGGATTACATATTAATACAATCGATATTGTACTTTATTTGCTAATCGTCTTTTGTGTAATATACAGCTAGCAGGATTACAAAAACAGATAGACTTTGTTATGAAGAGTTGTCGCCTTCCGAATCACAAGTGGAAGGACCTGAAAGTCGCGGAGTGGCCACGTGAGGAAGTGAGCCTTGGAGGTTCCACACAGGATGACGAGTACGATAGTCAATTTTTGTTATAACCTTGTCATATGCATCCTCGATACAACTCAATTAATTTTGGTTATGCTGCAGCTGCTTGTGCGGCCTATTTATGCTAAACTATATTGAGTATTGGACAGGGGAGGACCTGTCTGACTCATTTGATCAAGTGCCTGTTTTTATCATAAAAAGCTTGAATTAATAAGTGTTGTTAAATCGCATATATTAATGGGTGCACCAGTTCGTAATACAGCTTCTGTTTTATCAAACGTGCAGGACAACATGGCCCACTTCAGGACCAAGTTAATTGCTATCCTGTTGACAGATGAACTGAACATTATTAGGGAATGTCCATACAGCGACGTGTATCCCGATGAAGATGTTAATCCAGATGATGTTGTCTTGATCGAAAAAGATGACTCTCCATGGAAGTCGCAGCGATCTGCTATCACGGATGGAAGTGCTGCTGCGGAAGGAGATGGAGATCAACCTGGACAAACTCCTGACGGACAAAAATCCGTCAATAAAAGAAAGAGGAGTGACGACGAGATTGGTGGTGACCAAGATAATGGACATGTCGAAGATGACGTTGCGGTAGCGAACCTGGACGAGCTTCTTGAAGCCGCCGTCAAAGAAACAGAGATTGTCAAGGTATGAATTTGGACGAGCTTCTTGAATCCTGCACAACATTTGTTTGAGTTGAAGACTTATAATCTCTCTTTATCGATAATATCGATTTTACTTACCTCAGACTACATGTCATAGAAATGAGTTTGTTCCTACATGTTTTAGGATATATGCAACAATTAAGACCCTGGCATACCTACACGTGTAGAGGTAGTTATGATGAATGATAGTATGAAGCAAAACTTCTGTTTGAGTTGAAATCTTATATTTTTCCTTATTTCAACTATCAATAAATCTAATGATATTTAATTGAAGAATGACCCTTTTTGGGCATGTTTTAGGAGATATGCAACAATAACAACCGTGGCATACCTACCCAAGAAGATTTGTTAGCTTACGCAGCGGATGGAGTATTCGACTGCGATGAGTGCATAATAGACATGCCAAGAACCAGAGAGGATTTATTGCAGATGGCCTGCGACCAGATTGCACTAATGGATGGTGTATTACAACGCAGGTAAGCTTCTTCCCCATATGTTTTAGATAGATATAGCTATTAATACGACTTGTTCAAGTAGATACATTTTTATTGCCTTTTACTTACTCGTGGTAACACCTTGCTCAGTACAATCTGGGTGAAAACCTATGGGGGAAGTCCAATTGACGTAAGTTTAGCGGACCTTCAAACGTCATTGGATCCGACAATGCCGATGCCTGAAAATGTTTTCAACATTGGTGCAAGGATGTTTGCTAGCCGTGCAACGACTGCAGCAATTCGTGCCGGTGTAAAGGTCGACAAACATTTCATGGATCTCACCTTCTGTGTAAGTTACCGAGCTATTCATTGTGTTGGAAAGGACGTACGAATTCTGACTTAATGAATTGTTACCTCTTTCGACAGATTCTAGGCGATTTCTGGCGGCCTAGCAAGTACCAGAAAGAGCTTGATGTTGAAGCGGTGACAAAAACTTTTAAGTCTGATTTTTGGCCTTGGGGGAAATATGATGTCACAAAATGCAAATCAGTAAGAATATTTGTATGCTCTTGCTTACAATAGATTTTGTATATATACTTATACAATGCATGTCTGATTGGCAGATTCTTCTACCAATGCATCACTTCGGAAGTTATAGTCTTTTTGTAATAAATAGAAGTGAACGGACTATTTGCATGTTCGACCCGAATCCAGTCCCGGTATGGTCAGAGGAACAAAACTTTAAGAGATACGGTCTTTTACTTGGGTTCATCTACCAGAACTACGACAAAGCCATGACAACAATGTACGGGCGGTTACTCAGAATTTCAATTATTGGCATACGCCGGAAATGGACAAGTTTATGATGAACAGAAACAGGTATTCAAATTTATCACCTAATCGCTTGGATTAACTTTAATTTAAGTGCCGAGTAACACAAATGATTATTTCTATGACAGTCAATTATCCGAGCATCAAGTGTTGTCCCTGATCTCGAACTGGACTAGCACTGCTCCGGCAACACCTGTTTGTGAGGTGAGCTCAAAAATATTGTTTATGCTACTGAGACATTAATGAAATGCTACACGGGGGTCTGCATCTAATTTCCTTCTTCCTCGCAACCTGTCTGTAGGATGGACGGCATTTGCGGAGAGAGTTTATAGCGGCACTGTTGACATACACGGGAAACTATAACAAGTATGTCATACCTGAGCGGATTCGGAACGCCCTTGAGCAAGTGGTACCTGAACAACTAAGGAAATGGAGGGTCAATTGTCCTCGGATATGCTTCACTTGTAAAATCAACTTGAGAGTAGACGTTTTGTAAAAAAATTTGATTTTTGTGACATGTAAACATGCGTTTGTTGGATAAATTTTTTTTAGCATCATGCATGTGGAGTGAATTTTCCTCACCGCTTACATATTATTGTTGAGTTGTTATGGTCATAAGTGCACTCGAAAGAAGGTACAACAATGAACTTACACGCATTTTGTTCTTTACCACCAACTCGTGGCTATACATCGTTCCAGGCAGATAGAATAGCCCTGCAAAAAAAATCAAAGGCGGACCGAGAATGCCATATATACTGGAGCACAAAGTTTACTTCTGGCGGATGGTTTCAGTCAAATCAGCTACCCTGTTTATGGCGGTAAATAATAGGAGTGATCTGTTTCCATATATAAAAGGAACGTGCCAATCTATCACTACGTTATATAAGGAGTAATTATAATTATGGACGTCTGACCATTATTGTAAAGAAAGATTAGATTGAGTACCATTTATATCGCGTTCAATATTCTTTCCAATCTAATCTTTACCGACATATATGTCTGCTCACGTTGAAAAATGTTTCTTTCACACCACGTCTCACAACATCAAGGGAGAAAGAAAGAAAGGAGAAGAAGATACAGGTATGCGCTACTTTTCTCTAACTTTCGTCAAGATTTGCCTCGAGGTGTCGATTTATGCTTCGACGTCCTGATACTGCTTTGATCTTCAGGATCGACCCTGCGTCATCTTCCTCTAAGCTGCGGTTCCAGGTGCTCTGTGATTCATCACCGTTAATTTGTGGAACCCTATAAATTATTTTTTTTCAATATATGCGATTTTACTTGATCTAACTGGTCTCCTTTCTAAATAACGCAGCAATGGCGGATGACTGGGTGCAACAAGGGGACGAGATGGATGAACCTGTTGTGGTGGAAGAAAACCATCCGTTAGTTCCTACCCCACATTTTATTTGGCTTAAATTCAAACTTGTTCAGATGTTTAAATTCAAACTAGCAGCAGCGGTAGTTTAGCATCTTTTTTGCGGCAAGTTTGGTCATACTGCTTCATTTTACTTCCAACCGAAATTTTTTAAAATTAATTGTGGCTATAAACTCTGCAAAATACTTACTCTAGCAGTGAAACTGCTGTGCTATTGTATTAACTGCATGAATAACTCGCAGTCTACGAGTTGGTTAACGGGGGTTCGCTTCTAAGACTTAATTTGGTAGTACGTAGTATTTATGCGTCCGTTAATTTTGTGATGGCATTGCATAGCATGTGCCAAGTTGAAAGTTTTTTTCTTTTTTTTTCTGTGGTACGGTTATTAGTGAGTTTGTGGAACCTGCAGCTGACATTTTTTACCGGTTTTTATTTTTTGTGTAAGTTTGCATGTTGATGAACCCTGCATATCGGTGCTCACGTCCACGTGTTTCTCCTTTGCAGAATGATACTTTTCCGTGATATTAACTTGGATCTCATCACCAGCAAAATTAATTTCAGTGCAAAGGTCTACTTTAAAGCAAATATAAGCTTGCACAAGGATGAAAATTACATAAGACTTATATTGGTTGATGAGGAGGTAATATCATCTCAATTTAGGTGCATTAGATATTTTACTGTACAATTATTTGCATCACCTCTTTCGATGCATAGAGGTTCAGTGATGCAAATATAATGTGGGATGGATTTTTTGTTGCAGGGAACTAAGATGGAGGCATTGGCATTTGGCAAGACTTGTTTGGATCTGGCTCGAACAATCGTTGAAGGATATCCATATGATTTCATTGATGTCGTTGTTGGATACAGATATGATTTAAACTTTCTCAATGTGTTTCATGTATATGGCGCCGAATTCTTTGCAAGCATTACTTCTGAAAGCAGGGTTTCTAACTCTAGAAGACCGATAGCATATCCTTTGTTCCCACGAACATTCAGCTCATTTCATCAAGTCAAGCATTTTGGGGCACATAAAAACTTGACTGGTATGCTTGTCACCTTTGTTAGTTTAGTAATAAAACTGGGTATTGCTTCTCTAACATATGTCGTAACTCTTTCTACAGATGTTATTGGCGTGGTTGTCTATATATCTGATTTCCATGACACAAAATGCACCTGGAGACGACCAAGCAGGCATGTTGCCATAATGAACACGTGGTACGTTGTGTATGTAATTATTTAAAATACATGCACGCCTTTCTCGTTAAATATAATGTGATTATTTGATGCGCAGTATGCAGATTCTCGTCATCCATGTCCGCAGTCCACATATTTTGCGCCACGCTGGAGAATGGCGGCCCGCGGCATAATATTTTAACACCATTGCTGCACTCCATGTGCAAATGAACACAAGAAGAGGTATCGAATGAAGACATATTTTGAAATGAACACAATATGTTCTCACCATTGCCTGCTTACCTCTCATATCCTCAAATTATTTAAATGCAGGTGTTCTTGTCACTACTCGATATAGCAAAATTATTTTTGAGCCCGACAGGCCAAAAGCTGAGGCAATGAGAGGTAAATATAGCAAAAATGTGTTCTTGTCCATTTCATTTTTTGTAACCTACATCTGAATTGGCGTTGATTTTTTTCATCATTAAACGGTAGGACTTCAAATGCGTCTAAGAAATGCGCCTAATCAAGCACGTCAGCTTGGTCGTGACCGTCTGAAAGATATGAGGGTGCATGAAAATAAAGACTCAAATAAATATGGTTGCCATCGTTACCGATAATGAATAAGAGCTATGCGCCACGTCATGTTTTTTATGTCTCAAAATCAATTAGCGTCTTTAAATTCAAATAATGTCGTTATTTTAGCAGATTTTTGAGCTTGTCGTGTTAATGTCGTTATGGTAAATGCAATGATGTGTCAGAAGTGTGTTTTTTTTATAATACGTACACGGTACATCATATTATTTTCTTTGTATGATAAAGTCCTGCCAAGTGATGTCATTTGGACGGACACGTATGTGGCGCACGTGCATTTTTACTAGTAATGGTTGTGAACTGGTGACAAATGTCACGTTCAGTCAGGCATGTGGCCCCTAGCTGTATATCGGGATCGATCGAGTCGGAGGGCTCCAATACGCACATAGTACGTCTCATCATTGCGTACGCAACAGTGGAAGCCTGGAAGGGGAATACTACAGTTTGAGGTCCCGTGGTCTCATGGTAATGCTGAATTATTGGCCAAGTGCACAGCGGCCAAAGGGATTGGTTGTCGGTGCACGAGTTTATCTACAGTGAGGAAGAAGGGACTGGCCGGCGGACAGCCTCTTCGCCCTGGGCGGAGGGAAGATTCTCCTGCGAAGAGTCCAAGACCACTGATCGTGGAGGCACGATAAATCACGGGAATTGCATGGTGATACGAAGCTTCGTGTTATTTATATGAATGCGTTCGGCGCACCCCCTCTAAACTTTAACACCCGTCACATCAAAGAGAATCTTACTATTTAAATATATTTTTATTAATTTAATGACAAAACCTATGTCACGATCCCCTCTCTAAATCACGAGACGAATCTAATGAGCCTAATTAATCTATGTTTTGCTACAGTGATGCTACAGTAACTATCGTCTAATCACGTCTTAATTACCTTCATTAGATTCGTCTCGCGATTTCGAGCGGAGTCCTGAAATTAGTTTTGTAATTAAACTTTATTTGTAATCACAATATTCGTTAGAAAAACCCTCTAAAGTTTAGACCCCGTGCGCCGAACACCCCCTATAAGGGCGTTCGGCGCACCCCCTCTAAACTTTAACACCCGTCACATTAAAGAGAATCTTACTATTTAAACATATTTTTATTAATTTAATGACAAAACCTATGTCACGACCCCCTTCTAAATCACGAGACGAATCTAATGAGCCTAATTAATCTATATTTTGCTACAGTAACCATCGTCTAATCACGCCTTAATTACCCTCATTAGATTCGTCTCGTGATTTCGAGCGGAGTCCTGAAATTAGATTTGTAATTAAACTTTATTTGTAATCACAATATTCATTGGAAAAACCCTCTAAAGTTTAGACCCCGTGCGCCGAACGCCCATGTCAAAAATTTCGACGTTGAAAACTACTCATACGGGCACGGCATTGCTGTAAGCCACTAACTTTTTTCGAAAGCATGTAAGCCACTAACTACACAGGCAGCACATCACATAATTGAGCATGCAGACGTTGGAGACTGGTATCCATTGGCGACCTTGACCTTTACTAGTTTACTGCATGAGCGAATGGGCCAGCGTCGGCATGGGTTCCCTGCTCACTTCAAAAGTGGAACCCACCCCAAGCGGTCATAGTATAGTCAAAAGCAGAAGTTTCAGAGCAACGAAAAACCGAGCCGTCCAGATTTATCCTATATAAAGGATTACAAACTTCACTAGAAACCACAAATGTGTAGCAAAATGGCAAACGCTGAGCAAGGCCTCCACATCCTACTACTCCTGTTCATATGCTCGTACTCTGCTGATGCTGCACACAAACCTAAAACAACCACTGCCCCATGCTTCCCAGATCAAGCTTCTTCCCTGCTCCAGCTAAAACATTCCTTCATGGGTTCCAATAACCTGTCATCATGGCAGGCTGGAACAGGCTGCTGCCAGTGGACGGGCATCACCTGCGACATAGCCCTGGGAAGAGTCATTTCTCTAGACCTCGGTGAGTTCGACCTGACGAGCCGTCGTCTTGACCCTGCGCTCTTCAACCTCACGTCTCTCAGGAACCTTAGCCTTGCTTTCAATGACTTTGGGAACGCCCGCCTGCCAGCATATGGGTTTGAGCGACTCACAGATATCATCCACCTCAACCTGTCCAGTGCTTACTTCATAGGTCAGATCCCAATTGGAGTTGCCCACCTCAAGAACCTTGTCACTCTTGATTTATCTCGTAACTACGGGCTGTATTTTCAGGATCCGAGTTTCCAAACCTCCATGGCAAATATGAGCAATCTAAAGGAGCTCTATCTTGATATGGTGGATATATCTAGCAGCGGATCGACTTGGTCCTCTGTTTAGCACAATCTGTTCCTCAACTACAGATTCTTAGCTTGTCTGGTTGTGGTATATCAGGCCCTATTCACCCTTCCTTCTCTAGGCTTCGCTCATTAGTGGAGATCCATATCGGGCAAAACCAGGGACTCACTGGCAAAGTCCGAGAGTACTTTTCTGAATTAACTTCCTTGAGCATTCTTGACATATCTCACACTTATTTCGAAGGGCAATTTCCAACAAAAATTTTTCAGGTAAAGAAATTGAGGACCCTTGATTTATCTGAGAACCCATGCTTTCTGTGAGATTAACATATTTCCCGGATGGAAATAATTTGCAGACACTAAATCTAGAAGGGACCAACTTCTCTTATGACACGCGGCTTTCTTTTGCCACTCTGAAGCAGGGATTACAAAACCGCGGTAAACCAGACCGGTTTTCGCAAAAACCAGAAATACCGGTCCGGTTTACCTGGTAGTCCGGTTTTTGAATTCAAAATTTAAAAAAATTTGAAACAAAAATATGTAAAAAAAACTAGATGAAATTTATAGCACAATGATGGAAGAAGAACACAAAAATTCGATCGTTCGATGGGTCAAAAAAATCAAGCAAGATTTCTGGGTTGAAAAAGGAAGGGGAAAAAAAGAAAAAACCTTTTTCTTTGAACCAGCAAACTTCATTGATTTTTTTGACCAAGCAAACGATCGAATTTTCGTGTTTTTGATGCACCATTGTGCTTCAAATTGCATCTAGTTTTTTTAATATTTTTTATTTCACTTTTTTCAAAAGTTCAATTTTTTATGATTTTAAAAATAAAAACTGGCGAACCGAGAAAAAACGACCGCAGCGGTTTTCCGGTTTTTTGCTCCGGTTTTCCCAAAATTTGGTCCAGTTTGCCGACGAAAGGGTCCGGTTTACCGGTCGGTTTGCAAATTTCATTTTCGAATTTTGGATTTTGAATGTTGTCCGGTTTTCGGATCGGTTTTTCTGGTTTTCGCAAAACCGGAAAACCGGTGCCCTCCGGTTTAAGCGGTCAAAACGGGATTGTCATCCTTGCTCTGAAGTCGCTAAAGACTTTAAGTCTTACCATGGCAAGCATGGCCAAACAACTCCGCACTTCAATAGAGCTTCCGTCATTGAATGAACTGGAACTCTGGGGGTCAGACTTGGAGAAGCCAGTATTATCTTGGGTTAGCAATATGAAGCAATTAACTCAACTGAAGCTGGTTTACTATGACTTCTCTATATCAGTACCCTATTGGATCGGCAACCTGACAAGTCTGGAAAGTTTGGTTATATGGAGTTGCAAATTCTTGTGCCAGTACCATATCAGATTGGAACTCTTGCAAAATTGACAAACCTGGAGTTCACGGGTTGCGACTTCTATGGGCAGAGAATACCATCATGGATTGGAAATCTTACGAAGTTGACATCTTTGGGAATGGATGGTTGCAATTTCTCTGGTCCAATACCCTCAACGATTGGGAACCTGATGCAACTTGAAGGTTTGCAGTTCACTATGTCTAACATCAGTGGTGAGCCTCTGAATCGCAGTTGCTTTCTTCCTACGAACCAATTTATTTTTGCAACAATGGATGTTGGCGACGTGCACTTATTAACTGATCAATTTTGTGACCAATTGGTTGGTGCATTTACCTCAATTTAATAAAAAATTATTGCACACTCCTATTTCGTTGGAGGTTTGGAGGAGCCAGAGAGAAGTTGGAGTATAGGAAAACTGTTCATATGTCCCATGAAGTTAATCTTTTATTGTTGGCGCGTGCAAGTCGATATTAAATATAACTAAATTTAGTTTTTTTAAGTGGCCTTCTGCCCACACTCTGTTGCTAGATATTGTTCACACTCTGTTTCTAGAGTAGTTACCGTTCACTACTATATTCATCATATTCGATCTCAAGCGCCAGAAATTACCATAGTAATCGAAGAAAAGAAAGAAAAAATTACGTACTTGTTCAAAATACTCTGCACATGCTTTTAAAAATTACCCACCATTGTCATCAAAGAATAGCTCAAAACACACACACACACACACAGAGAGGGAAAATCCATTCTACTCCTAAGTGTAGCTACTCCCACTTTGAAAAACCACTTTGGGTATGTCTACATACCAAGGTTGATAAACCACATGCTATTACCATAACAGAGGGTGAGCACAAAATATGGTAGAAAAACTAATAATGATCAGACAATAATAAATTAGTGAGATGCTATAAAATAATATAGTTTGATGGTTGATGCTAGCGCCACGCTAATTACAAAATATATCAGGAATGTGATCGGTGTTTTTTACCTTTTTTTTGACATCAGGTATTTTTTAGCTTTTTAATCTTATAAGAGATTTTACCAACTTTATATGATGGGTTTTCTCTCCATTAGAAATAAAGTGTGATAAATATCATCCACGAGTTGAAAACATATTTGTATGAGCAAATTTAACAAAAAATCTACTCCCTCTGTCCTAGATTAATTGGCATTCTGGCTATATACCAGGTTCATTGAACAATCTATGAATCTGGACAACATACCTATCCAGATTCATAAAACATTCTATGAATCTGAACACCTATAAACGTGGCCAGAATGCTAAATAAACTGGGACGGAGGGAATAGGTTTAACGTTCTTGCCCCCAAAAAACACCAGTATTTTGGCTTGTGTTACTTAACTACTCCAAGTTATGAAGTTTTTTTTTTTTGACTGGAAGTTATGAAGTTCTATTGTTTCACAAAACCTCAACCCTATCATAAATATCTATGAATTTGCCACTTTAAAATATGACCGTTTGACATAGTGACAGAATCTCTCACCATAAAGGAACGGTTTGCAGGATTCTTACTGTTATTTTGTCCATGTATGCAGGAAAAATCCCCGAGTCTCTGTTCGCTCTTCCAGCCTTGCAAGTTGTTTTATTTAATGGGATGAAGCTTTCTGGTTCCCTGCCAGAAATTTCTGATCCTTTATCATCACCCTTGAATCAGGTTCAACTAGTCCACACGCGCCAGATTATCTCAAGTCCAACAGTTTGTGGCAGAACAGACTTGATGCCATCCTTTTGTTCGTCTTTATCGGCTTGGGTTTTGGAGTTGGCTTTGCATTGGCAATCATGTTCCAACACTTTTGTTGCATAGATGGATGGACTTGTAAGCGTCGTTGAATCCATATGTGATACAGTCATGTAACATGTTTCCGGCACTACATGCAACCTTGTGCTGTACTTTTTTAATAAACTTTGTGGAGATTAGATTGCAGTTTTCCGCGTCTTATTTTTTGAAGTGTCATTGAATCCATATGTAATACAGTCATGCAACAAATTTCTGGCATTATTATCATCCAACCTGTTATATCCTGCAATGTGCACGACGGCAATTGATCAGAGGATTCACAAACTTGCGTTGCGTTAAAACTGCGAATTGCCATTGCCATGTAACAACCAGATCAAAAGTTACAACAAGTAAACTTCTCGACAGAATCTAGGGGTGTAAATAGGTGATCCTTAAGGTAACCGTCGACCCTTTTTAGTTCACATTTTGAAAAACTAGTTCATTTGGTTAAAGAGAGTCGGGGGCGACCCTAAGGGTCACCAATTATCACCCCTAACAGAATCAGCTTACAGAAAAAATGGCACACTGCACAAAAAACAACACCACTTAATACAGGGCAATGTAATCGATCGTGTGATCATCAATAGCGGGCGACGCGAGCAGGCGCACGAAGCAAGCCCGCTTCCCCTCGGGCGAGCCGAGCAAGCCCGCTTCCCCTCGGGCGACGCGAGCAGGCGCACGAAGCACGCCTTCGCCGGGTCGCTCATGTAGTAGTCGCCGACGCGCTCCACGCCGAACTTGGCCAGGAAGTAGCCGTTCTCGTCGGTGTCTCCGCCTTTCGCCACGCCATCAAGCGGTTCTTCCGGTCCTGCACGTCACCATCACCTTCGAGCCCGGCGATCCTGGTGAAATCAGGACGGATCGAGTTACAGATAACGTCAATGATCAGATAAGGCAAGAACAGAAGATCACAGTATTGTCCACCTCCGTTGGGATTCAGTGGGTTCATAGTGTGAAAAGTGACAAAAAAAAATAGTAAAATGTTATTTATTAAGCTGAAGCCTCCCACCTTTCAAGACTTTGTTTCAGTAGGAGCGACGAAAGAATACTATTCAGGTCTTTGAGTTGCATGATAACAGTATGCAACACAACTCTGCTTTAACTGGTTCAAGTA
Organism: Eragrostis nindensis; assembly: GCA_012490785.1. Taxonomy (NCBI): domain Eukaryota; kingdom Viridiplantae; phylum Streptophyta; class Magnoliopsida; order Poales; family Poaceae; genus Eragrostis; species Eragrostis nindensis. The sequence continues at coordinate 1,180,344 of JAAXCT010000001.1, read as the reverse complement.
AACTATCACCCTTAAGGTCCTGCTTTGTTGGCTCAAGAGCCCAAGATTTGAAGATTCCAGGACTGAATCCATTAATGCCTCAAGTAAGTTCTGCTACATGCACGTTCTTCTTTTGAAGATTTCAGGACTGAATAAGCGCTGTAACACATTACCAAGTATTGATCATGTAACAGTCTCTAGTTAACTCTGACGCTTTTCGCAGATATTGCTTTTCTACGCAGGAAACTCACCAGACTCATTTATGCAGTGCATCCACGGAAGCTGTTCCTTTCCAGTTATTTGACATTCCTTCCTAGCATGAGTTCCATAAATATGAAACGTATAAGCGCCATTTTCATCCAACAAAAAAAGCAAGAAAGCCTGAAAAGTAGACTGCAGAGCAGAACAAAAAAAGCGGCATATGTCAAGTTGCTACTACAGACGTTGAAGCAAATAGGATTCTTATCTTATCATAGGAATATAAGTTTCCTCATTAGTTTACAGATGACGTAGAGATGATCTTATCATCTTGTTTGTAAAGTCAAATATTTCGTAATTGAAATGGGAAGAAGCCGCGAGCAGTGCGAATTGAGATGGCATACGGCACATAAACCAGGATGATAGAGGAAAGTTGGCTAAGAAGCCCTTCCATATCAAGGTATACAGAGTTCCAGACAGACCCAACTAAACTGCAAGGTTCTTAATAAAAGTAGGCAGTAAAGGAGACGCACCAAATTGAAAAAGTGAGATGGGTCCGTCCCGCACATGTGCAAAGCTGTATGCAGCTGCCGGGGTGACATTTCCTCGAACACCTTTGGGCGGAGCGAACGGCGACAAAGATGCCCGACGGAACACAAACTCCCGCAAGGCTGCGATCCTGATCTCTGCGTCTTCGACGGCATCACCCACTTTTTCCGCTCGCACCTCGACCACCTCGTTCTCAGCACCATGAAGGCCATGAGTGAGTAGTGACTACGGCCGTGAGCCCGTGACCATCACTTGCGATCACGTGCTCGTCGAGGCACGCGGGAAGGCGCTTATACCCTGCCCGACTGCGATTCGGGGTGCATGGGTAGCTGTCGGAATTGGTGTGGGTGGGTGATCGGAGTTTAGAGGTGGACTGGGTAGGGAGCATGATATGTTGTGGTCGGCAGCGTGTTCCATCCTACAACGTGTTTCAGAGTAAACCTGCGTTGCGTGCAAAGTTGTATGTGCCATTGACATAATGAAAAATGAGTCCCTCAAATAGAAATCACGTAATAACCAGATCAAAAGTTACAATGAACTTCTCAAGTGCTGAAACATCATGACAGAATCAGCTTACAGGAAATTAAATATGGCACACTGCACACAAACCAACACCGATGAAAACAGGAAAAAAAGGAATAAATGGTGTGCTCATCAATGGCGCGGTACACGCTCATACTCGCGCACCATGGCTTCGCAATCGGCCGGCGGGGCGAGGGAACGCGATCATGGTTCATCAGTAGGGGCGCTGCGGGCGCGTGATCTCGCACTTGGCCGGCTTGAACGCGAGCGGGCCGACGGCGTACGCGACGTTCTCGTACCCCTCGCCGCCGGTCCACCTCTTCCCCTCGTCGCGGACCGGCGCGCCGACCAAGCCGCCGTTGATGTTGGTGACGTCGTTGCACTTGGCATCGGGCGACGAGAGCAGCCGCACGAAGCACGCCTTCGCCGGGTCGCTCCTGTAGTAGTCCCCGACGCGCTCCACGCCGAACTTGGCCAGGAAGTAGCCGTTCTCGTCGGTCTCCGCCTTCCGCCACGCCATCACGCGGTTCTTCCGGTCCCGGCACGTCACCGTCACCTTCGCGCCCGGCAGCGGCGCCGCGCCGTCCAGGGACTCCGACCTGCGGCACGCGCAGCTCTGGCAGACCACCAGGCCCTCCACGCGCAGCTTGATCCGCTTGTCGTCGTCCTTGTTGCCGGCCGGTGGCGGCGGGCTGGTGTAGGGCGACTTTGGTGGCGTCGGCGGCGGGCTGTGGGGCGACGGCGGCGGCGGAGAGGTGTAGGACGACTTCGGCGGCGGCGGGCTGCTGGGCGTGTAGCCGCTGGCCGCGGCGCCGGCGGCCAGGAGGGACACGAGGACTGCGATGGGGAGGAGGCCCGCCATGCTTGCTACCTTCGAGCACTGCCGCTGCTCCTCTCGATCGGGATAGGCGGAGATGGTTGGAGCTTTGGCTGTGTGGAAGTGGCGGGAGGCCGCACGGTGTATATATACGCGATGACGAGGCGAGGGTCAGCGAGAAAACAAACGGTGCAGACGTGCGGCCATGTAGGGCGTGTGGGTGATCATTTGGTGGTCGGCTTGTCGCATTTCAGGCTACGTGAAGGCATGTTTCTTTCGATCGGAGATTGCGTCAAGTTTTTTTGTACTGCAGATGATAAGAATCGGTATGGAAAACTCTGCGTGCTCATGATTAACTTATGCGGACTACCGACAATGTCGTCGATTAAGGTACAAAAACATGCCGGCGTCCAATCATTGCAGACGAAGATTGGACTTTGCGGAATTCGTGCTCAACGAATCGATATGCAGGTTTCGGAAGATCGTGCTGCCCTTGTGCTTCCTCCCAAAATGTCAAATTCCTTTTTTTTTTTTGTGTTTGTGGTGTGTGTGTGTGTATAAGATTACAATAATAATGATCGGCATATTTGTCGGGCCGAACAGAAACATTCTCAGTGGGCCTTCAGGATAAGAAGTCCTTAAAAGAGATCCGTAATGCATCTTGGGCTTTCCTTTTTCGAAAGCCAGTAGGGGGCCTTCTTACCCAAATCCAACGAGAGCCCCGAATAAAAGCCCACCTGTGTGTTCGCGATTTCTCTCTCTTCCAATTGCCGACTCTTTTTTTGCCCTGATCCACACGCACGCCGGTCCGTCCGCATCACGAATTTCCGCCCTGTCCTTTCGAACGCTCCCGAAACCCTAGACGTGCCCTTGAGCCCATGTCGGGGTCGTACGGATCCGACGACTACCGCGGCGGCGGCGGCGGCGGTGGCTACGGCGGCCGAGGTTGCTTCTGAATCCCGTGACCTCTCTGCTCGTGTGTTTCTCTGGATCTGCTTCTGAGCGAGTGGTTCGTACTTGTGCAGGTGGTGGCGGAGGCGGCCGTGGGCGAGGAAGCGGCGGTGGAGGAGGAGGGTACGGTGGCGGTGGCGGTGGCGGTGGAGGAGGGTATGGAGGTGGCGGAGGAGGGTATGGTGGCGGCAGAGGTGGAGGCGGGGGATTCGGTGGCGGCGGGAGAGGTGGAGGCGGAGGTGGCCGCGGCGGCGGCGGTCGTGGGGGAGGACGCGAAGGCGACTGGGTTTGCCCAGATGCAAGGTTCGTTTCGAATTGCTTGTTCACCGATATCCGTTTGACTCGTGTGATTTTATTGTGTTGTTAAGGAATGTTCGGAAGTAATATGCTGTATAGTTGTGTATCGGAACCATTTTTGCCTTGTTCAGATTTCGAAACACTTAGGCTATTGAGTCAGGATTTGATCGCAATATGGTATGCTGTAGCTAAGCTTCCTATTCCTTTATTAGTTATTTTGCACCCCCCGTGCAGGTGGATATAGTCCTGTGTTGTTTGATTTGTCTGGATAGATGGATCTTCGATAAGATTTGTCAGACCTTAGGTCTTCTTGTCACTGTGTTACCAAAAAGTCTCATCGTTTTGTAAATTGATCCTAAGCTAGGATGCCATTGATGACTATCATCATTTACTGATGCATAAATTAGTTTAGGGTTTTATGAAGGGTTTAGGATATTTTGATGTTTACTGAGTATTTTAACTGTCCTTCTTGATTCTTGATGCAGAAAACTTAAATATTTTAGTGTAACCGGTTCCTCAGTGTATCTTCTTACTTACAAGATGTATGATTTATTTATCCAGCTGTGGCAATGTGAACTTTGCGAGGAGGACGGAGTGCAACAAGTGTGGGGCGCCTAACCCAATTGGAGGCGGAGGCGGCGGCGGCGGTGGCGGGGGATATAATAGGTCTGGTGGAGGTGGTGGAGGCTTCAATCGTGGTGGTGGTGATTATGGTTCTGGAGGAGGAAGCGGCTTCAACAGAGATGGGGCGGATTACAATTCTGGCGGTGGCCGTGGTGGTGGCGGAGGAGGATACAATCGAAGTGATCGCGGTTTTGATGACAACCGCGGTGGCAGAGGTGGTGGTTATGGGGGGCGAGACCAGGAGAACAACCAGAGGGGAGGTGAAGGTGGTTACAATGCTGGAGGCTATGGACAAGCTCCCCCACAAGGGCCTCCGTCTTATGGCGGGCCTCCTGGTGACTATGGAGGCAACAATGCCTATGGTTCAGATTCTGCTGTGCCACCTCCCAATAGCTATGGAGGTGGTCCAGGGTCATACCCACCAAGCTATGGTGCCCCCCCTCCAAACTCATACGGTGGTGGTGCCCCAGGGGGCCAAGGGAATTTACCGCCCACATATGATGGTGGGTACGGTGGTCGCTCTATGCCTGGGGGTGGAGCTTCTGGTGGTGCTCCACCACCTTATCATGGCAGCAGTGGCCATACAAGTAGTGCTGCCCCTGAGCCTGCTCAGAAGGTTAAGCAGTGTGATGAAAATTGCGGTGAGACATGTGATAATGCAAGGATTTACATCTCAAATTTGCCTCCTGATGTCACTGTTGAGGAACTACAGGAACTATTTGGCGGAATTGGCATGGTATAATTTACCTTTACCTTTTCTTGAATTCCTTAGATTTTTTTTAGTAACTTAACAATTTGTTGAAGGAACCAATGTTTAGAATGGTATTCCCTCTGGATCTTTTTGTTGACTTTGGTTAGTTCATTTGGGAACTAACCAACATCAACAAAGAACAACCGGAGGGAGTATTTGGTATATGTACGGTATATTCTGTCAAATTGAATTCATTGCTTCTCCTTCTCCCCATCTATGCCCTGTGTCCTCAAATTATATCTTTTACATGTGATAGTTGTATACTTGCCAGCTATGACAAATATTGCATCACATTGATGAATTAGTGTTTGCAGTATAACATCTGGTACTAATATATTAGTCTTAATCTACTATGCACATTATTTTGGCTGCCAATACTTACTGTTTTAATGCACTAGATTGTGGTCCCTATTATTTTTGTTTTTTTAAAATGCTCATACATAGCACATGTTATTTCGTTGGGTAAAACAAAGACCCGTTCAGTGATTATGTGTGACATTTATGTGATATAATAATTCACCAGTCAGATTTGTATGTTATTCTAGATCAAATAGTATCTTGTATAATTTAATAGTCTGGGGACTTGCAATGTAACTTACACATCTTACCATTGATGACCAATGAATAATTCTACTATTCGCTCTGCAACAGTGGTGTATCTTGAGTAGTATGTGACGCATGCTGTTAACACTTTTTGGTTGGATATTGTTTGCAACCGAATTAAATATTAGTAAATAGTGATTGTACACTAGGCGCCATCAGAAATGTAAAGATCAAATATCTGGATTTGTTCTCTTTCCTTCTTATCATATTGAATAGAATTCAGTTGGTTTTACATCTTGCATTTATGTGAGTTGTCAGTTAAGAGTACCAATCTGTGTGCCGCATTATATTCTGCTTTTTGAATGCTTGCAATTATTTGTTTAAAAGGTTGGGAGGATAAAGCAAAAACGTGGCTACAAAGATCAGTGGCCCTGGAACATAAAAATCTATACCGACGATTCTGGAAAAGCCAAAGGAGATGCTTGCCTTGCTTATGAAGATCCTTCTGCGGCTCATTCAGCTGGTGGATTCTATAACAGTAAGTTTCTTTTTTCATGATCTCCATTCGTCCAATGCATTAGCCTAGTGCAGGTTGTAATGCATCTATTATGTTCATGTTTCAGATTATGACATGAGAGGCTACAAAATCAGTGTTGTTATGGCTGAGAAGTCAGCTCCTAGAGCGCCCTCTTATGGACATGGGTAAGTATATTACTATCTGCTTATATCTTCTGTACACACACGAATTCTGGAATTTTTTATCCAATCATATTATCAAATTGTGTGTTATCTAGATCAAATAGTATCTTGTATAATTTAATAGTCTGGGGACTTGCAATGCAACTTACACATCTTATCATTGATGACCAATGAATAATTATACTATTCGCTCTGCAACAGTGGTGTATCTTGAGTAGTATATGACGCATGCTGTTAACACTTTTTGGTTGGATATTGTTTGCAACCGAATTAAATATTAGTAAATAGTGATTGTACACTAGGCGCCATCAGAAATGTAAAGATCAAATCTCTGGATTTGTTTTCATACTTCAGACAAATAATGTGAAGGAATTTTCTTAATGTTCCCCTCACTTTAATGTACTGCTAAAAGTTCAATCTGTTCAATAAACCGATTTGTCGATTGACTCGCTATTTTAATCACCATGCCATATTGTAATCACCGATGGGAGGGGAGACAGGCCAAGATTAATGTACATTTGCCTTGTGCTAGTGTTTCTGTGCTGAAGCATATTTTTTGTGTGTGTATCAGTGTGCAAGGTGAAGAAATAACCGTCATTCTTAAATATCCCGTCCATCTTTTAATATATGAAGTTTAGGCCACCAAATTTAGTTCAATTTAAACTATATTGGCTGTTCTAAACAACGTATTTAAGAATGAAGGTAGTATATGACGTCTAGAGCAGCTAATCTAGTTTAAGTTGACCTGGTGGCATGAACGTGGTTTATATTTATGAATGGAGGGGATACTTGGTAATAATTTTCAGGATGGAAAGATATGATATCTTATGCCATATAATTTTCATCTTCTTGGATGTATTTCTCATTGTGTATAGACAAAAACAACAACATAGCCTTTTGTCCCAAGAAAGTTGGGGTAGGCATTGTGTATGGTAAATAAATCATGATTAATGTGTATGTGATTCTTATTTAAATCATATATACTATTCATATATGGTTTGCAGTGGTGGTCGTGGTGGTGGCTATGGTGGCGGACGCAGGGATAATTTCAGAGACGGTGGCCATGGACCTAATCGAAACCAGGGTGGTGGCTCGCGGTCGCGACCTTACTGAATGCAGCTATTGTTGTTACTAAGATTGTCTTCTGTGAGAAAATCTTTATATTCCTGTTCTACGGATTTGTATTCTCATACAGGCGCATAAGGTAGGTTGTCTACTTTTCTTGGACTTATGTTCCATTGTCATACGGAGTCTTGGTCGGATGTTTGTTTGTCCAAATAATTGATGATATTATGTGAATTTTTGCATAGAGGCAGCTGGATTTATGCTCCAAATGCTGATAGGTTTGAGATGTTATTTCAGGTGAGTGCCGAACTGTTATGATTATGTAATGTTCTGTTTTGTTTGTGAGTGTTTACCTATATATATGTGCTCTCTTTTTTTATCTAATGCTTACATTCCACTTGGTACCTCAGCCGGTGGATCACTCCTGTAAGCTTTGGATTTTGCCGTGGAGAACAGGTAGGTTTATCAGATTCCGTTTGCTTGGATGTATGTTACTACATTGATTTCTTCACATCCATGGCTACCTGCATGGATCTGTAGTTGACCTTAGATATGCATGTAGCTAGTAAATTCCCTCACTTAGATCCAGTATATGATTTCAAAAGAAGCTTCTTGGGTGTTACTAACGTTGGATTACAACCCGACGTTCCAAAAACATCGGCAATGTACCTGAAATTTGGATCTGATGTGCAGTTTGTGCAGCGTCTGATCCTCTGGCTGAGGTACTGTGGGCGGCTGCACGTGTCAACACTGAACGTCAGCGAGCCGTGTGTGTATTCTCGCTCCAGCCCTCAACTGCAGTGCTTCTGCTCTGACGAAATGGCACTTCGAATTCATGGGGGCAGCAGCATTATGTGAACTGGCACTTTATCGTCTCTCGGGTGCCGTATCTCGCTGGGATGCCTCCGATTCTATTTACCTGGCAGAGGTGTCTGTAGGCATGCTATGTTTTCCTAGTTCGCTAGGCGGTGGTTACCGTCACGTTCGTCCCTACATTCCGGCATGGAGAATTTTAGCCCAACCAGCAAATTCGTGTCTTCATGCGATTGAGTCTTTTTTTTTTCGTCAGAAGGTTTGTACATGTATAATATATCTCAGAACTTATTGTAATGGAAAATCGTTTGCGTAGTTTCTAACAAATTGAGCGCTAATCTGTTTTATGTACACGCCGAGGGAACTTAGCAAAACAAAGTTGTGGACTGAAATGAGAAACTTTGTCACGTTTGATTACACATCATCGCATTCGCACTCGCTGTAAGGAACCAGTTATTGGAAGAGATTTTGCATAGATAGGTATTTGAGCCTCAGAGGAGCAGTGCTTGCAAATTAAACAGATTTCTTACTTGCAACTGCACTGACGTTAAGATACTAGTGTCCTGACTGCTACAATTAAATCCACGTTAAGAAACTAGCGTCTTGCAAGCGACCGTAACTCTTACTGGACCTACGTCCAGATTCTTTTTGCTCGCTATTAGCTGAGGTATTCAGAGGCCAGGCTAAAATTTTCCCAGCACTTAATATCCGTTCCTCCCCTGCCCTTGGTGTCATCAAACAAGGACAGCATATCGTAGAAAAAACTTGCACTCTCCGTTCGTCCTGAAACGTGCCTTGCCTCTGCATAAAATTTCTCATAGTATAGGAAAACTAGTGAAAATATCCTCTATAAGAACATTGTGGACAGCGCTATCTCCTTTTGCTCCTCATTTTATTCTTCCCTTCAAACTTCCTAGACCCTACCCTGCCCTTTCCTCTCTGCTTGAGTTTCTTCGGAGCCTTGTTGCCCCCCTCTTTCCTCTCATCCAAGTCACTCGCATTGCCATCCGAAGAGCCTTCACCATCGGTCTCTAGAAACCCAGTAAGCTTCTCATACTCGTCTTCATCGATCTCTCCTCGCTTCAGCTTCTTCAAAAGCCGGTACTCGTGTGTCAACTCATCCAAGTCCTCCTTGGTTTGGACTGATTGGCGCTGTTTACCCGTCTTCTTCCGCTTTGGTTTCTCGGGCTTCTCTGGAGCTCTTTTCTTCTCTGGTTTTGGATTCTGAGCTTCCTCTTCGGCTTTCCTTTTCAGTGCCTTCTTGCGCTGTTTCTCTCGAGCTTTATCCCTACAGTGAACCAAGACAGAAACATGTCAACCTCAATGTTCGCATAACAAAAAGGTGGGGGGAAAAAACTTTGATGTTCGCACTTGAATCACAAAACAGTCACATTATCATTCCGATATGACTAGTATACAGGTTATCATTCAGCTATAAACACCCAATTGCTACAAGTTCCAACACTTTCACAACAGATCCCAGCACTGTCAGTGAATTGGCCGAACAAAATCAGAAGGGCAGCAGCAAAATGCAAATCATCTAATGTTTGTGGATGGAGTTCTTACTTGTACTTGATCTGTGTAACATCAACACCATCAATTGGAACAAATCCTTCGAGCGAAAGAGAGTGATGCTTCACTTCTGGCATGGATGGTATCTGGAGTAAACCATACTCCATTGCTACCCTCCCAATCTCGAGGTCTTTCCACTGGAAAATGTAAGAGCAGTGATGCTCTTTGTATGCTCGAATGAATGAAACAAATGCTCTTAGTCCTTTCTCCATGACATTACGGTCTTCGAGTGCAGCAGCCCTAATCTGCAGCAGAAAATATTATATCGGTTGCTAATCCGTAAACTGGTCTCCAAAGTTTTACAGTAACCTTTCTGGATTTGGATATTGTAATAGCACGATAGGACTGAAGTTGTGGTACATCTCGACTCAGACGCCTAAATGTTTTTTGGACAAGGAAAAAACCCCCACCTGTGGTACAACATCTTCAGTGTCTGTTGGGCACTCCCTTTCGGTGAGAGGAACACCTCGACGCTTCAAAAACTCAACATAAGCATCCTCCTGCAGTTCAAGTGAACTAAATTCATTTTTTATTCTGAATAAGACCGTATCTCTACATACAAGTGCATAGACAACATATTTCAAGTATCTGTATCAGGTATCGCAGGTTGGAATTTCTGCAAATTCCCGTTAGCAAAAAAATTCTATTACTGACATCCACCTATAGAACAGAAAAATCCCAATGCAGAACAAGTACCTTTGGTAAGAGGAATACAATTGCATCTCCTTCCTGATCATAGCGTGCAGTACGGCCAGCTCTATGTACGAAAACATTGGGATCTTGAGGTGGATCATACTGGATGAACAGATATATTTTTCTATTAGCTAATGCCCAAACATAAGTAAATATTTTAGGGAGGCAAGTTTAGAATGTAACCTGCACAATCAGATCAACATGTGGTATGTCAAGACCCCTTGCTGCAACATCAGTGCATACAAGAATACCACTTGAAAGAGCAGAAAATGATGCTAATGCTTTCTCTCGAGGGCCCTACAGAACATAAAGAACAGGAAGGTACAAATCAGAATGAATAGAGTCAATGGAAAGTAAGTTATGCATAGCCTCCAAATATATCAAAATTCAATTGAGTTAAATTGAAAACTATCAGGTTTTGCAATAACCTGTTTCATCTTTCCATGGTAAGGAATTATCGGAGAACCTTTTAGCGAGTTCAGCAGTGGAAGAACAACAGCCCAGTAATCTACGCAGGCACATGTAGCAAAATATCTGCAGTCGAGAAGTACAGAGAGTCTACAAATTAGCCATTGGTTGCACTCAACAAAGGCAAATGGGCAAACATAAGTTTCAGTTTAGCATGTACTTACACCATTATTTTCTTTCCATTATTCTGCACAAGGAAATCAACAAGCTGCGACGACTTCTTTGATGCTTCACATATCATATACTGCACCAAAACAAGCTAATGATTTCTATGCACTCCTCACGAATAAGAGCCAATCAACATTCATTATCATAATAACAGGAACAAAATCTATTACAAAAGACCAAATCGACAGTGGCAACCATCAACAAATCTAGTTGCTTTTACAAAAGTATCAATTCACACCTCCAATCGAAGCCCCACTGGTGTTTTGGATGGTCCATGCTCTGAGTGACCAGCATCTTTACTCGTCAGTTTTGACTCTGCCTTAACCCCAACCCTCACAGGATTTCTCAACCCTGCTTTGGCCAACTCATCGACAGCCTCAGTCTGAGTAGCCGAGAAAAGACCAGTTCTCCTCAGCTTCGGCAATTTTGAGATAATTGCGGTAATCTGCTTCTGGAACCCCAGATCCAAGAGCCTATCAGCTTCATCCAGGATCAAAACCTGCTTCCCACACACGTACAAAAGAGTTGTAGACAACATGAGCATATCACAATTACACCAAAGCAGAAGAAAAGAATCACATATGAACTTCAATTGTTTCGAGAACCACCTCAAGATTCTTGAAGCCCAGAGTGTCCACCTGGTCGATAATATCAACCAGCTTCCCGGGTGTGCCCACCAGTATGTTTGCCCCTCCTTCCTCCATTTTCTTGAGATCTACCTTGATGTCCGTACCGCCAACCAGGAGGATGGACGACACGCCTTTCAGAGTCGCGAAGAAGGGCTGCGCCACATTGTATATCTGCGTGGATAATTCTCTCGTGGGAGAGATGATGATGGCAAGAACCTGCGAGAACTCAATTCATTAATTGATCACAAGTGCAAACAATTATATAATAGCACAGGAACAGAGCAGAGGCTGCAGGAGGTCAGGGCGCTGAGATGACCTCATGAGGCCTGGGCGGGGAAGAGTGGCGGCGGAGGATCTCCACAACAGGGACAACGAAGGCGAGGGTCTTCCCGGAACCGGTGGCTGCGTCGACGGCGACGTCCTTGTGCGACAGGAGCAGCGGGATGGTTGCCTCCTGCACGGGCGTGCACCAGTGGAAGCCGCCGCTGTTCAGGGCCTCCACTACCTCCACGGAGAGCGCGGGTGACAGCTCTGAGAACCGCTGCTCGGTAAGCGCGCGGTTCCTGGCGGCTGCCGCCGCCGGCGTGGAGGGGGCCATGGGGAGCGCTGTGCTTAGGGTTGGAGGGTTTAGCGCTTCGGTTGATGGCGGGGTTGCGGCTGGAGCGAAACGACGGTCATAAACGGGTCGGGTATGGTTGGTTACGTATTACATGGTTGGAGGCGTAAGTATGTTATGCACGGTTACGTATTCCATCATCGGATACGTATTTCAATTGACCGTATTAGCAACTGAAAGCTCCAGTTACTTGAGATTGATTTGTATACATCACTCGATCTGTAAGGAGTACTTCTACATAATGACGCGTGCACATAATTACACGAGTGTATTTCGCTTCGATTGCTTCATGTGCAGTCTCAATGTCTTTACCATACATAAAAAAAGGAGTTGGTGGTGAATGGTTGGTCCGGCAGCCTCCAACCCTCGCCAGCGCGCCGACATGTGGGCCTGTGGCCTCCTCATCCCGTTTCTGTCGCCCCAGGCCACACTCCTGTATTCATCACTCCACCGGTCATGGGTTTCACACTACTACACTGCGCCCGCCGCCGCGCCCAGGCACCACCCCCGCCTCCTTTCTCGTGTAGCGGCTCGGCGACCTCAGCCTCAGCCCCGACCCAGTCTCGGCGCCCACCTTGGCACCCTCCTGTTGCGCCACTCCTCACCTCGGCCGACTCCATGAGAGCCCGTGAGCTCCGGTCACCCCGCGCTCGGGCTTGGTTGCGATTGGAGACGGGAAGGTCGGCGAAAGCCGCCGCCGTCGCGTACTACTCGAACTCCACCGAGGCAGGGATGGATAAGGTTCGTGGTGGGACCCACTGTTGGAGAACTCCCGTAACACGGCATGACGCTCCTCTTCCGCATTTTTTTGAACCTGGTGTTCCTCTTTCATCCAGCCTCTCCGTCTAACATGTGTGTGCTTTTCCTTTCAATTCGTGAGCCTCATGCTTACGGGTGTATAACTGAGTTTTTAGATGAATGCACAAATCGGTGGGATGTTGATTTATTCAACACTAAGACTAACTTCAGCTTGTATGGAGTATTTGAGTCTTACAAGGACAACACATCTTTTTATAAATCCGTAGCGAAGCACGGGTATTTGGCTAGTAATATATAAACCATCAGAGACAACCCAAAGGAGACGAATTCATCATGTAGCTCCCTGTCTTCATTTTCATTGAGCGGATGGAACTGTAGAAGCACTGCCTTGCTCATTCCAAGTCTGTTCTTCTACGTCACCACCCTAGGAAGATCACATAATTGTCTCAAAAAGAAAAAGGAAGATCACATACCAAAAAGCAAAAAAGAACTGAAGATGAAACGGCCTTAGTTGCATACAGAAATTGGGTGATTTTGACGATTTACCTCTTCATCTGGGACCATCACTGTCTTCACTTGCGCAACAATGACTGTAATGTCATCCATCTTACCACCTGCACTAACAAAATTCGGGCACTAGAGTATGAGCTTACTGAGCTGCTATCTATTATGGGACAAGACCTAGTAAAGAGCTTGTGCATGCCTATCAGTTTGGCCCCAAGTAGTTTCTTCCACCACGGAACATCGAAACCCTGCAAGTAAGTAACCCGGGTGAAAGTTGCATTCTCGTGAGGTGGTGAATGACAAGAAACGGGGAGTATTATCATCAATTGTATTTGTACCACACCTTACTCCGAGCCTCCATTGAATAGGGCGAATCAAATGTGACGTCCACTGAATGTTTCCTTGCAAGCTCTGCCAGTGCTTTTGCTGCAGAAATGATTATCATGCCCTCAGAAAGACTGGGATACGTGGTTTGATTACCTTAGTTACAGAAGAGAAAAAAAATTACCAGCTTCATCTACTCCTGGAGATTCAGAGATGACAGAAATAATTTCTTGATCAAAGATATTGTCAAAAAGTCCATCTGAACCACTAACTATCATATCACCCTCCATAAGATTTACACTGCAAACCTGATAGATAACGGAAGGATCAAAAATAAAAAAGCAGTAGAGTTCAAACAACATTCCAATCATCGGGCTTGCAGCCCTTGGCTGTTCTTGTACAGTTACTTTTTTTCTTTGCCTATATTAATATATAACTACCACAGCAGGGGCTTCCCTTGCTGTATTCCCCTCAAAAAAAAAACATTCCAATCATCCACGGTTGTGTTGCCCATTATCATGAAGCTCACTAAATCTGACAAAAACCAGCAAAAGTGCACATATACCTGTAATTAGATTGAACTATATCATATGCATTCAAATATTCAACAAAAAAAAAATCCAACATTGGGCCTTCCTAATTCATCGACTTTCTTAGTTTCATATGTCAAGCAGCCAACTTTAAGTAACTTTTTGAGTCAGTGTGATATTGCTGGCCCTTCAACATTGATAAAGAAACGCATAACTAAAATTCATAAAAAGGCACATACCACTGCATCCTGATATGTTTGACCAGCTGCCTCAGAGCTTATCTGGTATGGACAGTCGAAGTAATGTTCTTGAGGGCATGTAGAGAACATCACTTTCCCTAGTATGTAGTGCAGTGAAACAAACGTTAGATCGAATCTGGTACAATGTGGCTTGTTTAGGTACTACTTCCTCAGGTTCACCTTTCCTAATTACTTTCAGGCCACAATCTCCAACACTGGCAATTTTTAGTGTCCCCGTCTTCTCGAGCATTGCAATGATTCTATTTCCATTGCAAAAAAAAAAAGCACAACTATTTGAGTATCACACATAGAAAGGATCTGCAAGGATGTATGATGTAAACATTGTACAAATACATCTTACACTGTTGCAGATCCAACAGAAGAAGTTGCAGCATGAGCTTTCATCAGAAGAATTTGAGGATCATGATTGATCTGCAATTCCCATGTGATGTGTGAATTTGTTACAGACTCACAGCGTAAATGAGCTGGCACTCAGACATAAAATAAATTTTGCTGTTGAATGTCGCAAGGTACCTCCTCGTCATTGAGAAAATTGGAGCTGTTTCTTATTAGCTCTCGAGAAAACAGAGCTGGATTGATATCCTTTTCTGCCCATCTGTCAGTAGACAAGAGAATGACTAGCAGGATAAAAACCATGTGTTAATGCATATTACTACAAAAAAATATTATTACTGAAGTTCGCAAGAAAATATAAATTACTGAAAGTTTCTGCAGTAAAAAGGGGAAAAAGTGAAGCATAATCACGGTTCACCACAGCAAAATCTCTTTTGGGGGCAAAAATTGTACCGAAAGATAACCCACCCTGAAACACCATCTGCAATGGCAAATACTCCACCAGCATCGCTTTTAGCAAAGAAAGCATCTTCTCCGCCACTCGCAGCCTTGAAATAGGGGGGGTTGGCAAGTTCAATTCCCATGAAGTTAGAAAAAGCAGAGAACTCTATGAGCAACTAGAATATATTTGGGAAATAAATGGCTAACCTTTCTTGGGTGTGGGATTAGATGAGTACCAATAGATAACACAGCCTCCGACCTAAAATCATGTCATATTAAGTTACTGAAATACTGAATAACTTGAGGGTCATAATTAGCAGAACAAACAATTGTTCCATCAGTAAGCTGGAGCAAGAAACTTCGTTTTGCACCTTGATGTTAATGCGGGCTACAGTGGTTAGAACTAGAAGCCACCAGAGTAAATCAGCACAGATAGCAACACAAGAAATACATCTAAGAAGAGATACTACTACATTCACACATGATGGGTTGATGGTAGAAACTGCTCGAAATCGTATGGGCCACAGTACATTGTGGAGCCATTTCTAAACATAAAGGCCTAAATTTTCTCACTAGAAGCGCAGAGGCGAATATATTTCCGGAAGTGATCATGCAAAGTTTATATGGTGGAGCTTTCTGCCCTTATCTTGTCCATTAGTTTGAGCCAGACTTGAATATCGAGCCATTATTTTCTGAATCACCTTGAAGTTACAAAATTTATTCTACGAAAAGGTGAAAGTTAGCAAGGAATAGCCGATTGGCTAATGATATACTTCTTCAATTCCTAACATACTGTTATGTAGAACTCTTATTATACTCTTGATAAATTTCTCGCTCAAAGGCGAAGAAAAAAAAAAGAAGAGGTCCAAGTCTCTAAGAAGGGGCATACTTGGCGGCGCGAACTGAAGCGAAGCAGGAGCGGCGAAGTGGAGAATGAGGAGACAAGATGGGGGTGTGAAAGCGAGGGGGTGAAAGGCGGGAAGCAGGGGAGGCCGCCATTGCAATCTCGCTTCGGTGTCTGGTGGCGAATGCGAAGCGCTGCTGGTGGAGAGGAGAGGTGGCTGGCAGGCCTGGCCACATCCACAGCTAAAGATGGCAACGGGCATGATTTGCCCGCGTGCCCGCGGGCAAAATATCCATTGGGCGCGGGCACGGGCGTCACTTTGTGCCCGCGGGCACGGATACGGGCATGATATGAAACCCATCGGGCAAAGCTAAACGGCACAGAAAATCCTTGCCCGTGCCCGCATGCCCGTTGTGCCCGCTGCAGCCCTATGACATGTGGGCCTCATCAAAGATAAAATATAAACTAATCAGGATTTAGGTCCCCAGCCGCCGCAACTACCCAGGCTCGTTCCCCTGCTACCAGATCTCGACCAAACAAAATCCATTCTTCTCTCTGCCACGCCCACGCATAACCCAATCCCTTCCAGATCTCTCTCTGCCACGCCCACGCATAACCCAATCCCTTCCAGATCTCAACCGCACCGGGCCATCTTCTCCACGCACGAACACTGCGAGGCCGACTTCCAAGCTCAAACGCCGTCTAGCCACCATCCTCCACGCGTGGAGCCGCCTCTACCACGAGCAGATGCCGCCAGACCGCCGCCTCCACGCGCGGACGTAGCCGGGCCGCCCTCCACGCGCCGACGCCCTTTGCCTCGTTCCTCGCCCCCAACGCCGTCTGGTCGTCCTCCACGCGCGACGGCGCCGCTCAGCTGCCCCAGCTCCAAAGTGCTGGCGGGCACACGGGCATGCCCGCGGGCACGAGTTGCCCACGGGCAACGGGCACGGGCGGCGTTTCGTGCCCGTAGCGGGTGGCGGGCGTGGGCACGGGCAGAGTATTTCGCTCACGGGCACGGGCAGGACTAGCCACTATCCGCGGGCAGAATGCCCGTTGCCATCTTTATCCACAGCATAACCGCATAACTTCCTATCTTTGTTCAGTTTTGGTCCCTGATCTTTCCAATTTTTGCGGCAGCCTTTATAGATGCTAGATTTGCACTAGAGAGGTATGCTTAATAATGGTATGGAGCAGAGTGGATATATTACAAGGGTGTTATGTATTGCCGTGTTAATAACTAAATCTTTCTGCATGTGTCAATATAGTTTTAGTTATTTATTCACGCAAGTTTTTGTTGCAACTTTGTTATTTATTATCGCATCTTTGTTATTTATTTTTGTTATCGCACAAGTTTTTGTTGCAATTAAAGTTTTTTGTTGCAATATAAATAGATAATATCGCCACCAACCATCATTCAAAAGTTAAATTGCAATAAAAACTTGTACAAAATACAATAAAAAAGAATAAACAACTTGTGAATTGAAGCGTATTGCGGATCTGTGCTGCAAAGTTGCATTGCCTAGATATTCACATTTTTTTTTGTGTGTGTTGCATCTTATACAAGTTTTGTTGCATTTAAATTTTTTATATAAAAGTAGGCGGGGTGACGACATGATATATCTGCTTATTTATTTATTTTTGTTATCGCGCACGTTTTGAGATACTTCTTTCAATTGGTAGCACAATGATTTGAAAAAGAAATTGGTAGCACAATAGCACCAAAAGGAGTGGCAACATCTAATTGTTTTCAACATGGAGCATAGACGGCGATCTTTTTGCCCGACTTATATACTTTCTTAAAAAAATAGGGAAAACATGTTTCGCTTATTTTTTACTTTCTAATTTACTTTAAGAATCTTACTTAACCGATAGCTTGCTCCAAGGTCTTTTGTGGTAGAACCAATCCGTTCATTTGAGTCAAAATTACATTTGTGGTAGAACCAATCCATTCATTTGAGTCAAAATTACAATCCGTGCTAATTAGACTTTTATGATGCAATAATTATAAATAAAACGACAAACCATGATTATATGAAACCACATGAACAACCAGAAGGTAGTTTCGGAATGTTTGATTTAAATGATACACTTTAGCAAGTTTAAAGACCCAATGTATGTATTTTGAGAGTTCACACACCTTATGACAAGTTTAAAAATCGCACGTGTATTTTACTCTCCAAAAAAAGTAAATGCATATAATTTTTTTTTTTTTGTAAAAACTGATTTTTAGTACTCCCTCATTTTTTTTATGTCGTTCAGACAAGGTTGTGTAGTTCATTTTTAGTTCACTCTTGTTGTCTGAAACGACATCAAAAAAAGAATGAGGGAGTAGTTACTAAGCCAGAAGCTATTTTTGTTTAGATGCTCCAAGAAACAGAAACAATATGAGAGTTTTCCATTTCATGAGAAAAACTAACACTATTTATTTAGGTTTCTCTTGTTTCTTGCAGCAATCTAAAACTAAAATTCCTACCAAATACACCCTAGCTTTCCAACGTGGTGATAAACCATAAAAGTTTCTGTTATAACTCGGTTATCATCTTTACAAAGTGTGGAGCGATGAAGGATTCGAGGTTAATCTGATTAGTGATTACCTGACACACACTGACGCAGGAGTTAAAGTGGTTCGGATATAGGAGACCGCAACCGAGCTCAAACGGAGAACGAGCCCGCTTTAGGATTCGCGCGAGCACGATCAGCGCCCACCCATCCAAAACAACCACGCCACGCCGTCCCTTGTCCCGAAGGCCGAGTTCTTCGAACGACGGCGACTCCGATCACCACCGCCATCCTCGCCGCCGCAGCTGAGGCTAGCTCGCCGAGGAGCCATGTCGCGGTCCATGAGCATGAGGTCGCGCCGCGACCTGCCTCCTCCCGAGAAGGTGAGGGATCCCTTTTTCATGTTCATCCATTCCTTCTGGCCTCTGCTCACCGTCCCCAATGTGCGGTGAGCTCGGTTGTAGTTAGACTCCTGACGATGGCGCGAGCGAGCGTGGGTTAATGGTGCACGTGCGATTGGATAATTGGATCTCAGGCGGGGCAGCGGGCGAGCGGCATCTGCGCTCCAGAGGAGTTGCTTGGCATGGCGAATTTGTTGGAACTAGGGTTCAAGCGCCAATTTGTGCTCAATGCCTATGTTACAAGGATGCTGGGACCACAGGATGAAATTTGAAGATGGATGGTGGTTTGGCTCGGTTGAACTTAGGTGTCCATTGATGGAGTTGTATACGAGGGAGTATTCTTGGATTAAATCTCATTGTTGATACTTTTTACGTTGACAGATCCAAGTGACCTTGCAACCATCATCGGTGATTTTCTTCATTTAGTTAAACCGAACCTGGCACTGCTTTTACCTTGGAACTCTTAGAGTTCCTCACTATTATTGTATTCCCTCGTGAAAATTTATTGGATATAGAGAGTTGTCAGGAAAGCTGCGCTTTGGAAAGTAATGGATGTCATGATTTGAGGGTGAAAATATTGTTGGAGTAATTGCCCTACAACCTGTTGTTTCGTGGAACATAGTATGTTAGCAAATGGCACCATATCTTATCTTCTCTGAAGTATTTATCTACTTTGTATTTGCATTAGCTATTAAAATTTGTGCTTCATTGGCATCATTGAGTTCCTCGCTTTTATTGTTTTCTCTGAAATATGTTCAGCATAGGGCATGTGAATCAATTACTGATTAATTTTTAATGGTGAAATATGTTTTTCAGACAATTGAAAAGCTTGAGAATATGGTGGATGGAGGAAATTGCTACGAAGCTCAGCAAATGTACAAGTCAACCGGTGCTAGGTGCTGTTTAAATCATCTGATAATCTTATGCTTCGGCGATCAACTGCCCATATACTTAGGTCAAATGAACAATGCATATTGTACAGGATAATTTTGGAAAAAATAGCATTTGGAGATATATGCCATATAAAAAATAGCAAAAATGAATGGTTTATACACCAGCATAAACTGATTTAAGATAACCTGAGGATATTTACTGTTGATAAATCTATCAACAATCCATCAGGGAAACAATGTGGCTTCTTGGATCAAAGTATACCAGTAACCATCTTAACTAGTTTAGCACATCTTCTGTAGGTATATTGCTGCTCAGAAGTATTCAGAGGCCTTGGACATCCTTCAGTCAGGTGCTTTGGTGCAATTGAAGCATGGACAGGTTACTTTCTTGGCTTTGATATACCAGCGCAAGTTTAAACATATTTTCAGTAGCTAACTTCGCATATCTTTGTACCCTCCTATCGTGGCTCTTATTGTTATCATGTATTCATGTTAGACTATTTTAGTTACCGTGTTCATGTGGCTCTTGTTGGGTCTCATCTCCAGCCTACTCCAACTTGCTTGGGACAAAAGACTTTGTTGTTATTGTTGAAGAGATCTTAATGTATGTATTTCTTACTAACAATGTCAGGTAACCTGTGGTGCTGAACTTGCTGTAATGTTCGTGGACACCCTTATCAAGGGAGGGCTTCCTTATAATGAAGAAAACTTTGGTGGGTCCTTTTTCTTTTAAATAATTCAGCACAGTATGGAAATTAATTTTATTGATTGTAAATTAAGATTTCTTAAGCTTATCAGTTTACCTTTAAAATTCTCTATTCCGCCTTTAGTAAACGGATGATACTTGATCCGGACATTTGATTTTTCAGCATGCTCCTAGCAAGTCCATATGCAAAAAGAGATTGAAGAACATGCCATATAGAACCTCTTATGATCTTATTGTTCCTTTTATGGTTTAAAAATCAACTGAATAAAGCACTTTTCCTTTAAGAAAGTAGAACATGCAATAAATTTGGTCTATAGGTATCACATTCTGTGATTGTAACCATGTTGTATATCTATGATGTGCAATGATTTTGGTTAATGGACATCACATTTTGTGATCGTAACTATATTGTATAACCTTAGATCGTATCAGAAGGATGTACGAGGCTTTCCCCAGAATCTCTGTTCCCCATTTCCTTGGCGATGACTATGACGATGATGGACAGAAATTATCCGAAGCTATTTCTGCTGCAAAAGTGCGTGCAGAGAGTTGTTCATCATTCTTGAAAGCTGCTATCAGGTTAGGATACACTAATTTTACCAAATGCGAGTGAATCATGCATGAATGCATTTGAACATCAAATATTTCATCCGAAGCGGTGCTAAATAGATATCAGAGTTTAATGAATCTATTGAGGTTATTTTGATAGTAAAATGGGTTGTGGTTCATTTTCGTTTGCTCCATCTCATATGAAAAAGCAGATTGTTCAATATGTAAATTTGAATGATAATGGACAGTTTTCCATAGATAATTGCTCGCATGAATGCTTGTTTCCCTTGGTCATTATTAATCTCGGCAAATAGAGTTCTAGAGTTGGTCCTGATGTGATTATTTTCAAGATGAAGTCTGACTTCTGCTAGTAATGATTTGTAACTTTGATGCTGCAATACAAAAACTACTTCCATAAGATATTTGGACTTAACATATTTTCTTACACCGTTAATGAATGTTGTGATGCTTCTTCTCCTTTTCTAGCTGCTATCTTCATACAACACTAATAATGTATCATCAATTTATTAAGGTGGTCTGCTGAGTTTGGGACATCAAAAAATGGATCCCCTGAGCTGCATGTTATGTTAGCAGAATACATATATTCTGAATCTCCAGAAACGGTAACCTGCTATAACTTTTGGCTGACAAATGATGTGGATACCTTAGAGCTGCATTTTACTCACCCTCTACTGGTGTCACAATTTTTATTGCTTTCATGGTTGTGCTCCAAGGTTGATGTCTAGTGCCTTGGCTGCAGGACATGACTAAAGTCTCAAGTCATTTTGTCCGTGGAAATGATCCTAAAAAGTTCGCTTCTATGCTGGTGAACTTTATGGGCAAGGTAATTATTTTATTCTTAACATTAACTGTTGAATGTTATGATTGTTAACTGCTCTAATTTTTTTCTGTTGTATTTTGCAGTGTTACCCAGGTGAAGACGACACTGCAATTGCACGTGGGGTCCTAATGTAAGATATCCTTTCAGTTTTTTTTGTTTTTGTTTTTTGAGAGTGTAGGAGGATATTCTTTTCATGTACAATTGCAGCCAATTGCATTTTGAAGTGCAGAGTTGTGTTGTTCTATTTACAATGAAGGTAGTGGTTTTGATAACACTGTGCGCAGTGCACTACCTCACTGAAATCCTGATCTCATGGTATCATACTGTAAAGTAAACTAGATAGTTTCGGGATAACAGTAAATGCATTATTTGGATGAAAAATAGTCAGTTTTCTGACGTTGTACTCTTTTCTTAAGGTACCTATCTCAAGGGAATCTGAGAGATGCAAATTTACTCATGGATGAGTTGAAAGCACAACTAAAATCTGCTGACTTGGAGTTTCCAAAAACAGATTTGATTCAGTTCATCAAATATCTTTTACCAACGTAAGTGTATACTCTTGTCTCTTGTAACATTAATCAAATATTTTTCTGCTCTATATGAACCTAGTGGCTAATCTTGGATGTTCTTTTGCGCTGATTCATGTCTTGCTCTTGATGAATTGATGTGGATCAATGCCAGTTTAAGCAATTTGTTCATTCTTGGTCCATTTAGGAAATATTTCCTGTAAGGACCAATTATATCATCAATGGATATAATTGAAATCAAAGTTTGTTTTATTTGATCTGCTGAATGCTGTAAATAATTAAATGTGCCAACATGACAAATATTGGTCACTCTGAGTTTTCATAGAATAGTACACTCTTGACAACTTCCAGGTGAGCTGTTAGTTAAGTTCAAACTTTTAGGTTTGCTTAATGTTTTGCTAGTTGATTGTATCATGCGTTGCTTTCTGAATCCTATAAATGGGTTGTACTTGATTGAACAAATCATAGGCCACCGATGTTATTTTTTTGACTTCCGTGCTGTATGATCCCAGAATTACAGATTTGTATATAGCTTTATTTTACCTGGGATTTATAACCTGTATCACTGTTTACAGGCTTGAAAGAGATGCTTATCCTCTTTTTAGGACACTTCGACAGAAGTATAAGACAAGTACAGATCGTGACCCTGTATTTGAGGAGGTAGTGCCTTTTAGCTCATATTTTGTAGCTCATTTAAGTCTTAAAAACAGCTGTTTACATGGCATGTTTTACTGTTTCGAGTTTCCTTGAGTAGTATCGGTCATCTGGAAACTATTTGCACCTTGATCTCAGGTAGCAGCAGCTCCCAGCAGTTAGTTTTAATTTGAAGTTTTACATTTGACAGGAACTAGAGAACAGTTTTAATTATTTTTTCCCCCATATATTGATGTTGATCATGTAGAAATTGATCTGAGTCCTTGAAAGCTATGTCATATGCTTGTTGATATATTATTTTTCTCGAACACGCGGGAGAGCTGCGCATCTTTGTATTATAGAGAAGAAAAGATTGGTCTCTATACATTTTTTATGACCTCTTACTAGGGACCAAGATAAGAGGGTTCAGTTGCTCGATAAAAAGAACTTTACATAAAAACTAAACTCCGCGACCAAGTCCAAGCAACACTCTATGAGTGTAAACTGACCTGGCCAAGTCCTAGGCCAGCAAGCCCTTTCGCACTGGCGACAGTCCAGAGCCGTGCCTCTTGCTTCAGATTTCTCAATGCCGTCTGAATGTTCGGGGTACGTCATTAAACACACACGAATTTCTATGTTTCCAAAGGATCCAAGCTCCTAGAATGATTAAAGTGTTCACTCCTTTCTTCTGATCCTTTGGCACTTTCTTGATCCACCGGCGCCACCATATGATGCAAAATCTGATTCAGTGACTCGTGGAGTGAGCCGCTGCAGGTTTAATGAACTGAACTCCTCCTCTTGATCACAAAACATGCATTGTTTGATGGTCCAGACCTCTCTTGGCGAGCTGATCCGCTGTCCAACATTTGTCCCTTATAGCGAAGCATAGAAAAGCTTGCATTTCCAGTGAAGTTTTCCACAAACGGCACCATGAGACCCAAGTTTTCCACATTTGTTGATATTATTGTATGTTGGTGCCTTCTTTCTCTGCAAAATAAGAGAGAGGATGTCGAAAATGGAAGTACTGTTGCTACTGCTGAAACTAACTAGTATAGTATCATATCAAAGCTAGAAACTTGCTAACTTGAGCTTATGAGATGGCATGGTTGGCTTTTTGCAGTTACTGGATGAAATAGCTGCAAAATTTTATGGCATACAGCGCCAGAACCCACTAGAAGGGCTCTTTGGTGAAATGTTCAAGGTATGTCGTATATCCTTTTTGAACTAATGCTGCTTGCTCTCCCTCTTGAATTTTTTTGAATCCACCATTGGGCACCAGCAAGTTTTAGCAATACATTTGCCTTGTTGCAACGTGCTCCGAATTGGGTGGTGCAAAAATGGATTTTTGCTGTTGTGCACATTAGGTTCCGAAGAAAGTACCCAAACTTGGTTTGGAAAGATAACTTACGATTGCTCTATCAATACATTTGTTTTGCTTGTTGGTAGCGGAGGGTTGTTTTTTTCAGTTCCATTCCATTGTCAATCACTTGGGTGGACAAAAAAATGATTTTCGTTCTGTCCCAAATGTTGCATTTCTAAAACCTGCCATGAGCAAATTGGCAATATAAAGTTTATCCAACAGTGACATCAAATTAAGCTAATGAACCAATAGATCGGAAATTATTATCATGCAAAGCCTAATCCCAAGTACAATCACCACTGGTCTTATATTATGTACTTCTGCAGGTATAGTGGAAGGAGGAAAGAATTTGATTCCAGTGTCATCACATTGGCCAAATAATACGATTGTTGCCATGGCACCTATGGTCCTCCAAAGAAGTTTCTTCAGTGATGATAATCTGAGGGCATACATTTGCAAGCGAATTTAATGAAGATATGCTCCTCTGATCTCTTGTAAAATCATTGATTAGTTTTTATGCTGCTTGAAGTACGTGTTACTGACTTTTGCGCTATATATCTCATCTGGTTTTCTGTTCGCTGGCAAGTGTCACCACATTTACTTAGTAGCACCGTCAGTGCATCCGTTATTCCTTTTATGGTTCAACAGTTTGTGATGTGAAAGTGATATGCTGACCTTATGAATACCGTTCCAGCGCATGCATCTTCACGGCCACATTTCCATGCCATTGTTATGTGAATATCTCACGCGTGAATGTGTTATATGCGGGCCGTGAAGGTGCACGCGTGAATGTGTTATATGCGGGCCGTGAAGGTGCATGCACCTTCACTGGAACGGTGTAATCACGATCATGTTATAAAACTTTTCTGTTCTTCTTACAAAATTAACAACTGTTTTGACAGTTTATACACAATACTCACGGGCATGCCATCGCGAATAACTAAACATCTCAAACTGTTGAGGAAGTTCCATAAAATAGTTATTAAACATAACTTAAAATTGTTGAACTAAAGTCATAAATAAAGAGGTTACATGGAAAACAAAGCTTCAACTCATGACTTCAGCTGCCTAGCCGCACAAGACTTTCCACATATGGACTTACGTCGAAGGAAAAAAGATACTTCCATGTCCGTGACCTGCGACCCTGATACCTCATGTTGTCCATCTGACCCTCGAGAATGAGCTTAGAGCCTGACAACTCGTAGCTGTAGAGCCAGTGACCTCTCTGCAGCATTATTCTGCCTTGAGGAAGAAAAGCCAAGGGATGGCAAATATCGGAGATATATAAAGTAAAACGTCGTTCCCAATACTGGCGTTGTCCCCCGCCGCCCTGTATCTGCAACGTCCAGATGGTCACGGATACATCATTGGTACGGGCTGTTACGCAGAGCTCCTCACGGACCACATCCAGAAACAAGGATTCAGCAAGAGAAGGGTCCAATTGATCCGGCATTCCAGTGACACCGAACGTCTCGTCGGCCAGACTAAGGCGTAGGAGACCCCAAGGGGCCTGCTGCTTGCTGTGAGCCCTGTCAATGTGCCAAAACAGAAACCCTTTTACGCTCAGACTGGTCTGTGATCCCTCGGCAGGGTACGGAGGATCATCCATGATCTCCCTCCAGGCGCCACTGCCATTGTTATCGCCATCAAAGGTAAACACCTCCATTCCCATGTGGTGATATGTGTCTATATCATGATCATCCATCGACCGGTAGAAAGCCTGGACAACCTTGTACTTGCCAGTACGCGGATCCAGGCCTAAACCAGCGCAGCAGCAGAGGGACTCTCCACATTGTTGCAGGTTGTCGCGGTCACTGTCCGGAAGAGTGATGGAATCCCTTGTGGCCGGGTTGAATAGGTAGAGCCTGCTGTCGGTGGGGGCGAGCACGAGGCCATCGCAGCAGACGAAGTCACGCACTCTGCTGAACTCCTCTCCAAAGTTCTTGGCATGCATGAACGTCGCCAAGAAGGTGTCTTGCTTCCATTGATAAAAGCGGATGTGATTGGAGAAGGTGCTCGGGGTACTCTCCCAATCGATGACATAGTTCAAGGTGTGAGGGCTGATGACGAAAGACGGGTCCTGCTCCCATTTAGACGCAGAGTACCGGAGGTGTGCCCGGATGAAGGCAGGGTCGGAGATGATGGCTCGCCAGGCCTTGCAGACGGATGTGGACTTGAGGAGATCCTTGACTGGCAGGCGCACAAGGATCTCAATAACAATTTCCTCCAGCAGTTCGGGAACACGCACTCTCCTCTTCCTCTTTGTGCCCGTCTTCTGCAGTTTCATGGCGTACATGCAGCAAAAGGTGAAAGATTGATGAAAACGCGACATCATATATTGGTGCATCAAAATATATATAGATTGGCAATAGGCACGATGTTCCAGTACGATTTGGATCCTGCCTCCGTAGTCCGTATCCAACTCAGATCAGGAAAGTTCCATCAGGCCACTCCGGCGGTCGGTAGGAGAGCGTGCAAGGAAAATAGTACGAGGCTGGAAGTTAAAGATGTTCTCAGCCCATTCCATCGAATTCATGAGCCTTTTTAGAATGGGGAAAAGTCCAGTTTGACCTCTCTCAACTATCCCCTATCATAGGAGTTGCAACTTTTTCCCAGAACTACAAAACCGGGTAACCAGGGTCCCTTAACTCATCTACTCGGTGCAAGTTTCCTCCCTCGGTGGTTTTGTGAGCGGTTTCGTCCGACTGGCACCTGTGGGTCCCACCTGTCAGGTGCCACGTCGGCACCGGGCACGCGCCCCTTGCTGACTCAGCGCGGGAGTAAAAAGCGACGCCGGTCGCGACGCCTTCGCCATTCTCTCCCACTCGCGGTCCCACTCCTCTGCCGCCACCCCTCTGTAGTGAACCCTAACCCTAGGTGCCGCCACCCCGACATGGCCGGCAGCTCGAGCTCGTCGTTCGGCACCTCGATGGGAGGCGACGACGAAGAGAGGCGCAAGTCGCCCATTGCGTACCGCGTGAAGCCCCTGGAGTACGAGCCCCCCATCTATTGCAAGTGCAACGAGAAGGCGGCGATGTGGATCTCCTGGAGCGACGACAACCCCGGGCGCCGCTATGTGAAGTGCTTCAAAGCACGGGTAAGCTCATGGTGTTGTCGATTTGTTGGATTTGGGGTCGCTTAGGGTTGGATTTGGGGTCGATTAGGGTTGGATTTGGGGTCGATTTGAGGTTTGTTTGGTTAAATGCAGGGTGGTGGCTGCGACTTCATCTGTTGGTTCGAGGGCCCGCATCACCCATTTGTGCAGGGATTGCTGATTGACCTGCGCGATGCCGTGTGGTCTCTGAAGAAGCAGAAGGCTTCTCTGAGGGAAGCTGTGGGGGACCTCGTGGTGAGGGTTGAAGAGCTGGAGGATGAGGTAGGCGACCTGAAGAAGGAGAATGCAAGGCTGGACGGCTTCGAAGGAGAAAAGGAGTACCTTGAGGGCAAGGTTGAAAGGCTGGAGCTGGAGAAGAAGCTGATGAGGGTTCTTTGTGTGTTCCTGCTCGCTGTTGCTGTGTACGCGCGCTTCGGTTAGGCAATGTTCGTGCCCTTCGATTAGGATTCCGTAGGTGAAGTGATGGTTGTGCTATGTAATGCAGGATGAATGAATGGGTCTATCGAACTCAATTGTGTCGTAAGATGATGTGTTTGTGTCTGTAACGAACTATGTGCTTGTTTCGTAATGAACTACTTGTTTCTGTGTTAAACCAATGGTTTGTGTTGTTTCTGTCGAATGGAGCGCAAAGATGTGAGTGAATAGACAAACAGAACTGATTCCGACCGAAGCATCTAATACTTGCATGTAATAGTAAGTGAATAGACAAACATATAAACACATAAAATACGTGCATTAGTAGTGCAAACATGAATCACACGATCACAACTTAAATCCAACATAGTTGGATTACAACACGACATTTAAAGGAACTTAGTTCAACACGACACTAGCAGTTCACATAGAAGCCACACATGACATGACAGTAGCAGTTGAGACCGAAGCATGAAATTACATGACACTAGGAATTCAACATTTCCAGAACTTCAAATACGAGACCATAGCAGTTCAGAGTTTTGCAGAGTCCCAAGGAGGCAGGAGCATCATTCCACCAGTCCTTGGCTTCTTGGTTGTGGTTGTCTTCTTGACAGGTGGTGAAGATGTAGACACTTGAGCTGAAACTTTAGCAGAGTTCCTAACTGTCACAGAAGAAGTAGCCTGAGAATAAGGTTGGCTTGCAGTGACAGTCAGAGTAGCAGAACCTCCAGGCCCAGTTTTTACTGATGCAGCCGCAGCGCTCTTGGTAGTCTTCTGCACAAGGAAATGAACATTACTACACAAAGTAGGAGGAAATGAAAAATTAAGATTAGTAAGTAGATATGTCACTTTTGTTCCTACTGCTGGGTTATCCTTTCTCTTTCTAGAAGTAGTGACACTTTGTTGGCTGTTAGAAACAGGAACAATAGCAGCTGGGCCAGAAGATGGAGCTCTAGGAGCAGAAAAGGGAGCACCAGGAGCAGAAAAGGGAGAACCTGCTGCAGAAGAAGAATTTGCAGACCCATTTCTCCTCTCACATGTTGACCTGTTGTGCCCTATCTGTTTGCAATTGCGGCATCTGATAACAGTCCCAGCTCTGGACATTTTAACAGCTTTAGGTGCCTCATGAGATTCCTTCTCCTTTCTTTCTTTGGCCTACCAGGCATCCTGACATATCCAGGAGCTTTCAGTGGCGGCCTATCTGATGCAGGCCAGCTGTTCATGCCCTCCACTGGCATCAAGCAATGTTCATATGTTGCCTTGAACTGTCCAACTGAGTAAGCAGGAGCTATGTAGTCTACCAGTGAGTTTGTTTTGAAAAAAATGCATGAAATAGCATGAGGACAAGGTAAACCAGAAAGTTGCCAATATCTGCATGAGCATTCCTTCTTGTCCAAGTCAACAGAGAACCTATGGTCATACTGTTTCACTTCATACTACGCAGCACCATTGCATATTGCATGGCAAGATGCAGATTGATTGATGTATGCATTCAACTTCTTTAGGATGTTAGGACAGATCTCAGTTTCCCATCTAGCTGCACTTGCCCTCTGGTCATGAATCCTTACCATTACCTTCCTTCTAATTGTTTCTAACATTGTGATGATAGGGAAGAACCTAGCCTCTATAATCCAGTGGTTGAATGACTCACACAAATTATTGTCTACAGAGTCACAGTCAGATCCTAACCTGAACCAAGCCCTGCTCCAGTGCAGTGGGTGAGTATTCAGGATTGCTTGAGCTCCATTCCTAGTCTCCTTTGCCAACCTAGCTCTTGCCAGATTGAACAACATCATGCATGGAGCCTTGGCACACTTCCAGAACTTCTTCTGCCATTCCTTTTTGTTGAAAGTGCTTCTTCCAGTTGGCATAAATATGCCTAGCACAGTTCTTATGCTCAGCCTGTGGTGCCCACTTCTCCACTGCATCAAGAATTCCCTACACATAAGAAAGTTGTAAGTTACATAGAAAAAGAATTCTATTGCATCAAGAATTCCAGTACATCTTACATGGCCACAAAAATCATAACATACCTTCTGTTGGTCAGAGATGAACACCCAACCACTCCCATCACCAACTCCTATATCTCTACACAAGAAGTCACAGAACCAGTCCTAAGAAGTTTTGTTTTCAACCTCAACTACTGCCCATGCAATTGGATACATTTGATTATTTGCATCCCTTGCAACAGCACATAACAATTCTCCATTGGTTGCTCCTTTAAAGAAACAGCCATCAAGTCCAATCACTTTCCTGCAGCCTGCAACAAACCCTTTCTTCAAAGCATCAAGGCACATATAAATCCTTTGAAAAGTAGGTGGCTCCAAATCTGGAACCCTGTGTACTATGACAGTGGACCCAGGGTTGCTTCTTAGCAGCTCTAACTGGTAGTCATAGAGCTTCTGATATTGCCATTTACTGGCATCCAAAGCTTTCTGCATGACCATTGCCTTTGCCCTCTTCAGCTTAGAGATAGTAACATTGGCAAACATTTCTTCTGAAACAGTCTGCTGCTTTGCTATTAGGGACTATGAAGGGTTTGCCATGATAAACTTCTCATACCTCTCAGCTATCCTCCTTGCAGTCACCATCCTGTTATCCTTCCTTGGAGGACAAGTGTGGAAATCATTGTAGGTCACTATCTGCCAGCTTTCAGTTCTGCTGTTGTCTGATAGCAGACACACCCAAGGACATGTAGGCCAGTCACACTTTGCCCTAACCCTCTTTGGATCATCCTTCACAAAGATTATAACCTTCCTTTCAGCCAGGGCATATCTGACAATTGCTTCTTTGAAGTCCTTCTTAGAGCTAAACTTCATTCTCAAACTGAACCTTGGAACATCTTTTGTTTTCCTGAACCTTGGGTGTCCACTTGCCTTCCTCCTAACCTCACCATCACTGCCCACCTCATCCAGAGACTCCTCATCATCTGTGTCAAAGTACTCGGTCTCATTACCATCACCTTCAATGTTTTCAAATCCTGCAGGCATAGCTGCCGACCCTCCAAGCACCACATCATCTAGGTTAGCTGCTTGCCCTTTTCTCATCCTCCTCTTAAACACTCTGAACTTCTTCAGAATCTGAACGACCTCTTCATCTTCTTCTGAAGAACACTCATCACCTGGCATATAGTCACTGTCAGAGCTTGAGTCCTCCCCATCATCATTTTCTTGTGTTACTACAGCTTGGCTGCAACCTTGTTGTGTAACAACAGGTTGGCTATTGCTATCGCCAACTTGACTGTCCTCCACAGCTACTTCTTTACCCTTCTTTGTAGGACTTGAATAAAACTCTCTCAGTTTTGCAATCTGTCTCAGGGCATCCTCTCTAGCCTCTCTTCTAACAGGCACAACCTCTACCTCAGCTGCCTCTACCTCAGCTGCTTCTTCCTCAGCTGCCTCTTCCTCTGAATCTGACTCAGAAATCTCAACCATCTCCTTCTCAAAGTCACTCACTTCATTCTCTGCCTCTTGGTCACCACCTCTAACTTCAACATAGATGTCTGTCACACCACCCTCTACTATGCAGTTAGCCATTTCAAGACACGAGCTGTCATCCCATATCAGTTTCAGCCCATCACTTAGCTCTTTCATCACCAGGAAATAACCAGTGTAGCAATGTACCCTCAGGAACCTCCATATGGTCTCTCAAATGACCCACAATCTCAGGGTAGCTCACTTTATCAAGGTCAATGTAACTCATCACTTCAGTACCCCCAATGTAGTGCACTTTACGACGATTGTTAATGAACTCCCCATTGATATGGAACCTAACTGCTAGCGTCGTCAGTGGATCCATGGTGTATCTGTGCAACAAAAAAATAGCAGTACGTTCAGCCACGCACATAAACAATGACAAGTACAATTCCCTAAGATTCTTCCCTAATCCGCACAGTAATCTAATCGAACTATTCGAATCCCTAGAAATAAACTAAGCGTCACCATAAACTAGTCATCAGTGGGCACGAGCAATGATTAAAAAACGAATCCATGTTTCTAAACTATCATTCCCGTATCGAATCCAACCACATCTAGCCGCATAGATTTACGGGATTGAGAGCACTAACCTCACAAATGTTCCGTCAGATCTGGGGCCCAGTCACCCGCGCCACCTTGAATCGCCGTTCCGCCGTCTTTATCGGGAGGAGAGCTTGGATTTGGATCGGCGGCGGCGCAGCCACGAGCTAGGGAACGCGTGCTCTTGGATGGGGAAGACAGAGTGCGGGACGAGGGAGGAGATAGAGAACGACGTCGCTTTTTACTCCCGCGCTGAGTCAGCAAGGGGCGCGTGCCCGGTGCCGACGTGGCACCTGACAGGTGGGACCCACAGGTGCCAGTCGAACGAAACCGCTCACAAAACCACCGAGGGAGGAAACTTGCACCGAGTAGATAAGTTAAGAGACCCTGGTTACCCGGTTTTGTAGTTCGAGGGAAAAGTTACAACTCCTATGATAGTTGAGGGAGATCAAACGAACATTTCCCTTTAGAATGAGCCCCTCAATCCGATTTCAGAAATCTTCTAGAGGCTTCGATTGGTGCTAGAACGTGCCACTTTCACATCTGTCTCCTCACCTAACCAACATGCCCTTACACGCTCAGACATGACTAAAGGTAGCTAACGACTTGGCTTGGCTCCACTCATTAAAACCAACAAGCTAAAAAAAAAAAAGCTCGACTTGGTTTATTTAAAAACAGCGAACCAGCTCGTTAGATTCACAAGCTAAGCATAATGAAACTGAGGACCAAAACATGCATCCTCCTGATACATTGGTTAATACATTGTCCAATCAGATCGACATAATGTTCTCCTCTGGGAAGCGTTTGCTCGAAGCTCTAGCATTATTGGATGCTGACAGAGGATGGAGCCATACAACTTATCAAATTAAATAGGACTAGGTGCACCGTTCAACAATTATAAGCAGGACTGTATGGGCAACTTGCTTACGATGTAATGCCCGTGTGAGCTTTGGCAGCATAAGACATGGACACCGAATTGGGCCGAACAGCATACGGCTTGATGTTGTAAACAAGAACGGAACACCAAACTACGCTCACAATCCACGATGATGGATTCAGCTTTGAATGTTCAAACAGGACCGTGCCACTCGCGGGAAATCTCCTGCGTTCAAGTTTGCCGATCCCTCTTGCCCCAAATGACAAGTCCTGAAAAAGGCAGAAGCACAACAACATTCATGTGGTTGATCTTATCAGTGGTACACTGCAAGTTGTAAAGAATATCATTGTCTTATTATGCATATATAATTATGAGCCATAAAACAACACGAATACCTGCTTACATTCACCTCCTTGACGCATACATGCCGTGAAGCATTGATCATCATTTTTCCTTTGCTTGTCCATCAGTATATACCGAGCAATGAACATCCCACTGCCATATGCTTCACCTAGGTTCAATCCTGAAACACAACCTCCAATCACCAGTGACTATCGCCAGGGAGAAGTATGGATGTGGTAATGTTGAACTCCCAAGCAAAGTTTTACACCATTTCCAAAAGAAGCACGCGTCGGCATTTGCAATGATTTAGCCACCGCTATCACCAACAATACATAAAACCCTTTCTTTTAGCTCTTGAATTTTCTGCAATTCAGATCGCAACACAAAATGAGTGACAATAGGATCACAAAAAACATAGCACCTAATTGTGGCCTCTCCAAGGCCAAGAAACTTACAGGATAAGATTTTGAAGCCCATCTCTCAGCAGAAATTGCAGCTTCTTTAAGGTGGGATTTTCTAGGAATCTCTTGGGAAAGAGTATAGGTACATGTTTCGGTCGCCTCAGCTACCCATATTTGCCTCATCTGGTCTTTCTGTCGCTTGACCAGGTTACTAAAACCAACCTGAGGGATGAATGTAGCAATAAGCTAAAGCTGCACTAGTTTTGAATGGCTAAAGATGAACAAATGTAAAAACTGGAAAGAAAATGCTGGGAAGTGGTCTTTAATGCCCAAAACTCCAAGCAATGGATTCCAAAAGGTGCTATTCCCTTAGATGCTCCAAAATCAGGACATATAGTACCCAATGATGGATTTAAGTTTTGCAAGATAGGCCAACTTGACATGTAGACAGTACAAGAGCACATCACTTACTATGTTCCCAACGAGGGCGTAACTAAATAATGCAGAGTCTTCACCAAAGGTTGGGGAAGAAACGCTAATTGCAAGAAGACAATCTTGATCTTCAGACTGATGTCCAGAGATAAATTTAGATCCATCCGTCAAAAAGAGCCACTGCCTTTTTTGGTTGCTACATAAATAAATTTTACCAACGTACAAAATAACACCTGCGATGTCAAATTCACTGAAAGAAACAAGAAGCATTCATGAGGTTCATCAATATAGGGAGGATTCAGCGGCAGGTTAGTTTGGAATTAGACTCACCTTGAAAGTGGCACCTCACCAAATTTTGACAGTTCAATTGCTTTCCGAGGGGTGAAAAATGGTCTGCAACAAGAAAACACAGAGTTGATCAATGAAATGTACTCAGTGTGCGGTCATGTCTCTCACTTAAACCGCAGTCACGTCTCTTACTTAAAATATGTAGTCTGTGATGATGCTAAGGGCTTCCACATCGTGGATGGTCCTCTAGCATTCAAGTGAAGGATCTCAGTACAGTAGTTTGAAGGAACCAAACCCGTAACAGAATAGATTTGCCCCTCCACCAGATCGGCTTTCTGTCAGTAAAAATGATGAAGCTTTAGTGTTACTATTTCTTCTTTCTTAACTGATGAGATGCATTATAACACTTGTACACTGCAGGGTGATTGTGTGAAACCTGCATCTCAGTAGGGTTCCAAATAGTTATGAGCCCTTCCTTGTTACTCTCTTTTGAAGCAGCGCCTTTACTGACAAGACCTACTACCCTCACTTTCAAAAATGGTGTAACATCTCTTGAGCTAAGATCAGCAACTTCGAGAGCGTTTTCGACCTTCTTCACTACTTTATTTTGCATAACCACCTGTATTATGTTTGTATAGCATTAGCATGTTTACAATATAAAGCATGTTGGCTAATAGAAGGTGGAGATGCTTACCTTCTGCCTTTCTTTATAAGATGAGAAATGCATCAACTGCTCTGAAGTCATTCCTGCCATTATAGCTTCAGGTTCGGCTGCTCGCTCTAGCATTTTACAAATTTTAGCCCCTTCATCATCGTCATCTACACTGCCACAGTTCTCTTGTTGTTCAAACATAATGTCATCTGCAATCTTTGATACTCTACAAGAGATAGTAAAGGGTCACTAGAACGGCCCACACAGAAAGTGGATAATATAAAAACAATAACCATAAAACTATCACAGTTTTTTTATTCAACAATTTTAGAGTTCTATTCAAAACTGAAAAACAAAAAGAATATATCCTGAAAACTAAAAGGCAATCCGTAATGATTACCATTCAGCAGTGCACAGAAGCTGCGCATTTACATTATGCCATGTGTTAGGAAAGGTACGTGTTTGCAAGTGTATTTACGTACATGGTCAACAGCCTGACATACCAATTATCGGGAAATCATTATGCAAAATACAAATCCTGTAGTGATTGAATTTTAGTAGGGCACACTTACAAGAATCTGAAAGACAAATCACCAAATATTTTAGAGGATGACTGTAATGTTAGTTGAACAAAAAAGATAACTTCATAACCCCAATGACAAAATAAGCTCAGTATGTTCTAGGACAAAAGAGATAGTCATGTCAAAAATATGAGGACACTTTATACGTGTTAAGGACTCTAGTCCTATACTACGCACCTATAAATACGTTAATAGAGGATCTACTTCTATTTGAGGATTGTTGGCATTCAGGGAATATTATGTCGTTTACTATAGTGCTATAACTAAATACCTTTGCTGGTAAAGCTGTAGCGCCTTTCCTTCCATCTTTTCAGATCTGACAATAAAACGGCCACCAGGCAACCTGAAGTACACAGTTAAGTGAGTTTTAGAGCGTCTACCTTGAATTTGTATATCTGATCCCAGTTTTTGTTCAACTATTGCAATAAATTTAATTTGCATCCAGTTGTATACCTCTCCCTGTACAGAACAGGATATATCCTTGTGAGTCCAACCAGTGTCCTAGGAACCCTACCACCAGCAGCTTTTATGCACTTGAATGCCAATGGGAGTCCAATATGCTTGCCTGAGATGTATGAGAGGTTTATGAAATAGGATACAGCGATTCAAAAAGGGGTAAGCAGAATGTGGGGTACAAAGATTATTGTTATATACTGGAACCAAAGCTGAACACATGTTCTGCTTTCCATAGAAGCAATAAGCTGGTATTTTGTTACTTTTCCTAAAAATATTGAACTCAATATGGGGGGAAAAAAACATACAAAATCCCAAGCTTTCATTCCATCTTGCACGGTAGGTGCCATTTATATGAACCATTAATTTGACGGTACCAGATGCCTGAAAATAAAAGGTTTTCATTAGAGACACATAATTACATGATAGTCCTCATTTACAGCAAAAAATGGATCAGGACACGAGACAAACCTCAGAAAATGACACAGGCCCAGCCCAACCACATAAAGAAGCTCCCCATATCTGCCAAGATGAAAAAGATATTAGGTCATATATCTTACAGAAAGGTACTAGTTAATTATAGTTATCTACGCTTGACAAGTGAAAACATAGTACCCGAAGCTTCTGTCCTAAGAAAAGCTTTCTTTTCTCTAGTTGTTCTGAAAGTGCCACGTCCAGTGATGCGTCTAGTGAATACCTGCAAAGAGGGCAGATTCTGGAAGTTGGTTGTTGGATGTCAGTTTCTAATCATTGTGATAAGGAGAAAGCAGCCCACATACCATCCATCAGTCAGTTCAATTTTTGCAGATTTATTAGCGGCTGATAAGTTATTATTTTGATTGCTGTCTTCATCGGTATCTACCTTGTCAACCTCCAACTTGTTATTCAGGTCAGGAGTGGAGTAAATAGCTGAAATGCACAGGACCATCATCAGAGATGGTGAAGCATTCCCTTCTAAAATTTTCTTTATTGCTGACCGATGGCCATGGTTCACTTCTCTGTCATACCTAAAATGCATGAAATTTCATGGATAAATCATATGCATCCACACAACTAAAATAGCAAAATAAAAGATGCCCATCATCTCACCGGTACTTCAGCTCCTCAAAAACATTGGCAACCGTGAAGAATTTACCACCAGCTCTGGATGGGTAGCATCTCTCGAGTGAAGCAAGTTTCCATACAATCCATTTATAGTGGTTAACGACCCACCTAAAACAGGAGAATCCAAATGATTCAATACCCAGGATGAGCTTATTACTTGAAGATAAAATACGACCCCATAGTTTGTAGTGGCATTCAGAACACAGAACACGCAAGTCAACATGGATTAATCCTTAACTTTTTTTTTTCTCGAATACACAGGAGAGCTGCGTATCTTTGTATTATAGAGAAGAAAGATTAATCCTTAACATGATGGCAACAAAGCAAAAAAAATGGCATAAAATGAACAAGAATCCATGGAAAAAGTTCATCGATTAGACCTCTCACTAGAAACATATAAAATTTTTGTAAAATAATTGTTAATATTTTTCGAACACGCAGGAGAACTGTGTATCATTATATTAAGAAGAAAGTAGGAAACCTTTAAAAAAAATACACACTAAAAAATCCCATAGATTTAAATATCATATATCAAATTTGTGCTTACTCTTTAGTTGCATGTGACAATGAAGCACCACACGCTAGCAGCATATTATGAAATTCATCTACCCCAGTACCCATGTGCTGAAACTTGTACTTCTCAGCTCTTGGAGCATCCATGAGCTTCACGTCATTTGTTACATGTTCAGCAGTCTGGTCACAGAAAGATTCCTAGTTAACAAAGTGAGGAATTAATGCATATACAGAAATGAGGTACAATAATGTAACACTGTATGTACCAAATATTTGAAACAAGGAGGACCACCAAAGTATTCTTTATAAGCTTTCCTTTGGTGTTGGAAAGGATAACGTGCAGATAGCTTTGTCCTACAGGGACTGATCTGAACTGACAGTAGTTTGGATTCTCCTGTGAACAGAAGTCCAACCAATCAGGTAGGAATGAGTCTGGAGAATATACTTATGTATGTAAATTGTATAACCCATCAGCTTACCAGCAGATGTCGGTTTGTTGGTTTTTATTGGCGTGATGAACCTAACCAATTTTATGAAGGACATATCAGAACCATGAAATCATGAAGTTTACAACTTGCTAGACAGGATGCAAATCAAAGGACCTGGATGAACGGGGCCGTTTGAATGGAGATATGGAGTTTCTTCCCCCCAATATCCTCTTTCCATTAGCAAAGTGGTCTGTGCTTCCAGAATGTGGAGTCATGCAGTTGGTGATGTCAACTAATGCTCCAGCTGGCATATGTTGTCTCCGGGTATTGTATTTAACATCACTTGCATTGTCACCTTCGGTTAAAGATCTGGAGGGAGGCTTCGGGATCTTAGGAATTTCGTTGACTGGATGATACTCCCTTCCCACATGAAGCCTATTAGCATTACTTTTAGTCGCAGGGGTGCCAGATGAGGCATATCCATTTGCTCTGCTTATATGCGATAAGCCAGGTTCATCTTTTGGATAAATAGTCGAGTTTGGTAGCTTGTCTTTACTAGCTGATGCCAAAGAGCATCCTACTGAATCATTTAGTGGATCCTCAGATTCACCCAGGAGGCTTTTTGCACGCTGAAGTGCATCACTAGAGATAGCCATGGATTGACCACCCGCAGTGCTGAACCGGATAGAATGGTCACCAGAATCAGATGCGGTACTTTTAGAAAACCTCATTTGCTCATGTGCATCTATGAATATTCTGTTTTCAGGTTGACAAAAACCCTTATGAGGGTCAAGAGAAATTGCATTTTCACGAGCAACATCAATCCTGCATTCTGGATTTTCCCGCTCAACAGTTATCTTTGTACCTAACTTCTCACCAACATGTCCAAGAAGTTGTGTTGAAAGGGTATTCTCTTCCAAGCCCAACAAGGTAGCTGCTCGAGATACACCAACTGAAGATATATTTACTGTTCTTACACTGCTTGTCTTGAGAGGTGAAGTAAATATTGGAAA
This sequence comes from Eragrostis nindensis, assembly GCA_012490785.1. Lineage (NCBI taxonomy): Eukaryota > Viridiplantae > Streptophyta > Magnoliopsida > Poales > Poaceae > Eragrostis > Eragrostis nindensis. The sequence continues at coordinate 1,141,354 of JAAXCT010000001.1, read as the reverse complement.
CTTTTTCTCCACGTTAACCAGCTTGTGGTTGTCTGATGAAGAAAATACTCAAATCAACAATATTTAAAGGAAAAATATGCACAAGTTTAAAAGCACAAAACATGCACCCCTATGCATCCTTTCGAAATCGGTTTCATCATCATTCCACATCAGCACTTATTTTGGCACTGATTTTACAGCCCACAGTATTATATATCATACGCTTGAAAGCCTGATCATACATCAAGCATTTGAAATTCAGTACCCTTGCGGACACTTATTCATTTTTACACGGTTGAGCTGATGCAACTGTCCCAAAAGAATTCAAAATGTACTACTGTAATGGGTACTGCAGCTTGATGGGGGAGAGAAATGGCATAAAAGAAAATAAAAAAATTTGCCCAAGGTGCAACATTGATTTCTTAGTAGCTTAATTTTCGTAACTACTGTCCACTGTCAAAGAGAAATGGCATATAAGAAAAAAAACATGCACTCCTGTCCAACTTGAAAAACTGTGATCCATTAGTTGCCCTTTAAGTGAACTGGATTTGGTAGCTTAATTTTCATAACTACAAAGGCAACATGAGATCTCAGGTTTAAGTTAGACACTCTCCTGCAGTTATGGCTATCTTCCTAAAATATTCTTTGCCAATACACCAGTTTTATTTACTATCTGGCCTTTAGATTTGGTACCCTAGAGTAAGTCAAGTTAATATTTTTATTTGACTAATATTTTTACTATCTATATTGACCTTATGAAAACTATATCTCTAAGCTTGTCAAAAATTACTATTTTAAGGTTGTACAAAACAACAAAGCCTTTTAATCCCAAGAAAATTGGTGTAGGCTAGAGATGTTAGTTTGTATTGATGTAGATACATAAAGTAAAATCACATCTCCTATATACTGAAAATTCAATCATAATAAAGAGAGAATCAAGGTTACTAAATATAAACATCAGTAAGATAGCTTCGGAATAAAGTTTGATATGCACGCTGAATACCTCTGTTTGCATCACCTTCTTCCTCAAGAACAGACCTCGCCTTCTGCACAGATCTTTCACTAACCAACACAGACTTTCCGGATCCAGTTTGAAACATCAGGAATGGAATTCCGCAGTCTTCATGTCCTTTAAAATCATGTTGTAAGCAATATTTTACATGTTATTAAAGAATAATAGAACATGTATCTTCCCTACAGTGTGACCCAGTATTTCAAAGGATACCTTTCTTGGCAAACTTTCCTTGCTCCAAGTGGATACTGGCCTTGTGACTTGAACTTCCATTTTCAAGCATGAACTGTTGTACTCCAGACTCAGCACTTGGATTTTCTACAAAGCCATCTAAAATGTTACTATTGTTTACTGGCTTGCATATAAGAGATCAGTATTTAATTGAGCATATACTAGACTATAAAAAGCTGTACTGACAACTTTGAAAACCTAGTGAAAGAACTATTAATTCAGAACAAAATAAAGCTACCCATTTTCGCACCCTCTTCAGCTTCTAAGACACTATGTGCCTTCTCTCTTGACTTCTTGCTTGCTAAGATAGACCTCCCAGATCCAGTTTTAAATATAGAGGTGGCACATCCATCATTCGAATGAGCTTCATCTGAGTACAGAATAAAAAACAACGTGCTTGTTGAAATAGACATGTCTAATTCACATTCATTGACTTAGAGTCCATGCCAACGACATAATAGTAATGTGGGATGTTTTAAGCAAGAGTTACCTTCCAATTCCTTTGCAATATTCCTTGGCTCCAGAACTGCACTTGCCCTTCTAATTGAGCTCTTACTTACTGCAACTAACCTCCCCGATCCAGTTTGGAACAATGGCAAGTGGTCATCAACCTTGTCATTTTCTTCAACTTGAAAAAAAAAACACACACACACACAAACACAAGTAAGGAACATGTCAGATGTGTCAATCATAGTGTTCTTGCAACGGTAAAGTTTGAATGGATGGTGCACACAAAGGAGACAAGGTTTGACAGTGAGCATGGGAAAAACATATACCTTGCACTGCAGTATTTCCTTTCGGGGTAACTGTTCTATCGTTCATCATCAAGCTGCTACTCATCAAAACAGACTTCGGAGTTTCAGTTTGGAATGATAAGGCAGAGACACTCGTATCTCCATTTCCTAAACAAACAAACGAAGCAAAATTATTGATCTAGTGCATTGCACAATAAAGAAATGTATAAGCCTGTATGTGTGCAGCTTACCACTTCTTTTAACATCTTCTCCCAAAACTGTCTTTGCCTTTTGAATTGAGCTTTGTTTTATAGCAACAGGATTCCCCAGTCCTGTTCACACAATGAAGTAACCATTTATATATCTTGATCAAATTTAGAGAACTCCAAAGATAGATAGTCCAATCAGATTATCTTACCATTACTTTCAGCATTTTCATCCATGCTCGTAGCCTTGGATCTCTCAACGGATCTTTCGCTGATCAAGGCTGGTCTTTTCGAACAATTTTGAAACATCAGGGAACGGTCAGGCGCACCAAAACCCTCCACATTTCCTAACAAGCAAGGAATTGTATCACAACCTGTCCATTTCAAAGTAATTAGGCAAAATATTCTTTTGTTAAATGCAAACAATATAATACACAATGTAACCTTCAGTTATATTATTTCCCTCTAGCACAGCCTTAGCTTTCTTGATAGATGCCATATTGACCGGTACAGCTCTCCCTGAACCAGTTTGGAACAATGGAACCTGTTCCATGCCATCCACACGTCCTATATCTCGCAACAGGAGTTGATTAACACAAAATAAGGCATGTCTGGATTCTGGAATCATTCAATAAAACATTCAGAACTTAGAAATGTGATTACCAACCTTCATTTTCTACAGTTTGACCTTCTAGAACGGCCCTTGCTTTTTCAATGGATCCCCTGCTGACTGGGACAGATCTACCCATTCCGGTACAAAACATTGGCTGCCTGGTACCAGAAGCATTCTCATCGTTTCCTAAAAAAAAGGTATCTTAATATCGATAACAAGTCCAGGCCAACCACAAGACGGGAAATAAATCCTAGACTACACAGAGAACAAAATGGTCATCGTGCACAAAATAATAAAACACTTCCTACCTTCTAAAAGAGCCACTGCCTTCTGAATCGAGCCCTCTCCAAGAGAGACAGCATTGCCTGATCCAGTTTGGAACATTGGCGACAAGTTATCTCTAAGTACACCACCTGAATTTCACAATACACAATCTCAATACAGTACCAAAGAACTTAAATACTCCATTACCCAAATGTTGCACTCTTTTCCTCTAGGTACAGTATCCAAGGCAGTCCCCAGGAATGAAAAGGTAAAAGCAAGTCTAACCTCTCAGTGGAACATCTGTTTTGGTTGGTTTATGTTCTGCGCAAGTACCATCGCCGATTGGTTGCTCTGCAATAGACGAACTCGTCAACCCAATACCAAAGGTGTGAAGGAAAGAATAGTGTGTGTCAAGTCCATGCCATCAAACAACCAACAATGCACCAGAATTCAGTCAATTCGAGCTGTTTGCAAGAGTTCTTACTTCTTCTGATAGTCGCCTCCTCTCCCTCCTCCCCAACCAGCACCCTGGCCCTCTTTAGGCCCCCCTCGCTGACGGACACCAACCTCCCCGACCCAGTGCTGAACAGCCCACCCTTCCCTGAGTCCACGGTCGCTCCGGCCACCCCATCACCCTCAAGCAGCTTGCTCCGAGCTGCAAATCCCATCAGTAAAAGCGTCCAAATGCACAGTTAGTCCTGTTGCCACACTGGTAATAGCTGAAGCAGCAATCAAAATCCCCAGGCGATCGAGAGGCAGCAGGAACAGAAGGAGAGGCGGCACCTTCGACGAAGAGGTCGGCCATAGACTGGAACCGGGATGCGCCGTCGCCGCCCGGACCTAGGGTTTCTGACAGGAACAACGAGGACGACGGAGAATCAGCAGCTAGCAACCCCGCCAACGACAGAGGCAAACGCGAAGGAAGAGGAATGTAGAGATACCGAACCTTCTATTTGCGCGTCGTCGGGCGGCGGAGGATTAGGAAGGGCGGGGTCAGGCGGACCCGCCGGCGGCGGCGGCGTGGGTGTCGCAGGCGCCGGGATCCATACGAGGCTGCCGTCGGGCTGGCCCCAGACCTGCCACTTTCTCGGCATCTCTCGGGGAGGAGGGGGAGCAGTATCGCGGCGCGGCGACGGAGGCGGAGACGGGGAGACGGCGAGGAATGGAATTTTTCGAAATGGGAGCGAGCCGAGGGGCGGCGGGAGGGAAATGGCCGTACGGCGCGGGAGCTTCGTCCGGGTTCCTTCCGCGTTTCTTTTCCATTTCCCCTCTCGCGCTCTTCGGTGGGCCAACGGGAGTAGGGCCGTCCCGTTGCGACGGCCCTTTCGAATGAATGAAAAGGGCCCTCGCCCCGGCCCGCAGACGAAGCGGTGGTAGTAGGTTCGATGTGGCCACGTGGAGCGCCAGCGAGCGCTCGTCGCGCCGCCGAGGGGCAGCAGGGCGCCGTTGACATGGGCACACCGCGTCCGGCGTCATCTGCACCGCGCCGCTTGCTTCTCTCTCCTCCCACGCCCCACCTGTCCCGCCTGACGGCGTGACTTCTCACCTGTACTCGGCGCGTACCGCCTGTTGCCTAGACCTCGAGTAAAGGTAACTCATGTTTATGCACACAATTATAATCTTGTAAAATACTTATACGAGAGAGTTTTGTTGAAATTGTTCGGAAACATAAAGAATGTAACAGATATTTCTTGATAAAAGAAATATATAGAACTATAACCTTTTTAAAGCGTATCAGCCGACATCGCTTACGGATTTATGTTAGCTATCAACGAATTCCTAAAGTTTTGGGTGGAATAGGAATTGCTATTCTTTCTACTTCTCAAGGTATAATGACAGATCGAAAAGCTCAACTAAATAGCATAGAGGAAAGGCTCGTCAATTATAGCTGTCTTAGGGAGTCAAAATAACGCATTTAATGTCATGCCTGCAAGCTGCATTGCACATTATGACGGCTGCAGTGCACATTATGGCTCAACGTAGCGATGCATGCATTGTGACTAAGGACGGTGTATATACATATGATGGCAGAAAGGTCAGGGTTACATTGCCCTATAGAAAACAGGATTCTAATATTCTGCTCCCGAATTATTCTGGCTACCACAATTCCTCTTCTGCTCCTTCTCCAACTCTAGCGAGGCCTCAAAGCTCTTTCTTCCCAACTCCGACGGCCTCTTCGACGAGGTTATTAGCGTTCAGGATCGTGGTTAGGTTTTTGGGTTCGGGTGTCATCGGGACTTTAAAGAGGAGGAATAGGGGAGGAATGTAGGACATGCGGTGGCGGGGACGTCATTGGCTAGGGTGGCGGAGGATGGTCGTCGGGTCAGGTCGGGGGTGGATGTGAGGATGACTTGTTGCGTGCCTAGAGGCTCTCTGGGGAGGGGGGGGGGGGGGGGGGGTGGCTTGAGACCCCTTGCCGCCACTTCCCTCTCCAGGTAGAGTAGAGTCCATTAATAAATATAAACATTAAGATGAATGGAATGAAATTACACCGATAACTTGAAAGAGAATGAGTGCAAATATATTTTATTTGGGATATCAAATATCTATATAACACGTTGTGGTAACATTAACAAGAGACGTGTTGTTGCTAATCAACATGTTTGTAGCGTGTTAAATGGTCATATCCCATAGCTCATGATCCATGAGCATCTTGAGGCATTCTTCACCTTGGAACGAGGGTGAGAGATAAGTAGGAGATGCATCATTGGCTATCTTATCTAGTTTGAGTGAAGTTTCTCAAAAAAAAAATTCCTATTTTTCATAGTTGGAAACTCTATTCTTCTCCATTTTATACCATTGCTGGAGTTTTCATTGCACAGTATATAAAATGACGTGTACTGGCTCTTTAACCGAACCCTTAAGTTTTGATGTTAATTTACAATGGTGATCGCGCAAAGATCATGATACCGTCAAACTACCCAAACCATCAAAACCATTGGCGACTTCATTGTCAGTGGCAGTACATTCATTGGCAAACCAGCGCAAACCAGAGTCCATTTCGTTACACTGACACGGTGTTGTAAAAAAGAGGTCGTACTGCCCTGACACGAAAGCTCGTAGCGAAAGCTCGTAGGTAGTTCACGGCGGCTGCCGCGGGCGGGTCGTGGAAACGCTCGTGGTGTGGTGTGTTGACCGGCCTGCCAGGTTAGCCGCACCGCGAGCTGGCTGGCGTCCACGTCAAAACCGAAGCGGGCGGCGACAGCGTCAGAGGTAGTAGGAGGGGAGCTGGGGACACCGACACCTGCCGCGTCGCAAGGCGGCGCGAGGTGTGGGGGAAGATCCGGGCGTCCGCGCCGGCCGTAGAAGATCTGGCTGCCGCCCAGAGGAGAAACAACGAGGATTATTACCACCGCCAGCGAGAAGGGGAGCGACCAGTTGGAGGAAATCCAGGGAGGAGGGGGAGGAGATCTCTCTCTCTTCTCGCTCGATGGAGCGAGTGGAGGAGCAGGGAGGGGACTCCTCCGGGGCACAGCTCAGGTGAGCTGCCTGTTTCTTTCCTTCCTTCCTTTCTTTCTCTCGTTCTCCCTCTCGCCGCTCTTGCTCCTCTCGTGCCGGGTTAGTCGTTGAACATTGCTGCGGCGGCTGGCGGCGGAGCTGCCGGGCATTGAGTGCTTGAATCCGATGTTTGTCTCCGTGCCTGTGTTTAGTAGCTGGTTGTTAGGGAGTGTTCGTGCTGAGCTGCGAGGTGGAGCTCCATCTCGCTGTGGCGGTGGATAAGGTGGGTCAAATCGTTCCAACCTTCTCCGCGTTTGTATAGATTGTGTTACAGAGGGAACGTTTGGTTTCGCACGCGTCATCGGTGGGGAATTCGAGTTGGATGAGTTTGGAACGCGCAGTTTCCAAGTTTCCTGAGAGTTTTGGATGTGGGAAAGCTTGTTGAGTTATTGGCGGTGCGCTCCGATTACTTGCTGGGATGCCACGGCTTTAGAGAGTATAGTAGTGCACAGCGTCGTGAAGTACTCTCTTCTTCTGTGCCGTGCTTATGTGTCTAAGTGTCTTGGTTCTTTTGCTCGGTTCCATTGCTGCTGGTCTTTGTTGGAATGAAAGAGGAATCCCTTTTTTGTTTCTTTGAGTTTTTTTTTATAAACTTTCTTTAAAGTTTGGGTTTGTGAAAATGAATTCCCTTGTTGAGTCAGGAAGAAGAGGATGCGAAGGAAGAGCACTGGCCCTGACTCCATTGCTGAGACAATCAAGCGGTGGAAGGAACACAACCAGAAGCTCCAAGAGCAGAATGAGGCCAGGAAAGCGCCAGCCAAGGGTTCCAAGAAAGGGTGCATGGCGGGGAAAGGAGGCCCTGAGAATGTGAATTGTGCGTACCGTGGCGTGAGGCAGCGGACGTGGGGCAAATGGGTGGCTGAGATCCGCGAGCCCAACCGTGGCAGGCGCCTATGGTTGGGCTCATTCCCTACTGCTGTGGAGGCTGCACATGCATACGACGAGGCCGCGAGGGCGATGTATGGTCCCACGGCACGTGTCAACTTCTCGGAGAGTTCTGCTGATGCCAACTCAGGCTGCACGTCAGCACTTTCATTGCTGGCGTCTAACGTACCACCGGCTGCCCAACGATCTGATGACAAGGATGAGGTGGAGTCTGTCGAGACTGAGGTGCATGAGGTGAAAATGGAAGTGAATGATGACTTGGGAAGTATCCACGTGGAGCGGAAGACCCTGGAGGTATTCCATTCTGAGGAAACAGTTTTGCGCAAAGAAGGGGACATAAGTTATGATTACTTCCATGTAGAAGATGTTGTTGAGATGATAATTATAGAAATGAACGCTGATAAAAAAATTGAAGTACATGAAGAATACCAAGATGGAGATGATGGGTTTAGTCTTTTCTCATACTAGGTGTGGTCATGTGGAGCTGTAGGAATAACTTCGCTCTAGCTGTTAGGAAACGCTTCAACCTGAAGCTTTGTAGTCTCTGTGGTTATCATCTTACTGCAACATAGCTCTATACTATAAGCCAACCGGTACAAAGAAGTTGTCCTGTGTGTTGAGTTCCTGTACTATAGTAGGAAATGAATCCGTGTTTAATGAGCTCTCTTGGTTGTTGATTTGCACATTTTACTCATTGAATTCAAGTTAACTCTACAAAAGAGTGGTGAGTACACCAAATAGGAATATAGGATTGCATTGAATTGCTCAAATGGCATATGAGGAAGTTATTTCTGTGTAAGGACACATTAAGTTACAACAGAATGATCGTGTACTACCACACACATGAATATGGGTTTATCAATACTTAGATCACACTCTGTTATACAATCATTAAGTACAACTATTTATGAGAACTTTGTAAGGGGAAGCTGCAGGCATTCTCTGAATTCAATCCACCTTGTTTCATAGTGAAAGGTCCGTTGCTTATTAGGCCAATAGGTTAGCCAAATCCAGCCTCGGATCTCCCAGTCCATAGTCTTTCCTAATGTTGCACCACACACCTTCCACCAGACACTGTCTCCATACTCATCACGTGCAAATATGACACCCCCCTGTTTTGTGAATGGGCGGTAAGCATTTGAGTACCTATCACGGAACCAGGCCCTTGGCTGAAGCAGCGAAAACTTGTTAGGTTTAAATGCATAAACCTCCCTTCCATTTACACCATCATGAAGAGACCAGTTCAAGGTTGCAGTGTTGCCATGCACAGACTGTTCAAATTTCCAGGGCTTCATGGTCAGTGCAAAACTTTCCGTAATTGATGCCTTTAGACCAAATGAGTTTGGAGGATCAAATGAACCCTCAAAGCCCTTTTCAAAACCAAACTCATGTGTGGGATTGTCATTTGACTTGCCAACTGAAACAGAGAGTACATCAGATTGTTGCATAGGTGTGATTTGCAGCATGACACGAGACGGGAAATGCTTTTCCTCAGAGCCACATCCACGTTCTGCCATGAGAGTCTCGGAGACCAAAGACTCCACATCACACCTGTGATGAATGACAAAGGTAAGTGTTTTAGTTTTGGATAGTTCATTTATGCGCTCTCCTTTTTGTTTTTTAAAAAAACTTTCTGCGTTTGATTATAACCTGTGATATAGTGCTTTTTTAGATTACAGTTCTGAACAAGATTTTACTGTCTCTAGATGTACACAGGTGAAACATGTTATGAATATATACATGATTGCTTGCTCAAGGTCAATTTTGCTTAACTGGCTATTGATGCTATCTAAAACTTTATTGACGCCAACGTATGCAGACATGCTATTTGAGTTACCGCAAAAAAGCTAAGTATTCTTTATGGAAAATGAAGTTGTTTGCTACCTCAGGAAAATAATGGAAAGTTGGTTACTGAATTATTAGTGGTTTAGCTGATTAAGAAAGATATCAAATCCTAAATTACTAACCTTATGTTGTCCACCTTCACCTCAACATCAATCCAGTTATCCCTTCTGACTGTTCTGTAAGCTAGTTGAATCACACATTCAAGTTGCTGATAAGTGAGTGAGAAGAGAAGACGCTCATCCGGTGTTACTTCTGCAGATTCTTCTTTGCCCATGGCTATGACTGGGCAGTACAGCTGCACCTTCCAGAGCCCACTTGCTGAGAGAGCATACGAGAATAGTGTAGATGACACCCCAAATGAGTGGTTTGAGGATCGCAGCTCAACAATCCAATTGGTTACAGCAAGATTCATTGTCTGCATCCATTGGTCCTCAAGGTTTGCCCCGAGCATTTTGACAAGGTTCTTTGCACCATCTTTGCACTTTGAACTAGTAAGCTGGACTCTCAGTGAATTCAAGCATCCAGGACGGAGATCACGAGGAGCCTCGTAGATGCAAACCAGGAAGGCCAGGGACAAGAAAGCTATGTTGAACACGTCCTTGAAGTTGCCCTGAGACTGCGCCCCAGGAAACCGGAAGGGTGATTTCTTGTCAGGTCCATACCTCAGCACTGAGTTCACAATGTCAACGAACACATGTATCACATCTTGCTCGTCTAGAGTTTGCTGTGACTTCGTTTTCAGGTGGATTGGTTTTGATGTCCACAGAGAAATGGGCACTTGGTAGTTTGCAAAGATGGAGAAGGTGACATAGGAAGGCTGGGGGGTGGGAGGAGCCTTCATAACCGAGAGGTTCATGGATGGCTGTGATGATGCCAATGCCGATGGCGTGGTGCAAATACAAAGTGACATGGTGTTGGTGCGCCACTGGGAGAATGGAGGTAGGCTAGTGATCCAACCCCATGCATCAGGAGCAAAGTGGTAGGCCATTGCTTTGATGTTGGAAACTTAAGCTGGTGATTTGATGAGGGGAAATAGGTGGGTTTTATAGAGGATAAAGGAAACGTTCTGTGGATAAAATTCCGGTTGTCCATGATTGAGTCCAATACGGCTTGGCAAAAGTTGAGGTAAAGCAGATTCTCAGTTTGGAAACGGGTGTCTGGTTTGAAGAATTTGTGGTGTAAATTAGACCTTGAGGAATCTCCCTTTATACTTCTGTGCTGAGCCAAAGGTAACTTGTACAACATATTTCAAACTCAAGTTGGTGGTTGATGCTGTAATGAAGACGCTACATTGTGATTGTCAGAAAAAGTGCAACGGTTAGCATATATGAGAAGGTGGATCCTGGATAATTGGTTGCAGCGAGGACCAATGATATACACACTGGTTGTTTGGTGCATGCGTCCGATCACGGACTGCTGGAGGGTAGATTCCACCTTTCTGGGCGAGGAATGGATGCTAATCTTGTCTCTGAAACTTGTGCGGCTGATTTATAGTTGGAACCAGAGAAGCTCACTTTCTCGTTTCGTGAGGTTTCAATTATCAACCCCAGTTGGATATCATTTGCTTGACGACTGTAACTGCTTGTTTTGTCCTTGATTTCTCATTTCTTTTCTTTATACTTTTGTCGTAGCTAACGCCGGTTAGTGATAAATACTAATTATGCCGGAACAAAGACTCATCAGGTGAGCACGAAAATGAACTCAGAGACACAATCAGAGTTCCGCTTCAACCGGTTGAACTATGGCATCTTCGGAGTGAATCCCTGACTGTTTGTCTTAACTGACCTCCTGAATTCTCGCAGAAGAAACGTGCGTTCGTAGTCGCACGGCATCCCCACGGTACGCAGTTTGGCAGGCTAAAGCCCGAGAGTTAGGATGATATTCCTTGCTTAGCAATGCTGCATTGCGTTAACCAACACACATTGCCCCAAAGTCCAGATTCCCCCAACCGCACTGACCATGTGGCACAGTAGAGTAGAATAGAAATAGTGTCAGTTTACCGCCACACAAAAATTACGTCTATTATTCTCACCGGCTCCCATGTTGAGCAGCCAGAGCTAGCTAGATCTCAATCAGAACGAGGATTCGTCAATTACAGGGCAAGATAGAATGCTTCACATTCAGAAACGCGCCGATCATGCTCTGAAGAGCTTGAGTGTGTACATTCGATCTTGCGAATCCTCAAGACACTTCAAAATTCAGAAACTCATCAATCATGCTGTAAATAGCTTGAGCATGTACATTCGATCTTGAGAATCTTAAACGATTCAACTCGTTCCCGCACCATCTACATGTTATCGCCTATCAGGAATAGTTTCTCACGACTGGCAAAAGCAACAAAAATGGCCCGAACATATAACAAGACATGCTGCGGTTGGCCTCAGCTACTGGCGACGTTAACCTTGTGAGTTGAATCTATTGGTTCCGACCATGCACAAAAAAGGAATAGATGTTTCTATACCAGCAGCGCACAAAATTTGTCAAACCAGTAGCTTGTTAGGGAAGCAGGTATTCTCAGACCGAGGTGAGGCACCGCACTGTACAAAGCCAGCAAGAAATATGAGATCTGCGGTCATGTCAAACAACAATAGCACATGCAAAGGCCCTCTTCCCTATCGCCTGGCAACCAGAGCTTGACCAGCCTTGCCTCTCACTGTAAACTTCCACCTGCGAAAAAGCACCAGAAAAAAATCGAGTCTCAACAATGGCAAAGAAAAATAAATGATGGAAAAGTAACGCAAGACAGACTTACAGTTTCGATAGATTCTCCAGCATCATTGACGCCACCAATGAGGTACAAATTATCGTTCATTGTAACCGCACACCCATATCCTCTTGCAAAGCTAAATGGGCTCCCTATCCTCCATGAATTGGCACGCGAGTCATAGATTTCCACAGTTGAAGTGAGATTGTTTCCATCATGCCCTCCTACAGCATATCTGAAACAGAAACTACCACGTTCAGTGTATACAAACAGAGCAGCGGGGGAGGGAGGGAGGATGGAGACTTACAAGTCTTCTCCCAAGACAGCAACAGAGTGGGATCCCCTTCTTGCCGTCATATTTGGAAGCAGGGTCCAGAAACCTTCCCTCGGATCGTATCTTTCGGCTGATCTGTGCATTACAATCAATCCCATTCAACAGGCGAGTAAAAATAGGTATCTAAAAGTACCGTAACAAGGACAGGCTGGTGAAGGATCATAACTGTAAGTACATGTTCCCATCATAACCACCAGTTACGTAGAGAGCGCCGTTGAAACAGGCTGCAGCAGGAGTAAACCGCTGGAACAAAACAAAAGCATAAATGCAAATTGGAACATCACACTATTGAAGGTAAACCAGAGAAATGAATGGGTTGCACAAAACAACGATGTCCTTACTCTAGAGACCGCAAAATCCCATGAAAAATCCATGATATGGCTTCCAGTTATCTCCAAAAATATTTGACATGCATTTGAAAAATAGTACTGGATTTATCATGGATTTGAAAAATTTTCTGATCTATTGATATTTCTAAGAGAGTAAAATAAGTTAGATGTATCCAAATAGTACTGGTGCCCTGCATATACCCACTCATCGGTCTAATGTAAAAAGCTATCTAGCTATAAGCACGAACACTGCTCTACCTACTTATGATGAGGATACTGATATAACAACACAAGAAACTATTGCCAGGACATCATTCTACCGTAAAAGATGATGAACTCTCAAGATATTAATGATCTGGAACTGTTAGATATAGAGTTCAAACGACTTGTCTCTGGCGACATTGCATTTCTGCTTTAACTTATGGATCTGAAACCTTGGGAAATATCACATTGAGAAAACTGAAAGGCTGGTGTTAGAACCCTGGACCCGTGTTACATTCATATAAGTTTTAAAAAATTTACTCAGCAGCAAACAATGTAAACAATATTGAATGTGAGATGTGAGACCGTACACGTTGCCGCATCGACAGACTGTCTATCCATCTCCCAAGTGCTGGATCAAACATCTCAACTTCTGAGAAAACTGTAGACCCATCTCCCCCACCAATTGCAAATATTTTATCATTCAACGCAGCTCCAGCTAGGCTTCCTTTCTGATGTTTCAACCGGGGGCATGATTTCCACTTATTCTCTCCTCTGTTATAGCATTCCACTTCCATGAAAGAGATGCAGATCATCAGTAGCTCGGAACTTATAAATAGAACTTGATAATATAGAAAATTAGAATAAATACCTGTGTGATACCATGAACTGCCATCACCGCCACCAAAAACATATATATGCTCATTCAATGAAGCAGTACCAGCATATGCGCGGGCAGAGCTCATTGGCCTCAGAGGCATTAGTTTGTCTCTAGCAGGTAAAAATATTTCAAGAGATGACAAGCAGACACTACCCCTATAGCCACCGATGAGAAATATATATGGCCCGTCTGCATCATTATGTGATGCAGAGGAGCTATAATTTGGTTGTAGTTTTTCCATCTGGCATTCTAGTTGCTGAATTCTTCTTCTTGTGTCCTTTACTGTTTCCCTCAGAAACAGAATTTCTTTATCTGATTCAACCTGGAACATAAAAGAAGCACAATGAGAAAGACTGCAATCAAACCATATACGAAAGAAAACAAATAAATCAGCATTGAGCAGATCTATAAGATGCAAAACATTTATAGTTCCACATATTTAAAACCCAAATACCCGTGGGCATGCCAATGCAGAGCTGCTGTCGATAATGAAAGCAACTTCATCACTTCCTTCTCCAATGGGTATTGGTACAGTTAACTTTCACACCTAAAATAGTATTGAAGATAAGTACCTGCTTTTTCTCCATTGCTTCAGTCCTCTTGGATAACTCATCAATGATGTGAAGCAGCTGCAGACAATGAACATATATCAGATATCAGAACAAAACCACTGTTCCATACATTAGAAATCAGTTCAAAATATGGATATTATCATTGAGGTCAGATCAGGGTAAGCAGCAGAATGGAAAAGTAATATATCAGAACAAAACCACTGGTCCATACATTAAAAATCAGTTCAAAATATGGATATTGTGCAAATCATTGAGGTCAGGGTAAGCAGCAGAATGGAAAAGTAAGGTACCTCAGCATTTCCGTGGCATCGCCCTAACGATTTGAGGTCTTTAATAGGTTCGCCACCCTTTGAAGTGGGATCAGATACATTTATTGGTAGAGTGGCACCGGACTGTGCTTCTTGAGGTGTGGATTTATCTGAAGCATAATCGATGGCGTTCCCAGAGGATTGGGACACATTTTGTTGAGAAACAAACAGCTGTTGCAATTTCTGCGTTATATCTACTGTTTCATATTGTTCTTCATGCACTGGATTGATGTGCTGATTCTCATTATTAACAGATTCTGCTCCTTCCTTGGTTGCAGCATCATCCAAATCATCCCAGTTAGAAGACTCTTCGTCAAAGTTGCTCTTTGATGTTCTACTCGCGCTGGCATATTCACCATCTGGATCAACCAACTTATAAGGATCCATACAATGTGAATCAGAAGAAACACCAAACTGATTGAAATCTTTTAGATAGGACTCAGCCTTTGATTGACCAGGAACAATATATGATTTGCCTGTTGGAGACCGCAGAGACCCGGAAGGACTCCATACTTTTGGAACATCATGAACTGGAGCAGGCTTAAACAAAGATATTAAAGCCCTCGTTTGTGCATGGTCTAGCTCAAAGTAGAAGTGCCGAAATTTATGATAATTGCCACTGATCACATTTTTGAATTGAGACTCTGGAACAGGAAGGCAATGGCTCCTGGTAGAGATGCGGACCTTAAGAATCCAACAAGTCACTTGAAAGTTAGTCAGTTTATGAAACTATAACCAGTTAACTATACATACAAATAAAGGTGCTGAACATAATAAAAAAAGGATGTTATTGGATGATACCTGTGCAGGAAATTGTGTCTTAATTCTACCATTGTCACTCCATGCAAACTGATCAATGTTAAGCTGGCCATCAGATGCAGCCTCAAAAACCCCATGCATTTTTCGGTCACTATAATTGAACAGGAAGAGAGGCATGCCGGGCTTAACATTCTTCACGTATGCGAAATGCCCTGACGGTAAACCTATTGAACAAAAGACAGCAAGCCAATCTTTTCAGCTAGGCGGAAGGTAGAAATGCTCCAAAAACAAGCATTTATGCAATGAAAGTTGTATTTATTGATGATCTGTTCAAAGTAATGGTGCTGCGGATTGTAAGGTTGAGTGGAGGAATTTACTAACCAAAAAGTTGCTTAGTGAGGCATTCATTGATCGTGTTGTGCTTGCAACCAAAAATCACTCCTCCCAGCTGATCTTCCCCAAGATAACGAGCAGCAACTGTACAGTTCCCAAACCGTGCATTGGAACTGTTTTGTGTTGCTGGATGGAAAGTCTCGGTCTTCCTTCCAGCACCCATTGTCTGTGAAAATCATCGAAAACATGAAAAATGCAAACATTAGTATACAAGTATACAATCAGTGGACTGGAGCAGTAAAATTGGTACAGAGATAACTTATCACAAGTAGCAATATAATGCAATACAGATTAAAGAAAATTTGGAACCAGTGAGCAGTAACACAAACATCTATTGTTTGACAAAATTTGAAAATGAAGGTACAAGCATTATATATGCAGGTGAGCTAGAAGGACGAAATTCCGTGCACCCTGTGGTGCAAAATAGGATCAAAGAAAGCCAATGACTTCTCACACCTAAATATCACAACATAATTTCTGTCAAACTGATCTCAAAGTCACTGCCAATACACGTCTCAACATCAGGTGGACCATCAAGCAACCCGCTGTATTCACTTCAGCACCCGAGCAGAACAGTCAAAAAATAATCATAGCGGCACTTGCCCTCAAATGAACAAGTTAAGGATACCTGTCGACAACATATACTTTGCTACAGAACTGTCAAAATCCATACCGATCTCAGCATATCAATATCCCATCAACCCAAGGTTAAAAAAAAAAAACACACATCTGGACACCAAAATCCCAGGATCGGAAAAATCAATATCCCATCAACCCAAGGTTGCAAAGCTAGCAACAAGCGTTCAAACTGAAATCGATTCTCTATTTCGGGACTGCAGCACCCATACCAGTTCAGAATCACTAAACTGGTCCACAACTGTCCAAATCCGTGGCAATGCCCACTCACCAACAGCTTAAAAAACTCAGAGAAAGTTCAGAACAAACCGAAATCGCAGGAATACTACGAAATCGCAGTTTC
Source organism: Eragrostis nindensis (assembly GCA_012490785.1). Lineage (NCBI taxonomy): Eukaryota > Viridiplantae > Streptophyta > Magnoliopsida > Poales > Poaceae > Eragrostis > Eragrostis nindensis. The sequence goes on along the minus strand of JAAXCT010000001.1, from coordinate 1,124,847 downwards.
GCGCTTAAGAAAGCCCGCGCACTTGAAACCCAGTCCCCGAAATTCGAAACAGCCTCAATCCGCTCGACCGCATTTCTTTCAGCCCCCATTTCCACAGACCGTAGAACCCAAGGACCGCGAACAGCGCGCCATTGCCCGCTCGCTGCTCCACATTACCACCCACTCCCGAGCCAATCCCAACCCGCCGCTAATCCTCCTCCCCGCCCACAAAACCCTCCGTAAACCCTCCAAAAGGTGGGGAAAAGAGCGCCAATCGCGACCAAATCGAGGCGCGGAGCGGCGGGGATGGATCGCTTACTTGCAGGGCCGGAAGGATTCGGCGGGGCTATTCCCGGGTTGTCGCTGGAGCCGCCTCCTAGTTCGATCGCCTCGCCCGAGCGCAGCAGCGGCGGGAGGCAGGGACGAGACAACCGTCCGCCTGCCTGTGCGGGGTCGGGTGTGCGCAGCACGTGCCGGGTCGCGAGGGCTGGGAAATTCTGCTCGTTTTTTAAGTACGTTTGACTATATTTTTTAATTTAAAATAAAAATTATTAAATACTCATTCCATCTCAAAATAATTGACGACTTTCTGACATCACGTTTGACTATCCGTCTTATCAAAAAAAATTTATATATACTAAAAAAATATGCCATGATGAAAGTATAGTAAATGAGAAAACAAGTTATAAACAAAAAAAAAAAATCTTATTTGCATAAATTTTTCGAATAAGACGGTGAGCTCCTCCATGTCCTTCCATACCTCAGACATCGGCGCCCTCGACCTCCTCCTGTGCTGGCAACCGCCGGCGGCGGTGCTCCCAGACGGGCTGGCGTCGCCGTTCACCGGCGACGAAGCACTGCCGTTGCCGGTGCCAGCTGGGATGGCACCAGCCGCGTTCCCGAACAAGGCCTCCGCCGCTGCGACTTGGTCGTCGACGTCATCACCTTGCAGCCCTTGAGCGCGAAGGTCATCGTTGATGGAGCCGCCACCATCCACCATCGGAGAGGAGGAAGCAGTCGACGACGCCTGATGATCTACGTGGCACAGCAAGCGTCTGAGGCAACCGACGGTGCGGCGGCCTCAGATCCGGCGACGACGAAGCACCCTATCGGCTTCCATGAGCAGAGGAGAAGCTCGACAGGAGAGGTGCGGTGGTCTGTGGTGGTCGACTAGCCGCCGGCGAGGTAGAAACACGGCGGCAGGCGGCTCAGATCTAGGGTTTGTGGTCGGGGAGGGAGAGCGAGAGACGGGAGCGAGTGTGCGGCGCGGAGGCGGATGAAAATGAGGGAGGGTTAGGGTTTAGACTGGTGGGGGTGGGGGTTATATATGGCATCATTGGCATGTGACCAAGTCGGACCGTGCCGGATGAAAGTCGGACCGGTGGGGGTGGGGGTGGGGAGGGCTAGTTGGGCCTTGCCGGACCGGGTTGCGGCCTTCGTGCTTAGTGGGCCGTAGTAGTGGGCCTTAGGGGCTGAATTTCACGGGCCGTGCTTGGGCTGGCATAGCGGGCTTGAGGCTAGGCCCAAGCATGGCCCTAGGCGGGCTTCGGGCCGGCACGACCCTTATATGGACCGGGCCGTGCCGTGCTCGGACCGGGCCAAAATTAGTGGGCCTCGGGCCGGCCTTTTTAGCACGGCTCTGATGGCCAGATATAGGCGTGGCTGGTGGTGAGCGAGTGGCGGCACGGCTGTGTGCAGGCGGGCGAGAGGCGACGGGGCGGCGTCCCAACGGGCGGGTGGCAGAGGCACTGTGCTTGTACTAGCGACTACGACGACTCGGTGGTGGTACGCAAACTGGTGAGGGGTCGGGGTGATGAGGAGCAACGGTCAGCTAGGTGTGGATATGTACAAAGTCTTTTCAAATCTTCGGTGCACCACAAAATTGAAGTTATGTGTCGAAAAAGGAAAATATCATTCTCGTGTCATCAGCACGAAAACTCAGTTTTTGTATATCCAACATTTAACTATTTTATCTTTCTTTTCGATTACATAGTACACCCAGAACACACGCACACTCGTCCCTATGAACACACATACGCATACTCTACCTCTATAAGTATCTTCGAAGACTGAGCTGAAGTTGTGTGTCAAACAAAGGAAAATACAATTCTCGTGTCATCAGCACACACGAAAACTCAGTTTTTATATATCCAACATTCGACTGTTCTATCTTTTTTTTTTTGCGATTACACAGTACAACTCAGATACTCACAACACATGCACACTCGCCTTCACAAACACAAACTCTACCTCTATAAGCATCTTCGAAGACTGAGCCGGTAAATCCTTAAGATTGGCGAAGTCACTACTCACGCCTCGCTGTCGACGGGCACATCGCCTACCGCTGAAAGCACAATGTTGATAAATTCTAAAAAATTCGCTCCCACGGGGAGTCGAACCCAGGACATGAGGTGCTACTGAGACTCTCGTAACCATTAGACTACAGGTCCTTTCGCCTATCTTTGTATAACCAACACACGACTATATATTAATTTTAAAAGTTCAAAGGTTTCTTAATCTTGTAAATTTGAGCAGGACAAATATTATTTAAAAATATCCTTATTTGTAGAGGTCCACTTGAGCCGGACTATGTATCGACAGGCCACTTGCGCAACAGTAAAAGCGTGTTTGGTAAAACTTCCCAGTAGGGATCCTGCACCCGCATGTACACCAGGCCCGCACGGTCAGTCAGATGGGCTGGAAACCGCGTCAGAGTCAACATCCATGTTTGGTTTGTTGAGTGAGTCCGAGGAATCATACTGCTACACGTGGGCTTTGAAAAGCTGGACGAGTAGTTGGTGTCTGTTGGCTGGATAGGAGGTAACCATAGCCCATACTCCCTCCATCCCTCTTTATAAGGGATCCAAGGATTCAAACGTGAATTATAAGGGATCCAAGGATTCAAACGTGAAAATAGCAGGAAAGCGAAAAGACTGTTTTGCCCCTCATCAATGTTGCTCTGGCCCAGCTGCCCACGGTCGTCAAGCTGCTCTCCACCACCCGCTGCAATTCTCCTTCCGCCTCCGCCGCAGCATCACCATGGCTGCTCGCGCTGCGACGCTCTGCATGTGCGGCTCCCGCAGCGCGTCCCCCGTCCCCGGACCTCGTCGCTGGTGACGGCGTCAACACGGGCCGCTCGGTGAGGGCGGGCACGTCGATCTAAGCACCCGCCTCCTGACCATGAGGCTCCGCGCCGAGCAGAGCCTGCCTCCCCCTCCCCGGTCCCGGCCCGCCTTCGCCGAACCCAGCAAGAACGGTTGACCCAACAGCTCCATCGCCGACGCCCATGGGCAGAACAAATCGACCATGGCAGGTAAGATTTGGTGTAGAGAAAAAGAAATTCCGGTCAAAACAGCTCGCCGCCTACCGCGAGTCCTGGTCGAGCTCGCCGGCCTCCATCTGCTTGGTCAGCAGACTCGCCGTTCCTTTCAAGGATGGGCAGCTGATTATTTGGATCTGCAGGGGGAGAGGAACTGAGGAAGAGGATGAGGGAATAATGGAGATGCGGCAGGTCGCGCTTCAACTGGCGACGGTGGGCGACGAGTAGCGAGCTGCGGCCTGCGACACTGACGAGCGGCAACGGCGGCTGACGAGCTTGGACGATGGCGATGGGCAGCGAGATGCGAGCGAACGACGGGACAGTTTGCGGTAGGTAGTGGGAGGAAGGGGAAAGAATCTAACCGAATGGGCCCACTAAAGCTCTCGATCCCTTACATTACGGGACGATTGCAAAACTCTCCAATCCCTTATAAAAAGGGATGGAGGGAGTAGGTAACTAGTACCATATAGAGAAGTTGTTTGGTAGTTTGAACAGGAGTAGGATGATCACCCTCTTTTGCTAGTAGTGATGGTTACCACCTCACATAACACATTGCAACACAACACAAAATAGCATGTAGACTTGCCTCAAATGCTCGTGTACAACACTAAACCTCTGATTATGCCCAAACCACATGTAGCAACATGCTAACCTGCTCCTTCACAATTCACACTACTATTGATTGTGTCACTAAGTAGGTCTCCGGTCTAAACAATGCACATAACGAAAAGAAAGAAGCCCTGCCCATACGTAACATGTAAATGCATTCAGTACTGATGGAGTTATAGATTAGATTTAGGTTGTTCATCCTCTGCAGGACAGCCTCACTCCTAGGGATAAGCTCAATGGGATATGGACTAGCAAACCTACTCTACTTAATCTTAGAAATGATATAAGCAACCATCATTGCCACCAAAGAAACAGCTTGAGCACAAAGCATGGCCATCTATATGAATAGATATACATGATGCAAAATGAGTAGCCTGTCCTGTTCACCATCCAATGTCACAAAATCATTCATAAGCAGGTGCCACGAGCCATTATCACGGCTGCTACTGAAATCAGTAGCCTCCTAGTGCCTACCCGCTCAACATCATCAACAAGATTACATAAAAAAGCAAAAGACCATAAAATCGAACACCGCCAGTGAATCTACATAGCTAATCAAGCATGTAACAAATCAATCTTGCTACCAACCGAATCGATCGACCAAAAATAAGTCGACGAGAACAAATCGAGCAAGGACAGATAGGAGATGGTGAAGAAGCGAACCCTACCTGAGCTCGGTGCTACGAGCTATGACGAGGAAGTAGATCCGGTCGAAGCAGCGAGGAGGAGGGAAGCAAGTGCTACGATCGCAGTGGTGAAAGATGAAGTAGTCGCCTCGATCGAAGCGGCGAGAAGGAGGAAGCAGCAGACACAGGTCGCAGTGGCGAGGAGGAGGAAGCAGGTGCCCCGGTCGACGCGGCGACGACGAGGATGCAGCGAGCTCCAGTCGGTCGCAGCGGCGAGGGAGCGGGAGGTGAGTCGCCTCCTTCGTTCCTCGATTGGCAGCAGCGGAGAGGCGAGGAAGCCAAAGCGGCACGGCACGAATGGAATGGGAAGGTGAGCGGAGGACGCCGGCTTTTATTGGCAGATAACCCTAGGCCTTTTCAGGCCGTTTTAGTTTCGTGACGTAGCCCGCTCGGCAACGTGGGCATGTGGACATAGAGTGTGTGAAAGCAAAAGATGCTGGCGTACAGGCCTAGCCTGACTTCAATGTGTGTGATCCACTAACCACAAAAAGTCAGCCATCACCAAGACAAAAGAAACAAAAAACAACTCCTATATGCCACTTTTATTGTTTTCCAGTGTTGTTCCTTGAGTATGGTTGTCTTCCTATGTCAGTTTTCCACCATGTCAGGTATCGAACATACTCGGGCATATGCCAATCTAGTGATAAACAATATCTCTGTACTGAAGCAAGACAACTCGAACCACCACCGACGAAGAAAATGTCGTTAGCTGGAAGAGTTGTGACCAAAGAGGACCGACAAGCGCGGAGAATCTCCAAATCGACACCTCCAAGGTGGATGCAACATCCGATGCCCATTCGAACTTGAATTTAGATTTCGCCCCCGGAGATTCAGAAACACGGAGATGGCTGGTGACTGGTGCCTGAGGATGTCTTTGTTGAGGAAGTAGATCCGGTCGAAGCAGCGAGGAGGAGGGAAGCAAGTGCTACGATCGCAGTGGTGAAAGATGAAGTAGTCGCCTCGATCGAAGCGGCGAGAAGGAGGAAGCAGCAGACACAGGTCGCGGCGGCGAGGAGGAGGAAGCAGGTGCCCCGGTCGATTCATTAACAACGCCTCCTTGGAGGTGACTGGTGCCTGAGGATGTCTTTGTTGTCAGCAGCAGCATCGCCAGCCGAGCTTTCGCTACATTGATCTGAACCCATCCACCGCGCACCATGCATGCAGGAGAGTTTGTAATGACCAAGCCACAACAAATACGTCTGCCGCAATGATCTGCTGCCACCGTGCCGGCGAAGCGAAGATCCCGCCATGAAGAGAAGTACCTGCCAAGCCACCGGATCGGAGACGGGGACCATGGCGATCCCCATCGTACTAACAACGCCTCCGAGTGGCACCACTGCCACCCGCGAGGATGGCGCCCAAGCGACGCGGAGACGCGGCCCATGAGTATGGAAAACCGAGCGGCACCATAGCAGCGCTGAGAAGAGCATGGCCTCGATCACACTAGTACAATTTGAGCCTTTAGTGCAGTGGGAGGCATTAATGATCCGTCACTAGTAGCAATAGAAGTGGCGGGCACTGCTTGCGTCATTAGGAAAAATGCTACTAGTGACAGGCAGTTCTGATGTCATCTCAGCCTGCCACTGCTATTTTTTTTCCAGTGGCGGGCTTGCAACTCAGCTGCACCGAAGTGTCATCTAAGCCCATTGTGGCATGTTTGAGCCCACCATAACCGATATCATATATAAAGAAGTCCTAGGGTTCACTTTCTCTTCTCTCCCTCAAATTCTCTCGAGCCGCCGCCTCCTCTCTCCCATTCTCTCCTCAGATCCGCCGCCCCTCACACTTCTCTCTATGCGTCCCTTCTTCCCGAGCGGCGCCCCACTTCTTCTCTTGTGGCGCGGCGGTAGCGGGTTGGCGAGGCACCCCTCCCTTCCTCGCGCGGTGCAGCGGCGGCCATCTTCCCCTTCTCCATGCGGCGCGGCGGCACAGCTGCGGGCCTCTCCTTCTCCTCCACGTGGCATGGCGGTGCCCCTCCCCTCCGCGCGCGGCGCGGCAGCTTTTCCCACCAGCTCAGGTATTCAGATTCAGTTCGTCACGTCTCCGTTTTGCCATTTCTGGCTGTTGCTCCTCGCTCGACACATGACACGTTTTCACTGAATGGAAAAAGTTGCATCGGTAAGAAAATTGTTCACTTGATCAAACTTCCATTTTATCCAAAGACTCAATCGGGGTCCAGGCATCACGAGACACGCTGGGTGGGATTTGTTCAGGTTATGTAATAACCCGTCCGTTCTTCTTGATTAGCCAACAATCAAGTGGTGCAGAGCTAGTTTTTTCTTTTTCCATAAGTGCCATGAGAGAGCGCGCGCGCGTGCTTTTCTTGGATAACCGTCGGACATGCCATGAAAATACCTACATTGCCCTTGTTTGGCTCGTTAATTAGCTCACCAACATGCGCCCATTCTATCTTGTTTGTATTGCCTGTCACTTAAAGTTTGTTTCGTTTACCTTGTTTGCCATGCCAAACTTTTATTATCGAAAAGTTGTCTGCGCGTGACTTTAATAATCTTTCCATAGGCTCTATGGGGGCTCGTTATGGGTAGCTTGGGCTACCCGAAACGAATGGTCCACCCATTCTTCTTCTTCCTCCAGCGCCACCACCACCTGCCCGCCCTCTTCCTCCTCCGCCAGCTCATCCGGCGTCGTCCCCGATATTGGCAAATTCCTCCCTCTCTCTCATATCCCCTCCCGGCCTGTCGTCCCACCCGATTCATGACATGTTCCCCACCGCCCCGCCACCCACTCCTCTGCTAATTAAATCGTCGGCAATCAAGCTCCGTATAGACCTGACCCTGACCACCGCTCGTGGCCGACGGTGCCACGCCGCCCCACCCACACCACGCCATCCACCGCTGGGCTGACCTTCCTCCGGTGATATCGATGCTCGCAGGATGAGCAAAGAACTTTGAGGACACAATACCTGTGCAATAAGGGATTCTACATCCACGCTCATCGTCATGAAATGGCATACGGCGTCATTCCAGTCGCGCGGGTGACATATTTCATCCCGGGCCTCTACATGTTGGCACTGCTGAACAAGTCACACACACAAATGGCATACACACGTAACGGATTGATAGCTAGGGCATGACAAAAGCAGCCCAGACGCTTGTATAGTCTTTTTTTAGACAAAAATTCTACTTGATTTAAGAAAAGTTTAACTCAATTACAAAAACAACTACAAAAGGCTCCCCTCCATGCATGAGAGAGCAAAGCAATCCATACACTTTCTAGATGTGCTCTTGTCCCATTCTTACCATTCTCACCCTCTCTGTTATTCTCCAAGCTTAGTATTTGAAGCATCCGTGTGTGTGTGTGTGTGTGTGAATGTCATAAAATATGGTTGGTGAATCTTTTTTTTGTAACATTACTGAACACAAATTTTATATCAGTTACAACACTGGCATGAGTTAGTATAAAAGAAATCAAATACCATAGAAGAAGTTTGTCTGCAGCAGGGAAAAAGATTTCCAGCGATGACAAGCAGACACTACCCCTATAGCCACCGATGAGAAATATATGTGGCCCTTCCACATCATTATGTGGTCTATCAAGAAGTAATGCAGAAGAGCTATAGTTCGATTGTAGTTTTCCCATCTGGCATTCCGGTTGCTTAACTCTTCTTCTTGTGTCCTTAAAAGAAGCACAATGAGAAAGACTGCAAACAAAAACCATATATGAAAACACAAATAACTCAACATCAAGCACATCTAACAGATGCATAATATATATATCGTTCCACAAATTGATATCCAAGTAGCCAATGCGGATCTGAAGTCGTTGATGAAAGCAACTTCATCACTCTCCAATGGGGTACTGGTAGTCTGGTACTATATTGACTTTGACACGTAAAACAGTAATGAAGATAAGTACCTGCTGTTTCTCCATTGCGTCAGTCCTCTTGGATAATTCATCAATGATGTGAAGCAGCTACATACAATGAAACATATATCAGATATCAGAACAAAACCACTGTTCCATACGTTAGAAATCAGTTCAAATATGGGATATTGTGAAAATCATTGAGGTCAGGGAGAGCAGTAGAATGGAATAGTAAGGAGTAGGAGCTCAGCATTTCCGTAGCATCGCCCAAATGATCCATGTGAGGTCTTTAATAGGTTTGTCACCCTTTGAAGTGGAATCAGATACATTTATTGGTAGAGTGGCGTGCAGTGGCGCATGGTGCTGGGTAATCGAAAAGTAGTTTAAGAGACAAGATTTGACGAGGAGAAACGGTAGGTGCGGTCACCATAACGTAGATGTCCCCCACAAGTCTATTTCTCATGCAAGGTTTCCATTATTGCTGCTACCGTCTGAACCGTTTCATCGCGTTTTTTTTTTTGCAGTTTTCGCGAAACCAAGGGCGAAAACCATAGACGAAACCACGCAGGTAGAGTTTTTGAATTTGATTTGGCTAACCGCATGGTTTTTGGCAATTTGCCGTGTGGTTTGAGCGGCTTTTTCAAATTTCAAATTTTTCAATTTTTTTGTCGAAAACCGATCGTCTCGCATAAACCCTTTTGTTAAGTTTTGACGGAAACCACAAAAATCGCGACGTTTTTGTGGACCATGCAAGCTCATGTTTCTCATGCAAGGTTTCCATTATTGCTGCTACCGTTTGAACCGTTTCACCACGCGTTTTTGTAGTTTTCATGAAACCGTGGGCGAAAACCATGGACGAAACGATGCAGACAAATTTCTCAGAAAAAAAAACGAAGAGACAAAAGTCTTTGCTATATATCCCTGTGCCAATCCCTCCAACACCACGACTAGTTTTAGGCGCAGAGAAAAAAGAACCACCATGCCCAACGCCGAGCCGAGCATGAAGCTCCTCATCGACACCGTGGCGCAGCGCATGTTGTTCGCGGAGGACGACATGGACGCTCTCGACCTCCTCTCCTCCCTCTTACAAACGCCAGCCGGCAGGGTGCTCCTGGTCCCCTGGCTGGTCCAGAGTGTCTCCATCTTTCGCCTCGTCACCAGCTTCGACGAGATCGGCTTCACCACTGGAGCAGCGACAGGGCCGCCCGTGGACTAGAAGTACATGGTGATCAATGACCTCATCATCAAGCCCGTGTCTGCCATCGACACCATCAGGATGCTCAGGGACGACTTCAGGGTGTCGAACCTCTCTGCGCTCGAGCAGAGGACCGTGCAGCTCGGCTCTGATGAGGTGGTCTGTCCGTGCGCATCATCCGTTGCATACTCCTCATCTAAATACGTTACACGTTGTTTCTCCTCAACACATCAATTTTGGTGTAGGGTATGAGGATTATTGGGCGCTCAATGCTGTCCTGGACCGTCCTCACCGACGTTTACCTCTCGGCATGTAATATGATTAAAGCTCACTTGTTCTTGGTGCATGATCGATTTGGACGTGGATTTAGTAGGTTAAATAAATTGGCTGGTGTCTTCTAATACATTATCACTATTTCCAGCAGTCTCCTTCCCTCCTGAGATGAGCTCGGTAATCATCCTACACTCTATCAACTCAATTTCTCGAACAAATGTAAGCCTCAGTATGTTTGAATCCACAAGACTCAAATCGATTTGTAGGATCTTTTTGCAACTTGCATGCAATGGTAGATCTGCATCTGCAATATCATCCACCGTGACTGGTCTTGCAGCTAGTAGCAAGAATAATGACCAGTCAAATAAAGCTCCGACAGGGGTGCCCGTAGGTTGTTAAAAAGTTTCACGATTCACATACCAACAAGAGCACAACACTCTCTCTCTCTCTCTCTCTCTCTCTCTCTCTCTCTCTCTCTCTCTCTCTCTCTCTCTCTTATGGATGCTTCAAATAGGGAAAGAACTATGGGCTCATTTTGGGTTTTATTGGTTTGTTGGCCTATATAACTAGGCTAAGAGTTTGATTGGTTGAGTGCATTGCGACCTGGCGTGCCGTGGCGCATGGTTTTTGGCGATTTGTCGTGCGGTTTGAGCGGCCTTTTAAAATTTCAGATTTTTCAATTTTTTTGGTCAAAAACCGATCGTCTCGCATAAACCTTTTTGTCAAGTTTTGACGAAAACCGCAAAAATCGCGACGGTTTTGTGGACCATGCCAGCTCATGTTTCTCATGCAAGGTTTCCATTATTGCTGCTACCGTTTGAACCGTTTCACCAAGCGTTTTTGTAGTTTTCGTGAAACCGTGGGCGAAAACCATGGATGAAACCATGCAGACAAATTTCTCTAAAAAAAACAAAGAGACAAAAGTCTTTGCTATATATATCCCTGTGCCAATCCCTCCAACAGCACGAGCAGTTTCAAGCACAGAGAAAAAGAACCACCATGCCCAACGCCGAGCCGAGGATGAAGCTCCTCATCGACACCGTGGCGCAGCACATGCTGTTCGCGGAGGCCGGCAATCCATTTCACGAAAATATAGATTGTGCCAAAAAAGACGCCCTCGACCTCCTCTCCTCCCTCCTCCAAACGCCAGCCGGCAGGGTGCTCCCGGCCCCCTGGCTGGTCCGGGTGACTCCATCTTTTGCCTCGTCGCCAGCTTTGACGAGATCGGCTTCACCACTGGAGCAGCGACAGGGCCGCCCATGCAGGAGAAGTACATGGTGATCGACGACCTCACCATCAAGCCCGTGTCCACCATCGACACCATCAGGATGCTCAGGGATGACTTCGGGGTGTCAGACCTCTCCGCGCTCGAGGAGAGGACCGTGCAGCTCAGCTCTTGTAAGCTTCATGACCATTGGAGCTAGGGAAATCCCAAGGTATGAATGTTTTGGTGATAGGATGAGAACCATGAATGTGACTAACACTCTTTGTGAGATCTTATAGGTCATATATGAAGAAAGCTCCGTCCGTTGGTGGTGAACGCCAACACACCATGAACTTAAATGACAAGGATGATTGGTTGCCTTCATCTACACAAGAACGAACTTGATGGAGTCGCGGAGAAGATATGGATCAAGGCTAAGGACATGCTAGATCCAAGCGAGTGTTGCTTGGTTAGATGTTAGCTTGAGTCCATAAAAAACCGGACTATCAAGAGGGTTCGAGGTGGTTCTCTTAGTACGCACTAGTTATAGAGATCATTGGATGCATGGTGAGTCTCTCAGGGGCTAGGGTGGCAGAAGATAGTTGAAGGAACCAAGAAGTTCAAGTTTGGAAGAAGAAGATCAAGAAGAAGATCGAAGCTGCGAAGTCAAAAGAGACCGGACAGTACGGTCATGGAGACCGTACAACTGGTATCAGAGCCAAGTGCTCATTATTAGGGCTTTACCGCCTTGAGTCGTGACCGGGATTGCGTGTGGGAAAATAGAGTCCACTCATGATGACGTTTCTAACACTTCCATCGCCTCTACCTTGATTGAGCCTTATGATTGTGTGCTTAATGGTACTTCCTACTATGATGTGCGTGATGAGTATGATGAGCTTGTTTTGAATGATAATGTGGATATCACTAACTTCGCATCTCGCTTGTATGTTCTTGCTAGGAAACTCATGTCAAGAGGCTATCCATCTATTATGCACAAGCATGTTGTGAAGAAGCTTATCCGATTTCTACCACTCTCGCGGTTTGGTATTCTTGCTTTTGCTCGAGTGGATGAGTTTGTGAACATGCCCTATGATGAGGTGGTTGCTATTCTCTCCTCCCTTGAGGAGGATATCAAGAAGGGCAAGGATATCTCTCATGCAAGTGAAGATCAACACATTGAAGCTCAACCTCTACCTCAAGCTCAATCATCATCTCGTGTTGGTGAAGGTTCTTCTTCTCGGGATCAAGAGGATGGATATATCAAGCTATGTGATGAGTTGGACCACATCTCTATGAAGCCGATGAAGATCTTGTTGAGTTTGCTCTTCGGATGGATTCACTCATCAAGAGGATAAATGAGAACAAGCTTTGGATAGTCACCAAGGGTCAAGGTCTTAGGAGGTTTCTTGATGCTCTTCCGAAGGACAAGTATGGTGATCACATTGAGTTTGAGAGCTTTGAGCTTGAGTCATATTCAATTGAGCAAGTCATTGAGATCATTACAAGAAGAAGAGCTCGCTCTTTGCTCTCTAACACATTCAAGACCCCAGTGATGATGGGAAGAAGAAGAAGATGATAGAGTTCCCGTCTTCTATTGTGATGATGACTATTCAAGTGATAGTGATGATGAGCCGAAACCTATCAAGGAATATCCCCCGGATGGTGATCTCTTACCTTCTTTCTATAAAGATTACTACAACATGTATGAACCGGGTCTTGCCGGTGGTGCTCACTATCTCCTTCTTGACATGTATGATGAGTTCTACAAGAAGAGTGAAGAAACTTGGCTTGAGTGTTGGAAGAGGCTTCTCATATTGTTTGCAAGAGTCAATTCTTTTGAAGGAAAGGATAAGGTTAGTGATGAGCATGCAATAAGGATGATGGTGTGTCGCTCCTCCCCTATCATCGGAAGGTCTATGTCCTAAATGATATTGGTGATGATATTGATCGGATGCCTCTCAAGGAAGCTATCTTGATTGCCTTATCCTATGAGCATCAAATGTACAACATTCTTGAGTACTTCAATGGAAGTGATGAAGTGGAAAGATTTCAAGCCTATCCTCTTGGGAACCATGTTCTACACTTGGGATATGATCGGAGTGAGTGGAGACACAATGGAGTCACCAAGGCAATGATTGACGCCTTGGATGCATTGGATTTGGACTATCTCAATGGTGTTCCCATGGCCTACATCAATAGCATCAAAAGCATGAAAGAGGTAGATAACATGTCAATTGATTCTTTTGATACTAACCCTCCTCTTTGCTTGATGGCTACTTCCAAGGTGAACTACAAGATTGGTGGCAAACATTGGGTGTTGGATAGTGGGTGCACTCAACACATGACCGGTACTTCATCCATCTTCACCAACTTGGAAGAAAATGAAGATCATGACAAGGTCACATTTGGAGACAACTCCAAGCACAAGGTGAGAGGTCTTTGTAAGGTGGCTATCTCAAATGACCTCTCTATCTCTAATGTATTGCTTGTTGAGTCCCTAAACTTCAATCTTCTATCCGTTGCTCAAATATGTGATCTTAGCTTTTCTTGTAACTTTGATGCTAATGGGGTGGTTCTTCATAATGATGCTATGGGTCTCACTATCAAGGGCTTTCGTCATAATAATTTATATGTTGTTGATTTTGAGACTAACATTATTGCCCCTAGCATTTGTCTCTTCACTAAGTCCGCTCTAGGTTGGCTATGGCATCGAAGGCTTGCTCACATTGGTATGGGTCAACTCAAGCATGTAATAAAGAACAAGCTAGTGAGAGGAGTCAAGGATGTCACCTTTGTAAAGGACAAGCTATGTAGTGCATGCCAAGCCGGAAAGCAAGTGGCTTCACCTCATCCATCCAAGAATTTCTTATCAACTTCAAGACCTCTTGAGCTCCTACACATTGATCTCTTCGGGCCTACAACTTATGTGAGCATTGGTGGGAATCTCTATTGCTTGGTGGTAGTGGACGACTACTCAAGATATACTTGGGTATTCTTTCTTGAGAACAAGGCACAAGCAATTGGGATATTCAAAAAGTTTGCTAGAAGAGTACAAAATGAGTATGGACATCACATCAAGAAGATTCGGAGTGACAATGGGACGGAGTTCAAAAACTCTATCATTGAAGACTATTATGATGAGATTGGCATAAAGCATGAGTTCTCGGCTACATACACTCCTCAACAAAATGGTGTTGTTGAGAGGAAGAACAAGACACTTATCACTCTTGCTCGTGCTATGCTTGATGAGTACAACACTCCGGAGAAGTTTTGGCGGCGGAAGCTATCAACACGGCATGCTACACCTCCAACCGGATCTATCCTCACAAGTTGCTAAACAAGACTCCATATGAAGTGATTGTTGGGAGAAGACCGAATGTTGCCTACTTTCGAGTGTTTGGTTGCAAGTGCTACATCTACAAGAAGAGGGAAAGACTTGGCAAGTTCGAGAAGAGGACCGATGTGAGCATTCTTGTCGGTTACTCGGGCTCGGCCAAGGCTTATCGGGTTTACAACACCTCCACCGGCTTTGTTGAAGAAACCTATGATGTGCAATTTAATGAGTCTCACAGGTCTCAAGAAGACCCTCCTTCTTCTCATATTGTAGGTGATGAACCCGTGGAGGAAGCTTTGGAGAACATGCCTTTTGGTGAAGTTATTCCTCGTGAAGATGAACCTCCGACACCTCCTCCAACAACTTCATCAAGTGGACCTTCTACGAGCACATCTCAAGAGAATCCAAGCTCTCCCTCAAGTGAACAACATCAAGCACCTTCAAGTGATCCGCAACAAGCATCTTCGAGTCAAGCTCCATCAAGCGAACCGCAACAAGCATCTTCGAGTAGCTACTCCAAATGAACCGCAACAAGCGCCATCAAGTCTACCTCATGCATCTACGAGCCAAGCGTCACCGAGCAATCAAGAACAAGCACAATCTACTTCAACTCAAGATGATGGCTCGGGTTCACCTCTTCGACAACAAGACACTCACATCTCTAGGGAGCAAGCCGCAAGAGATGCGCAAGACACTTCGCTGGCTCCTCCTCCTCCTCGACAAGAACCTTCAAGGAAGCACAAACCCATTGCTCGGGATCATTCACGTGATCTCATCATTGGGAGTCCTTCTCAAGGATAAAGACTAGGAGAAGTCAATATAAACCTAATTATGTTGATGAAGCTAAACATTGTTGAGAATTTTTCTTTGTCTCTACCCTAGAGCGAAGACGATCGAGGAGCCTTGAAAGATCACAAGTGGGTGCTATCCATGCAAGAGGAGCTCAACAACTTCAAGAGGAATGATGTTTGGAAGTTGGTGAAGCGGCCCAAGCGATCCAATGTCATCGGCGCTAAGTGGGTCTTCAACAAGCAAGATGAGAAGGGAGCAATCGTGAGGAACAAGGCAAGACTTATGGCGAAGGGCTACTCTCAAGTTGAAGGCGTCGATTTTGACGAGACTTTCGCCCCCGTCGCTCGTCTTGAGGCTATAAGAACACTTCTTGCTTATGCTTCTCATTTTGATTTTAAACTTGACCAAATGGATGTGAAAAGTGCATTTCTCAATGGACTAATCAATGAAGAAGTTTATGTAGAGCAACCTCCCTGCTTCGAGGACCCCGAGCATCCGGACCATGTGTACAAGCTCAAGAAGGCTCTCTACGGACTCAAACAAGCACCAAGAGCATGGTATGAACGACTTCGAGATCATCTCATCACCAAGGGCTACAAGATCGGTAGTATCGACAACACTCTCTTTACTAAGCATATTGGTGATGATCTCTTTGTTTGTCAAATCTATGTTGATGATATCATCTATGGCTCCACTAACGAAATCTATAATGATGAGTTCCGTGCTCTTATGAAGAAAGAGTTTGAGATGTCCATGATAGGTGAACTTCATGTCTTCCTCGGTTTTCAAGTCAAGCAAATGAAGGAGGGCACGTTCATCTACCAAGAGAAGTACACTCGGGATCTTCTTAAGAGGTTCGGCATGGAAGACTCCAAGTCCTACGACACACCTATGGCTACAAGTGTCCCTCTTGATGCGGATGTAAAAGGTATACCGGTGGATCCTAAACTCTATCGTTCTAAGATTGGTTCACTTTTTTACCTTACCGCATCTAGACCGGATATCATGTTTAGTGTGTGCCTTTGTGCTCGTTATCAAGCTAACCCCAAGGAGCCTCATATGAGTGTCGTGAAAAGAATTCTTAGGTACATCAAGAGCACTCCTACAATGGGCCTATGGTATCCAAAAGGCTCGGACTTTGGACTTGTTGGCTATGCGGACTCGGACTACGCCGGATGCAAAGTGAGTAGAAAGAGTACCTCCGGTGAATGCCAATTTCTTGGACAATCACTCATCTCATGGAGTTCCAAGAAACAAAATTGTGTGGCTATCTCTACGGCGGAGGCGGAATATTTGGCGGCCGGTGCTTGTTGTGCTCAACTTTTATACATGAAGCAAACCCTATTGGACTATGGATTATCTTATGGGCAAATACCTCTCTATTGTGATAGCGAAAGTGCTATCAATATGGCTCTCAACAAGGGTGATCACGGCCATGCCAAGCACATTGAAGTCAAGCATCACTTCATTCGAGATCGTGTGGCCAAGAAGGATATTGAATTGATTGGTGTTCGGACTCATGAACAATTGGCGGACATCTTCACCAAGCCACTTGACAAGAAGACCTTTTGTAAGCTCCGGGAAGAACTTAATGTTCTCGACCTCTCCGACTTCACTTGATATCCTTGAGCTTACATTTGTATATATGTATATATACTTTGCTTGTTTTTGTTTGTGTTGTTTTTGTGTGTTCTTCTTGTTTTTGTAGGACCGACGACTAACCTCTTTGAAATAGCAATGAGCATGGGTTAAGCTTGGGAATGGTGGCACTTGGCTCCCGAGGCTTTGAAGAATGGCTCGTTGTGATCAAGCTCATGGAGGGCTCAAACTTGTTGTTGGTAACTTCGCTCTTAGCTTTCTCTTGTTTTACCCTTATAGCATCATGCATTGTACACTTATCATTCCTTGCATTCGCATCATGCATCTCGCATAAGTGTCTCGGCGCCGAGCATCCATCTAAGGGGGAGTTGCTTATTCACAATATGAGTATATGACCTCCTATGATGAATTTATAGCAATGCTATATGAGCTTCATGCCCATTGAACCATGATTTTTGAGCTCCAAGGCTATCCACTTGCGCGGCTCAAAGTCTAAGGGTTCATACATTTCCATCATCATCAACTAACCCCTATGTATTTCAAGACAATATTCTTTTGAGGATGTGTGTAGGGATACTTGGTGAGGAGATGGAGAATTTCGGATCAAGGGGGAGCTTCACGCCAAATCAAGTAACTCATTTTCCCACTCGTCTCATACATTTACACTAACCTTTCTTCCTTGGTAGTTTTTTTTTTTGAGTGATATATGCCAAAGGGGGAGAAGGTTTTGGGCTTAATGATCGAGCAACTTGGGGAGAAGAGTTATGATGGAGAAGAGTACAGGGAAGAGAGTTTGGACTTACAATGAGTTGGAAGATGTCACCTCAAGGGGGAGTTTGTACAAGAGAAGATCAAGTGATCAAGACGATCGATCTTCGCACAATCTTGAGGTGATGAAGAAGAAGCAATGCCGTCTCAAGGGGGAGTGTGTGCGAATGAAGATCAAGTGATCAAGATGATCGATCTTCACACAATCTTGAGATTGGTGCACTTGTCAAGGGGGAGCGGAATTCTACAAAGTAAGTATGAAGGTAAACCTTGCAACCTTTGCTTGTCATAGCTCCATGTGCTTTCTTTCACTTGTGATATGAGTTTTTGCTCTAACTTGTGACTTCCTTTGAGCTATGACTTGCCTCGACCTAATCAACAAGGTAACTATCTCTCTATCATATACTTGTTGTTTAGTGTCTTGATCGAGTTGCGCTTTTATCTTGGCTTTTGTCATTGCATTCTTTATCTTCTCGATCATTTTATCATGGTTGTCATCCATCACCAAAAAGGGGGAGATTGTAAGCTTCATGACCATTGGAGCTAGGGAAACCCCAAGGTATGAATGTTTTGGTGATAGGATGAGAACCATGAATGTGACTAACACTCTTTGTGAGATCTTATAGGTCATATATGAAGAAAGCTCCGTCCGTTGGTGGTGAACGCCAACACACCATGAACTTAAATGACAAGGATGATTGGTTGCCTTCATCTACACAAGAACGGACTTGATGGAGTCGCGGAGAAGATATGGATCAAGGCTAAGGACATGCTAGATCCAAGCGAGTGTTGCTTGGTTAGATGTTAGCTTGAGTCCATAGGAAAAACCGGACTATCAAGAGGGTTCGAGGTGGTTCTCTTAGTACACACTAGTTATAGAGATCATTGGATGCATGGTGAGTCTCTCAGGGGCTAGGGTGGCAGAAGAGAGTTGAAGGAACCAAGAAGTTCAAGTTTGGAAGAAGAAGATCAAGAAGAAGATCGAAGCTGTGAAGTCAAAAGAGACCGGACAGTACGGTCATGGAGACCGTACAATACGGTCTACAGAGGAAATCCAGACAGAGGAGCTCAGGTTTCTGGAAGTTGAAGAATAGGGACCGGACAGTACGGTCTCTATTGGAGTGTTCCAGACAGAGAAGCTGAAGTTTCTGGAAGTTGAAGAATGAAGACCGGACAGTTGACCGGACAATACGGTCAGGGACCGGACAGTACGGTCTTACAGGAGAAGAGCAACAGAGAAGGAGAAGTTTCTGTTGGCTGAAGAAGAAGTGGAGACCGGACAGTACGGTCCTAGGGACCGTACAATACGGTCTGCTTTGAGAAGAGGAGCAGCACTCCCTGGAAGCCGGTCTGGTGAAGACCGTACAATACGGTCAGAATAGAGACCGGACAGTACGGTCTATTCTACGGTCATCACGCAGACTGGGCAGTTTTGGACAACGGCAAGTTTGAGGTTGGAGGCCTATATATAGTCGGTTGTTTACCTCTTTGAGGTGCTCTTGGACCCAGGAAAGAGGGGAGGTGCTGCCAAGAAGCCAAGAGGAAGAAGTGTGAAGCACTCGAGAAGGATTTGGAGTGATCCTAGTGCTTGAGAGAGTAGCAAGTTGCATCCTTTGATCTCTAGGCTAGTGTGGGCTTGAGAGAGTCATCTAGGGCTGTTACTCTTGGTCTAGGCAAGGCCTAGACCGGTTAGGCGTCGGTGTTGAGTCCAAGGAGATTGTGGAAGTCGACACAAGTTTGTACACGGTCTTGGGGCTTCCCGTGCGAAAGAAGCATCACTAGTGGAGCGCCCTTTGGCACGCATCAAGTGCGGAGCCTTACCTCCGGAAGAGTACCCGGGATCGAGCCCGGCGGGACGTGCCCGCGACTTCACTTGGAGGGTGAAGTGTGCTCTAGGAGGGATCGCCATCGAGCGGAGGGACGGGGTCGAGACTCCGGCGGGAGTGACCCAACGTGGAGTAGGGGAAGGCGCCATCCTTCCGAGACCACGGGAAAACATCATGAGCATTCTCTATCCCTTCTCCTTTACTACTCGCATTTACTTATCGCACTTCATATGATTGCTTGTAGTACTTGAGTTGTGCTCTTATTTTGCTTGTGTGTTTACCTTGGTACCTACTAGCTTCACTAGGTTTGCTTGTTTGCCTTGCTCGTGTGCTTACTTGTTATAGCCTATCTAGTAGCTCTAAGGACTCTACTTAGTGTGCCTAGTATCTTGGTTGCCTTGTCTCTAGTTATCTTGTTACCTTGCCTTGCCTAGCTTAAGTCTTCCGCTATCTATCTATCTTGTGCTAGGTTGCTAGTGTGGTGTGATTGTGTTATCTATATGCACTAGCTATATAGGTTAAGGATACTCCTTAGTGTGCTTTACCTTGTTACTAGAATCACTCGCTAGGAGTTGCTTGGGTGTAAGTGTTTGGAAATAGATTCTAGAGTGCACCGATTCACCCCCCCCCCTCTCGGTCACATGATCCTTACAGCTCTGCTCTGTCCGTGCGCATCGTCCGTTGCATACTCCTCATCTAAATACGTTTTACTTTGTTTCTCCTCTACACATGCTGTAGGGTATGAGGATTATTGGGCGCTCCATGCTGTCCTGGACCGTCCTCACCGACGTTTACCTCTCGGCATGTAATATGAGTGAAGCTCACTGGTTCTTGGTGCATGATCGATTTGGACGTGGATTTAGTAGGTTAAATAAATTGGCTGCTATCTTCTAATACATTATCACCATTTCCAGCAGTCTCCTTCCCTCCTGAGATGAGCTCGGTAATCATCCTACACCCTATCAACTCAATTTCTCGAACAAATGTAAGCCTCAGTATGTTTGAATCCACAAGACTCAGATCTATTTGTAGGATCTTTTTGCAACTTGCATGCATTGGTAGATCTGCATCCGCAATATCATCCACTGTGACTGGTCTTACAGCTAGTAGCAAGAATAATGACCAGCCAAATAAAGCTCCGACAGGGATGCCCGCTGGTTGTTAAAAAGTTTCACGATTCTTCATACCAACAAGAGCGCGACACACACACACACACACACAACTTATGGATGCTTCAAATAGCGAAAGAACTATAGGCTCATTTTGGGTTTTATTGGTTTGTTGGCCTATATAACTAGGCTAAGATTTTGATTGGTTGAGTGCATTGCGGCCTGGCGTGCCGTGGCGCATGGTTTTTGGCGATTTGTCGTGCGGTTCGAGCGGCTTTTTAAAATTTCAAAATTTTCAATTTTTTTGGTCAAAAACCGATCGTCTCGCATAAACCGTTTTGTCAAGTTTTGACGAAAACCGCCACGACGGTTCTGTGGACCATGCAAGCTCATGTTTCTCATGCAAGGTTTCCATTATTGCTGCTACCGTTTGAACCGTTTCACCACGCGTTTTGTAGTGTTCGTGAAACCGTGGGCGAAAACCATGGACGAAACCATGCAGACAAATTTCTCAGAAAAAAAACGAAGAGACAAAAGTCTTATCTATATATATCCCTCTGCCAATCCCCCCAACACCACGAGCAGTTTCAGGCGCATAGAAAAAGAACCACCATGCCCTACGCCGAGCCGAGGATGAAGCTCCTCATCGACACCGTGGCGCAGCGCATGCTGTTCGCGGAGGCCGGCAAGGACGCCCTCGATCTCCTCTCCTCCCTCCTCCAGACGCCAGCCGGCAGGGTGCTCCCGGCCCCCTGGCTGGTCCGGAGTGACTCCATCTTTCGCCTCGTCGCCAGCTTCGACGAGATCGGCTTCACCACTAGAGCAGCGACAGGGCCGCCCGTGTAGGAGAAGTACATGGTGATCGACGACCTCACCATCAAGCCCGTGTCCACCATCGACACCATCAGGATGCTCAGGGATGACTTCGGGGTGTCAGACCTCTCCGCGCTCGAGGAGAGGACCGTGCAGCTCAGGTCTGCTCTGTCCGTGCGCATCGTCCATTGCATACTCCTCATCTAAATACGTTTTACGTTGTTTCTCCTCTACACATCAATTTTGCTGTAGGGCATGAGGATTATTGGGCGCTCCATGCTGTCCTGGACCGTCCTCACCGACGTTTACCTCTCGGCATGTAATATGAGTGAAGCTCACTGGTTCTTGGTGCATGATCGATTTGGACGTGGATTTAGTAGGTTAAATAAATTGGCTGGTGTCTTCTAATACATTATCACTATTTCCAACAGTCTCCTTCCCTCCTGAGATGAGCTCGGTAATCATCCTACACCCTATCAACTCAATTTCTCAAACAAATGTAAGCCTCAGTATGTTTGAATCCCAAGACTCAGATCTATTTGTAGGATCTTTTTGCAACTTGCATGCATTGGTAGATCTGCATCCTCAATATCATCCACCGTGACTGGTCTTGCAGCTAGTAGCAAGAATAATGACCAGTCAAATAAAGCTCCGACAGGGGTGCCCGCTGGTTGTTGAAAAGTTTCACGATTCTTCATACCAACAAGAGCACAACACACACACACACACACACACACACACACACACACACACACACACACACACACACACACACACACACACACACACACACACACACACACACACACACACACACACACACACACTTATGGGTGCTTCAAATAGCGAAAGAACTATGGGCTCATTTTGGGTTTTATTGGTTTGTTGGCCTATATAACTAGGCTAAGAGTTTGATTGGTTGAGTGCATTGCGGCCTGGCGTGCCGTGGCGCATGGTTTCTGGCGATTTGTCGTGCGGTTTGAGCGGCTTTTTAAAATTCAAATTTTTCAATATTTTTTGTCGAAACCGATTGTCTCGCATAAACCTGTTTGTCAAGTTTTGACGAAAACCGCAAAAATCGCAACGTTTTTGTGGACCATGCAAGCTCATGTTTCTCATGCAAGGTTTCCATTATTGCTGCTACCGTTTGAACCGTTTCACCACGCGTTTTGTTGTTTTCGTGAAGCCGTGGGCGAAAACCATGGACGAAACCATGCAGACAAATTTCTCAGAAAAAAACGAAGAGACAAAAGTCTTATCTATATATATCCCTGTGCCAATCCCCCCAACACCACGAGTAGTTTCAGGCGCATAGAAAAAGAACCACCATGCCCTACGCCGAGCCGAGGATGAAGCTCCTCATCGACACCGTGGCGCAGCGCATGCTGTTCGCGGAGGCCAGCAAGGACGCCCTCGATCTCCTCTCCTCCCTCCTCCAGACGCCAGCCGGCAGGGTGCTCCCGGCCCCATGGCTGGTCCGGAGTGACTCCATCTTTCGCCTCGTCGCCAGCTTCGACGAGATCGGCTTCACCACTAGAGCAGCGACGGCGCCGCCCGTGCAGGAGAAGTACATGGTGATCGACGACCTCACCATCAAGCCTGTGTCCGTCATCGACACCATCAAGATGCTCTGGGATGACTTCGGGGTGTCGGACCTCTCCGCGCTCGAGGAGAGGACTGTGCAGCTCGGCTCTGCTGAGGTGATCTGTCCATGCGCATCGTCCGTTGCATACTCCTCATGCATTGAGGGGAGCCTTTTATAGTTGAAATTAATTTTTTAATTGAATTAAAATTTTCTTAAATCAAGTAGAAATTTTGTTTAAGACTATACAAGCGCCTGGGGTTGCTTTCGTCGTGCCCCAGCTATGAACTCGTTATGTGTGTGTGTATGCCATTTGTTGTGTGTTACTTGTTCAGCAGTGTCCAACACATAAGGCTAGGGATGATATATGTCGCCAGCGCGATTGGAAGGATGCGGTTCACCCACCTGGTCATCTTCAACCTCGGCAACGAACTCTCCAGCGATGACAACAAGCACAAATGAACATCTTTGCTTATCTTTCGGACATAGATCGTCGGAGGAAGGCTAGCCCGATAGTGGGTGGTGTGGTGTGGGTGGGCCAGCGAGGTGGTGTGGCAGGGCCGACCGCAGGCATTGGTCTGGGTCAGGGCAGGGGAGCTCGATTGCCGATGAATTAGCGCGGGAGTGGGTGGCAGGGCGTGTGCGCACATGTCGAGAATCACCAGCTCAGGTATTCAGTTCTCACGTAACATATCTGGACTACGAAATTGGGGAGTAGAGCTTAGCTTTCACCCCTCTGCTGAATCTGGAGGATGAGGTGGGTGTCCAAGGCGGCATGGTTATGCCCCATTCTAGCTGCGAGTCGTCGCATGTTCCTCTTGGCCTTGTCACTCCACTCGGCAATAGGACGGGGTGGGAGAAGGGGGATCGCGACCATGCCTGCCCGCATCGATTCAAGGCCCCACCCTGCTAGCCCCATGGGGCGAAATCCAGTCCCATCCTCGGCCCCAACGGATTCCCATTCTCCAACGGGCCTCACGTGGATAGCGGATGAAGCGTCACAACGCGTGTTCATGTCTACGATGCGATGCAGGTGCGCATGGCTGTTGCACTGCATGGCGGAGGAGTTGCAACGCCGTCCGAAACCGAGAAAGGAAGGAGGTTGAGAAAGAGAAAGGAGGCGAATGGCTATTTAAGGTTTGGTTTTTTAGCAAATCGGCTAAGTTTATATAAATGTATGCTCATGTCTGTGGAAATATTGCATTGAGTGGACAGACGAATGGTTAGTCGTGCGAGGAAACATCGCATACAAGTTGGTGACAACGGCAATGCAAGAGTAGTGGAAGCAAAACCGACGAGCGCCTTTGTGCACTCTGATGGAACAAGGCGGAGGGTGCGGATGTTGTCTTGTCAAGCGCACTGCGATCGATGAACGACTCAAGCAGAATGCAGCACCCTCCATTTCCGGCTGCTTCGCTAGGCGTTTCCGGTCCGGCACAACTGAAAGATCATTGGTAGTTCGGCTCAAGGACGCACCATGCCACCCGCCACTGGGTTGGCCTTCCTCCGGTGATCTATGTCTAGAGGATGAGCAAAGAACTTTGGGGATACGATACAAGGCAAAAAAGGGATTCTACATACGCGCTTGTCGTTGTCGCCGAGGTTGAAGACGATGGGGTTGACGAACACACACCGGCGCATACATGCATGCACAGAACACCCAAGCGATGATTACAACCATCTAAGCAACCCGGGAGAGAGGGAAACGATGGGCACCGGCGAGAAAGACATCAAAGGTGAAAGCAACAGGTCGCTTTTGTAGAAAAGATTGGGTGGGAAACGGCAATGCGCGAGAACTGCAAAAGCAAACCCACGAATGCCTTCGTGCACTCTGATGGACCGAGGCGTAGGGCTCTTACGCCATCGTGTCGGCCGCGCGACGATGGGGAGATTTTTGCGATTTCACCCACGAAACCGGTGAGCTTCGGTAGAATGTCGATCAAAGATTGGGCTTCGATAAAATGCCCATCAATGTGTTGTACTCACCGCTATGATGCACATGACTATTTTTCATGACCAAAATGTCCTTTCTTTCTTCATCCTCCTCATGCCTCCGTCGCCGCCGCCACCGTCCTCGCACTCCTCGCCTTCGCCGCTGCATTCCTCCTCACCCTCCGTTTTTGGGCCGCTTCGCTAGGCATTTCTAGTTCGGCCCAACTGAAAGCCTATTCTTTTTTTTTTTGTTCAGGGACTGGAAAGCCAGACGACGGCATGTCCGAACTGCAGTGTGTGTCCCATAAAAAGCGACTCACTAGTAAAAAAGAGCCTGTTTTGATGAATGCCTTTTTTTAATAGTGGTGGACACCTCGATTTCTGTCACTATAGTAGGATGGTAGCATCAATCGTGACGGATAAACATGACCAAACAAAAACACCTAAAACAGGATCTGAAATACACTGGTGGCGGCAAAAATGACGGGTTAGTGCCAAGTGTCCGACGAGCTCACACGTGCGCCCGTCGCGGAGGAGCCCGACGAGAACGTGTTCGGTGTACCCGCCCGTCCCATCGACGGATGAGTGACACAGCGCCCATGTTGACGAGGGCCCAGCGTGCGGGCGACGTGTCGGCGTGTCGCCACGGATCGGATCGGCCAAGTGCCCAACCGATCGGGCATCTCTCTCGCGGTTCCGCAGCCAAGCTCCTCCCACGTGCGGTGCGGGCAGCACGTGCACACAATGCAAGTTCGCACGACCTTACCGTACTACGCACGTACGTGTATTTGGAGCATTGTTACTGCGTGTTAGTAATTTGAGCGTGTTAGTAATTTGAGATTATGCAGTTATCCGTGACTTCCTGCTTTTGCATGCGCGCTCGGCTCCAGTTTCTGGCAAATGTAGGAACTCCGGTTTAAAGTGGTGGTGCTGGTGTGTACTACATCCTGTCTCCTGTCCACAACAACAAAACTGGGGAAAAAGCGCAAGCGATT
This sequence comes from Eragrostis nindensis, assembly GCA_012490785.1. Classification (NCBI taxonomy): domain Eukaryota; kingdom Viridiplantae; phylum Streptophyta; class Magnoliopsida; order Poales; family Poaceae; genus Eragrostis; species Eragrostis nindensis. The sequence continues at coordinate 1,099,007 of JAAXCT010000001.1, read as the reverse complement.
CGGCATATCTTGACCAAAACGAAAGGAGACGCAATCTAGCAGAACCACTGTGGCACAGAGGGCATTGACCAGCCAACTACATGCACAATCATTTTTGTCACAGCTTGGCTTGGCGTTGATTAATCACACGATTAATTAGTTCAGGTACGGTGCGACACAACTATTCAGCGTGTTCTGCTGGAAGTTTTCCAGCCGGCTGCTGCTGCTTCCTCCTCACAGGCTACAGTGCTGCTTCCAGCAGCTACAGTGTTCTCTCTCAGAAAAACTGCGTAGCGGCAACAGTATAACTGCGAGCGGAACAGGCTGATTATCAATTTCGGAGCACGGCTGCTAGTACTCTATAATCCAACGATAGAAGTATAGTTGTAGGCCGGCAGCTTAAAGTCCCCATTCACTCTCCACCTATGAGAAGTTGCCCGATCGAACTCGTTTCGGAACCAATGCTATGCACGCACCAGCTACCATCAAAGACTAAATAATTAGGGACCTGATCGAACCACTCTGACATCCAATGGCGCGTTCACACTTGGAAGGAAGGCAACACACTCATCGGATGATGAGGGAGGGAGATACTACCAGCCAAGGTCCAGCAGGGCAGCATGGCTGTGCGCATGAGTGTGCCGTGTGCGAATCATTGGGGGCGTTCGATCGCTTAGCTCCAAATAAAAGAAGCTTGTACGAACATGGGAGAGTACAGGCTAATCGATCGAGTTGTAATTAATTGACCCTTCCCGCCTGATTAGGGGCGAGCATAAGTGTGGTTCTTCTGCAGAGACTGCTTCAGAATCTAGATAAGACGACGATGGGTGATGAGTCCCATCTGCCATCTTGGCGTTTATTAGGGGCCGAGGCGAGGCCTGAACTACTACTGTTCCCTCACCCAACAGTGGTGCTGATTAGGAGTAACTTGTTAATTGCTTTGTTTGTCCCCTCCTATATATCGGCGGCCACCACCATACAGTACAGAAAGAGAGAGAGAGAGAGGGGCCAGGAGGAGGGGGAGAGGAAGGCGCGGCGCAAGACGGCAGCCGTCGTCGTCGCCGGCACCGATCGGTGAGCAATGGGGAACAGCCTAAGGTGCTGCCTGGCGTGCGTGCTCCCCTGCGGCGCGCTGGACCTGGTGCGGATCGTACACCTGAGCGGCCGCGTCGACGAGTACGGCCGCGGCGTGTCGGCCGGGGAGGTGCTCGCCGCGCACCCCAACCACGTGCTCAGCCGGCCCTGCTCGTCGCAGCAGGGGGTGGTGCGCCGGATACTCATCGTGTCGCCGGACTCGGAGCTCGAGCGCGGGGAGATCTACTTCCTCATCCCGGCCGCCTCCGTCCCCGACGCCAAGAAGAGCGGGTGTTCTGGCATTGGCGGCGGCGGCGCAGCCGGTAGCGCGGCCGCCCGGCACGTCCGCAGCAAGTCGGAAGGCAGCGTCGTCGTCACCGATCGCCAGCTCGGGCTGGGAGCAGCGTCGCCGGAGGCGACGACGACGACGGCGACGGCGACGGCGGCGGTGAAGAAGAAGAGGAAGCCGTCGCAGCAGCACCGGCGGCGGATGAGCACCGGCAGCCACGCCTCGCCGTGGCAGCCGCACCTCGCGTGCATCGCCGAGGACCTCTGACCCCACGATCGAGCTCGATCGAGGAGTCTGCGTGCGTGCGTGCATGGTGTGATCGATACGCTGTGATCCCCTCTAGATCGTGTGTTCCTGCTGCTTGGTAGTAAATATTTTCGTTTTGGTTTCTTTCGCTTGTTTTTTCTCCTCTCCTTCGAAGTGTACATTCGGCGTGGAACTAGCAAACGTTGTGAGTTTTCTCCGTTCTGCTTGTGTAACATCGATTTTGGACATCTTTTGCAATTTCTTAATTACCGGTTTGAGCAAAGAGTGAATAAGAGAGTGTTGTTCCATTTCGATCTCTTGTATAAGAACCAGAAAATGGAAGCACAAGTTTGATGGACGGGACAAACCCGTTCAAAACTGTATGGGCTGCCGCCAACTTGTACATAAACTTGCCTTTACCAACGTGTCATGTTTCGCTTCCCATTAGAACTTTGTGTAGGAGATGATAAATTGGGTCAACTAAACAGGGTCCAGCGATCCATCAACCTCGATCATAATAGCGCCCGCACCGGGCGAATAATGTTAGTTCGATCGCCCTTTGAGATTCCGCGCAATGATTTGGGCGCTGATAGTGAAGACACGCATCATTAGCGCGAGCACAACCGGGTTGTTGCTGTATTAAATCTTGCGAAGTTGCGATTAATTAGTTAATGCTCTTGACCAAAATCGACGGCAATCAACATATTTGAAAAAATAAATAAAAAGAAGTTTGGAATCAATTGGTTAAGTGAAATCCTCTCTCATTTGTTTTTTTTGACACAAAAGAAATAAAATCAACTCTAACTCTGAGCGAGATGAGGGAGTGGTCCAGCAAAGCCCAGTTACATCCTATACGCCCCGGCCTCGTTAGTGCGTTGGGTCGGGCTGGAACACCCCGGCAATGATAGCTCCTCCTGGCCCATGAACCCATGTACTGAAATCCATTTGTTTCTCTTCGCGTGGAGTGAGAGAGCTCAGCAGCAGTCGGCAATGACACATGGAAACCGTGCATTGAACACGGACGCCGGACGAGGTCGTCGCCCGGGTCAATGGAGGCAAAAATAGGTGACGGCCACATGGGAGTGGGCGAGATGGGCAGAGGCGCGCGCGCGAAGCCTCGGACGACGAGGAGCAGGCGTGCAACAACCTTTCTCCCCGACTTGTACATACTTTGCGGAAAGTTCTTGTACTGTTAAGTATGGGACATGTTTTTATTTCTAACGGAACAGATAAAATACACTGTACTTATCTTAGCTAAAAGCGGGTTGGATTAGCTAAACAAAAGTTTAGTACACTGATCAGGGGAGAGCGTCATTTCACCCGATCTTAGACAGACGTCCGTGTTATGTGCATGCATTTCGGTTCACACCCCTCGATCTGCAAACTAGAGGGAACACTGCTACAAAAAGAAGTGACCAAAGGAACGCCGAGGACATGCCACGGTCGATTTGCCGCTGGTGTCTCCAGCGCTCTGCGCATGAGCACGACGAGCTGGGTTTTCAGCTTCAGTGTCAGTGACGCTCCAGAGAACAGGCTTCGCACATGACGTTTCAAAGAGCATTTGCACATATCCTAGAGTAAATTTCAGTAATGCCATGGAAACGAAAGACCGAGTGGACTACTCCTATCTGCCAAGGCAATCTTTTAGTGTGAAATACTAGGAAACCCACTTTTCTTAGCAGCAAAAATCAGGTCTGCTCGCACCAACCTTCACTACGAAATCCTATGAGCTTGGCTAACTGAACTAGTAGTAGTTTACAACTGCTACTCAATTGAGAGAAACAATTGCACATGTAACTTGAAAAGCTAATGCAGGCAATTAGGGGCTAGCGAAGTTAATAATCTAGGAGAACCTGGTGTGCACATGACCTGATCCATCGCAACAGCCTACAGTGATAAACGTGACAGGCGCTGGTCAAGGCTCTGCCACCGCCGCCGCCGCTGCTGCCCCGCCGGCTTCCCGATGCGGCGGCGGACCCTGGTCATCGCCAACGCCACCGCCCGCGCGCAGTGAGGGCGAGGCGCAGGCGGCTGCGGCGCCCGGGAGCGGCGAAGAGGCCGCCGAACGTGGGGAGCGGCCAGTGGTGCGGCCACGCCCACCCCAGGACGCGGCGCTTCCGCTGCTCCACGACCGAGTCGCCTTGGCCGTGGGACGACGAGCTCGCGCCGCCGTCGACGCCCGAGCCGCACGCGCGCTTCCTTCCGCTTGGCTCCGGGCACGGGGAGGGCGGCGCCGCCGTTGTCCACGGAGTCCGCGCTGCCGCCCCCCGCTCGCTTCCTGCCGGTGCTGCTGAGCGGCCCTGAACTGGTGGCCATCCACCTCCATCGCGGTGGCCCGGGTGTCGTCGTTGAGGCGTAGGACCTTGAGGAAGTGGTCGAGGTCGCCGCCGGGGCCCGCGAGGCGCTCCAGCTCCTCCACCGCCTCCGTGAGGCGGTCCACCTCGGAGCTGCAGATGACGAGCGCGCGGAGGCCCGACAGGAAGCGCCGGGTGGAGCTGGCCACGGCGGCGGCGTCGCAGCAGGCGGCGTCGAGCACCTTCTCCCCCGCGCAGGGCCTCCTCCCGGAGCATGTGCAGCCAGGCGCGAGGGAGCCGTCCCGCACGGCGTGGCGCGCGGCGGCGTCGGTCACCGCGCGCACCTTGATGACCAGCTGGCGCAAGCGGCGGCGGCGCTGGTCGACGCGGGAGTGGCCCGTCCAGTTGGCCTTCAGGTACGAGATGAACTCGCCCAGCAGAGGGGATTCCAGAACCTTCATCATAGGTAGGGGGGAGCTCAAGATCGAAGGGGCCTTCCTAGTCAGTGGAAGGGAAATGAGGAGTTCTTGGAGAAAGGAAGATGAACAAGAACCTTGAAGACTGTGTCGAGAGTGGGGAGTGAGAGCACACTGACCGATGCGACAAAGGCAATGGCAGCTGCACTGCTGTACTAGTACTAGCCTACTCTGCTGCTGCTGCTGCTGCAACCACATGAGGGACGGGACGCTGTTGATTCGAGCCGCCGGTTGGTAATCTGACGGCAGAGGAACCATCCACGAGGCCACGGCGCCGCAGAACACGGGCGTGTAGCGAGCTCGTCACGCTTTCCCTCCTATCGTAGCCACCGGCCACTGCAAGACAGCGACGGACCGTACAAAGCACGCGGTGCATGCATCCGCGGTGGAAGTGGAGTGGCAGGGCCCGCTTGGATTGGAACGAGCTGAGCGAAGGACAGCTTTCCCGGGCCAGCCGGACCTCCGAAATCCGATATGTAGGGCTGGAAATGGAAACCGCCTAACTTGGCCCATACGTTTCGTGGAGGCGTCACCTTGCAAGCCCAAAGCAGTTTTCTAGGCCCAGGTTTCCATTTTTGCGAAAGAGCAGGCCCAAAAATTATGGAGCTACGGATGTATGATGTATCGGCTGAGCTTGAGAAAGAGCTTCGATACTCTCACTTGTTGAGCTTGAGATAGTATAGCATATCATAAATATGAAACTTTTTTTTGTCACATTCATGAACGCAAGAATATATTCGAACGATATGAGCTCACGATAGACTCAACCGACGAAACCGCAACACTTAACAGAGAGACTCTTCTTCTTAATTAAAAGATACATAACTCATGCGTATTCTTGTAAAGAAATCACATCAGACACCCCGTTTTGTCAACGAACATGTTGGTTATCACGGTAAATAATTAGTTGGAAAAACCAGAATGTATGCTGAGTCGAACGCTAGATTTGACCACAACGAACTTAACCAATAAGCCAATATGCATTTGAACCAGTCGAGAAAAGATTTTAGTACATCTCAAACTATATTTTTCTCCGTTTCAAAGATTAAAAAAAAACTCTATTTTTCCCCATTTGGGAACGATCTTTTCTCGGAGTAACGGCTTGATCGAGACGAACTTTGGAATCTGCCGGCACCCCATTTGACTGCGGTTGCTACACCATCACCTTCAAGGCTTTAAATAATGCGGTGTAGCACGAGTAGTCAACACAACAATGGAGTCGCTCTCACTTGAGGTGGCCTCGAGAGCACACGTCGCCCAAATCTCCACCCGCCCATCGGCCATCGCTTGCCACTGCGAGTTGCCACGTCGCTACGATACGCCTAACGAGAGCATCGCGAAGTCGTTGGGAAGTAACGCGCTGCCGACGCCTGGACGCGCAAACGTAATCGCCCACTCACCCGTCGTCTCAATCAATCTCACCATCATCGTCAACGGGCACACGTGAGCAAGCACCGATCCAGACCCGGCCGCCCCTCCGCAACAAATCCGGCGGGCCCGGTTGCGGCGCGGCCCAGGCGCGGGGCCGGCCGCCGCCAGCCAATCGCCGCCCTCCACGTCGCGTATCTCGATCGCCTTGACAGGTCAGCAGCGCCCGCAACAGCATTCCTTCCCGTTCACTTTCTCCTCCTCGTGAAGCGAGCTGGATTCCAAACCGATTGAACGGCCACACCACACGCCGCGGTGCGCTGCTGTCTCGGGTTATTAGCCAGTCAGATCCACCGCCGCGGCAGGAAGTTTTCAAATCCCGGAGAAGATTGTTCCTCTTGCTCCTCTCGCGCAGCTGGCAGGCAGAGGGGACGAGACGGGACACCCACCCAACCCAAGCACCAAGATCTCTAGCAGGCCATGGGGAACAGCATATACCGGTTCCTCTGCGGCCTGTGCGCGCCGTCGTCGCAGCAGCTCGGCCTCCACGGCGCGCACCCCGCCGTCGCCGCGCTCGGCCGCGACGTCCTCAACTTCCAGGCCACGTCGCAGGTGAGCCGAGCGGGCAGGCAGGCTAGCTGAATTTGCCGCGCCGATGTTCATCCCGTCCCCGTTCTTGGTTCTGCTCTCGATTACGTACGAGTAACGGTTTTGTGTTGTTAATTTGGGGATCTGTGTGCGTACGAATTTCCACCAGGTTCCGGATGGGCTGAGCCGGCACGTCGTCTCCTCCAAGAAAGCGCAGGCGAACTGGTACTGTACTGAAATTTCTTTCCTGTCCCTTTTTGCATGCTTTGATTGTTTGATTTGTAAACTTGAGCTGCCGTGGCTGCGTAGGATTCGATGAGTGGATTATGAAACTCGCTTTTAAGTGCCGGTAGAAGTAGCTGGCCTTCTGCTTATCTGGACGGTGCATCGTGCAGTACTGTTACCACCTGTCTGTAGAATAGTAAAATTAAGGATTTAGGCTTGGGTTAAATGTTTGGTTAGTTCTTCCATAAAAGGAGCTTTCCACATATGGTAAGGGAGGGACCCCACAAACTCCACAGAAGAAGATTTGAATTTAGGCCGTGGTTTCTTTGGACTAGCTAGCCGCGCGTGAGGTGTTGACGGTGAGGATTGCAACCTACTCACAAGGACCAAAAATCCGTCTCAAATTTTGAAACGCTAGCATGACAAAATTCCTTCTGCTGATCGATTGAAAGGTACAACAAGCTGCTGGTCTCATGGAAGAAGGCCCGGCCGCCTCCCAAGACGCCGGAGGAAGCAGCGCGCTTCGTCGTGCAGACGCTCAAGAACCACCAGAAAGCAGACGTTGAGGTACGCGCCTCAAAGCCTGCTCGCGTTTGGTTTGGGATCAGACGGTGAGACGCACTCGAGCTATGTCGATAACAATGGATTCCTGCTCGTGTTTGCGCAGGGCTTGTTGGTTTTCTACGGCCTGCCCATTCCGAGCGGCGCAGCTGCTCCGGCGCCTCACCACGCGACTCCACCGCCGGCCAAGCCTAAGGGCGCCAAGTTCGAGCTGCACACGCTCCCCGTGAGACTCCTGCTCTGCAGCAATCCCCTGAATTTTTCCATGACGGCCGGGCCAACGAATGTTCTTGCTTGTTTCTCAGGTGGACGCCAGGGCGGTGGCCGACGGCGACACGATCAACGTGTACGTGGACGCGTCCGACCCCCACGTGTCCAGCAGCGTGCCCCGCGAGGTGCACAAGGCCGCGGCGGAGCGGGCCAAGGCGCGGGCGGCCAAGAACTACCAGAAGGCCGACGCGCTGCAGAAGACGATTGTGGACGCAGGATACAGGTGACGTGAAATAATTCACATGGTCACATCGATCATTTCTTCTCCAGTCGAGAACAGAGTATATATCCCTCCCTGGGTTGAGGCTTTGACCTCTGATTGTGAAACTTGTGCAAGAATTGCAGGCCAGTGCCGAACACGAGAGGCGAAGAGGTGCTCGCGAAGAAGTACAGGATCAGGCTAAGGTTCGTGTTACGACTCTCTACTGTTTGACCACTGATCATCACGGGCAGCACGTGCCTTGATTCCTGCGACGAATTCTGATCGGCGAGAGTTGAATGTGCAGGGGGATCGATGCGCCGGAGAGCGCGATGCCGTACGGCAAGGAGGCGAAAGAGGCGCTGCTGAAGCTTGTTCAGGGGAAGAGCTTGAAGGTCTTCGTGTACGACGAGGACCGGTATGGCAGATGCGTCGGAGACATCTACTGCGACGGCGTGTTCGTGCAGGTAATATAATTAACTTGCGGTTTTCAGGTATCCTAACTTGAGGTTAGAACAATGAAGTCATTTAGAAAGTACTGCAGCATTTTCACACCATGTGCCGTTGGCTTGCAACATGAAGACTCGATTTGTTCTTTGCAATATTTACATTTCTTGAGGAGCACCCGGACATGTAGTACTGAAAGAGTGGCTACTCCTACAGTTACAGAAGATAACTTCCATCTTGGTTCATGTACAGGAACAAATGCTGAAGAAAGGATTCGCTTGGCATTACACCGCCTACGATCAACGCCCAGAGCTGGCAAAGGTAAGAATAAAGTATACTACTCGGTTTCATAGAGCTAAGTTGATCAATTGAGACAAAGGGAACATGCAAAGTCTAAATTTCTCTGCAACCATCTGTCTGAACCGTCTTCTCTTCTTTTTTTTCCACCAGTGGGAGAAACAGGCACAGGCTGGCCGCAAGGGCCTGTGGGCGTCATCGAAGCCACAGAAACCATGGGAGTGGAGGAAGGACAAGCGCAACGGAACAGCTTGAACAGATCTTGGCGTTCAGTACATGTTGTTCGTCGTAGCCATGACATCCTGATTAATTTATCTCCATTCAGACTTTTAGGACAGAAGACTAGTAAAACTGAGCCCAATAGTCGATTGTGTTGTGTGTATGCGTAGTTGCGTACACAGCTCTAAGGTCCGCACAGCAAGACGCTGTGAAGCAGCTGGATGCAATATAAATGATTAGTGTGATTCCTAATTGCATGTGGGCATACAGAAATTTGTTGTAAATTACTGGACATCTGCTAATGCTGCAAAGTTGAGAAACTGAACCCTGAATAATGTGTTGTATTGAAAGTCTTCGTGGTTGATGCATGCTGAATATCAATAGACGGAGCGAATGGTATGTCCTGAAACATTCAGAAGTATTTGTATGCCACGACATATTATGATATAGTACATACAAAAAAAAAGACAAATAGTTGGACATACCCCAATTAAAAAATAGTACAGTATGTCCTGTTGTATATGCCATTGCATTTCATACGATCTTGAGATATACTACTCATCATTAAAAAACCTGCAGTAATTGAGTGATGATTACTACAAGATTTACAGATATGCTGACTGCTTAAGGGAAATTGAATTATTTCAAAGTTTTTTTAATGGCTAGCTGACTGCTTAAGGGTTGAGCTCGTTTGCGGCGCCTGCGAGGGATTGAGATCCAATACTTTGCTGAATATAATGCAGAGGCGCTACTAGTCAGCATTCGGGTCTATTGTGCACCGTTCAATACAAAATAAAGAGGTAAAACAATTTCACTGTACCTTCTCAGTAGTTTTATTGCACAATTTCCTTCCCTTCTTTCTGGCAAAAAAAAATTCCTTCCCTTCTAATATTTTCTCTCTCCCATTATACAATTTTATTTTTAAATATACATCAAAGAATTGTGTTCGTTGGTAAATTATGTAATACTATAGAAGGCTACATGATATTTTATAGGATATTTCTAAAATGCATTTTGCGTAAAGTAGGCTGCCACACTCAACGTTGCTATATATGCAATGAGTAACTCAACCAATTTAACATGACCATAGCATTGTACTAATTATTGAACTTTTTTAATCCCTATGATTTCCCTGTTGTTTGTCACCGATTGACTAAGTGGATATGTACAAATATGACATGTATTTGAGAACAAACTCATATGCTAAAAATATGACATGTACCGACATCGACTGCAAGCTGTGCGGGAACAAGAACAACAACGAGGTCAAGGATTCCCTCTCGCACTCGAGGTAGGGCCTAGGGCGCCCTGATGTAGCGAAAAAAGGTGGCCACGCGGGTTTGGTAGCCGAAGACACGGGCACAACGACGCACGCAGACGGTGCAGGCTCAGGAGGCCTTCAAGAGGGTCGCAACGGCGCAGACCGTCAACATAGTGGCTGAAGCGAAGGCCGAGCGCACGGGGTTGCGATACAGAGCGCGTCTCAGCCACATCCATGGCGACCTCAGCATCCGGCACCTCGACGCGCGGCCCCCACGGTGACCTCGACGCCCCACACGTCAACGCCCGTGACTGCATCCACGGCGCCCTCATCTTGAGCCTCAACCCCAACGCCCTGGACAGATCGTGGTTTGGTTTCATTTGGCTGATGGTGGACTCATTAGATTGATCACCACTAGTCATTTGTAGATATCAGTCTATTATAATTCCGTACTTTTCTTTTTATTTTGCATTGTCATGGATTTGTGGCTAGCACGTCGTTCAAACTTATAACAAAGTGTTGAAACTGTTGATGAGGTTTCCACGTTTCATGTAATATTTTGGCATGTCAAGCAGCTTAACGTGATGATAATTCCACCATATTTATTGTCTTGGCCACATTTTTTTTGCTCTCAAAAAAATACAAGAATATTTTTCATTATTGGAAGTTTTCAAATTTTGGCACAGAATGTGAATTAAAATTCTGTTAAGGCAAAAACTATTTGAATGCTCCTCGAATTATTTAAATTACTTCACCTTTTTTTTTGGTTAATTCTGGGAAAAAATCTCCAAAATTCTATCTTGAGACAAGTAACCCAAATAAAATATCAGTGGGTCCCACTTTTGTGTAGAATTTTGTTGATTTAGTTCAAGCTCATATTTGATCACATTTGAAATAATTGATTCATTTGAAAATTTTAAACGTGATCACTTGAACTTTAGGTTGCTTTGCACTAATAGAGCGTTTGGAAGTGTGATTAGGGTTTGTGAAAAACAGGAATGTTACACAATCGGTTCAAGACATCCAGGACCATACTTGTGCATTATGTGCCACAATTGTGTAAATGCATGGCGCCGTACAGATGGCGAATGACCTGCCGTGAAGAGTACTACCTCTTTTTTTCTATTGATGACGTTCACACAAAAATTATAGTGCAAAATTGAACTAAAATCTTTGACTCAACGTCAAGAATAAAAGATCGGAGGGAGTAACAATTAACAAACTTGCATGGTGCTAGAGCCCGTCGCGCTCGATCCCATGCCCGTATCGGAGGAGCGTGCTTTGGCTTTGTTAATACATGTGATCTCGAAGATCTCGCTTAGTTCAGACTTCAGACCATGCATCCGTTGTACTCAACGATCAAGAACCGATCAAAGCATGCGACAGACTCTTTTTTTTTTTTTTGCGAATACACAGTACAACTGAGGCATTCACAACGCACGTACATTTACCTTTATAAACGCAAATCCTACCTCTATGAGCATCTTCGAAGACTGAGCCGCAATCCTCGAAATTGACAGACTCTATCGAAGAGTGCTCGAATACAGTCGAGGTGGGCTTTTGGTTGGAAGGGTCAGTAGTTTACGTGTTTTGAACGCACAGAAAGAGAGGGATGAAACGAGGGGGAAGAAGTTGTGTTGGAGGAACAATCTGAAATACCATATCTCCTTTCCACCCAAACGAGTGACGGTAGCGATGGAGAACGATATTTCAGAGCACGTACGTCGCCTGCAACGTACCGAGCGTTACCACCGAAAGAGCTATTTGAGGGCCGCATGTACCGTGATGTTAATAACTTCAGTAATCGTAACTAAACAAGATGCATAGTAACTTATTTAATGCAGAGAACTTTTATTTTGACAGTCATTTCGTTCGAGCTGTCAATACGCAGAGGCACCAAAAGAGGTTTACGGGAGGACAGGAACCATCCAAAACGGCTCGCGCGCAAGAACCGGCATGTCCCGGGTTGGCCCAACGAGCTCACGAGTGCCTTCCGTGAGATCAAAGACGTGGCAGTCGTTGCTCTCCCCGAGGACGTCGTAGGCGAAGTACACGCAGCCTCTCTTCAGACCGTGCTCCTCCACGGCGGAGCACGAGGCCGCGAAGCTCCGGGGCCAAGGAGGAACGCTGCGTCGCCAATGTCTGTCACCTTGCGCCACTCTCCCTTGGAGACGTCCATCCTGTACGCGCCGACTTCCTCGACACGCTCGAAGCTGCAGCCGAGGAAGAGCTCCTGGGAGGATTCCCGGACGAAACTCATGGTGACGACCTGCGGCGCATCACTGTCTATCTTGGGCAGAGGAGCGTCGAACGTGTCAAGCTCCATATGCGGCTCCGGGTCGCGCGCAAAGCTGAGAACTCCGACCACAACCGTGGAGGTGGGGTCGAGGAAGTAGAACTTTCCATGAGCGGCAGCCATGCTTCCGATCGCCATTTTGGTCGGGGGAAGGTGGCTCGCCGGGAGTTCGTAGAGGCCAATGTGGTAGGACTGGCTGATCCACGCGGTGGCGCCTCCCCTGACCATCAATAGTTTAATTTAGATTTCTGAGAAACTGATTCTGGTAAAAACTGCTCAGACCGCCTAAAAAAAACTGCTCAGACCGGGAGGATATCAGCATCTCATGCCAATTGTAGAAGATCGTTTGGTCGACTGGTGGCTTCTATCACGTAAAAGAGGGATTGCAAGGGCTTTGATTCATTACTAGTAATCCTTACAGTTCGCAAGTTGTGGTACGAGAGAAACAACAAGGTTTTCAATAGGAAATCGGAGATGGCCGGGAGCCTAGTTCGGTGCATACAAGATGAAGCAAGATATTGGATCAAGGCTGCAAACAAGCACCTGTCGTGGTTTGTGCTGGACAATGGCTGATACGGTAGGGCTGCATACTGGTCGTAGGTCGTTTTCATTTCACAGTTTTATGCAATACCTTCATACAATTCAGTGTGTTAAACAGGTGGGGGCGACATGTGCCATCATCCGAGGTGACCTCCCCTTCCGCTTAAAGCCATGTCCAACGCAGGTAACTAGTTTGTGGTGTCCTCACCAAAAAAGTAGTGTGTTCCACGTAGATGGAGAGGAGTTGAGGCAGTAGACCTTTCAACGCAAGCCACAGCTGCCATTCTTACTACGGTGCGTCCTAAGGCTGCAAATAGGTGCCTGGTACCCTCCGACCCTTCAACCAAATGAACTAGTTTTTCAAAATGAGCTTTTATTTTGAAAAACTTGTTCATTTAATTGAACTAAAGAGGGTCGGAGTCGACTATAAGACTATCTCCAACGATGGTGACCTAAAATTGAGACCCAAAAGGCTAAATAGGTGTCCGTGAGCTTCAAAGTAAAAGACCTAAAAACAGGCGTCTAAGGAAGTCCCAAACTAAATCTTCTCCAACGCGTCTACCTCCTCTGGCCGCCGCTTTTCCTCCTCGTCCTCCGCCGTCGCGCCTCCTCTGGCCCTCGCGCCGCCTCGCTTCGCCTCCTCCGGCCGCCGCTCCGCCCCGCCTCACCTCCACCTATTCCAACTGCCGCGCTGCCGGCACCCTACCCCGCCCCGCCTCCTCCTCCTCGAGGCATCCGCCCCGCCTCGCTTCCACCTACTCGGTCGTCGCCGAGCCGCGCCGCGCTCCGCTCAGACGTCGCCGCGTCCCGTCCCCACTCCGTCGTCGCCCCGTCCCCACTCCGCTCGCCGCGCCCCTACTGCTGGCTGGCGCCGCACCTCGCCCCGCCGTCGCCGCGGCCCGCCTGCTCGTCGGCGCCGAGCCCCGCCCCGCCGGCGCCGCGCCCCGTCCTATCTTCTTGCCATTCTCGGAAGAGGCGGAGGTGGAAGAAAGAGCTGCAAACATTTGGGTGTCGTGAATCTCGTGATCCAATTGTGGGCAGCGACCTCGCCCTTGTCAATAACGGGTGTTGTGTTTGGGTCACCTGTTGGAGACTAGTTGGAGTCCTATTTTCTCATTTAACAACCCATTCTGAGTATATAAGGCATCTGTTGGAGATAGTCTAAGGGTTGCCAATTTGCAGCCCTAGTGCGTCACCCATAGTAAAGCAAGGAATGGGCAGGTATGGTCCATAGCCAAAAGGCGATGAGGATTCCGCACCTTCTGCAAGAACTCTGCAAGAACTCTGAGTGTCTGCGAGGCTATTACTTTCCTGCTTTTCTCTTCCGAGGCTATTACTTTTCTGCTTTTCTCTTCCACATGGCGTCCGAGCCTACTTGGCCTGACGACACCACCCTCCACGGTGGAGCGTTGTACATGGCCTTAATGAAACTCGTGCCCATTCACATTCTCAAAAAAAAAAAAAAAAAATCAAAACCTTAAAACTCTACCGTAGGAACATCTAAAAAGAGTTCACAAACTGCGTGAAACAATATAATAATAATAAAGGTATATGGATCAGGAAAAAAAAGAGACAAATCAGAAGCCTAGAAAAAGGTGGAAATCATCACCCATAACACATTTTTTAAAAAAAAAACTCAGTTCAAAATAGAAGTTGAAAGAATTTGGTCCCTTTTCAAAACTTAAATGGGTATCCAAAGCGAGCCACACCTGAGGATGGGCCTGTGTGCAAAGTGTGGCTCGCTTCGGTAGAAGGCGGACATGAAGATTGCCGTTGCCACCGCCAGCCGATCTCCATCACGCCCCTCCCGTCCGTCGCCGAGACAGCTGGCTCCAGTCTCTGGTCTCTCATCTTCAACAAACTGGGCCCTGCCAGAATCTATAACTCAGCCCACACCTCATCCCCACACAACAACTATCTTTTTATTACAACCACATATTCCAAAATAAGAAGTTTATCCATTCGATTCTCATTATCATTCAGATAAAAAATTTAAATTATGCAATTTATTGACGCTCTCCACCAATGTCAAAGCTATCAGAGTCTCGAAGAGTATCAACATGCTCTCTCTTTATCTCTTTTTATCCCATTCTAATGTCTAAATTAGGATACACCTACATAAAATAGTCATGGGTGGTTCATCCATGTTCTTTTAAAGAAAATATTGTTACCTCTAAGCCATATGCCCTCCCTAATAACTAGCTAGTTTCCATCTCCAAGCCTTGCCTAGCAAGAGGCTTTCGACCTACAGATGATTATGCAACCTTTGTTCCAGTGCAACAAATGTGACATAGATTTCATATAAATACATAAACTTTGTGTAATAACCACTTTGAATGTTCTCAATGGCAAGCTTTTCTATTGGTGGACAGTGTGGCGACAAAATCAAAGATAAAGCTTAAGAAATACTTCAAGAGTGGAAAATAGTTGAAAAGGTTTTAGGCAAATATAGGAGTTATCGTGGTATGCTTTTCTATGAAAGGCCTCTTAACTCTTAGTTATACCCGTCTTTAGTTTCCTTTGAAGGAGCTTTTGCTTCTTTTTTAGGGATGTGTGTTGTTGGAAGGAATAGGAGTTATTTCATTATGCTTTTGTGTACAAGGCCTCTTAGCTCTCATTTATAGATGCTTTTCTTTTACTTTGCAGGAGCTTTTGGAACCAAGGCGGACTTCAACACACTCGTCTAGAAGTATCTCAATATAAAATAGACTATTTCTCGATATATAACATCCACTAATATAGCTCGAGATATTTTTGTACTTTGAAACATGACTACATTACTTGGTTCTATAACATCCACTGATTCGCAATCACAATTCTCTAGAAGATCCACAACTATTCACTATCATCTTATGGTATCGACTCCTCAAACAAGTTTCGGTTCTTTTGATTGCAACTGCATCAGTGGAGAGTGCGCTATTCGGCAATGAAAAATGTGAAGACAACCCTAAGAAATTGTATCCGTGACACATTTATGAATGATTGTGTTGTAAACTTGGAATTTCTAGCTACAGTTCCAAATAATCATGTGATACTCCCGGTTTCACACTATGGTACATCATGACCGTTGAGTGAAACAAGATCATCATTTATTGCGCTATAGTATTGGTTTTAGAACCCACAACTTAGTTTTATACGACCAGCTATGGCTGCTTGCCCTGCTTTTAGGAGTGCAAAGCCACACAAATCATGGGCGTCGATCGGGGGAAGTGCAACGGGAGTACGGGATAGATTTTGGGTTCAGTGCGTATGTTTAGCATGACGTTTTGGGCGCGTTCGGCAGCCGGAAAAGCCTCCGGCTGCTGCTGATGCTGCTGCTACAGTATGCGCATTGCTACAGTGTCCATTTCCTCCGCTACAGTGTTCTCTCTCACTATTCAAACTGCAACTGCAACTGCATCCTCCAACCGAACACCCCGTTTTGCCTCTAGCAGGAAGCAACCGATTCCAGGCATCCATGAGTGACCATACCTGTGCATATGCGGACCTTCTATACGTGCCGCAATTGTAAATACTACGGACGACCTGCCGAGAAGAGTAACATAACAATTAACGAACTTGTCGAGCGCAGTGCTGGAGCCTGTTGCGCGTCGCGCTGGATCCCATGCCCGTATCGGAGGAGCGTGCTTTGGCTTTGTTAATAAAGGTGATCTCGAAGATCTCGCTTAGTACAGACTTCATACCATGCATCCGTTGTACTCAACGATCAAGAACCGATCAAAGCAGGCGACGGATTCTGTCCTAGAGTGCTCGAATACAATCGAGGTGGGAGCTTGGTTTGGAAGGATCAGTACGTGTTTTGAACGCACAGAAAGAGAGGGACGAAACGAGGAGGAAGAAGTGAGATGGAGGTCAAGTACCCCATCTCCTTTCCACCCAAACGAGTCCAAAGGCTTCGGCTACAGTTCCGGGAAGTGAAGTGACACGGTAGCGATCGAGAACGCTATTTTGAGAGCACGTACGTCGCCGGCAACCGATCGTAACCACCGAAAGAGCGATTTGACGGCCGCATATACCGTGATGATATAACTTCAGTACAACTAAACAAGATGCATAGTAATAACTTATTTAATGCAGATAACTCTTATGGTGACCGTCTGTTCGTTCGAGCTGCCGATAGAGGCCCCAAAGGAAAAGTATCTTTACGGGAGGACAGTAACCATCCAAAACGGCTCGCGCGCAAGAACCGGCATGTCCTGGGTTGGCCCCCCAACCAGCTCACGAGCGCCTTCCACGAGATCAAAGACGTGGCAGTCGTTGCTCTCCCCGAGGACGTCGCAGGCGAGGTACACGCAGCCCCTCTTCAGACCGTGCTCCTCCACGGTGGAGCACGAGGCCGCGAAGCTCCCGGGACCGAGGAGGAACGCCGCGTCGCCAATGTCGGTCACCTTGCGCCATTGTCGCTTGGCGAAGTCCATTCTGTAGGCGCCGACTTCCTCGACGCGCTCGAAGCTGCAGCCAAGGAAGAAAAGGTTGACGAGGAAGAGCTCCTGGGAGGATTCCAGGAGGAAGCTCATGGTGACGACCTGCGGGGCGTCACTGTCGATCTTGGGCAGAGGAGCATCGAAGGTAGAAAACTCCATGCATGGCTCCGGGTCGCGCGCGAAGATGAGAACTCCGATCACGTCCGTGGAGGTGGGGTCGAGGAAGTAAAACTTTCCCCGCGCGGCAGCCATGGTTCCGATCGCCTCTTGGTCGGGGAAGGTGGCTGTCCGGATGACTCGCCGGGAGTTCGTAGAGGCCAATGTCGTAGGACTGGCTGGTCCACGCGGCGGCGCCTCCCCTGACCTGACAGAACAGCAGCTCCGGTTGCGTCGTGTCGTAGACGAGCACGAGGCAATCCGGGGACGAGACGGCGTCGGAGAGCAGGCACCGGCAGTGCTCCGGCAGCGCCTTGTCCATTGCAGGCAGCGCGATCTTCTCCCCGGTCTGTGGGTTCCAGAACGAACACTGCAAGGAACGTGTGTCTACGAGCAGCACCCAGCCGCGCGGCGTCTCCAGGCATCTGTAGTTCCTCATCTCGGGGACTTGGCACGTGCGCGAGGATCCGTCGGCGACGGAGAACATGATCTGGGAATTGTCCGGCTGCTCGCCGTGGCCGTACACCAGCAGCGGGAAGGACGCCGCCGCCAGCGACCCGAGACCGTCGGCGGCGGGTTTGGACCCCATCCCGCACGAACACGAGGAGTGCGCCCGGCAGAAAAGAAATCACAATCTCTGGTTGGACTCTGGAGTCTCACGATCTTCTCTTTAAATATTCGAGAAATCTCAGCCTGTCCCCGTTCGATCCGTAGTTGGAGAGGCAGCAGGAACCAATCGGATCGATGTGGGAGGGAATTCCCGTGACCGAACTGGAATCGTACTCCCCAACCTCCACTGCCCAGGATTGGCAAAGGTAAGAATACAAGTATGCCACTCGGTGTCTTTTTTTTTTGGGACCAGTATTCTACTCGGTGTCATAGAGCTAAGTGCCTGTTCGGCAATTTAAACCTATAGGTCACATCAAAACTAATCTTGCTATTTAGGCGTCTTAAATAAGTTTAATTACAAAACCTTTTTACAGATGTGGCTAATTTGCGAGACGAATCTAATGAGCCTAATTAATCTATATTTTGCTACAGTGATGCTACAGTAACCATCGTCTAATCTCGGCTTAATTACCCTCATTAGATTCGTCTCGCAAATTAGTACAAGGTTCTGCAGTTAGTTTTTTAATTAGACTTATTTAAAACGCCTAAATAACAAGATTAGTTTTGATGTGACCTTTAGGCCTAGAGAAACGAACACCCCCTAAGTTGATCACTTGTTGAGATAAATGGAACATGCAGTCTGAATTTCTCTGCAATCATCAATCTGTACAACCTGAGAAACAGGCACAGGCTGGCCGCAAGGGTCTGTGGGCGTCATCGAAGCCACAGAAACCGCGGGAGTGGAAGAAGGACAAGCGCAATAATGGAACAGCCTGAACAGATCCTGGCATTCCGTACATGTTGTTTGTCGTAGCCATGACATCCTGATTACTCCTTCCATTTCAAATTACTTGACGTTTTTGACTTTTGTAAATCACGTTTGACCGCTCGTTTTATTTGAAAAATTTATGCAAGTATCATTTATCTTGTTATGATTTGTTTTTTCATTAGAGATACTTTAAGTATGATTTATTTGTTTTTATATTTGTACAAAATTTTTGAATAAGACGAGCGGTCAAACGTGATCTCAAGAAGTCAAAAGTGTCAAGTAATTTGAAATAGAGGTAGTAATTATCTCCCCTTCAGACTTTTAGGAGTAGTAAAGCTGAGCCCAATAGTCGATTGTGCTGTGTGTATGCGTAGTTGCGTAGACAGCTCTTAGTTCCGTACAGCAATACGCTGTGAAGCAGCTGGATGCAATATAGTAAATGATTAGTGTGATTCTGTGTTAACACCGAAATTTGGACAATTTCTCAATAAATATCTGAATAAGGAAAAATGATGGATTTATGCTACGTGATGCAATATTGAAGGAAAGTTACTAAGAAAAAGAGGCTTTGGCTCTGATTATGTCACAAAGACAGAAATTAGTATTGTGGCTGGATTATTTTATTCTTATGTTGATTATGCGTGGAGTACAAAGGTGCAGGAAGAAATATACAAGAAGATTCTAAGAAGATATGGTGTGGGAGATTAAAGAAAGGAATCATGAAGGAGATTAGCACCTGGCCGGATTATTATATTATTTCCTTCCGTGATCAAGACTCCAACACATTTACGAAGAAGGAAAGCTACGAGAAGAATTAGGCAAGGAGATCAAGTTACGTGCGTACGAGAATGTAACAACTAAAATATTCTATCTGTTAATTTGGAAACCGATCAGATTAGCATATATCTTGTGTACGTAGCTTTAGGGCCAAGTCCAACGTCACCTATAAATATAAAGAGACGTCGACTATTGTAAACATCTCTCGATCATATACAACTTCGGCGCATCGTCACCCTTTTCGACGGCATCCTCGTCGACATCGGCGCTCATCGGGCTCCGGTCAAGACCAGGATCTCGTCAGGCAAGTGCGCCAATTTCGTCTTGTAGACTTGTCCATGATTCGAGTTGGCGTAACTGCTAGTTATCCGGTAATTCAGATCAATTAGGGATTGACATCTTGCATCGACTACTTGGAATTGTTTAAGACCTAGTCCAGTTCTTTGTTGCGGTTGGTTGACCTGTCCTAGCCGTGACCTTGTAGCCGATTACTGCTGTCGATTTCCTGTTTGATCTGGTTATTCGAGTCACTGCTATGGTGCTTAGTAGATTAGATCTGCTCTCAGCAATTGTGTAGTTCAGTTTGACTTGTCATGTTCTACTTCGTTGGAGTTGACGTGTCCTTTAGCGAAACAGTAGTTGAGGGTCGGATCTGTTTTGCTAAGTATCAGTGATTGTTAGGGGTTGATTGTATCTGTACTTGTCGATTGTGTAGTACGGTTTGGCCTAGTTCCGTATTGCGTCGCTTAGTTGACTTGTCCTCGGCGAAGCAGTTAGCAATGTATAGATGTAATTAGCTTCTATCAATTTAGCAGTTCTACCAGAGTATTTAGCTGGTTGTTTATCTTATTTTTTCATGTCCAAGTGTTGTATCGGCCCAGCATTGTGATTCTATTAACTGTGGCCGATGCAACGTTATTGTATATCTTGTCAGTTGCGGGATCAAACTGACTGGCACGCCTCAGACCCCCAAGGACATGGTTCTGCACTGGAGTTAAGCAGATCTCCCAGGCCTCGTGTTCGGCGTAAGAAACATCAGCGATCGACCGATTTTTGCGTCAACAGATTCCTAATTGCATGTGGGCATATACGGAAATCTGTTGTAAATTACTCGCTGCAAATGCTGCAAACTAGAGAAACTGAACCCTGAATAATGTGATGTATTGAAAATCTTTGTGGTTGATGCATGATGAATATCAATAGACCGAGTGAATGCTATGTCCTGAGACATTCAAATGTATTTATATGTCACGACATATTATGATATACTACATACAAAAAAAAAAGACAAATAATTGCGATAACCCAGTTTAAAAATATTACAGTATGTCCTATTGTGTGCCGTTGCATTTCATACAATCTTGAGATATACTCATCATTACCAACCAGTAATTGAGTGATGATTACCACAGGTTTTACAGATATGCAGTCCAATGGTCAGTAGGGAAATTAAAATATTTCAAAGTTTTTTAACGGCTACTAGCTGACTGCTTAAGGGTTGAGCTAGTTCGCGGCGCCTGCGAGGGATCGAGATCCAATACTTTGCTGAAGATAATGCAGAGGCGCTAGTAGCCAGCATTAGGTCTGTTGTGCACCGTTCAATACAAAATGAAGAGCTAAAACAATTTCACTACATTACCTTCTCAATAGTTTTATTGTACAATTTCTTTCCCTTCTAATATTTTCTCTCTCCCACTATTTAAATTTATTTTTGGATATACGTCAAAGAATTGTGTTTGCTGGTAAATTTTGCAATACTATAGAAGTCTACATGATATTTTATAGGATATTTCTAAAAGGTATTTTGTGGAAAGTAGGCTGCCACACTAAACATTGCTATATAGTAGTGATGAAATGAGTAACTCAACCAATAAGTTTAACGTGACCATAGTATTGCACTAATTATTGAACATTTTTTAATGGGGGTGCTATATTTCAGCCAATTGAAAACTGATGTCCTCTCAGTCGACCCACACAAAGCCTTCATTTTACATCCAACAGCCCTTGCTATCTTCTTCCTCCTCCGGGTGGGAAACAAAACAAAGTGTTCTCTCTCCTCAATGCAAAGCAAAACTTCATCGAGTTCTCTCGATTTCAGTCTATTGATAAAAGATAAATCTGTTTTTTAATCCCCATGATTTTCGTGTTGTTTGTCATAGATTGTTTTAAAGTGGATATATAGAAATATGACATGTATTTAAGAACAAACTCATGCTACAACAATTATCAAAATCTTCTATCCGCCATTGCGACGTCATGAATCCTCGACGCCCTCGAAGGCGGCTTCGTATGCGTGACCCCTTTGGTTTTGGGTACATAGCAGTGTAGGTTTAGTTGCCAAATCAATACTACGACAATCTTGGCGGCCGCCTTCTACCCAACTCATGTGCGACTCTCATCTTGCAACGGCACCACACAACCCGCCGCGGCTTCCCCTAACTCCCCACCATGATCGAATGCTACATTTCGGTTCCCAAGCCCTCTCAAGGTACCGACATCGACTGCAAGCTATGCGGGAACAAGAACAGCTACGAGTGGCGCGAGAGGTTTGAAACAGGTCATATTATAGAAAGAAAATTAAAACAATGTCAAAAATGAACGAAACTTATATAAAGAAGGAACAAAACATATGTTATTATAGTTGGTACAGTTCCATTGTCCGACAGTAGAAAGGAAGCAAAATTTGAGGACCGCAAGCTGATATGGCCATTCATTATATTTCATGTACCCTGTAGACACTCAAAGAAAACAACAAACGATCTAAGTACATAACAGTGTAGGTTCGGTTGCTAAATACTTTGACCTGTATGCTTCAGACATTGCCGGCATAAATGACAAACGGAGTAATACAATAAGTTGGCATAGCAACATAAATAATGCAAAGGCATATAAAAATGCAGGCATCATGTTTCCTGTGATGGAAGGTTAGTTTGCCAAAAGAGTTCATGTACAGAGATTCTCAGACAGCACACTTCTACTTTCTCAGCACAATAAAAAAAATCTCAAAGAATTTAATTCAGAACAACAATATATTAGCAACAAAAAAATAAACCTGTAAAGTTGGCAACGACGATGCTCAATTATACCAAAGTGTATAGACAGTCCCATTATATCTGAAAGAAAAATAAGACAAGCTTGACTAGCCTAGTCCCGAATAAGAAATTTCCACACCGAAAGAGCTTCATGGGAGGACAGGAACCATCCAAAAGGGATCGCGCGAGCAAACCGGAGGGCCTTGTGTCGGCGGCCCAGCAATTTCACGAGTGCCTTCCAGGAGATCAAAAATTTGGAAATTGTTGGTGCCCCCAAGGAAGTCGTAGGAAAAGTACACGCATCCCCTCTTCAGGCCATGCTCCACGGCAGCGCACGAGGCCCCAAAGTTTCCCGGACCAACAAGAAACGCTCTGTCGCCAATGTCGGTCACCTTGCACCATTCTTTCTTCGCGAAGTCCATCCGATAGGCGCCCACCTCCTCGACGCGCTCGAAGTTGGTGCTGACCAAGAAAAGGCAGACCAGGAAGAGCTCGTTGCAGGATTCCAGGAGGAACTGGATGGTGACAACCAGCGGCGCGTCGCTCTCGATGGTGGGCATGGTAGCATCAAAAGTTGCAATCTCCGCCAGCCGTGGCTCTGCTTCTTCTGGGTGGTGAGCAAAGCTGAGAACTCCGATCACGTCCCTCGACTTGGTGAAGTAGAACTTCCCCTGCACGCGGCCATGGCACTGAAGTCCTTTAGAACCTCAACACTAGCCATATCTATATCTTTGAAGCTGGCAATCCATTAACCAAGAACGACAGGAGCTCCAAATCACCAGAAACCTTGACTTCTGCTACTGACCATGGCTCCAACCTCTATCAAAAAACTAAAGGTTTTCGTAATTATGAAGTACTCACAGAAACTGAAGTGCATAATCTTGTCTCGTCACACGAGCTCACCTTTCTATAAGCAAATGATGTCTCATGTCTCCCATTTACTGTCATATGGAACCCCTGTACACCGGTCCACAGTGTTGCTGTGAAAGGCTCTCCTTCAACAATTGCGAAGCCACCACTTGCACTTATATGTTCAAGGCGAGGCAAAAAAATTGGAGGGTCGGAATCAGGAGCTAGAAGAAGCTGCGACTGCGCGAAAGAGGCTAGCTTCAAGATCAAAGGAGCGACCGGTAGGATGCGCCGGGGCAGCTAGGACCTGGACTCGAGCTCCCTCAGCCTTCGCCTGCAGCCACGACGGCAAGGCGAGGCAAAAAAATTGGAGGGTCGGAATCAGGAGCTAGAAGAAGCTGCGACTGCGCGAAAGAGGCTAGCTTCAAGATCAAAGGAGCGACCGGTAGGATGCGCCGGGGCAGCTAGGACGAGCTTGGTGGACGACGGCGGCGGCGGCCGAGCTAGCAGAGGAGATAGGGCGGTGGCCGGTGTCCTCTGTTTTCTCGTTTTTTCCATTGAGAGACCTCTGTTTTACTTGGATGGGAAAGAAACTGTTGGCCTTCCCCAGTCAGCGGCCCAGATTGATTCTACATTGCAGGCTGGAGGCCCGACGCACTCGGCCCGCTGGCCACGGAGGCCATGATGACCCAACAACGACTCGCACCCGGCTCCTCGCCTCACTCTCTCCCCGGCCCCGCCCAACCCCACCGGCCCACCGCCAAGCTCTCGCACGGCGAACTGGCCGTGACTGTCGGCTGCGCGCGCGGCCGGCGGCTCGCGGGCGCCGTCAGGTGCGGTGCGGCACCATGAGCGCCCCTCCCGGGCGACGACGGGACAAGAGGGACCCGCTCCAAGCCCGTGGCAGCGTTGCGGAGAGGCGCCCACAGCTGCCGGTGGTGCTTGTGTACTGCATCGGCGCCATTGCGCTTCTTGCGAGCGCTGGCCGCACCTTGACCACAAAGGTATTCATTGATTGGTTTTGGTTGCTCTAGGATCCCCACTGCTAGATCAGGACGCTGTCAACTTAAACTTAGCGGCTCTTTTAAAGAGAGACGGGAGTGAAAGTAGAAAGAAAGCATCCCCAGTTAGTCTCCAATGCTTAAAGGTGATTTCGGTGATTTGATTCCTTCAGAAACCCAGATGCTATAGTTTGTGATTTTATCCTCTATCTCTTGGCATGAGATTCAGTCGTGCGGAGAAGCCATATCATCTTTACATCACACGTCTTAGATGTTCAATTGTTCATTCTGATGTGAGCTTGATTGCATTGTAGATTCATCAGGTGTAGAATAGCAGCCATGCCTTGTGCCTGCATTTCCTTCAATTGAAGTTCACTTTGTGCTGATGAATTGGTATTGCAGCAGAAATTATGCCTTAGTTCCTGTTGGTGCGTTTCATTGGCACCTATTGTTCAAACTTTCCTGCCCAAGCATCATGATGTGAAGTATGAGCTCCACACGCTCCCTGTGAGGCCTCCATCTCTTTGCTTATGTCCTTTTAACATGTGAATGACTGCAAATGGCTAACGGATGTGTATGCTAGTTTCTTAGGTGGATGCTAGGGCTGTAACTGATGGCGACACAATTACTGTGTATGTTAGCATGGACGATCATCCGGAGTCTGACGATTTGCCCCTGGAAGTGCGCGATGCGGCCATTCAGCGAGCCAAGGCATGGGCTGCCAAGAACTACCAGAAAGCTGATGCTTTGCAGAGGATATTACTGGATGCAGGATATAGGTCTCTTAAATTCATAAAAATTAGGGGACTACTATAACCCATTATGGTGTGAGCTTTTGGCACTATGTGAGTTCTAATTAACTTCTGGTGCAGGCAAGTTACTACTGCAGGAAGTGAACAAGTTCTTGTGAAGAAGTACCGGATCAGGCTAAGGTTTGGAACCCCCCTTCTTGTTCTTGATCAATAGTCAAGGGCTTTGTTCTAGTTGGACTATAACTGTGATAATGGATTGAAATGCAATGCAGCGGGATTGATGCACCGGAGAGTTCAATGCCTTATGGCAAAGAGGCAAGAGAAGAGCTGGTGAGGTTGGTGCAGGGAAAGAGCTTAAAAATTAGCGATTATAGTGACCAGTATGGTCGATTAGTTGGAGATGTTGACTGCGATGGGGTTTTCGTGCAGGTAAGAAACAAGGCTGATGTAGCTTTACAGTTTCTTCTAGAATCAACCTATTGCTCCATGTGCACTTTGGCTTCTTGTGATTCTCTACTACGTATAGCTTATACTCCATTGATATGGTTCTTGTGTACTAAAGGAAATGAAATATTTTGAAGTTATGGAACGCGTTGGGTTTGACAGAATCAAATTAACTATTGAAATGCACAGCTCTAGCAACATATTGTTAATGAAACTTATTAGTTCAGTTATTCATTTTGCAATAGGAACACATGCTGAAGAAGGGGCTTGCATGGCACTATACTGCTTATGATAATCGGATAGAGCTTAACAAGGTAACTACTGCTCGAATAACATGATGGTCAACTCCATTCCACTTGATTGAGAAGAGCATGCTCTGAACATTTCGACAGTCTTATAAACAAGGTTCCTAATAGATGGAAATTTTCAGTGGGAGAATCAGGCAAAGATGAGCCAAACAGGCTTGTGGGCATTGCCTAAACCTGAGAAACCATGGGAATGGAGGAAGCAAAAGCGCATCAGGACAGTGTGAAGTACTGGTGGATTTCTGTTGCACTTTGTGACCAGGAATTGCTGGCTGATAACTCTTCAGAGACTTTTATCCAAGAGCTCTAGTTCCATTGCTGTATATGGCTGTATATGGTGCTGCATGTACATTTGCAAGCTGTACCATTATTATGAAGTAGAGCAGGACGAGTTGGTTGTTGTATACTCCTATTGGGGATGGTGGTCATTCCACCTGTAACTGATGTAATTTGAAGCAGGACCATATTGATTACTGTAACAGAATAATTTGAATGGACTGAAAGCCTGATCCAAGTCATAATGATGGGCAGAAGTACGATACAGGAGCTGGATGAAATACACCTCTGAAAATAGAGTGCACAAGAATCAGAGAAAACAGGGAGCATTGCTTGCCTCTCAATTCAACTTTAAAGGAAATATTTTACTGTGCTTTGTATAGCTGAAGGTATGGCATGCACCCCAACCACCTTATATACGATGGTTATCCCCCTTCCAATCATCCCCTATGTATCAACTTACTATCTAATCTTACAATGCAGAGGTCTGTTGCTACTAAAACGGCACCAATTAACACATGATTTGAAACGCAATCTAGAAGTAGCATGCATGCTCTAGGAACTTAAATACCTTTTCTTTCCTGGAGTCCTGGAGTCATGTTCAGATACTCGCTCGGAACTCAAATATCATTTCTTTCCTGGAGTCATGTCCAGGTACTCGCCGATCCTACTCTGTGTGTAGGTGTAACTGAGGCCAAAGGTTCTTTCTGCATCGAACTCAGCTACTCCTTGTAGCACCCGACGGTTCATGTCCACAGCAATGATCCATGCCTTCTTCTCCTGTTGATGGACCTTGGCCATGAAGTAAACAATGCCATCATTGTCCAAGCTGAGCATGGGGTGTCCTATGTGGAATGTCTCCAAGGTCACCGAAGGTTTTCCTTCTTTTTCCAGCAGCCCTTTCAGCAGCTCAAGAGGAGCCTGATCGTTGCCACGGTCGATGTCAGAAGCATCAAGCGTGCAGTCCTCAGTCCAGCAGTCGTCCTCAGGAAATGTAGCCTTTCTGCTCCACTTGGAAGCCACCCAACCATCGGAGACGTAGTTGCCAAAAATTCCTCTGCCCGGGCCCAGGCTAATCTTCATCCTGATCTCGACGAACTTGATGCTTCCTTTGACAAGAGCAATGTCACGAGTAATCCATGGACTGCCGGGGCACTGGTCCAAGATGCAGAACTGCTCCCGCAGAGGAACGTAGCGAACCATGGAGTCCTGGCGGAACACATCATAGAGCAGAATACCACGCCAGAGATCAACAAAGGCCATGGTGCCGTGTTCTCCTCCGACGGTGATCACCTTGCTTGTTTCATGCATAAAGAATTCAACTTGGTCTGGAATAGAGATGGGCCTGGCTGTCCAAATCTTGTCGTCAGAATCGAAGAGGCAGACCTCATACCTGCTCTGTTGGAAAGGGTTCTGGAAGAATGGTGATGAGTCGTCCCGGAGTGCGGCAATGATGTAGCTGGTTCTGCGGCTGAGCAGGCCAACCTGATAGTCGTGAAATACGCAGGGGCTGGGTTGCGGGAGCAGCTCTAGCGATGGGCCCCCGCCGGCGCCGCCGCCGCCAGTGCAGTAGATGTAGTACTCTAGTACTCATGCAATAAGCGGCACCCAAGTGCGTGGGGAGGGCCGATGGCGACGCGGAGCAGGGCGAATTTGCCATCCGTGGCGATGATCCTGGGCTTCTGGGCGAAGCGGTCGGGTTCCACGCCGGAGCAGTGGACGCAGAAGTAGGAGACACGTGGCGGCGGCGCGGGGAAGAAGGTGACCTGGATCTCGTCGTCTCCGTCCCTAGTCCTGCAGGACGCGGTGGTGGCGTTGCGGCACTTGAAGAAGTAGGCGCAGAAGTCGAGGAGGACCCAACACGGCCTCGGGGGATCAACATCGCCATGGCTAGGGGGATGCCGGGAGGTGAGGAAGCGGGAGATATCGTCGTCCATATTTGCCTGCCTGACTGCCTTAATCTCCTCCTCTGGCGATCTGGATGTCTTGGTTGATCGGTTGTGCCGAGAGGAGGGATCGAATCGCTGCCTCGCTTGCCGGACGACGGCTGGGAAGGAGGAAGATAGACGGAGAGAAATACCAAGGAAGGAGTCCGATTTGCCTCCCTAAATTATTACATGAGTTGCAACTTTTACTTCTAATTACAAAATCAGGTATCCTGACTCTCTAAATTCTAGTATGCGGTGCAAATCTACTCTCTGAGCGGTATTATGAGTGACTTTGTCCGACGTAGCACATGTGAGTCTCATTTGTCAAGGACACGTTATCACATCTCTTTTTTTCTCTCTCTCTTCTCCTCCTCCTCCTGCTCATGTCTATAGGGCATTCAATCGAACACCTTGCACACGGCTACATTTTCAACCATGGCGGCTAGATTCATCTCCATGGTATCTCTCACGCTCTCTCTACCGTTTTGGTAGCGTCGACCACATCTCGTTAACCCCATCGTCGCCTCCGCGTCACCATCGAGCATCTCTGCCTCCGCACCGGGACGCGCTCATCAACGCTCCTCGCCGCCGCGCGCTAGGCCGCGCAGCCCGACACGGCCCTGCGCGCTGCCGCACCGGCGGATGTGCTGCCGTGCCCCGTGCCCAGCCACATTCCCAGCCGTGCCGCAGCGCCCAGCGACGATGGCGGCGTCCAGCACCCGCTCGACCTCGTCCGCTTCTGGCGTCGTGTTGTGGCCGCCCCAGCTGACCAGCACCGCGACGCGCAGGTCGTCGACGAGCAGGCGCGCGTTGACGAACTGGACCGCCGTCATGGTCCACGCGAGCATGGGCATCCTCAGTGACGGCGGCCTCCGCACCAGTCCAGTATCAGCCATGGCCGTCCTTCCCCAAATCGACCGCCGTCCCATGTCCCCGATCCAAATCGCCGCCACAAATAGATGCGGCATAGCCCAAATATTTGATTCCACCCCTTCACGGTCCCCCTCCTTCCCTTCCCCATTTCGATTTGAGCTCCCAGAGCTCATTCATGGCAGAGCACTTCCTGTGTTCAGAAAGCAACAGACGAACAAGAGAGAAAATATAACGATAAAAAGAAAAGATGACGTGTCACTTGACAAGTAGGGCCCACATGTGCCATGTAGGACAAAACTACCCACAATACCGCTCAGGGAGTGGATTTGCACTGCATACCAGAGTTTAGGGAGTCAGAGTACCCGGTTTTGTAATTGAAGGTAAAAATTGCAACTTCTATAATAATTGAGGGAGGCAAATCAGACTTCTTCCAAATATATGAATACAACTTGCCTTTAATATTGGGCCGAGCTTTAGACGAATACAGGCCTGGAAAATCCGGCCCAGAGCTTGAGACGCTGCGAGAGATTCAGAGAAGCAAAATGGCGGCGCCCTCCCCTTCCCTCCCCTTGCGGCGGCGCCGGCAAGGAGGACGAACGCCTCCTCGTGCTTGCAAGGTAAACCAC
This sequence comes from Eragrostis nindensis, assembly GCA_012490785.1. NCBI lineage: Eukaryota > Viridiplantae > Streptophyta > Magnoliopsida > Poales > Poaceae > Eragrostis > Eragrostis nindensis. The sequence continues at coordinate 1,069,557 of JAAXCT010000001.1, read as the reverse complement.
CCGTCTCCTTCATTCCATTAAACTATCGTCCTGCAGATCTGAATCTAATCTTGGTTTCTAGTATCTTTCCTCAAATCCACTTCTTGCAGTTGTAGCCGCCGCGCAATGTCGCTGCCGGAGCCGTCCGCCGTGCCAGTCCCGGACAGACTCGCCGCCGTGGACGAGTGCGTTTAGTGTTGCTGAAAAGAACGAGTGCATATGAATGATCCCTGGGTTCGCTCAGTTACATTGACGGTAAAGTTTTTGCCACCGTAGTGCTGGCTGAACAAAGGAGTAAGGTCTGACTGCCAACTTCCCTGCTTCTAACCGTTCAATTCTGCCCGAGCGATCATCTTGTCTAGTGCCGTCCAAGGATGCAGAGGGCGATGCAAGATACTACATAGGTACACCGTACTACTTGATTAGTTCCGCCTATGGCGTAGGACATGCTGCTTCACATTCAGGTTTGCTTCCATCATGATCCGGGAATACTTTTTCTATGTATATTTTTCGATAATGTAACTATACTTAATTTGATAACCGCAACCTGCCCGCATGTGCAAAAGGCAAGAAAATGAAGCGTTTCCTTCTCGGATTCCAAACAGGCTTTTGAGACTAAAAGCACAACGGTCATATATATTCATTCCTTTATCTATACCCAGTGCGTCAAACGTGATGCTTTAGTTCAAACGAACCGAACTAATAGACGCAAGAAAGAAAAATCTTGGCTGCGATCCCATTCCTCCCTTCTCTGGCCTGGCCTGTCCATAAACAACACATCATCGCTGCCGGCGGTGATCATCGCCGTGCTTCTCCTCATTGCCGCACTTCACCACCGTGACTAGGATCGGCCGGCCTGTTGCTTATGTTTGCATACTACTACTATTTAAGAAACCAATCTTGTGATTAGTTTGGGAGATTCTCCTAAATTATTTTATTCTCCCGTCCTATCGTGGGTCGGTGTAAGGTTAAGTGATATATAATCATTCTCCAGTTCAATCATTGGAGTTAGAGAGTCTTATTGTATTGTTGCTATTCCTATTCAATCAAGTTTGGAGAGGAGAAAAAGGGAGGAAGGAGTTCGTCTGCTCGCGGCCAACAGAGGGGAGAAACACAATCACTGGTCAGATCAACCCATCCACCAATTCTTACGCTGATTGAGCTCTGAACGGCGACGAGAACAGAGTAGCAGAATCCATGGACCCGAGCAAGGAAATGGATGTGAGTCTTCCTCTCTTACTCTGTTGAATTCAGTTGATGAATAATGCACAACTTCTCTGCTGTATATGATGATTTTTCGGAAATTACAATTACGCTATTTTTTACGCACTTTGTTTCCTTTTTATAGGCCAGCTCTTGTTGCGCACCAGAGCATCATCTCCTCCTGCCCGACGAGGAGAAACAAGGGGAAGAAACAGCAGCTGGAGACTGCTGCTATGCTTCGTCTTCCTCGTTGCCCCACCGGCCGGGCCCAGCGGAGGCAGGGGAGAGGACGCCGCTCCTGCTGCCCCAGCCTGACAAGATCATCTCTGAGGACACGGCTCACCAGATTAGCATGGGTAATCTTGCTATCCCTGCCTGTCTTCCTGCCAATAGTACTCACAGGGCAAGTACTCCATGTGTCTTCTGGTACCTCAAAACTGGAGCAGAAAATATTAAGCACATTAACATTCTTCCTGAATGCATGTCCATCCATCATCATAAATTACTGTAGATTCATTCTCCGTGTCAGTGAATTTTCATTTAAGCATACCGCACCATGAAAGTAGTAAAACAAGAGTTATTCCGGTTGAACACCAAGATGCGGGCAAACGATTTTAGATCTTGATGTTACAGCTATGGTTAAATCCCGTACGAATTTTGTCATTTGCAGATCCTTGGTACCAAGCTGGATTCGTGCTGACAACAGGGGTGAATAGTGCATATGTTCTGGGATACTCTGGGTCAATGATGGTCCCTTTAGGCTGGACTGGTGGGGCATGTGGCCTCATTCTTGCTGCGGCCATATCAATGTATGCTAATGCTCTTCTTGCACAACTTCATCAAGTTGGTGGCAAGAGACATATCAGATACAGAGATCTCGCTGGAAGCATATATGGTCAGTGAGTGTAAACCATTCTTTTTTTTGACAGAATTAGTTCTCACTTGAGCAATTTCCTTTTAGATTTATTTATGTATTAAAATTGTGAGGTATCTAGATGGAGTCAAAGATGTTAAATCGCAATTTTGTATTACAATTTAATCCGCAAATTATATTTTATGACTTCAGGGAGAAAATTGTATGCTTTTACATGGGCTTTGCAGTACATTAATCTTTTCATGATCAACACTGGCTTTATCATCTTAGCTGGCCAAGCTTTAAAGGTAAAAAAGAAAAAAAGAACAAACGCATTATGCTTTTTCATGGTGGAACTCTATTAGTATTTCCTTTCTACTGCTCATATAGTTTGTATCCTATTTTTTCTACTATACCATATGTTGAAATTCTTCTGGTGACACTACCTTTCTTGCGCCACTCTGTACACATGTAAAAAATGGATGTTGCTCTAAATCATCCCCAGAAAATCTTAGCTACATTGATTGTCTCAGAAAAGCAATATACACTGTTCATTATAGGTTACAATGTAGTTAAAGACATCTGAAAAATTAAGGTTGCAATGTTTTTCAAAATAATGCTATTTGTCTAAGTACTGGCCTAAATTTTTTGTTGACTGAAAATGTTAATTCAATTTGTGAAATTTACTTGTGGTGCATGCATGCTAGAGATATTTGTGAGGCACTATCCGGCCAAACTTATTTGCGACCTGCACTGTGCAGGCAACATACATACTCTTTAGGGATGATGGAGTTCTAAAACTTCCCTACAGCATTGCAATATCAGGGTTTGTTTGTGCTCTTTTTGCCGTTGGAATACCTTATCTGTCTGCTCTCAGGATTTGGTTGGGCTTCTCCACACTTTTCAGTCTCATGTACATTGTGATAGCATTTGTGTTGTCACTGAGAGATGGTATTATCCCTTGGTACCCCTTTAGAGCCGCCTTGCTAAACTTTATATAATGATATATGTGCACTTTGTAAACTTTGATTTATATGACATTCTATTTTATCACTGATTTTCAAAGGAATAACCACATCTGCAAGGGATTATAGTATTCCAGGATTACACTCAACTAAAGTATTCACGACGATAGGTGCTATAGCAAACCTTCTATTCGTATACAATACTGGAATGCTGCCAGAAATTCAAGTGAGTTCAAATGACCATCGTCTAGCGTTCTTTGCCAGGAAATCTCCTTATTTGTTGAATGTATTGCAGGCAACCCTAAGGCCTCCTGCGGTCAAGAACATGAAGAAGGCTCTATGGTTCCAGTTCAGTGTTGGTTCATTGCCTATGTATGCTGTAACATTTATGGGTTACTGGGCTTATGGCTCCTCAACATCAAGTTATCTACTGAACAGTGTCAAGGGCCCAGTTTGGATAAAAGCAGTTGCAAATCTGTCGGCCTTTCTTCAAACTGTCATAGCGTTACACGTAAGACACCCTGTTTTTGCTGTGACGTTGTTAGTTTTTTTTCTTCTAAATTTTAGGCACTCGTTTTTGGCCTAACCAACAACTTCAGTAACATGACCTCATCCATGTGTTTCCCAGATATTTGCAAGTCCCATGTACGAGTTCTTGGACACAAAATACGGAAGTGGACGAGGTGGCCCTTTTGCGACCCACAACATAATGTTCAGAATTCTTGTCAGAGGTGGCTACCTGGCCATCAACACTTTGGTGGCGGCGATGCTCCCATTCCTTGGGGACTTAATGGGCCTGACGGGTGCTCTCTGCAGCATCCCCCTGACGCTTGTTCTTCCAAATCATATGTACCTGACGGTGGAGAAGCATACGCTGTCCGTCCTCCAGAAATGTTGGCACTGGCTGAATGTTGTTGGGTTCAGCATAGTGGCTGTTGCAGGTTCAGTTGCTGCACTAAGGCTTGTTATGCTTGATTGTACTACATACCATTTTTTTGCTGATCTTTGAGGCCAAGTTTTCGGTGGCCCTGGCATCTTTATCGGTTGAAAAAATTTCTTTGTAGAATGGGGTCGAGCAAGCAAAACACAGATTAAATCAACACAAACTAGATTGACAGTCCTTGATACCAGATTTACCAAGGTCCAAGTTTCTTTCAAATTCAAGAGCAAAGCATGTCTCGATGTCCTACGGAAATAAAGAAAGAAGAATAAAGCTCCCTTTGCGCTGAAAGTGGTCAAAGAGATGCCCCTAACAAAATTCAGAACTAGAAAATCAGAGTTGTGTTCAAACCATGACATCAAAGCACATAATAACATCATTCAAGTATGGAACCAACCTAGCAAGCGTCGCTTAAACTTTTCCACATTGTAGGCAAATTCATGGGCACTCAGAGGCATGTACCGGTTGCAAGAGTGAGTAGGCTTCCTGTGTACAATCCAACTGTTACTGCATGCAAATCCCTAGTCTGTGATGAATCTATAAAAGTATAATTGGTCCTTGGATCGTAAACCCTTACAGATCCTCTACTTCCTATCTTAACAAACACTATTCTGTCATCATTCAGCACTATCAAAGGAAATATGGTGACATTGGTTTCTATCCGATGTTGCATGACCCACGATCCCTTTTGGGCGTCCATGAGAACCCACAAGTCCGTGGAGGGCATCGGTGTGCAATGAACCAACACCAAGCGGCCAGAAAGGGAAGCTAGCTTATAATCATACCAATCGAAGTAAGTGTCATGGGTGTAATCTTCATCGGTACCATCATTCAGAAGGCTGCTTAGGGGTCCTCGGATCGACGGCCTCCACTCTTGTGTCTGGAGGTCGAAGGAGCCTATGCGATCCGGCCCAGCGTCTTGGTCGTGAACATGCTGGTCCGATAAGAAGTAGACGATCCCGTTAATGACGGCGCTGCACCACTGACCAAATGTAACATTGTGTGGAGGAGCGTGTGTTCCCCTCCACCGGCGACAGTGCTGATGACCGAGGAGGGTGTAGACCTCGCAGAGCTGGCCAGGGGCGTCGTCGTTGCTGCAGGAATAGCTGGAGGAAATCACACGGAGCACCTTGAGCTCTCCTGTTGCTGGAATTCTGCTGGACGCAACCATGACCAGATAATCCGAGATGTCCAGCCCGTGCACCTCATGTTCTTGCGCCAACCCGCCGGGCAAGGCGTAGATAGTTCCGTTGGCTGGGTCCAGCAATCGGAAGCTGCTGCTGGTCCGGCACGAGTATCGCACCAGCTCGAGCTGTGTGGATATCATCGATTCCTCCTCCTCGCCCACCACCACTTGCTCAAGGACGCGGCGGCCGGAGAGGTCCAAGACGTCGAAAAGGGAGGCGCCTTTGTTGTTGTTCGCGTGGTGGGCGACTATGAGCGGCGGCGGCCCGGCAGGATGGTGGCGGGCTGCGTGGACGGCGATGAACTTGGGGTCGGACAGGAGGGACCGCCACTGCCGGCAGACGGCGCGAAGGCGGCAGAGATCCTTGGCTGGGAGGCGCACAAGGATCTCACGCACGGCGTCCGGCGGCAGGAGGACGCCGGAGCTGGAATCGTCGTCGTCGGCAGGAGTGGCCATGGATGCCATCAAAATCAATCCTTGCTTGATGACCAGACCTGCAGAGGCATGTACCGGTTTTGCAAGGGTGAGTGGGCTAGCTTCCTGTGTACTACGCCCGCCGTCCGGTAGGTGGTGAGCTGAGATCTTGTATGCTGCATAACTCCCTCCGACTATATGTCATATGATCGACAGCGAATCTCAAGAACGGAATCGATGCCTAGCTGTGAATACAAAAGACGCCAACTGTGTAATTAAGCTGCTGCTGCTGCTGCTTACCTGAAAGGGGAGGCGATCGATCGACGGACAGACCTCTCCGTGGAGACTGGAGACGGAAGGATAGACCCGTGCGTGGTGGGGGTGCTGAAATGGCTTTAATTTGCCCTTTCTTCCTGTCTATTTAGAGCACGAGTTGCTGAAGCTGACTGGGGGTGTTCGTTTCTCTAGGCCTAATTTTAGGCCGTCTAGAATCTTGTTATTTAAGGGTATTAAATAAAGTTTAATTAAAAAACTAACTATATAATCTTGTACTAATTCGCGAGACGAATCTAATGAGGGTAATTAAGCCGTGATTAAATGATAGTTACTGTAGCATCACTGTAGCAAAACGTAGCTTCATTAGGCTCATTAGATTCGTCTCGCAAATTAGCACACATCTGTAAAAAAGTTTTGTAATTAGACTTATTTAATACGCCTAAATAAAAAGATTAGTTTTGATGTGACTTTTAGGCCTAAAAACACGAACACCTCTTAAAATTTCCAGGGTTCGTTTACAGGGTCTAAATTTTAGAGGGGTCACATCAAAAAAAATCTTATTATTTATATGTAATAAACAAAGTCAAATTATAAAACTAATTTCAAAACCCTCCTTCTAATTCGCAAGACGAATCTAACAAGGGTAAGTAAGCGGCGATTAAAAGATAGTTACTGTAGCATCACTGTAGCTAAAATAGATTAATTAGGCTCATTAGATTCGTCTCGAAAATAGCACCCATATGTGAAAAAGATTTTGTCATTAAAATAATTAAAAAAATTTTAAATATGAAGATTCTTTTTGATGTGACGGGTCTAAAATTTAGAGGGAAGGAAACGACCAGGCCTAACTAGCTCGCCCACCTAGACAGACTTGTTCATCTGCACTGCTAGCTCGATCAGGCCAATTCTTCGTGTTGACTGACTCGAGTTTCTTAGCGTCTAAGCTAGCTAGTGGTTAAAAATGACACCGTGTTCATCAGGTTATATGCTCGGATGCATCATCTCTTCTGTAAAGTCAAATTTCTATATGTATGGTCATGTTCTCACAACTAGAAAACAGAAGGAAAGAACCAATGCACTGTGCCTAGCTAATCAGTCGCACAGTCAGCACTTTAATTTTTTTTTTCTTGTGACAAATATACTTTTTAGGCCCACTAAACTTTCAGTAGCCTATGACTTTCCTTTTATCAGTTGTGGCCCATCATATACGCTCAACAATTTTGATATGAGATTCAGCATTCAAAATCTAGTTCTACAATTTCGATAAAAGGGTTCGGCATGTTACAAAAATGTTCAAAATAGTCAAAAAAAAATACTGAATTGGTGCATAAAGCTTTTGATTTTTAAAATACGAGATTCAACATTTTCTAAACCCATTTAAATAATTTTGGAGCACTACTCAATATTCTATAAAAATTTGAAATCGACACTTAAAATATTGAACTAGTGTATATTAAAATATTTAAAATAGAAATAGAAATACAATATATTTGTTCATATTGGATCTATTTTTGTTGACAAGCCTGCAGCACCTCTTACATTGATCAAGTTTTTGTATTATAAAAAAATGAAATGTGTTGTAGTTAGGTTGTGAGATGATTAGGATTTTTTTTTGTGATGAATAAAATTATTAGGATTTGACAAGAACCAAATTCGTTATAGAGCTTTTGATGGTAAATTTTGGAAGAAAAATGCACAGCCCCATGTGGCGACACAAGTCATTGAAGTAATTAATTAAACTATTCCTTTACTTTTACTATAGGATAGGAACACTTTTTTTTTTTGCGAAAAAAGTGTCACGTGTTAAAGAAAAAGGCAGAAGCGCATCGGGACATACCACTAGTGGATTTCTTTTTCACGTTGTGACCCAGAATCGCAGAGACTTCTATCCCAAGAACAATTGCAAGTTGAAGCAGGCTGAAAGCATGCTTGAAGTCGTAATAAAATAAAACAAGTGAGTTTGTCTGCTTGTACACTTTTCTTATTAGTGGCAACAGTGCAACACTCACATTTTTCTCCTGTATATATTTGAAGGGAGAGGTTACTGCACGTACAGACGCGCGATGCACCAGCGCGCGTCCCCTCCCAACGGTTGCCATCTGTCCCCGTTCCTAATCCTTTAAACCAGAAGCCAACACGTGTCCGTGTTCAGTGGAGAAAAAGAGCAGCCCACGCGCACAACTAAGACGTCGCTGTCGGCTGACGTCATCGCATTAAATACCGATCTTAAACTTTAAAATACCATAACTCTCTCGTATGAGGTCCGTTTTTTATTTCGTTTTCACCGTTGCATTCTACGTGACAAGACGAACAAAACTAGATCCTACTTGCATAGGTTCTAAACATATTTTGCATTTATTACGATAGTACAGAAGTTGCTAACATGAGTTACTACGTTGTATATTTAAAGACCAATAGCAACTTCTATAATAGAGATAGTAACAACTTAAGTTATAGACATAGTAATAATTTTAAAATTATACTAAATGCAAAATTGTTATGACTCGAATCTAAGTAACAACTTGTCTTGATATGGTAGCTTCTACTAGTATAGTAGTAGCCACTAGTGTAGGTACAAGTGTAGCAATTCGTATATACATAAGTTGTTAGCGTAAAAATATAATTTTCTTACACATTAACTATATAAGTTGACATTGTGTAGTACCACTTAAGTTTCTAATGACATAGAATAAAACATGCTACTAATTCATATCATAGGAATTTCAGTTTACAAGTAGTAACTTATATATTTGGACAATATATAGCAATTTTAATATGTAAAATAAAATATGTGTTCTCTCCTTAAATGAAAGAGCAGTGCTCCTGCTCATTTGTTCGAAAAAAAATAAAATAAAATATGTGTAGCAATTTATGTTATACGTATAGTAGTAACTTATGTCTGCAAAAATTTTCTTCAAAATGTATACAAGTAGGTCTAGTTTTGTTCGTCGTCGCGTAGAATACATTGGTGAAAACGAAATTGAAAACAGACATCATACGATATTTTAAAATTTCAAATCAGGTATTTAATATGATGACGTCAGCGAGGTCTTTTTCTCTCCTTCACCGGCTGACTGCATGTGCTTGGTCCCGCTAGCCAACAAAAAGCGACAAGCTACTTTGGAAAGAGGTCGCGCGCTATCAATCCAGCGCGTCCGGTTGCGCTCGTTAGACTTATCGATATTTGAAGCAGTTAGAAAACACTGGGATGAAAGATATCATTGTACTGAAACTTTCGCTCTCCTCGACGGTGTTTCTAGTACAGCAAACATCACAATGTGAGAGTCTGAGCGCACCAACCAAAGAACCGCACCTACCAAGAACCAACGGTATAGATGCATCCATTAACGGCCAGGGAGACATCGCGTCCGTCCCCTCAGTTGCTTACCAACCCAAACTGCCCCTCAGACATCGCGTCTGTCGCCGCCACCGTTTACCCTTGCCCCCGTCCCTCTCCTCCTGTGCCGCCATTGCTCATCCCGTCACCCAAATCCTCCTTGGACTTAAAAAAAACTCGACTTGCGGGGGGTATGACGGCCCCCGGGCATTTTTTAAGGAGAACGATCGTCTCACACAGATCGAGAAAACCCCCGAACCCTCCTCCGCACCATACACAGGGACTCAGCAGGCCGGTGAGAATCGGCGCGAGTACTTAACCTATGCTTTGGTCCAACGGAGGAGCGAGGGGATTTTTTTATGCACTGCAGCGACCAGAGCCATATTGCAGGAAAATAGTCGCTACAGTGCGGGGTGCCGCGGCGGATCGATCCCCGGGCACCAGCCTAGCGTCAACAGGACCGAACGTCCTGGAGCTGGCGGTGCTGACCAGTCGGGACCAACCCGCGTTGGCATCCTCCTTGGACTTCACCCCCTGGTACGCGCTCATAGGGCATCCGCATTTCCTGTCCTAATTTTTGTATGTTTATTTGGGTCGGAGGCGATGTGGCTGGGCCGATTTATAGAAACCGCAGCGCTACACAACGATCCGATCTCGTGTTTTCTCAACACCAAATTAGTTGCTGCTGGTAAAGTAGAAGCAGTAGTTTGTATAGTAAATAATGATTTTGTTGGCTTTCCAGTTTTGCGACTGCACGGGTAGTGATTGTTTTTCCGTTTTGGTAGAGGTTGTTCGTCTTCGTATGAGGAGAAACGTAAAATTTACAAGGTTTTTTTTTTCCGCAGATTTTTGTTAAGCATGGGGAGGCTAAAGATGTGAGCTCTATGAGGTCCTTGGAGTATTTATCTATGGAAAACCAAGCACAAGGAATGTCTGACGGCATGTACATTTACCGGCATCACCGTGAGGAAGGAGTTGAAATCCATGACATCTTTGTGAAGAAGAGCACAATGAGGCTGCTGATGTCTTGGGTCGGCGCGATTTTACTCCTTGCCAATGTGTGCTGCACCTTGTTGTCAAAGGTAGTTTACTGGAAATATCACTATATCAGTCCCACCAGTTGAGTGTCAGTCTGTCAGATTCCCCTATTTCAGGTACCTATTCAGTTCATGAAAGAACTGAGGTTCCTGATAATGTTGGTTGAAACCTCTGAAAAAATATGTTAAGTTCCTGAAAAACAATCTTATTGCACACTACATGCTGGTGATGCCTTATCGTCATTGCTTGTTTTTTAGATTCAGTTAGTAAATAAAACGAGATGTGCTGCTCCCTGTTATTCTAGTTTAGTGAGCTGCTGTGCTTAAATATTGCAGGAGAGTTTGTGCCTTGGTTCCCTTTGGAGTATCTCATTTGCTGGTATCATTGCAAAGTGCTTGCGATATGATCCTGTGAAGAAAGGTGAGTGCTGACATGGTGTTCCTTATTATCCCTGCATCTGTGCTGTAGTTAAATTTCAGCTTAATGTTGCCAAAAAAAAAAAGATATTGATTCTTTTTTCTCGACCTTGTTTTCTTAAACAGAATTAAACTCTGTTTAAACGGCGTCTAAACGCTAGATGGGTGACCACCGTCGATGCCTAAACGGCCGTTTAAACAGATTAACCGCTAAACGATAGTTGACCGACTGTCTACCGTTTACCGTCTAGGAAAACACTGTTTCTCGATATCCAAGTCGCAAATGGTTTTTTTTCTTTTTCGAAACCAAAGTAGGGACTTCCCCTCCTGTAGTTTCCTTAAAAAATGCTTTTTGAAATGTGAACTACCAAATCCTTATTTGATATAGTTCCATTTTGTGCAGAGTCATTGGTGATCATGCCAACTTTTGGAATTCAGTTAGAGCAACACTTTTGGAGGTATGGAAGGATCAGTATGGATTTGTAAATGGGTGTATTGAACTTCTATTCTTTAAGCATTTGTTGCTATATGAATAGTGCCATCTCAAGAAAATGAACAATTATAAACTGCTTATATGAAGCAGAGGCTTCACAAAGCTAAAGGAAATAAGCTCTTAACAGAAAATAAAGTAGGTACATTCCTTTGTTAGTACTTGCCTTTTGAGAGGATTCAATCCTGCAATGGATCTGTTCCTTTTTCTCTTACCAGCGTAGCATTTATGTTTCAAAGATGGACTATATGCGATAGAAAAATATAGGTTACAGGTTTCTTCCATTCTCAATACCAATGTCGTTTTCATGTAGCGGAAGGGTCCATCGCAAATTTGTGCCCATTGGTAAGATTTTAAAACCTGTGCTAAATGAACATGTGACCCCTGTCGCATGTTACTGGAGCCTGGCACTGCTTCTACGTGAAGAATATGAGCTGATGCTTGTTTTAAGGTAAATGTTGCCCACTTCCGTTAATTTTTCAGGCGGTATTTGTGGTCTGAATTCTGAAAGCACTTACTTTGCAGAGACTGCAACCACCAGTCAAAATGTTGGTTCCGATCTGGAAAGCTTTATTTGCATTCGCAAACTCTGATGGCACTTCTATTGCCTGTCGACCACACAATTCGCATGGAGATGTCTAACAAGATGGTAGTGCGCTACCTGAAGATTCATGGAAGATATGAGTTTTTGCTGACAACAGATTGAAGTTCTGATGGAAATGACTGAAGTCGCAGAGAGTTATTGATAACATTACTGCTGGAATTTAGCGATCCAGTTGTAACCCAGGCCATTGTGTAAATCCGTCCTCTGAATATTCTTAGTAGAATGTACTCTACTGCACTTGTTCTTAGTTTCTAATCAGGGATCCGTGTGCTGCACATTGTAAAATTATTGTCACATACTCTTGATGAGATTTAAAACTGAGTTATTTGCATACAGCAGATCCGTTTATTCTGATTATCCTTTTTCCTTGACCAAGATATTGAATCTAACTGGGAATTGTCAGCCTTTTGGAAGCTGACAAATCATATGGTCTCACCTGCAGTAACCTAACAATGTTTTTTAGCCAGACATGCACTAAGTTTTGGTTTTTTCCTTATGGTCTCTGTACGACTACTTTGGCACAACTCTGAATTTCTGAAGTCTTGACTTACTTTTTTATTAGGTTGTCCATGAGCGCCAGTTTATGCCCGAGGAGGCCAATAAATGCAGTGGATCTGAAGATCTAAAATGATGGGGATCTGTACTTGCCAGTGTTCCATAGAACTCATCAAGTCATCGTCAAGCCAACCATGCCATCATCACTAACATTCCATTCTGCTTACCTGAACAAGAGAAAATTGATAGATAATTCTCAAATGCCTGCCTCCCATCCCCTTGTTATGAATTTTACGACTTACACTTATGTATTAAGGCCACATTTTTAATGTAAAGAAATTCGTATGAGTTATTCTCTTTCTGTGAAACTCCTGCAAAATTACTACGAAACTTTTAAGTTGCAAATGGGACGATCGAACAGCCCTTGTCCAGAGACATACTGCTATGAATCAGCAAATGTTTCGCAAAAATGTTGGGTCACCGACACCAAGAGAGAATCCGACACGTGGGCCCGAGTCACTATCTCCATGGAGTCCACATGGGAGTGGATGAACGACACTGATCGTGACAATATGAAGGACCAAGAAGAATAACACGAGAACAAAATGCAATCATGGCTATGTCTGCATCGTTGCTCGTAGTCAAGAGAAAAAACGATAAAAAGGGATCAGGCTTTGTTTCCATGTAGCCATATGCAAATTAGGTCAATTTCTCCCTTTTTCTCGTCACTGTGCTCAGTGCTAGCTCGCTGTATTTCTCGTTCCATCGGCACCCAGCTTCATGAACGTTTGATGGTACTGCGACCTCTGAGTAAAAAGTGTTCTAGAGACCTGCAAATGTGTATATGATCTGTGCATACGACAAGGCAGTAAGACAGCGGAAATGGGATTTGGGTGACGCTGGCTGAAGATTCTGTCTCTGAATCACTTATTTTCCCCTTGAGTTCCTTTCACCCACTTGTGAGTGAAATGAAAAAGTTTTCAGCCCTCTCAATGGGCAATGGCATCACTGGATCTCAGTGTTCTCTCCTGTTGTTTCCATGTCATGTCCTCGCTGTGATCTGATCTCACGCCAGTTGAGCACTGGGAGCTCAATGGCTGTGGACGTCAACTCCAACGTCCTAAGCACGTGGCGGCGTTAAAAATTGGACAGTGGCAAAGCGCATCGGCCACCATGTAACACTGGAATCATAAAGCAGTTGACTATCTCCTGCATCTAGTTAACAACATGCCGGCTAGGTGCTGTTACGGATCAATTGCTTGAAGTTTTTTACTGCTATGTGATACAAACACATAGTGCGTCTTGTTTCCTGTCTTTAGACAGCTGGAGCTCGGCTTCTCCTGCTCTGCAGAGGAGGAAACCTCTTGACCATACCTGAACCTGAACTAGAACTGGCGACTGTTTGCGCTGACAGCTCGCAGCTTGAATGGTAAGCAATCACAAGAGCGCTGACAGCTCTTGTTTGAAAGAAATCATCGACTTGGAAATGATTTCCACCAAAACTTTGATTCAGAACGGCTGATTTTAATTAATAAGCAAAACCCGGCACTTCTCAGTTTCGTGCACGTTTCGCCGATGATTAGATTACGTGCACGAGGGAGAGCTTCACTGAGAAGATTTTGCCTTTTAGCCGGTGTGACATCAGAGATCGACAAGGGCACGCACGAGGCCGTAGGCAACGGAGCCTTCTCCTTTTCAGTACACTGCCGTCCAGGTCAATCGGCAACAGCACCGAAGGCTTTGCTCCCAGACTGATCGCATTCAGCAGTATACAACTATCAAACGTCTGTCAATTCATCAGATGGTACTCAGAGCACTCGTGTACTGATTTCATGAGAGTTACAAGAACGTGCGGAGACGATTCGACGGGCCCGTCGTGGAGCAGCTGAACTGCTGCTGTCTCAGCGTTTTGAAAAAGAGATACTTACGTATCATACTACTCCCTCCGTTTTCTTATTGATGACGTTCGGACAGGGTAGATTAGTTCATTCCTAGTTCAATCCATGCTCGGAAACGTCAACAATTGACGAACGGAGGTAGTAGCAATTTGCAAGCCCTGATTACTGCAAAGTCGCAATTAATCCTTCGGAAAACGAAGCTCTGAAAGTAACGGCTACTGTCACTGCACCCACGCGGCCACGGGCCGGAACTCTGCATGATGGTTTGGGTGTGGTTGTGCAAACTGCAACTGCTCACGTCGTTCGCCTGTGCTGCGTACTATAAGTAAATAAATAGAATAAATATCAGTAATATCAGTAATTAATCTATTCAGTGCATCATTCGCTGATGGATGATGTTCAGAAAAATCACTGCCACTTCAATGACAATGCTCAATCTGCAACATATTCTTATGTCAGTGGTTTCTTCCTTCTTTTTTGGAGAGGGACTTCACCCTGGCTGTTTGTGGATTTCCACCGCCTGGCGGTTCAAGAACTCCTACTAGCTTTTATAGCTGGTTGTTAGCTGAATGGATATCCGATTATTAACTCTTTTTTTAGCTAACCGGAAATTTCGACATTACCGCAACCGTTTACGATACCATGTTTTGACAAGTATTACCAAAGTATTTTTTCCTGTGCATGCATTCCCACAACCATGGATTCATCTGCTCTGCCACCAGTAGTAGGATGTCAGGCACTCGTTTACTCTGCGACTAGGACGGCATCCAGAATAACATGCTGTAATCCCACTGTTTGTTAGACGATTAGAACTTCTTGATGGAGTCATTTGATCCAGTAGTCGTACACGATGCCCGGCAAAGCATGCAAGCAAATGCTTGGCGGATTAGACGTGTCACTTCTCAGAGGTCGTTGCTGGAGATATTCGCCGAGCACGGTGGAAATATGAGCTCACCAAGCGGTATATGGCTTGATGATTTATTTATTTATTTATTTATTTATTTCTGAGATCTTTTACGGTGATTGCAAGTAGGAGTAGTGTGCAGCCAAATGCGTACACTTGCTTTGAGCACCTTGACGAAGTCCGTATATACTAGAATCTCGTGAGATGATCAGAAAACACATCATGCCCGTTGTTGCAGAAGATGAGTGGAATAACTTAATCCCATTAGAGTGGACTTATCGGCGTACCCAAGGTTGGTTTGTGTTAAACTAGCACCAACATGGAATTAATAGGAGTTCTGTGTTTTTGTCACTCGAGCTGGTTGGAGAAGAAGACATTTATTGGTTTATTTTTTGGTTTCTTTTTTAGGGTCCTTTGTGGGGGTTCTCCTCCATGCGTGCCCTGCCCGAGGCTTATCGCCCCACATGGGGCAATATGGCAACAAAAAAAGCATGTAGTCACTGTCATAGCTCAAAGGTCCCCCACGGGCTCAACCTAGGTAGATTGTGTTTTGTGTGTCCATCAGGCTATCAAGACATGGGTTCCTTCTATTTTGCATTCCAAAATTGTTATGAGGACTTGGAATCGCTAGGAGAGCATGAAAAAGAGAGCATAAATGATCAATTCAAAGATCGATGACTCTCTGTACTCAGATGGTAGTACAATGTTTTGTTTACTTTCAGGGATTAACCTAGGATATTATGCATTAGTGAAAGAGGAGGAACTCAAGTTATGGACTAAATACCGTCAAAATGGTAGATCCAGAAGTAGAATTTGTAAGCACAATGCCCAACAACATAATCTTGTGTGTGAGACAGCACAGCTTAAACTTTGCTGTCCTGTTCTTTTTTTTTTGAAAGGTTGCTGTCCTGTTCTTGGTAACACCATCCAGTCGCCCTGGACTCCTAAGGACCTGGTAAACAAGCACTCTCTTGTCAACTCAGTGGCCAGGGAGCGCTAGACTGGGGGGTACTTAGAAAAACAGGCACAGCATTAACAAAGGCTGCGTTCGTTTTCTCCTCTCTAAACTTTAGACCTCTAAAATCAAAGTGAATCTTTACATTTAAATTTTTTTATTAGTTTAATGACAAAACCTATTTGACAGCTGGGTGCTAATTTGCGAGACGAATTTACTGAGCCTAATTAATCTACGTTTTGCTACAGTGATGCTACAGTAACCATCTTCTAATCGGCTCATGATTACCCTCATTAGATTCGTCTCGCGAATTAGACGGAGGGTTCTGAAGTTAGTTTTATAATTTGACTTTGTTTAGTACATCTAAATAGTAAGATTCTTTTTGATGTGACCCCTCTAAAATTTAGACCTCGTACAACGAACCCACTCAAAGAGTCATAAATGTCAATAATTGCAATGCAAAACCTCACTTTCTTCTTCGCTTCCGCCCACGAGTGCTCATCATGCATCTAAATAGTCCTCCAAACGTATATATCAGATGGAAATTGAAGAAGATATCATGTGTCTGAAATTGCTTACCGATCATGCAGCCAATCAGTTTTATAAGAGTCCGTTTGGATGCATGAAACATTTCAGATTCTTCCTCGAATCACTTTAATCACTTCCAAACAGTTAAAATATGAAACGTTTCTTGCCTTAATCACTCTGGAACGTTTCTCTGTTTTGAACTAGGAAAGAGAATCACCAAAATAGGTGTTTCAAGTGATTCTAGTTCATTTTGTGAAACGTTTCACCAATTCTAGATCAATGGCCAAAAACGTTTCAATGATTCTTCTGTTTCACATCGTGAAACGTTTCTGGATTGAATCTGAAACGTTTCTGATTCTCGATGAATCTGGCCGTACCAAACGCACCCTAAGTCCAAAAAAAAAAAAAGGTCCATGCACACAACACATATGATTTGCAAGTGGCTATGACAGCACTACATAGCCATGATATACATGCTCATACATTATTTTCTTTTAATTTACACACCGCTACAGACTTAATTCACCATAATACTATGTGAAGTTCCATCCACTTCAGATTTCAAACATTACTCCGTGAAACGACGAGGCACACGTACGCCGTTAAAGCTAGATGCAGAGTAAACTAGTCCTCCGAGTAGCAGCAATAACGACATGCGTGCATGATTGATGCATCATGACCACGAGGTTGATCATTGACAGAAAGCATTTAAACCCTCTGTGCCGCAGCCGTGGTGGTCCCATGGTGGCCGCCGACGGACGCCAGCGCGCTCCTGACGGTGGTGGCGACGCGGCAGCTCTTGAACGCCCTGAAGCTCTCGTGCCGCACGCTGAAGCACGCCGCCGCCGGCGCCTGCTCCTCCTCGCTGTCGCCGTCGCCGGCGACGGAGAACGCGAACACCCGGCTCCGCATCGACGTGGACGCCGGCGACTGCGCGCTGCGGAACGACAGCGACGACGCCGACGAAGCGGACGACGAGGAGAAAAACGCCGACGACGAGGAGGAGGAGGAGCAGGCGGACGACGGCGAGCCCGACGACCTGGACCGCCTGTGCAGGATGATCTTGGGCAGGATGGCGCTGAAGAAGCCGTGCTTGCACTGCTTCTTCCCGCCTCCGCCGCCGCTGACGGCACCGCCAGCGGCGGCGGCGGCGAGCTTGTGGTTGTGGGTGGCCTGCTTGGTGTAGTAGGACGGCGGCGGCGTGAGCGGCGGGAGGGCGTCGGCGGAGACGGCGTCGTTCTTGGGCGTGCCCGGCTGCGACTCCCACAGGAAGGGCACGGACCCCGCCGACGCCACGCCGTAGTACACGCGGAACGACGGCGCGGCGGCGGAGCTCTCCCTGGAGAAGAGCTTGGAGAACACCTTGCTCCCTTGCTTCAGCTGCAGAGGCTCCTCCTCCTGCTGCTGCTGCTGCCTGTCGACCTTGCCGAGGATTTCTCCCATGGTCATGGTCATTATGTCGATCGATCCGATCAGTGGATTCAGACTTTCACAGAGAGAGAGAGAGGGAGAGATGCAGTAGCTGCAGGGAGAAGGAAACACTGAGGTGAGGGCGTGCAGCAAGCCAGCGAGTGGCTTTTATGCACCTCCAGACAGCACCGGGATATTATAACGGAAAATATTGAGTTGTTAACTGCTCATTATTATCTTCTAATTTCTGTTGAGTGGTCAGATCCAAGGGCATTAGAGCTGACTTTTGACTTTATTAATACTAGGATCGTGCAGCTGGAATTTACCGCAGGAAATTACAGACAGCTGTGTTGGGAAGCATGCATGAAGAGCGGGGAACTAGAATCAGCAAACGGCCGCAACTAGAATCAGCAAACGGCCGGGACAACGTTACTCTGCTGCTAGTAGTACGGACTTGCTGCAAGCATTCCACGGGAGAAAAATTACTGACAGGATTGACAACAACTGTGGCAAGCATATTCAGACTGACAATCCTGTCATTCTTTTTTATCTCTCCCGTATATTCCCATGTTCCATGTTAGCATGAAAAAAAAGGAAAGAGCATATGTGAATCTGTTTGTCGTAACTTCAAGATGGTTCATTTGTGGAAAAGCAATTTACGCGTGCTAGTAGGTAGCAGAGATGCACATAAACATTTTCACTTGGTTAGCTATTCCACGCACTGTGCTCGTGATCGTACTACTCCTACCCTCTACCACGCATCTCATCGATCACTATCCACATCCGCTGCACATTAATTACATATCTGCATCCGCGCATCTACGTGAAGACAAGAAAAAACCCATCCATGCATGCAACAACACCCCCCATCCGCGCCATAAATAACCCCATAGTTCTGGTCCACACGAGCTTGATTTCTACGCTTTTCTGGTCACAAGATGAATTCGGAATACGGATATGTGGAGCGAGCCTGAATCAGAGCTTGCGCAACGTGGCATTGTATACCTTTTTTTTTCTGCATTTCTCCTGCCAATAAACACTCCTTGATACTACACACATTGAAAATATGGAGTACTAAGTATCTGAACATACTATTCACATGAAAGGAGCCTGAACCTGTCAAAGATCCATTCTCTTGTTTGGGCAGATCGAGTACAATGTGGTCACCTCGGCTCGAGCTATATAGCTATGCGTGGCAGAAGTCCGTGCAAGGGTGCTTTCCAAGTCAAAGAACCATCAAGCAGAGAGAGGGGGGGGGGGGGGGGGGGGGGGGGGGGGGGGACGCAAGGCTAGAAGACGCTCTTGTGGCACCTCGTTCTCAAGTGGCATTCTCTCATTTAATTCGCCCGTATGATAATGCATGTGTCCAAATTAAGGGCGAGCACTAATCACCTGGCTTGCAGTTGTTAGTGATGTGGTGGGGTTCGTTGGATCGACGGCAGTACGTGACTTTGAATGCGTGATGTGCTAATCTATGATGTGCCAGGTCTTACTGCGGGAAGCAAAGCCCGGGTCTTGGGGGGTACTGTACTACCGTGTGCCTAGAGTAGATAGTGGGACTTGTCACCAAACGGTCTGCAGGCTTTCAGCATCAGGGGTCACCGTTCCAGGACGGGGACGCTGTAAAATCCAAAGTAATGCTATTACTGGGGTAATTAAATTTGAGTATTACACAGAACGCTGATGTCCAATTAGTAGCGTGGTATTGGGTGGTCATCAGTTCAGTAGTACTAGCTGTCTAGGACGTGCGGTGGAACATACTGAGTACTAATTGCTAGCAAGAGCAGGAGCAGGGCAACCAATGCACGATGTTCCTACGAAATTAGAAGCTTGACAATGTTCGACTGAAATTAATTACCAGTTCATCGATCACTGACAGCAGAGTACGTTAAGGAACAGCTCAGAGTAATATAGAAGTAGTTTAAGCGTGGGGTTGGAGGATCAGAAAAGGAAGAAAAAAAAAAATCTGAAATCCATCCTTGGTTAGCGCGAGCCGTGGCTGGTTTTGAATGCGTCGGTGTGCGCGTCTCCGCGAGGAAGTCGTGTGATGATGATGATGCAGGTTAGTAGTATGCGCGTTCCGGCTTGCGATCTTCGATGCGAGTTGGCGACGAATACTGAGATGTCCGATTCCATATCAAATGCCCCTCCTGTCCATAGACCGATGCATCATCGAATCCAAGAACGGATACGCACATGCCTGCAGTGTGGACTGCAATTAAACGGTGGTGCTTCGGTTCGTTCAATCGACGAGTCTATACCTCTGCCTTCCTCTTATCCACGATGAGATCAGAGTGTCCTTCTCATCTTCTGCAAGTGGGAGGTTGCAATGGATATACTCCCTGCGACTCTCTCTGCCGTCACACAATTCATGCAGCTGCAGCCGCCATTGCGAGAAACATCGGATGAACCAACGACAGGCAGGTATCGCCTCGGGAACAGGCGAGCCGGCCCGGCCGGCCGTTGGAACGCAGTTGCCTACCCGCCGGCTACGCGTTGAATGGAGTGAAGGCGGTTGCCGGCGAGCGTTCCGTGTGGCGGTGTTGGTGTTTGCGTGTTGCCATCCTGCCTGCCATGAATCCACTACAGTTATCGCCTCGGGAGGAGGAAGGCTGCTGGGATGGCCGGCGGCTGCTCACCTAGCAACGGGCTGAGCGAAATGAATGCGGTGGCGGGCGGCTTCGGCCGGTTGGCCGGCCGTAGGAAGCTACCGAGACCCGGCCTGCTCTTTCCTGCAAGGTGAAGCTACCGACAGTCCAGTCCAACACACCACCAGCAGAAGAAGCCAGGCCAACTAGTTGGGCCTGACGGGCCACTTTACGATGTGCACGAGCTCTTTAATCTTTTTTTTTGATTGGCACGAGATCTTTAATCGGCTCACATGAATGGGCTATGGGCTGATCCACCTCCAAATACCTTAGATTCGGCCTGCCAACACTATAAAACCGCCAATCCTATACATAGGACGGGCTACATTTAAGCTTTGATAGAACAGTGTTTGAGATTCGTGCTAGACTTGATCAACGTGTGAGATTCAGGCAGGTGGGAAGAGGATGAGTCAGATGCTGACACGTGGCGGCTTCCTATTAGGGCGGGTGGGAGGGAGGAGAAAAAGAACCGGTTTTAAAATTTAAAACGCATTTTTCTCCCAAACCGTAAGTCCGTTTTCGAATCCGTTTGAACCAACATGTTGTTTAGAATTAATGCTACAACATGAGATCTAATATGAATATTTTTTGAAATTTTTAAAATTCAAAATTTTTATCAACATTTTGAATGTACTGTGTCAACATTTTGTTTGTACTATGTTAACATTTTTTTGTGGATCAACATTTTTTTCAAAATGTTGACTCATGCTCTAAAAATGTTGAAATAGGTTTACAGAAATGTTGCTTCTTTTGTTTCAAAATGTTGACGGCTGAGTTAGGCTGGGCTTCTCAGATTTGATGGCCTATTGGGCTGATCTACAAATTGATAATCGTAGGACGGTCTATGTATAGGAGGTCCCCTAAAACTTATAATAAAACAACGTATACTCTCAACAAGCGTCGATATGTCCGAGTGGTTAAGGAGACAGACTTGAAATCTGTTGGGCTTCGCCCGCGCAGGTTCGAACCCTGCTGTCGACGATTCTTTTTTGTTTTCACTCCCCGGTCTTAACTTGTTCCATCAAGTTTATCCATTTTTAGATGGAACTGTTCTTGTCAAACTCTATACTCCATCCCTCGCAAAAAAAAAAAAAAAACTCTATACTCCATCCATCAAGTTTATGTTTTTAGATGGACTTTTAACTTTTTTAGTATTTGATTTTCTTCCTTCTTTCGTGAAGTAACGTTCTTTTTTTTTTCCCCGAGAAGAAGTAATAACGTTCTTTGTTTTCGAATGTGCGAACCTTCCAAGCTTCCGATGGCAAGGAACATTTTTGCTCGTCGCGTCTAAACTCGTCTGACAATAAACAATTATTCAATCCAGCATCTGATGTCGATGACTTTCTCAAAATCTGCCCATTACAGTGACATGCACCTGCATTATTAGCCTCTGCCTTGCTAGTTGCAACAGCCCCAGGATAGCAATGATTGTTATCTATAAAATAAATCTAGATATTTTTTTTCCTTCGAAAAAAAACTAGATATTATAACCCACACTGCTTTTTGGTAAAACATATTGTCTGATTTTTGTGATCAATAATGCACTGCTGCTCATCCCCGCACGAGTTTACAGAAAACAAAGATGTTTTTCCCCCGCTAACCAGCGTCAAGAAATAAAACCAGACGTAGCTGTAGTTTTTGGGAAATTAAAGGAGCTTATTATCCTCATGTTGGACCGCAGTTGTCCTTTTCACCTTGTACTTTTGCTGTCCGGGAACTAGTTCACCTTCCCTTGGTAGAAAAGATAAGCAAAGCCACTATTTTAATCTAATCTCTCAAGCGTCCTCATCAAATCTCTTAGACCTTTATGAAACAGAAAAAATAGTAATAATAACAACTACAGGAGGGAAGAGTAGAGTCCAAGGCTCCAAGCTGCTCTACTTCTGTTTATTTCCATTTCGTTCCAAGAACAGAGCAGACGGAATAGCGTGGAAGAGAGAAGTCAACGAGGCGGAGGTAATATGCTTCTTGAATCTTGCGCGGCTAGTTCTTAAATTGCTCCGTCCAACTCTAATCCTGCATCCATAGAGCTCCGATTTGATGCTGTCCATCCCCTCTTTCCCAAACGATGCTCCGTGGAAAAGGATGCTCCGTACTTGGTGAATCTGCTTCTGCAGCTTCCGCCATCTGGCGTGGGATGTCCAAAGATTACTTAGCACAGTTTGGGTAATGGGAATGGCCTGAATCTGGTGGATTTGGTGCTCAGAATTAGCATGTCTTGAAAGGGACAGCACAGGCTTCTTGTCTCAAATTGCTGAGAGCTTGAATGGAGCCTAGTTCCATTACGTCAGTTGACCTGAATCCACACTTCGCCTGATCTATTTGATGCTCTCCGCTCTTTTTTTTTACCTTTCTTTGAGTTCAGAAAATGACTGAAAATGCGGGCGGATGTCCCCAGTTCTCTATACTGACAGGTTATTGACTATTGAGCAGATATGGCGTGTTCAACGAGGAGGCTCGCGTTTGTTCTTTCACTGGGCATAGCATTTTCATTTGCTTTTGCAGGAAGAGGGAATTTAAATAATATCCTGGGTAAGTTTTGAATTTATCCCTTTTTATTCTGTTGGCATTTTGTTAAGCATATCATGTAGCAGCAACATGCAGTCAGAAGTCCGAATGACTAGAGAAAAAGGCACTTAACTGTTGGAAAGGCTAGATTTTAGTTTGGTTTTGTTTTAATTTTAATTATAGATTCTACACAGTTTTCTGAGTTGCACTGGCAAGCAATAGGGGCATATAGGTGCTGCAGTGATTCTGCTGGCAGTGTTGAGAATTGTATTCAAAAGCTTTTGCTCTTGCATGTCTGCCGCCCAATATTAAGAGCTAGCGGTAGTCACAACTAGCTTTTCTGGTTTTTAGTTTTCATGTGGAAGATTTATTCGGATATGCATTCATTAATTAAAAGAATACTATGGTACAGATGCCAAACTGAAGCATACCAATATCTTGGGTGAGACAGTGAACATATTTTCTTATAGAAATTTAAGCTCCATATATGCTTATCATATGATCAATCTGCTCTGCTGTATTGGTTTCAGCTGAGGATAGCTCACTGATTGCCAGCAAGGTGACAAGCCTGACTGCAGCTAATGGAAAGATGTGTCAACTATGTGAGCAGTACTCAACTGAGGCTCTGCTCTACCTCAAACAAAACGAGACCCAGATCGAGATTCTTAGCATTCTCCACCATGCATGCGCAAATGTTGCCCCCTTAAAACAACAGGTACGGAATTATGGATAGCGCGTTATCCTTCTGAGATATCATGATTTTAGTTTCACTAAATTTGTTGGTAATTTGTTGTGTTGATGGTTTGTTCTTCTGCAGTGCATTACGTTGGTGGACTACTACATACCCCTTTTTTTCATGGAGGTTTCTGCGGTCAACCCTGAAAAGTTCTGCGAATCTGTTCATCTCTGCAAGAAGGGGACGGCCATTCGCCTACCAACTCGAGATGATGCTTGCGGCCTTTGCCATCATGTTCTTGTTGAAGTTCTTATGATGCTCAAAAACCCCAACACGCAGGTCATAGCAATTGTTCCAAATCTGTCACCTGTTTTCTGTATATTGTATTCTACCCCTTTGTACTTTGTACATAATGAGTTTAATGCTGTTCATTTGCTGTAACTTTGCAGACGGAGGTAATCGACCTACTGCTCAAATCATGCAGCAAAGCGAAGAACTATGAACAGCAGGTGAGCTAAGTTCCAAAAAGAAAACTCAATATATAAATGTGATTGCAGCAGCCTGTAGTTAAACACAAAGCAGTTCATAGACTGCATGATTTTCTGCTAGGCCAGGCAACAAAAATCAGTGAGAAATGAGAAACCCTGAACCATTTGACACTTCAGAAAGTAATGCTTGAAATACTCCAATTGCTATATTACTATTCTGTTTTCTTGAATGTATCTTAGGAACCAAGTTCAATAACTTAGCTGTCCTTGAGTGCTTGCACTTCAACACATACATAATTATTTCTGTAATTAGGCTGTTGCCTGAACCCTGCAGCTTTGCATCAATTGAATGGCAATGCCAAAAGGAAAAAAGAAGAAAAAAAAATCCTTCATTCATATTTGATGCTTGCGACATTTCGCAAACACTAACGGTTCTCTTTTAATCCGTCCAGTGCAAGCGGCTGGTCATAGAGTATATCCCACTGATTCTGGTGAAGGGCCAGAAGTTCCTTGAGACGACGGATGTCTGCTCTGCGATACATGCATGCAAAACAGGCACACAAGCATCAATGGGAACCGTTCTTTCTGACTCTCTCTCGTGAAGATGATGTGAATCAGGATACGGCTTTTCTGCCCGGAGATCTAATTGGGGAGAAAGGATTAAGGTCACATGCCTGTTGGAACTTTTTCCTCTATTGCTGAAACACAATTGATTGGTAAATATTTGGTTGTGAAAGAGTCATTGGTGTAATTATGGAGCCCTACCTTTGTTTCTTGAACAATAAACTGCACGGGTGGTGCAGCGCAACTACCTTAGAGCAAATGGATTGAGAAGTTGTCAGCACTCAGCAGTTCACATTTTTATCATGTATTATTTGTACAGCAACGGTGATTTAATCTGCTGTCTGGCATGCTGTTCTTATTTGTGCGGTGAGGGGGTACTTAGAAAATATTAGAAATCATAAGAAAACTTGGATTTGTTTGGAAGAGATATAAACATAAAACTTCAAAATCGGAAAAAAATCAACCCATTGGTAACAATAAATGTAGAGAACCCAGATATCCGAGAACCCAGATATCCTCAGGAAGTGTAGTACATTCTTCTTGAACATAAAACAGAAGGCATTTAAACTCTTGCAGAATAAGCACTGGATTCAAGTTACTACAGAGTTTAGTAATTCCACTTCAGAGAAATTCAAAGAAATACTAATCACAAATCTGGTAGTGAAGTACAAGCATTTGCAAGGGTTACTTCAACACATAAGCAAGAGATCAAAGCACATCACATACTTAATGACATCTTATCACACATAACATGAATAGGACCACAGAAGTTACTGCAAATCCAAAGTCTTGATTTAATCCTAGTACTATACACATAACAGGGTGCCACAATTTCAAGCGTTTTTTTGCTAATGTGACCTCATCTCATTGCAACCTCTCCTTTCTAAGCCTCTCAAGCTCCTTCACCATATGCCAATGTTCCATAGAAAGACTCTTCTCGCCAAAGCTTGAAGCAGTTATTTGCGCCATTGTCAGCCATCTGCAGATCAGCGCAAGGGAAGTCAGCTCAATAAATATCAACAACAACAACAAAGCCTTTTTATCCCAATAAAGTTGGGGTAGGCAATAAGATTCTCTAAAAAACTGCAAGGCTGCAATGTGTGTATGCGGCATGTGCACAAACCTGCTAAGTTCAGAACAACCCAAGCTCCTATCATCGCGCATGGCACTGACCATTTCATCTTGAATCATCTACAATTACATGTCATGCAACATGGTTTTATTTCGGCAATATGCATCCTTTGCAACCATGTTAAGGTTTTACAATCACTGCATAGCTATAGAGCGGCGTAAGGGATGATTACCTGATAAGTTTCAGGTTCAGTGGACTGAGCAAGAGACCTAACTGTGGCCAGATACCATCTCCAACTCTCAAGCTCATCTGGACTGCATTAACTCTGGAATGGAGGATGGAAGGAAAGGCACAAACAACAAGTCTGAAGGAAGGATATTTGATTTCCCCTCAGAGAGAGTAAGTAGCTGCACGTCAGTTTCCATTTCCAGCTTGTAGTACTCGAAATCATATTCAACCTGAAAGTAAAATTCAAGAGATACGTTAATCATTAGGAACCTATGGCTGCTAGCGCCAGTACAGTTACAAAACAAGAAATTAGGTCAATATTACAAGTTGGGGACTAGTACCGTCTGAGACTCCATCAAATTCTTGAGGCAGAACAGTATTCTCAACGCCTTTAGAATTCAGTGATCCTGTCTGCAGAGTAGTCTCATCAAAGATCAGATGAGCACCTTGAGGTAGCTGAAGAACTCCTGTGACCAACCTAAAGCAAACATTAAGGTGATTAAAGTGCAAAAACTAGCTTTAATCGGCAATTTATTGATAACATTAGTTAGATATCCCTGATCATGCAACCTAAATGTAATGTACCTTCCTGACTTGTTGTCCTTTCTAGGTTGAAGTGTGGCTGTGTTGAGATACTCAATTGACAGAGGGATAGCCTGTGAATATGGCACCAATCTTTGGATCAACTTGTGCAGTTGATTTCCAAATATGGAAGCACTTTCTCTGTTAAAACCAGTGAGATTCAAGGAAAGCCTTCCGACAGTAACAACATCCACTTATTGCGAAGCTGATAGAGATTGCAAGGTACAAGATTTTAGTAATTGATCATGAATTGTCTTGGCAAGAATCATGCCACGGAAGAAAATTGCTATGGTTAGCTATTGGACGTTCCAAAGTAAACATTTTTGTGTAATTAGGGCAGATGATTTGTAAGATAACATACTCTGGATAAAAGATGTAAGAGCAAACACTGAGCTGCCACTTCGTCGTTGCCTAATACCAGTGTTAGATGTGAGAGCAAAGAGTGCCGAATGCCTTTCAATAGGCTAGGAGAAGGCTGCGTGATAAACCAAATAACAGGATTAGCCCTGTTGATGGAAAAATGCTGATCAAACTAGTATACCAATTTCAATGTTGAAGGCAACAAGTATGGTTAATATGTACCTCAACAACAGGAGGCCTCGAAATAAAATCATGGGATGATAATTTTCTCCATACCAAACAATGAAGACGGGGCACCTATACAATTAGAAGGAATAGAAGTCAAGGCAAAATATAAGGAAACATAAACAAATCCTCCTGTGCTGTTATTATACATGAAATCGGGCACTATGTCTGCACACACCTTGCTGGGAGGGAGCTGGGCTGTTACATCTTCTATGAGGTCCAACATTATATCATCTGGATTATCACTAGGTGCAGCAAGTTCTGGATCAAATGTATACACACCGACGAACTCAACAACATCATTTAATTTAACTTGACCCTCAAGCATATCATAGACCTGCAAAAGAAAAACTAAGGTTGTCAGCCATTAAAAACACAAAAGAAAAAGCAAAGAACAAACTGGCTATTTTAAGTGCTCTACCTTCACAAGACATGAAAAAGAGCTTCCAGGAATATGATGATCTCCTCCATTCATTCTGGCGCACTTGCTGGCATTTCTGCTGAACTAGATGAGGCATGGACATCATCTTCCTTCTGCAAATAAAAGAAGGATGATTGAATCAGATTATGAGCCATCTCATTTTGCTTGTATTAGGCTACATGCAAATTCAGTAGTTGGAGTGGTAATGGGTAATTCAAATTTGACATAAGCTGGCATATCTTTTCAGTTTAATCGGTATTATTCCTTCTTCCTGGAAGGATACACAGTTATATTTTGAGAACCGTGTTCCAGAACATTTATTCAGATTAGATATTTGTTAAGATTAAACGAGGAAATTGGTGCATGGATACATTTATACTATAGCAGGGATACTAATTTAAACAGGCCAATTTGCTCCCCAAAACAACAAATCATCACTTCACACTTCAGAGTGAAAGAAATGCAAGTTCAATTCTTACCGGTTTCTTGTTGAATGAAGATGAATCTCCATGATCATTTTCTGAGACCTATTTGGAGTAGATGGCAATAGTGGATATTAGACAACATAATTGTGACAAAAACTTACATAAAAAATGAACAGAAGCATACATCCATGGCATCGTCATCTCGATCTCTCTTCCTTTTCTCTCTTTGTTCAGTTGCCAAGCAACCTGCCATCATGGACATGTCAGGTCCTTTGGAAGACTCCAGTGTCCACGCATTCTGTCCAGGCGCCTGAAAGAAACCAATTGCACCAACCAGGTGAATTCCATTTCCATCAGTTGGTACTTCCAACAAAGAACTTTTATGATTACAAAAAATCAGCGCCCATGTCAGTAACATACCGGCACACAGTGGAAGAGATGTCGCTCCCAAAGGTGAGACTCGCAAGGGTGAGGCATTGAGAACGGTGAGAAATCAGTGAACTTGTTTGTCCTCCAAGTTGAACCATCCTATACAAACGATGTTTTATAAGCATACGAGGCACTAATTGCAGCTTAACAACAGTTCATGAGTTCCAGTTCAGTTCAGTATAATATAATCATCCCTTTATCTGAAAAAAAATGAGTTCCAGCTCAGTACCTTGAAAGCACCAATGTAGAACTCAGTCCCCAGCATGTCCTGAACCATGCCACGGTATCGAACGAGAGTATTTGGTTTAATTAATCCAATATTTGATGCATCCAACACTGGAACCTGGAAGTGTTTTGGTGAAAATTAGAAGCCGTAATTACACCCTACAATGAGTTTCGTACACTAAATGCCCCCCCATTTGGATATCAAAACAAGTTCCTAGCTTGCTTGCTCCAACTTGGAACATTAAATCCCAACAAAAGATCCTAAATCCCTGAGAAAGTGTTTTCTTTCTATAATACTGAGGCAGAAAATCCTTTTGTCAGGTTTCTTGTGTAGAGATTATTCGTTACGATAGACTACAGATGAAAATTTTGATGAGACACTTCAATTTATAACTTGAGTCACCAACCAGATCCATACAAACTAGACCTGTGTAACGCAACAAAACACCTAATTCAAGGACAGAAAGAACCAAGGATTTGGCTTTTTACCTTGTCGAGCCCACCTTCGTCGAAAAGGAAGGAGCGGAAGAGGTCGCTGGCGCCCCAGTCCTTGCCCCGGAACGCCGCCACCGGGTCGCTTCCTCCGGACTCCGCCGCCGCCGCCGCGGCAGCCGCCCTCTCGAAGGTGGCGCGCACCGAGCCCAGCGGGTTCCCGACGAGGTCGTACTGCGGGCCCACCATCCTCTCTCGGTCTCTCTCTTGCTCGCACGGGTTTTGGGGGCGCGGGAGATGCGAGCAATGGGGGATGAGGGAGAGAGGAGGAGGGAGGGTGTTATAGTGGGCGGGGATTTCGCGCCATTGGCGGCGGCGGTTCCCGCCGTTTCTTGCCCTCCTTCCCGCCATTACTGGTGGGATGGGTCTGTACATTGGGCCGAATCAGGCCCAACTCTCCAATCTTCATGTTGCCGAAAATTTTTCTTCAATCCTTTTTAGTATTTACAAAAACTAATGGGCTGTAGTGCGGCCCGTGGGTATGTGCGGTGGATGGGCTCCGAACTTAACGGCTCGGGCCTCATCTCTGTTTCGACGGCGATGACGTCACAGGCACAGCAAAACCCGCCGTCTGGTTGTGGTGGTGACCTGAACGCCTCTCTCTCGAAACCTCTCGGTGCTACAGTGAGGAGAGGCGAGGAGCAGGCGATTCGGCGGAGCGGTTCCTCTGCCGGCGAGGGCCGGTGGTCTCCCTCGTCTGAGATGGCCTTGGGGCTGTCTCCGGATGGGGGAGGCCGTCGGTCTCTCAAAGGCATGTAGGATAGGTCTTCCTTCCGGCGACGGCGTCGAGGTGGTGGCGGCGGCGGCGTCGAGGAATAAATTTCTCCCGTGCTCTTCCTCACCTTGCCGGTGCCTCGCGTTGGGACGGTGACGAGTGCGTGGAGACCAGGTCCGGTGTCTGTCGGATCTTGTACAGGTTGGTGTCTGTTTTGGTTTCTCCCATGGTGGATCTGGAGGCGGAGGCATCGTCGACGATGGCGACGTCATCGGTGAAGCTTTGGGAGCTGTGGTGTGGCTTTCGGCTTGCCGATCCAGCGCTCTGTTGTCGGCGAGTCTTTTGCTCCGCCCTTGTTGTCTCGCTGGTGGCGATGTTCTTCAGCATCTTCTCCGGCGTCCAAGGACGGAGATTTTTGTGCCGGCGTCACTGACGGTTCGCGTCGTCAATGATGCGTGGCTGGTTCTGTTCCGATCGACGACGGAGTTGTCAGCGGTCGTGGACTCTGTCCTGAGGTCGGAGTTTTTTCCCCTCGCCGGCGGTGCTGCTGGTGATGGCGGGTATTTTGTTTCTGGTTGTTGGGTGCTGCTTTGCGGTGATGGTGTCTCCTATCACTGCTGAGGCTCACCGGCGGCTAGAAGATCTTGTGTCCGTGGGGCGCTGGTGATGCGGCGGCGCCAGCGCGTTGTTGGACTAAATCTTCCCGAGCCTCCTCCGTCCTGACGGCGTCGTCCTCCTCGACGTCGTTGGTGGGCTTGTGGATAATAATCTTAGGAGGTCGTCCAGGGTTACAGAGGATTTGCTGGTGTTCAAGCTTCGGCTCTCTGCGGCGTGCCGGCCACGTTGGAGCTGTGTCGGTCGGCGGCGATACTTGCGACGGCACGGAGTCTGCGGTGCGTTGTGCGACGGCGGCTTCAGCTTGTTTGGAAGTGCGTCTTGCGGCGTCGGAGCTGGGAGGCTCTTTTGGGTCTCTTTCTTTAATGTCGGCTTTCTTCTGTAATCTGTTTGGACTTTGCTTTTCTGGTACCTCTCTCCGCGTGGTGACAGTCGTGCTTCAATCTCTTGAGGGACGCGTTTGTTTTTCTGGGTATAGGTGTAGGCGTGTTCGTGTGGGTGCGTGGACGTGTTTTTCTTTTGTACACGAACAGATACTACATTTATATTCAGGAATGAGAGGTTCAAAAAAAAAAAAAAAACCCGCCGTCTGGTCGGATTGATGGATCCCAGCAGTGGCAGCTGTCGGTGTGGAGATCACTCCATGCCTGGTCAGTATCCGTTTTAGTTCTACACTTCTGTCTTATCTCTTCAAAACCAGGATAAACTACCAAATGAAGCAACGTGTTCGAACTTCGCAGAGGGCCTCTATTGGAACTTTCACTTCTCCGTTCAGTCGCACGATACAAGTACACACGATTTTTGGACAATAACAGCGTTTTCGAAATACACTGCTATTCTGGTTCTATCATGCGAAGCCAGGATACTTTCCATTTGCTTATATAAATAGGACTGCCTTTTATTGAAAAATTTCTAATAAATAGCATTCATTTTAATGAAGTATTTTCGAAATTAACCTACACATGAGTTTCGCATTCCCAAACAAAATAGTACTTTAAAAGATATGACTAATCAATGTTTGAAATTTGTGGCAGAATGTTGTCTAAAATGTCATAATTTCATCACCAGACTGGAGGGAGTAAAGAGTACTACCATCTTTCCCTATCCTGTCTGAAGCGCCCAAACTCGAAAACAAACCAACAAAAGAGCATTCATAATTACACATTAACTAGAAGCTAATACTAGCACTTAGATGTCTCGTACAAAAGAATGTAAACTACGTGTTGATAATATTATGTCCAGGTAGCAACTTACATCGTGAAGAGCATACAAAAACATATGGAAAAAAAAATAGAAGAGGTCTCCGGTCCAGCTACCTCTTGTGTCTTGCTTCGCTTTGAGGTAGATCAGCCATCTGGAGCAGAGGTCATAATAGTATCCTCTAAAGAGTGAGATCCATTTACTAACAGCACATATAAGCCCAAAAGGAAAAGACCAAAAATGGAACAAGAACGTTTGTTACACTCAGGGTCGGCTTGATCCAACCCTAGATCTGCCTACTAAGCTGAATTCTGTATAGTAATACCGCACACTACCATTCATGCCTTCGAGTACTTTGAGCTCCACATGGGAACCTTAAGGGGTTCATCGTCCCCGGTGCTGCCCCCGTTTTCAGCAGTGCTTAAGGAATCTGAGATCAAAGGGCTCGATTCACTTTCTTTTACCTGCAGCAGAGACATTCCAACTTTTGTCAAGAAAATTAAATCAGAATACCCCTAATGTTAACAGTTAAAAAGAAAAAAAATGCCAATGAAAAAAAGCTGGCACACAATTAAAATAGCAGTCAAAATTCGTTGTCCAAATCTGACAGCAGTTACATTTGACACACATGGTAAATGGTTCGTGCTTAATACTTAGTCCCATACTCGAACACTCAAATTAATTCAGTATAGAACTACACAAAGTGTTACATGCCAAAACATGACAACGATGTCCGTGGAATTTAGTAAAGAAAAAAAACATTGGAGGACATACCTGACTGACTTGTGGAGAGACTTCTGCAGGTTTTTGCTGAGTCTCTCTTGTGCAGAAGTATGAATACAAAACCATCCCAATCACAGCAATTAGGATTCCAAGTATATTTCTCCAGCTAAATGGATCATGAAGCAGAACATAGCCAAAGGTGAGAACCAAGCATGTTTTAAGATGGCCAAGGACTTGGTAAGTTACTGGAGATGTCTTCCCGATCACAAGAAAAGTGCTAAAGTTCACTGAGACTGATATCAGGCATGACAACACGATGAAAAACTGCAGCGATAGTAAAAGCAAACATGGATTCAGATGAGGCAATATTAATAATCAATACAGATTCCACAACTTGAGTTAAAGCTTACCAGAACTTGAGGTGTGTAATCATAAGCAAAGACATTTTGGTTAGTCAAGAATCCATCCAGGAATGGACCGATGAGGAACAAAGTCAGTGCTTGGTATGGGCATGATTGGTACAGAAGCTGGGTGGACGATACCTTGAACTTCTTTTGTATTGTATTTGTCATCTGATTGCTTGTTAAGGACAAAAGTTATAAAATCGCAGAATGACAGAACACTCAAAATGAAAGGTACTTCAGCATTCTAAAAGACCCTTTCTTTTCATGTGCTGGAAAACTGCATATCTACACATCAAGATAATGTTTCTGATGAGCCAATGACAGCCAGCGCGGTATGACAAAAAAGTTGATCTTAAATCATCAAGTTGATAAAATTAAACAAGATACTGGATGCAACACATATCCAAAGTAGCAGACAAAGTAGCTTATGAATAATCTCAAAACATTTTGCAAGGTTTATGCAACAAACATGCTGCATGCAAATGATTTGGCAAACAGATAACAGTTTTACAAAAAGAAAATAACGACTATGATTGAAAGGATACAATTTGAGCAATACAGGTTGTGATGATTGCCAGTAAAGATAGTACAGATCCCACAGCATTTAGTTGCAGATCAGTCACAGTTGCGACACCAACACCAAGAAGTAGTACACTGAGGGAGAGCTTGATATTCTGGCTGCAGAGTAAGTCAGCAAACAAATTAGATGACATATTATCGAGCTGCATAAAACACAGGACGTATGGTATACAAACCTAAACTTCTTCCTGAAGAAAAGGGTCTCCAATATTACAGTACAAGGAATGATGGCCAGCTTTGTCATCTGGGCATAAAGAGTATTTCAACATGAGATTGGTGGAGTCATTAGTGTAGGGTGAAGTCACATGAACCGCATTAAACTGAAAGACTCTTCCAAGACGTTGCTCGCGGAGAAACAGACATCAGATAAAAGAGGCTTTACAATTTGAAAGCCGAAGCAACCATCACCCACCCAGATAAAGAATTAGTCCCACGGTGACTTAGCAGTCAGCAACAATAATGTATACCTGGTAGAAACCAACAGAATTAAAACCTAGACTCAAGTTGAGAAGCCCAATTGAGATTCCGTTTAGCACTCCGAATCCCATCACTGTCCTTGCATCGAAAGCTTTGTGCTCAAATAGCTTCAAACATAAAGCCACATGGAGTGAACAAAATGTGACCAGGAGATGCCAACTTGTCAAAGTAGTGGCTGCAAAACAAATAACAAATTTAAGTAACTGGAAGAAAAAATAGCCTGTCACTGCACTTTGTGACCACAGAGTTACATGGTAATCAACAGTACCACCTTGGAGACGTACACTAACATGATTAAATTCCAACACTAGATCGAACTAACATACGCAATTACAAAAATATAAAATGCATTGCTTCTAAATAGTCCACCTGCTATCATTTATGCTCACTCTCCTTTTCCATGGCATTTGCTTTCCTGCAAGTTACCCTTATCATTTAAGCTGGGAGTTCATCAATTTTTCAGTAAATATATTCCAACTAGCATAATCATATTTACTTCGCGGACCCCTCAACGCACAGACTGATTCGCACATGTGACACAACACTAACCAATTGCCAAACACCAGTTAAGCAAGTACACACTATGCGGCACCAATTCACACTGGTCCGTGGACAAACTTGCACCAAACCTTGACCTCATATCCAAACAAACATCATACAAGCAAAACATGGAGCAGAAGCATCCAAGGACCAAAAAGTAGCTGATTAGCAGCGAGTAGAGCATCGCAGCCAAGATTGGATCTCATACCAAAGTTGAAGCCGAGGGAGCTCATGAGGGCCTTGTTGCAGATGACGATGGAGACCGAGGACACCACCGAGAGGCTCAGCGCCCCTACCGTCCCCAGCTGGAACTTCTCCCCGCCCAACACCATCTCCACCGGTGCACCAAGAAACAATCAAAGGGGGGGTAACCAAAAACTTCCCGGCCGCAACCACCAAACCACGCCGCTGAACAGCACCTGCGCAACCAGAAAGATCACATTTCGATAGAGATAGCGCTGCAAAAGCACCAAGAAGCAGCCAAGAGCTGGGCTTTCCCGATAAAAACTATACCTCTTTGCTCCCACGAACTGAATTCGGGCAAGGGAAGCTGGATCTGGGTGACAAGCGCGTGAATCTGAGAGCCGAACTGGAAATGGCGCGGGGATCTAGGGACCGAGCAAAAGCAGGACGTGCCGGATCGGCTGGGCTTGGCTTCGCGGCTGCTTGTGCTGCTGCGCCCTTCGCCTGCCTCCTCCCCTCACCTGCTCACCGGAGACGGAGACAGCGGCGTTTTATACCGAAGATATTGCTGTATGGTCGTTTCGGGTTTGGTGGGGCTGAGGGACTGGTGTGTAGTTACCAATTTCCCCAGGGTTGAATTAGTTACTAGTAGCACGTTTTTTTTTTTTTTTTTTTTTGCGGGTAGTACGTTTTCGGACACATTTGATTCGTGTGCACGTGGTTAATTTGATATACCTGCGGACTTTTGCATTTGCTAATTATTTTGTTAGGTGCTTGCTAACACTGGTGGACTCAAATCTGAGTTCGATAATTTTAGTCATTTTGAAAAGGAGCTAAGTTCAATGTGGTTTCCAATTTTGGTTCGTGAGATGATGAAATCTTAAGGTGATAGAGAGAATTTGTAGTTTGAATTTGATTTTAGGATAGCATGGACCTTTTGGGAAGCTTTAAGGTATTTCCCTTATAACCTCAAAGATTTTGCGCCTTAAGACCCAAAATGTATTTGGGGCCCTAAACAAAACAACCATTAGTTGCGCAACAGTGTAAAGAAATCAAAACACAAGTTAGAGACCCTCAAAAATATCTTTGACAATAAGCATCATATGGCAATTTCGTTATAACCATTTATTCTAGAAAAAGCCATATAGGAAACGTTCTAAAAGCTAGTGGATTCCTATAAATAATCTTTCAAATAGCCCAAGGATCCTTCAATTCGAGAAAAACACCCGTCAAACACGGGTATAATAATCATTCGCCTCATACTACTTGCTAGACCATCTCTTAGGCAGGTACAATGCTACACATAGGCAGTCTCATAGCCTGTCTCATGTGTTGCCATATGTAATTTTTGATGACATAAAAGAGAGAGAGGGAGGTGAGAGAAAGAGACGGTTGTTTCGCGAAGCAACCACCTCATGTGCTAAAATTTAGAAGTATGAGACGGCTTTGACACCATTAATGATGAGACCACCTATAAGACAACATCTTTGTACCTGCTCTAAGACTAGTTATGATGTTTTCTATGTGTATGGAGGCCATGATTTTCCTTTTCGTGATATTATATAGCAGAGGCTATTTGCAAGTTATTTTACGGTTCACTAGTGTCCATCTTGTTACGAGTACTACATGTTATCAGTCCCTGAATTTTATATAAAATGCAGCCAGCCCCTACAGTTTGGCCTCACAGTTGGTCTGAGCGAATAGCGACGCGTCACTTCTATTGGCACATCAGTTTGACCAAGGTAAAAATAAAAATCCAGTGCAGACCTACTTCATCGGCTGCATGACACTGTCCAACTCAATGCTGGGACTGAATTTGTATGAGTACTTAACAGTTTACACTACTGCTGATGAAATTCACCAGCTCACATCCTGGGACTGAATTTGTACCGCGCTTTGTGACCCAGTCAAAAGCGGAAAAGCCCTTCTGTGCAAGAAAAAGTTGCAACATTTTCACTCGTAGCGTTGGCGCTTGGATTGATGCCTTGATGATGGGGCACAGACAGAAGGGAGTCCTTCCTGCCCCCCTCTTTTTCCCACGGCACAGTCAATCGCCGTCAAGAATAGCATGCGTGAAATTCAGTGGTCAAGGCTCTGACAGCTAATTGCACTGGAATCTTGCATGTTTGCGGGAATCTCCACGCAGCGATCCGTACGTGAGTGCCATGGAGCTATGAATGCAGTGTTTGGTGTTCCTACCAAAATGAAGAGCAATCTTTGGCTCCGGAATGAAATGGCGCAGGGACCGGTGCTCGAATGCTGACATTTTAGCTGAAAACTTGTTTGCAATCTCGTTCATGACTAGGAATTTTTTTTTTTTGCGAGACCATGACTAGGAAAATAACTGTGAAATTTCTTGTCTTCCGAAACAGCTATAGGTGAAGGTAAAAAAAAAAGATGCCAGAAATGATCGTCACGCTGTAACTGGAGTTTTGATGAAAAGCGATAATCCTACGGCTATATGTACAGCTGCTATGGCAAACAGAAACATAGTACGTCTGCCTTCAAAAAAAAAAAGGCATAGTACTTCCATTCTTATATTCATGTCCTGCCACCTTTTTCATTCTAAAGTTATTAGGTCCGCATTTCGCAAGCACCAACACAAAAATAGATTAGCACACTAAATAAATAATCATTCGAGACGACGTACGTACGCCTCCAATTTTTTCCATATCAGAAACAGTGACCAACCAACACAACAGAAACCAACACGACCCAAAAGCAGAATAAAATCGAAGCACACAAATGAACGAAGCACAGGGGCGCCACGGCGCCACCACTGAATGGCATGACATGATCCTGCTTCCGGCGGCGTTGCTTGGAAACAAAGCGTTTCGGTTTTTCCTTGGTCCGTCCGTGTTGTTAGGCCGTGCGGATAAGGAAGGGGCAAGCGTTAGGTGGCACGCCATTGTCGTGGCACGAACCGGGATTATTACCAGCAACTAGTGCTTAATAATTAATCAAACGGCATGAAGCCAAGCCAAGTTGGCCGTTGGGTTGGGATGGCCGGCCTCCACCTTCTTCTTCTCCTCTGCTACAGGGAAAAGGTGATCGCGTTCCATCCATCGGAGCCGAACCCACCGACACTTCCGTCGACAAGATGCTGCCTGCTCATCTCACTGTTCCGAGTGGTTAGGAAGTTGATGACGGCATTGTGTGATCAGCTAAGCTGAACTCGATCGTGCTGCGAGTGTCGCTGATATGGATGGGGCGGTGAACATTAGCACAAAACCTTGGTGTTATATGATGGTGATTAGAGCTGGTCCCAGTCTTCAATGGTCTTATTCTTGCATCTCAACGAGCGATAGAGCTAGTAGCAGGGACCAGCTAGGTATGAATGCAGCAGCGACACACCATCAGGTGCCAGCACTAGGGTTTAAGCTCGAAATGGACAGCCGGTTGGTGAGATTTATGGCCACCACCGTCCTTATTTCCCCAACACAAAAGTCCATGTGCTTGTAGTAGATGTCGAACAGGCAAGTCTCTATGTTTAATTAACAGAGCAGCACGGAGATTTTGCACCTGAATTGAAGAAGGATCCGAGACATCTCTGCCACGACTACATACCAAGATGAATCGGAGAAAAGACAGAATAACTTTTTGACAAAAGATGACGTGCATCAAGGCGCTGATATCGTTCATCATGTGGACTAGTTGACCCCTGCCCATCCGGCAACCAATCGGATCAACAAAGTGCGGAAAAGAGTCGTACAATAATGCGGTGGCTTCTTCAGAGTTCAGACATGGGTTCAACAGGGCATGGGGTCCTGCGTTTTTCAACTCCTCGTTTCTGGCTGCCGACAGTGTGCTCGACAGGACTACGTGATCATGCTTGCATGGGCGGCTTCATCAGACCGTTAAGGTGTCATTACACAGGAATTAATCGGCTTGCGTCGCCGTCAAGCCTCAGCAGCAACGGCACCGCTCCTGCCTGCCCTGCTTTCATGTCCAGCTCAACCAAGTCAGAACTCTTGTGTCACTAGTCGTGTTCATTTCTCTCTACAGTAGTACTATTTGGTAGACGGGTTGTTCGTATAGTGTAGTCAGAAGTCTTGTGTCACTACTCACTAGTCATGTTCATTTCTCTCTACAGTATTTGGTAGACGCGTTGTCGTGTAGTGTACGCCCTAGCATTTGAGTTCACCTGAGAATTCAGTTATGCAGTCCAGGTACTACTAGCTTTGGAAGTGATAGCGTGGTTTTGAAAATACTACTAGGAGACTTGTGAGTAGAACAGATTGTAGAAGAGGTTTAAAGTGACAGAAACTTTGAAAGTTCTCGCAAAAAAAAAATAGAAGAAGTTTGAAAGTCATTCTTCCTTTCCGGAAAAGAAAATACAGCTGGTGCGGCCCATCAGTGGGGAAATTGGGCCTATAAGAAATCTCCCGCCTGGGGCTAATCCTTTATGGGCCACAAAGGGCCCGTTCTGTGAGTGAGGCAGCCTATTCGTGCTGGGCTGCCTCATTCACAGGCCAGCACGATCAAAGGCCCCTCCGGGCTGTGGGTCCTACCAAAAGGAACGAGCAGACTGACCGCCGCGCGGCCCGCGCCTCTCGACCGTTGCCACAGGAGGGCGAGGCACCAACCACCCACCCTGATGGCACCATCGTCGCCTTCGCCGCCGGCGGGGCCCCCGGCATGGTCGGTGGCCGTGCGCCTGCGGCACCGCGGCGGGCTGG
This sequence comes from Eragrostis nindensis, assembly GCA_012490785.1. NCBI lineage: Eukaryota > Viridiplantae > Streptophyta > Magnoliopsida > Poales > Poaceae > Eragrostis > Eragrostis nindensis. The sequence goes on along the minus strand of JAAXCT010000001.1, from coordinate 1,030,208 downwards.
AGATCCGCGCGTCCGCGGAGAACGTGCTCCCGGGGTGGGGCCGCGGCGGGGAGCGCCTGTCCCTGCTCCTCCGCCTCCGCCGCCGCCTCATCGTCGCCGTCACCTCGCAATGCGGCCCCCGCGATCCGGCGACCGGGGCGCCTCCGCCTTGCTGCAAGATCCTCCGCTTCCTGCGGAGCAGGTGGGCGAGGTTGCCCCGGGTGCCACCCATTTGGCGGCGCAAGAAGCCGCCGGTGCCCGCCGCGCCGGGCGCCCGGTCGCAGGTGACCCAATCGCTTCTTGTTCTTTGCCGAGTTAATTCCTCTAACTCAAATACACCTGAAACTTCTTCCCCCGCTTTATCTGCGTTGGCCGCAGCAGAATCGATCATCGACGCGGACGCTCCAGCGCGGCGCCCGGTGGACGCCGACGGCGGCGGCAACGCTGCGGTTCGCCGCAGTCTTCGCCGTCGTCGTCTTGGCCTCCGTTGCGGTCTTCTACCTCAAGGTATGTCACCACATCGAAGCAGATGCAATGCGATGCTAAATGCACAGGATTAGAGCACTTCGATTTGCCTGTTTCGTTCTTGCTTGCTGAAGCCCGAGATTCCGGCGTGCATATATCCTGCAGGCCGGGCGCTGGGGAGGAGGGTGCCGCGAACCGGTTGTGCATTGCGCATCGTGGAAGTGCTTCTTGGCGCAGTTCTTGGAGCCGCCGTCTCTCCGCGACTACCGGTGGCTGCTCCGGCTGCTAAAGCATCCCCTTCGGTGGCTCTTGACTTGAGCCAGTAGGAATAGACGCTATTGTTTTCACCCACCATTGCACACGGATTCGATGGAACTGAAGGAGGAAGTGGCTGGGCACATGCACGCAAGGTCAGTTGCCGTTCGTGCTGCCGTGCACAAAAGGTGAATTACTGTTCAGATTGTGGTGTAGGCTGCTGTGGGTTAAAGTGTATATTTCAGAAGCACGGAGACCATTTGGGTTATAGAGTGGTGGTATCGACATCAGTTTGATCTAAATTTGCGGTTTTCGCAATACTTGTTCAACAGCATCCTATGTGAGTGCTGTACCGCTAGAGTCCAGTCAGTATGAGTGCTGTACTGCTGAAGTTCAGAGTATAAAACCTGATGCAGTATGGCTACACAGCTTTCAATCCGACAGCTTTCAAGAACTGAACTTAATGTTCGCCTCAAGGTCCCCACTGCGTTCTCAAAAATAAAGTTGGCACTATAACATAAGATAACCCTTCCAGAATTACTAAAAACCTACAAGTATCAATATTTCTACAGGAGTTCAATAAGACAATCTGGCCATGAAAATGTTCACTATTCACTACAAAACCAGTGGAGGAAATTAAACATTGATGTTCTGGAACAGACTATCATAGGCTGGGGTGCACTTACACAACCAGCATATAAACATGCAGGGACTGATTACATAGTTTGCTGTCATTTCCTCCTTTGATGATCACAGGTCGACTCAGGTAACATAGATGAATTTCTGATACAGTTCGTCAACCCTGATTTCATGATATACAGACCTCACTGCCATTTAGAACAATAGAAGACTAGAAAAAAGCCATTTTACCATTGCTTCATGTTTAGACACTTTTTGCAAGGATATGGGATCCATCCTCTGCCACCCTGAATCGCTTATCCTGCATAAAAGCCATGTGAAGTTTATTCTGCTGAGAGAGGTAGAGCAAGCAGAATATAATACAAATCAAGTTGCACATCAGCAAACTATTTTTGGGAATAGTTCATCTCATATCTGAAATTCTGAATGACACTTTTTTTCCCATTATATCTAAATGCGAACAATGAGGATTATTAATTATGACCTACTTGATCTAAGTTACCTTATCAAGCTTGTCCTTCATCGGTGTAGCCACCACTATCTTCTGAACGCAAAGCCGCCGGAGAACACGTTGTTCAAGCATAAACTGATACTGAACATCACTGTTGTTTGGTGACACGCTTGCTATTATCTTTTTCTCAATACCCACCTCTACAGATCAAAAACATATTGTCAGATGCAAGTTACCACCCCATTTTTTAAAAAAAAAATTGATGAAAGAGAGAGAGATAGGCGAAAATGAGAACAAACCTCCAAGAAAAGGAGACTGGAACACAGCATTTATTTCAGACTGTTCTCCAACATTGTGAATCTTATTTCTCAAATGGGATGGAGCTCCATAGTCAATACCAGGATCATCACTAGTAATGCACAACAAGAGAGACTCAGTAGTTATGAAACATACAACAATATAAAAAGAAAAACACTTAAGGTTCGTGCTACTTACAGCTTTTCTCTTGTTACAGGTCCAACATAAGCATGAGCTTGAAACAATTCTGCTGAGGTTTCCCCAAGACAGTTTAAGTTTGCTGGGATTTGTTTTGTTACTGCAGATGCATCCTTATGCACTTCAGGATAATTGGACACTTCTGAGCCATCGGAACATGTTTCAGTTCCACTCATCTCATTTCTGTGATCTGCAGAGAGTTGACATGTTTTTGCGAATGTCTTGTTGTCTGGTTTTGCTGACGCCTCAATCTTGCCATCAATCTTATCACTGTTTTCTCTAGCCAGAAGACCACTCAAATCTCCCTGAAAAGTTCCATTGCTAACATAGCTATCCTCCCAGAATGTGTTCGGTTTTGATTCCTGAAAACTAAAACCAGGATTGGACCCATGCCTGAATGAATCCGTACCAGAAGGCTGCGAGCATGTGCTTTGTCGACCAACAGTTTGTCTTACAGAACTATCAGCTTTCTTTGCAGGAAAGATGTCTGTGTTTCGGTTGCTGAGAGTTGCAAAGTTATCTTCTTGCTTCTTGTCTAACTTTTGTCCAAAGAAACTATCCATATCAATATCAGTCTGAAGATCCTTGGCACGAAACGGTTTGGACGTTTCCATTTTATCACCAATATATCTGAAACAGGATGCTGCATGTGAATGTCAGCTTCAAAAATGGCATTGTCAGGTCCATGAAAGGCAGAATGAACTTTTGAATCAGGTCTCTTTTCAGTTGTCTTCACAGTTTGATATGAGCTCTTATCAGGACCAGACTTGAAAGAAGGTTTATCCTCATGCATTTCAGTGCTTAGTCCGCTGCTACTCTTCAGATGGGAGGTGGGAGAACCCCAGCTGGAAAATTTCTCCTTAAGTGATAACCGACAGCTTGGTTCTCTCATCTGCGCAGTAACCCTTTCCGGCCAATAGTCTGTTTCAAGTTTCTTCTGATCAGTTGTCCTTTTACGGTCCACCTTTTCTTGATTGTTAAATAGTGACATTCCATGAAGATGTGCATCCATGTTTGGAATATTTAGCTCATCCAAGCTCATATGAAACTCATCCTTCTTGTTCATCTCATTCTTTACTGAAGGTGATGGTTTCTTGCACGACATATCTTTCATTGCTTTGTAGCCAAAAGGGGGAAAAATCAAGATAAAGAATGAATACATGTAACCCCTATCCTACTATGAACATTAATGTAAAGTGTACAGTATTGCTCAAGATAAAAGCAGAGGTGAGAATAAAAATGACTGACCTGCCGCAGATGAGCATGATTCTTCACTGCAAATAATTTTGAAAGGATCAGCAAGAATACTCCTAATAACTTTGAGCAAGAACATTCAGGAGGAACATAAACATAATCAGAGTCAGACACAGTTAAAGTTGAATCTTCATTACCTTATTGGGCTCCTCCTTTTCTCTGAATCATCTCCCGTGTCAAAAGCCCAAGCAGAAGGGCCAAAAGTGCTATTTGAGTTGGATATTTTCTTACTTGTTGGGTGCCTAAACAGAATGACAGATGTCAGAATTATTGTACCAATATGATATATTCAAGGCTTTATTCTGCTTACCTTTGCCACTTGAAAAGTTCAGGACACTTATCACCATCCATCGATGAATGATCAGAAAAGAGGTCATGTGACGATGGAATTCCTTCAACGAAAATTGAAATTAAGAAACATAAAAAGCTCAAAAGCAGTAAACTAATGACATGTAGTAACAGTATGGAATTTATACAATGCAAGCATTCCGCTAGGCTAATTTAGTATCACAAAGTAAGAGAAAAACAAGAGAGCACATCATGACTTTCAATTATCTAGAGATATCAGAAGAAAGCAGAACAACATGAATCCTGAACGCTGGTTCACAAAAATAAAATAAATTTGAGGAATAGTTTTACAAGTTTTCATTAACAATGCACAGATAAATAAGTTCCCAACCAATGTTTGCACCATGTACCACAAGTTTAAAGCATGTCATTGGTGTCACAAGAAAAGCAGGACTGCATGAATGAATACCACCATCTTAGAAGCCTACATCAATCATACTAGGTGAACTTGTTGCTGATGAACCAAGAAAAGGTAAAGCAAATTTCCAATAAGCTGTGCAACTTGCTAGATGTGCAATGCTCTGCTAGAGTACTACCCATTGAAAGTATGGAAATGGGACCACTTCTGTATCATAGTATAAGTGCACCTTGATAGAAATCAATTGGCAAAGTTGGGGGGGAGGGGATGGAATGGCCACAGGTTTTGTGAGGAATGGAAAACATAAAGGTACACAAAATCCTAACCTGCATTGTCAAATCTTGTGCTGGATCTTGTTTGGTTTCTGCATAGAGAGACTGAATTATTTGTAGCCAATAAAACATTTCAGGCTTATTAGTCAACCTAAATCTATGTGGAGGAGTAACCTTCGCTCAGGAGAGTATCTATCCTTGGATCCATAGTCAACTGTATCAAAATGTTCCTCTCTTGAAGTAGGAAAACGATCCTTTGAATTAAATTGATCTATCCTCCACAGTCCATCAGAATTTTCATCAGCAAGACTGCCATCTGATCTTCTGCGCTTAGCTGTTCAGAACAGAAAAGCAGAAAAGTGAACATATGGTATAATATTTTCTTAGCCACAGAATCTAGTGGTCACTCGTGAGTCGTGAGACTCAGTAATAAGGTGACACAGCACAACTTACATTGCAAATCTTTTTCTGCTCTAGGTTCATAAAACATGTCTTCATCCTCAAAATAGAGGTCAGCATTATGGTTGTTAAAGGAATCTGGAAAATAGCAGTTAAACTGCTTCCTCCTTACATGGTCTGATTCATCTAAAATTTCACCGATTTTGTCTGGCGGTCTTCGCTCGTTCAGCATATTGATACTATTCATAGAATCCTGTAAAAGATGATATAAAAATACTTTACATTCTTAAGTAAAACAGTAAACGGAATTAACAAACTAGCCATTATCGTAATCTGTCATGTGATCAGATAAACACTGAACATATAAGCCGTATAAGGAGAATATTTCTCTAAGGAATTCACGGAATGAGTCTGGGTAAGTAAATTTTGCAAATTATTGAATCTATATGAAAGTACCAACTTTAAGTGCTACTACTGGATTCACCTTAAAAACCAAAATCACTGTTTTTTTAAAAAAATGTGATTTTAAAGAGCTTGGCATCTGAAAGTCTCACCATTGCCTTTGTGACATCAAAGGGAATAGACCGCTTTGCTTTATGTGTGAACCGCATGGCCTTTGGAGGCAAAGGTAAATCCCTGCATCGCAACATTTAATTGCAATTTAGTTTAGATTTGGATGTAGCATAGAGCCTGTTTAAAAGGTACAAACATGACTGATATCACATTTGAGGAGAGAATGGAGCTTTTGATTACTATGTGCTTTAGCTATCGCCAATTGAAAAAATTGGGTAAATAAATTAAAAGCTGTCCTGTGATTGTAACACTTTTAGCGCCTATGCATACTACGTTTCAAGAAGTCTCGACTAACTTTTCAGAAATACCCACAATAGAATATATGGCGGAAATATTCATATGGTACAGAAATAACCAAAACTTATCATTGAACCTTTTTGTGTGTCTCGGTGTATGGGGAGGTGTTTCCATCTTGATATGTCCAAGGCCTGAAACAGACATATGGATGCCTACTGAACCATTGTGGTATGTCATCAAAGATACAAACGGAAGGGAACTAAGTTTGATCAGGGACAATAATAACAATAGGTGGACTGCAGAACTTACAACAGAACATATTTGCTATTTATCTCTACACATTTTTTTTAAAAAGAAGACTTTAAGATGCAGTTTATCTGCAAGTCAATCCGGAAAATACTCATAACAATACTCCTGTAGTATGAAAATTTTAAAAGTTCACAAAATGCAGTTCAACTGTGAAGTGGTCTGCAAGTCCGCACAATATTTCTTCCAGTTAGAACAGTCAAAGTGTTAAACATCTCAACTTGTGCAAAACGGCTTCCAGTAAGAAACAATTCAAAATCCTTAGTAGAGCATATGGAAAAAGAAATCAAATAATGATTAAGCACTCAATTCTCTCAAAACAAGCACCTTTAACAGAAAATGAAACATGAGCTTCACGGGCAGGTCGTGCAGTAGATTTATTCTTTGATCCCTCGTAACATGCCAAATCAATAAGTGAAATTTCTGCAAGGATAGACATGTCAAATTCTAGTCATATCTGAGTTTCTAATGTATAGACAGGTGATCTGTCAAATTACAGCTATACACTTTATGATTGTATATCCATTCCTTAATAACACAACTTTGTACATTGTAGCTGTTCCTTTGACCTAGCGTTGAAAGAAATAACCAAGCATCGTTAACCAAAACTGAGCATCTCTATTAGGTCACTATTTTGGCGATTTCCCTTTTTAGATAGTTTGGCAAAGACTTGAAAACGACTCAGTCGCCAGGCACATTAGAAATGATTAGTAAAGTAAAGGATACATCACCGCTATCGAGTCCGAGATTATGAATTTGCCGCTTGGTGCTATAGTTTGTGGATGGAGATATTTTACAACCAAGTTGTTCATGAGAGTTGACAGCTGCTGCAACATCTTGATGACCAAATGATGATGACAATCTGCCAATGTACAAAGATTGACATCTCACAAAAAATAAAAAGACAAATACAGGCACACTCTTACAAACTCTGGAGATACTGACCTTGGCAGAGAACCTGCAGAATAGAAGAAGCCAAAATAATTTCTGATAAACTTCAAAGAATACTTCAAACTTAGATTCAGAAACTAATAGCATAACCTTAATGAGTTTCATTGACTGATGTATAGAAATCGCAACTCACCTGCTTCATTTGTGTTGCTATTGCATAAAGAAGTAATCTTCTTTAGTGCCTCTGTCGGGGAAGCGTCTGAAAGAGTGAAACTCAATTGTGGAATAGGACCTTCTGCATCTGAAATGATAAAATGATCATACTGAGATAATTCAATAGTTATTAAAGCCTTAAAGGCAGAATAGACAGTCAGGTATATTAATAAACATGAAACATGAATGATGCGAGACTACTCCATGGTGCCAAATGAAATTATTCACAGGAGAAGTGCATTGCAAAACCAGAGGTCTGTCTAATCAACTCATATGTGCATTTTATTCTAACAGAGTAGCCAATGGAACATTCTTGAAAATTCCATCCGCGGATACAGAATGGTTGATTTTTTCACGTGGTGCGAAATTAAAGAGATTATGAGCAGGTAAAAATATTAACCACAGAAATAAAGTTGTTCGTTGAGACATTAAAAATCAAAACATATAGGAAACTGACCTGCATGTTCATTAGGAGGATGATTATTTGGAGTTGCCAGATTGTTGATGTTTAGAACATCAAGTGATCGAGGCTCCTTGTCATGGGAAGCTTGACCTCCTACTGCATCATTCTGGTTCTGTTGCTGTTGTCGCTTCTTTTGTTCGAAGTATTGCCTTTGTCTGCCAAGCATTTGATTTGAACACGGATGGCACACTCAGTTATATCAGCACAAGACAAATGAATACCACCACCGTATACACAATTTAGACAAACTGAAATCAGCAGATTACCTGCTCTGTGTTGACTTCCTGGACTGCTCATTTCAGGGCCGAACAAGTAGAGCGCAATGCCATCCAAATGTAACCAAATGTTAGAACCACGTTACAATATGTTAAAGCACAGCTATATGATATGATTATTCTGCTGTTAAAATTCTAACTGTCAACCACCGTTGCAGAAGCGAAGCACAAAACAGGCAAATCTGTTAAATGCCAGGATTAAGTGCGGAGCAATTCAAACCGAAGGAGATTAAGGCGAGGATGCGGATACTCACAGCATACACCTTTCTCCTTGAGCCGCCCATCCATTGCAGCATTATGAGCAAGCAACGCACAATCTCCCAACTACGAAATCAAAAATGAGCAACAACGTCAGAACACAGTTCTCAGCAATAAGAGCATCTCCAACAATAGCCCCCAAAGGGAAACTGAGAGCTGCCCCCATTTCCTAAGGCCCCCAATAGGCCACAACTCCTGCAACAGCCCCCATTTCTCATCCCCTCTACTTTTTTCCTCTCTTCTATTTGTCTTCTATTTCAACATATATGTTTATTCTAACACCATAATAATTTGAACATGAATATTTCCAGCATATATAATTGAACCATATTCCAACCCATTCAACAGCATAATTCAAAATCAAGCATGTACAAATCATTGTTACAGAATGTATATTTTCAACATGAATAATTCAAAGCTACGGCATTATCAAATAGGCAACTAGTTAGATAACATGTAACAGCACCGAACATACGTCAAATCAATTCAAATTACCATGAGCATGTTGCAAGTATTTGTGAAAAATGAATTCTACAACATTGCAAGTAATGGAATATAATATACATCAAAATCCTTTCCGAATTTTACTTTAAAGCCAAGTAAGCAAGTAATCATCAGCAGCGGCGGCGGCGGGCGAGCAGGACCGGTAGCAGCAAGCAAGCAGGCGTAGCACAAGAAGGCGAGCTGCACAAGACAAGCCGCCTCCCGAACGAGCTCGCGCGGAGGCGAGGGGCACGCGGTGGGCACGCGGTGCGCCCTCCCGCAAGCGCGCGACCAGGCCGGCGGGGGGACCCGCCGAGCGCGCGTGCGGGCGTCCGGGGGGCACGGGCTCGCCGACAGCCGCGTCGTGAAGGGGAAGGAGAAGGGAGGATGGCGTACCTGTGGGCCGCGTTGGGAATGCTCAGATCCGGTCGGCGACGGAGGGGAGGGAGGCGAGGTCGGGGCGGCGCTCGACGCGGTGGAGGCCCGACGGCGTCAGACGGAGGCGGGGAGCGCGGGACGGAGGTGAGCCGGGCGCGCGGGGGAGGAAGCGGGGGCGGCGAAGGCGGTGGAGGATGGCGACGAGAGAAGCGTCGGGTGATCGGTGTCCTCCGGTGGAAGGCTGCGGCCTACGGGCTCGGCGACGCGAACGCGGGCGTGGGGAAGAGGAGAACGAGTGATGCGTCGAGGTTTTGCCGGGTCTGTTGTGTAGCCCCCCGGAATTCAAAATTTGAGTATTTCTGAGGGATAATAGAAATTATGACTGGGAATATTTTTTAATAAACGTAATATTTGGAATCCTTGCATAAATGCCTACGGGTCTGCAAAAATTTTGATGCAGAGAATGGAGTTTTGTCTGAAAAGTTGGTGACATTTAACAACCTTGTAACTAGTACTACTCACAGTTTCCAGACACGTAGTTTGTTGGGTGATTTGCTCTTAATTTCCCCCGAGTAGCCAAAAAAGAAGCAGCAATGCCGATCTCTAGCACTCAAGACATTCGCGTACACTTGCGTTGCAGTCTCATCATCCTGGCCTCTTGCAGTGAGCACCAGCAGTGTTGGTGCGAACCGAACTGCATGGTTCGGCCACCAAAAATCGACTAGTCTCAAAGTTCGATTCTCACAGTGCTGGTGCGGTTGGTGGGCTCCCAGAAGCGATTAAAAATGATTCGTTTCTCTCAAGCATGCAGCTACTCACTGGGAAATAGCATGCACCGGTCCCACAGATTCTCTTTTATCTGCTCCACGGTTCGACGCTCAAAGAGCGTTCGATTTTTTCTCTCTCCTCACTCGGTTCGATGTTCGTAGTGTGCAGCGTTCGCCTGCCGAACCGACAGCTCGGACGACGGTTCGGTTTGCACCAACACTACGGTGCTCTAAAGATGATCTGCAGCACAACTGGAGCAGCAGCCAATCGACATGACATACACATGTTGCCACGAGGAATATGTCATTTTGGAATCTGAATTCTGAGATGAAACATCAATTGGCAACGCCGCATCATCACCCCGTTCCCGCCTGTGCAGCAGGCTGAGCAAAGCAGCCGGAGTAGATGTCAAGCACCTTTTTCAAGTCCGCGGCGCTGGCAGTCCACACGTGTCCCGGCAACGCCTGAGGTAAGCCGCCGGCCACCTCCTCGCACCTCTCCTCCACCAGCGCCGCCTCCCGGAGCTTCCCTTCCCGCCACAGGCTCTTGACCAGCAGCGCCTTGGTGGGCGCGTCGGGTGCGATCCTGGCGGCGCGCATTTCGTCGAACACCCTCAGCGCGAGCGCCGCGCGCTCCCGCTTGCAGTACGCCCTGACCAGCACGCTGTACATGTACCCGTCGGGCTGCAGCTCGCACTGCCGCACCAGGCCCAGCAGCCTGTGCACGCCCTTGAGGTCGCCGGCGCCGGCCAGGTGCTCCATCAGGCCGGAGAAGGTCTGCAGGTCCGGGAGCACGTCCCGCGCCATCATCTCCTCGAGCAGCTCCATGGCGTCGAGCCCCCTCCTGCACTTCGCCATCGTCCGCAGCAGCGACGAGCAGAGGAGCGCGAGGTTGGGGCGCGACACGGGCCCGCAGATGGACTCGGCGTCGCGGAACACCCTGGTCGCCGCGTCGGCCTTCTTGGAGAGGCCGTAGAAGTCGATGAGCAGCCGCACGGTGGCGAACGGGAGGAGGATGCCGTCGGACCGCACCTTGGCCAGCAGGCGCTCCACCAGCTCGACGTGGCCGGCGCGGGCGAGGATGGCCACCATCCTCGCCACTGTGTGGCGGTCGTGCGCGAACCCGCCGGGCCGGCACGCCACCCAGCAGAAGAACTCCCACGCCGTGTCGGGCTTCTTGAACGCGCGCAGGAGCTTGCAGACCAGCCGCGGCGTCCACACGAGCCCGGCGGCCTCCAGTTCGGCCACCTCCCGCGCATCCCAGCCGTCCAACGCCCTGGCAAGCTCGCGCGGGTCCAGCCATGGCTTCAGGGTCTGCTTTTCTATGCTGCCTCGGTCCTTGTTGTCATTATTGACCTCGCAGTCATCCTCCTCCTCCTCCTCGCTGTCTCCCTCGCCCTCGACGTCGTCCACGGCGTAACCGATTCTTGCGTTGGGTGAAAGCTCCTCGATGAAATCTTCAGTGCCATCAATGTGCCCCACTTCCCGCATGGCAGCGATGGCGGCTCGCATCTGCGGTCCGGGCATGACGCCGTCCACGGCCGCCATTTCCCTGACGAGCCACCGGAGCTGGTCGAACCTCCCCGCCGGCGCAAGCGCCTGGGCGAGCACGTTGTACTGCCGGGTGGTCCGCCGCACGCGCAGAGACGGCAGGAGGCGGAACACCTCGAGAGCCTGGTCCACGAACCCCGCGGAGGCGAGGTGTTCGACGACGACGGTGTAGGTGCGAGCGTTCGGGAGCGCGCCCTCGCAGACCATGCGGCGGAGCGCCTCGACGGCGGCGATGTGGTCTCCGTCCCGAGCGTGGAGGCCGACGAGGATGTTGTGCGCCTCGGCCGGGCGGCGCGGCGGCGGCGACGGGAGAGACGCGAAGGCGTCGAGGGCGGAGTCGCGGTCCCCCGCGGCGGCCAGGAGGCGCAGGCGCGCGAGGGGCGGCGCGGGCAGCGGGAAGGAGGCGAGGAGCGCGCGGAGTTCGGGGGCCGCGGCGAGGGAGGCGAGGCGGGACGCGAGGGCGTGGTAGAGCGGGAGCGGCGGCGGCGTGGGGAGGGCCCGGAAGAGGGAGAGCGCGGAGGACGGCGTGGGCGCTGCGCGGATGGCGTGGAGCGCGACGACGGGGTCGTCTGGTGCCGGAGCCGGCGTGGGCGCGGACGAAGGACAGCGGAGGCGCAGGCGGAGAGAATCGATGAGGCGGGCGCGACGGAGGTAGAGGGCGACGCGGGTGGTGGGCGCGGAGGGCGGGGGCATCGCGTCGGCGGAGACGCAGCCGGCGGCGGACAGACAGGCGGAGAACTGGAGGAGAGTGCTTACTTCAGCTCACGGCCCAACAGGCCGTTGGGCGGTTGGGGCAGAGTGCCAGACGGTTGGGCCAAGTTCATGATGCTCATCTTACAACTAGGGATGAAAACGGAACGGTAAAATTTCGTTCCGTTCCGCTCCGAATACCGTATTCTTCCGATCGTTTCCGAAATATTCGGAATTTCAATGGAATTAGAACGGAAATGAGTACAGGGTGGTTGGAATTGGAATCAGAAATGATTTAAGGATTATTCCGATCATATTTCATATTACCATATTCTGTTTGAAATTATTCCGTTTTATTCCGAACTCAAAGCAATCGGAATAGCCTAGGTAGCCCAACATCCTAAGCAGAGCTCAAACCCTTCCAAACTCTAGCACAAATACACCTTACGCACAAGTACAGGGTGGTTCGTGATGTGCTGAACACCTCACGTACGTGTATGATTGACTATGAGACATCACTTTTATGTGGTTTTATGTTGACGTTTAAGCTACGAGTATGTTGTTCGATGTTATTATACTCCGACTTGGAATATCATTTACCGATCGTTTCTGACATATTTTCGTTCCGACTTGTTCGTTTGAATGTCTGATTACTCCGATTCCATTTCGATTCTGATTCTTTCTTTTTCGTTTCCGTTTCCGGACAATCAAAGAAATATGAAAACGGAAATGATTTGGGCATTTCTCCGATCATTTCCGTTCGTTTTCATCCCTACTTACAACCCAATTAAAGGATGTCACGTTGTATCCTTTGAGAATGGAGGACTCCTCCTCTTTCTTCATGATTTGTTATTTTTGTATCTTTTAGTAGAAGTTGAATATGGATCTGAAATTTTGTGTGCATGTTTCCACCATGTCATCTACTCGTATGCCAAATTTTATAATTTTTCAAAACTTCTAAATAGGTTTTTCGTGAGGGTTTTCACGATTCCACCGAATAGGTGGTTTCCACTGGATATTTTCCCCCTTTACCTTCACTTCCAACAAATGGTATGGAATTAGTGAGTGAGCAAGACGAAAACAAGTAATATATCTACAGAAGAAAAATAAATTCTCATGTTAATCACGTGAAGTCTAGTGACAAGAAATTGCGAAGTCTGATGTTCACCAGAGCAAATGAAGGTCTGAAGATGGATGCAAACACCGCTATGCAACGCAGAACATGAAAGATTCATATTGAACGAATTAAGTACAGTTTGGACGGTGGATACTCTATTTCTTACATGACTGAAGGTGAGCAAGTATAGTGTACTCGGGTTAATTCATGAATTCACAATATCAGATTATAGCAAGAATGCATCGAGTCTTTCAGCTTGTCTAGCTGTAAAATTAACCAAATCAAATGGCTCAAAAAAAAAAAAAAACCACGTGGCACCATACATCAAGAAATGAATAACAAAAGAAGGATGGCCATAATGACATAAAAAAAAAACTACAATGTCAAGCCAAAACAAGCATGTCCACTGGCATTAGGCCTGCTAATGGGTTGAAACCCATCTCATACCCAACCCAACCCAAAGTTATTTGACTTATTTTCTCAACCTAACCCAACCCAAACCTCTAATTCCTCAACCCAACCCACCCCGCCCCATCATACAAATGCACCCACTCAACCCACAAAACGGGTTTAACTAGGTTTAACCCACGGGTTTGCCATGGCTTCATAAATGATTGCACATATGTTGGATGTTGCCTCTGACTCTGAGTCCAGGTTTATACACTTATATGTGAGACCTATAATTTGATCTAGGTTTATAAATTTGCACAAAGCAGATGGCCATGATACTGAGTTATCTCTAAAAATTTCAGTCGACTTCGGTAAAAAATTGAGGTGTGAACGCGAAGTTTTAGTTTTAGAGTCCGACTCTGGACGTGGGTCTCACATATAGATATAACCGTACTGATTTGTTCAGAGTAGCTAACCGTCGTACTGAGCCATCTCTAAAAATTTCTTGATGAAATTTTTAGGTGTGAACGCGAAGTTTTAGATTTAAGGTGCGGCTCATGACGTGGGTCCCACGTAAAGACATTGCTACACCGATTTGCATGAAGTAGATGACAGTTATAGTGAATTAGTTTAAACAAATTTCAGTCGATTTCGACGAAAAATTAAGGTGTGAACGCGAAGTTTTAAATTTTAGGGTCCAACTTTTGATATGAGTCTCATAGAAAGGTAGAACCCATTTCAACCCACCCTAAGACTGACTCCAACCGGTGCTCTATATGAGCACCTATACTCAAAATGGATAAAAAACGCTCTCCAACCGAAGACGCAGATGGAGACCCATTTTGCGTATGATTCTCGCGAGCGACGCACAAATGCAGCAGCCGCGCGCGCTACCCATCCTCTTCGTGCCGTTCTTTCTCCTCTCTCTCTCCACTCTCTTTCCTCCCGAGCGCTCAAGCACCTCTCCTCCCGATCTCCTCTCCAGCCGGCGGCGCGTGCCCCGGCGAGCCGGCGTGGAGGTGCGGGGCCGCACGCGAGGGGACTTGCAGGGCGCAGCGACGGTGTGGAGGCGCGGGGGCTCGCGGGGCGGCGGTGCGCTTGGCCGGCGGCGGCACGACGACGTGGGCTCCCAGAAGCGCCGCCACGCATCCGACAAGGCCACACCCGGATGCCAGGTCCACGGCTCTGGTGCCGCGGAGGATGAGGTGGCGCGAGTCGACGGCGTGCTCGAGGAACTTGGCGAGGACGACGCCGCTGTCCCAGACGACGGCGCTGGTGACCCCGGGGATGGCCATGGAGGAGGGGGACTGCAGCAGTGAGAGGCGGCGCCCGCAGGTGTTGAGGTCGAAAGAGTGCGCGGCCTGGCGGACCAAGGCGTTGTTGCGGTGCGTCGTCGTTGGCCAGGCCCCGGCGAGCGACAGCGCGCGGCGGCGGCGGCACGGCTGTGTGGGGCCCGGCGAGCGCGGCACGGCGGCGGCGGGAGGCGCGGGGCGCGGCGGCGGCGGGTCGCGGCGCGGCGTGGAGGAGCGGGTCGCGGCAGTCGCAGTGTGGCGTGAAGGTGCGGCGGCGGTCGTGCTGTCCAGAGGTAGGGGAAGGAGGAAGAAGAGTTTTAGGTGTTCGGTTGGAGATTCAAGTTTGTAGGTCTTGGAATTTTATGTTCAGGGTCATCCAATTTGGGTTTGGGTCTGCACATGGGTTGGAGTCAGTCTAACCCATTCCAACCCGCATTTGTGATAAACCCAACCCACCCCGAACCACTAGCTAATAAAACCCATTTAAACCCGTCCAAAACAAACTCATATAAAAACCCAACCCGTAGAACCCGTTTCAACCCGCCCCATTAGCAGGCCTAACTGGCATGCGGCAAAACAAGAAGAGAAGCAAGAGCATTAAGTAGCTGCAATTGTCACCCCTTAGCTAATTAACAATACATACAGAGAACTGAAACTCGTATACCTGAACTATATTACTTGATTCAAGCATCAGGGCCAAAGATCATCAATTCACCATTGCTAAGGAGTGTCATCAGTAAGAGTATGAGTCCACTTTATGGATCATGCAAGTTTGTGTCATCATCCATTACAAGATTGGAAAGATTTAAGTGATAACACACCATTCGTTAATCAGTTACACTACCAGCCGGACCTCATACAGGACAAGGGTGTAAGCTTTGCTACAAGATACTCATCAGTTGCATAGTCCACCCTACAACTGCGCTCACATCGTACCAGATCTACCCCCTCTTCCTCTTGCCTGATAATCTTGAGCGAACTATGCTTTTGGCTTGTGTGTGACTATCCTGGCTTTGAGGCTTCTTCTCCGAGTCAGGGCCCGACTGAGTATCCTGAGCAGGCACCATGGAATGATTCATATCCTCCTCATTACCCCTCTGATTCGCAACCTCTGGTTCAGCTCCAGCTGTTGCTGTTGTTGATGACAACGGAATCACATCACCGATGTCACAAAGTGACGATCCACCAAGTTCCCCAATAACTTCTATGCATGTTCTAGTGACTCTCTCAACAAAAGCTTGACATTCGCTTCTAGAGCATCCTTTTTGGGAAGCTGCATCCTTCGCCAGGATAGTGAGTTTGTCGGTCTGGGATAAAAGATGGATGCGTCAGCAACAAAAAAGCAACAAAAAAGTGCTCCATAGTTGCTTGATAATAGACAATTTATCTTATACATCGTGTATAAAATCAAAGTATCTTACAAGTAAATGTCTTACCACTGAGTGGATCAAATGAGCTCTGGGGGTATATCGAAGCTGAGAAGCATGTAAAGGATCTGAAGATTCGGCGAATGCACTTGGCCCAGGTGTCCCACTGTTATGATCATTACTTATTCTCCTTGGTGTGCAGAGGCGGATACGTGTCGATCGTCTGTACCACCTCAAATAATCCATGTAATTAGCATGATCATATGGTCGTTCTTCCTTGATAACATGCTCCTCCTTTGCTTCCCACATATCCACAAAAGCCTTGTGCTTCTCTGCCCAATCATTATGAACTCTTCCACGACGACACCTGTAAAACCATTGGAAACTGTAGAGTAAATGATCTACAAACATGCAGTGAAGCATATTTTGTACAAGCCCTATAACTAACACAGCCGTGCAGGCATGTTAGAGATAAAAACAGTCATGAGACAATACATCATAAACAAACTATATTCTGTATGTACCAGTGAAGTTCCACATTAGTGTCCCTTAATGGCGGCGGGCATGCCTGATAGAGACCAAATTGGCGCATTACTCTCTCAGGCGTGTAAACCTCCACCATATGAAAAAAATTAGAGGTGCTTGGGTTAACCATAAATGAGAATCTTGAGTGCATATAGGGGCAAGCTGCAGTTCCTTAACCCGTTCCTCCCGATACGGGCACCAGACAACTTGGTCCTCTGTTAACAAGTCAAACTCATTTGTAAAATGCTCATAACAACGTGCTGGAGCTGCTCGACGTGTGCACACACCCACAGCCCATCGGAGACCAACTGTGGGTCTATCTCTTTCATCCTCTAGCTCTTCTACTTTAGGGTACTTCAGCTTCACCATATCTGGCCTGCCAATTGAAAACGCTCCCATGACCAAAGTTGGAGGAGTAGAAGACAACCAGTTAGATTACTTTGGTCAGCTTGTCTCCTGCAAGCAGCACACAATGACCTGTAGAGGTATGCCAGAGTAGCAGAACCCCAACTGTATGAGCCAATGTTCTCAAGATCAGCAATCAGCGGAAACGGATAGAAGGTGTACAAATCACCAGAGGCATCAGGAAACAAAACACCACTAATCAGGCTAAGGATGTATGCCCTGGCATGTCGTTTGACAGTTTCCTCATCAGCATCTTCTGGGCAATTGTTAAACTCAGTCCTAAGCCATGAAACCCTCAAACCAGGACGGTGCCTACCAGGTGGAAGCGCCTTCCCAAGGTATCGTTCAACCAATTCATTCTGGGACTCAGTTGGGTTTGCAGCAACAGCACGACCAGCAATAGGAAGTCCAAGAATCATCGCAACATCCTGTAGCGTAATTGTGACCTCACCACAAGGCATGTGAAAGGTGTGGGTCTCGGGTCTCCATCTATCGACTAAAGCAGAGACAAGTGCACGATCAATGGAAGGCAGCCCAGCCTTACAAATGTTCACCAGCCCCATCAGCCCAGCTGGCCTAAGGTAGCATTCATACCGCTTGTCAAACTGGAGAGGCTCACGGGTACGAGGGTTGAGCTCAGTTAAATTCTGTGTCAGATCATGAAAAATACAAATTAGTTGTTTTGTTGTTAAAAGAGACCAATTTAGGACATAAATGCTATACATTAGCAACAATATACCTGCCCTGATGCTAAAGCACGGGCTCGATGATCCGCATCATACAACCCAATCAAAGGATAGGAAGTCGTATCAGCTGGCTCCGAAGCTCCATTCTGATCTTGACCAGATCTAACATCTGTATCTACCAACTGCCCTCCATTGTTTGCACAGGACTTGGTTCTCCTCCGTGGTTTATGCAGTGGAGCATGTTGATCATGCCCATTTTGTGGACTGCCAGTAACCTCCAAAGGAATAGAAAAGGAAACCTGTTCTGGATGTCTTGGTTGGGCATTTTGACTCTGTAAATTTGCTAGTTCACCCGCAATAAGAGCCAGCTCTGAGGAAATGGCCTCTGCTTCAGCATACATCTCCAGACAATTCCACTCAGTCCCGTTGAAAACCGCTTTGACATAGCTACTCCAGGACAGGTCGTCCTCGATAGGCACCATGATGAAGTGGCGATGAGCACCCCCACCAACATTCATCCTTCCCTGCACACGAACATTGTGCGTCTCAGGTTTCCAGCCCAGCTTCTTTCGCACGGCCTCGATTAACTCGTTGAATGAGGGAGCCTCGTTGAACCATATCCCCACCTCAGGGAGGTCCCCATACTCCACTCCGTTTGGACCTTTCACCAGCTCCCCGCCACTGTAAACTCGCACAAATCTGTCCATTGCTCCTGCCAGACATGAACGAAATGGAGGTCAGGCCACATCTAGATTTAGAAATCCAGTACACGACCCATGATGCAGCTTGTTAGCAGTTAGCACTCTCGTAACACCAAATTGTGGCGCACCAAAGCACCATGCCAAATAGACATGGCAGCACAGGATCAATGAAATGGTGACGAAAAAGGAGCTGCTTCCTTGGTCCCAGTCCCCCTAGTCCCCTAAGCACCGCCAACATCTCGAAACCCTAGACTTCCCCAGTCTAGCTCACACTATAACCATGAGCGACCAACTTCTTAGCAACGTTCTCGACACGGGAAAGCATCTGAAGGATCAAAGTTTACATCCTCAAATCGGGTCATTCTCCCTAGTCTTTGCGCGAACTCTCATGGGAGCGTGGCGGAGCTTCGGGGCGAGAAGGAAGGGGAGAGGGGGCACTCTTTATTCGGAGAGGGCGGAGCTTACCGAAGGCACGGAGGGATTTCGCGGCGGCAGCGGTGGCGCGGAGCCGCGGAAGACGGCGGCGGCGAGTGGAAAGGCGCTGTTTCTTTCCTCCTTTTTCTCTCTGGTCGGGGCTGGTGGAGAAGAAAAACGGACTAGTGTTCAGCGTTTTCTTGCTTCAGGGGTACAACACGCTAGGCCGTTCCGCGTATACACCCTGAAACGCTGAACTTCGGAAATTTTTGGTAAAGCACATTGAACGTTTGTACTCCTGCTGAAAGTTGCAGCTGACTGTAATATGTTTAGTAGAAAAAAAAAGATATGATAATCACACGACATGAATGTCGGCTTAAGCTTGCCTCTGTTTGGATGGACAACATGTTGGTGCTCACAATTTTTAACAACTTACTCCCTCCATTTGCAAATATAGAGATTTTTAGGTAACTTTGATGAAATATTTATAAAGTAAATTATTTTAGAGAAAAAGAGTTGCAAATTACGATAGTTTCACAATAATCTATTAATGGATCGTTTCTAATTAAAAGTCAAAGTTACACTATTTGACTATGACCAAACCTAAAACATTTTATATTTGTAGTAGGTATGTAGCACTGTATTTGTAGTAGGTATGTAGCACTGCGAATAATTATAAAGAGATTCATAATTAAAGGGTGCTTAGACAAGAGAGATCAATGTGTGAATATGTAATGTTCAGTTTAGTTCCAAGATCTCCATTTGATTTTGCTTTAGCCTTTATTCAAAACAGGTCTGAGCGATAACTCGTTTGATGAAAAGGAAACGACACAATTAGTGAAGCAAATCAATTAGATGAAACTGGAATACTAAAGTTGTTACTATTTTTAGTCTCTCACAATTTTTCACCGTTTATAATCTCACGAACCACACATATTTGCAAACGAGAACAACAGCAAAAAGCATCAGCTCATTAGGACTGAACTTGCAGAACGCACCAGACACCAGGGCATTTTATTGCCAAGTAGTATATTCAGTGCAGTATTTCATATAGCATCAGTACATCACCACCATCCAAAGTAAAAATTCATATAAAAAAATGAAAGAAAAGTGATGAATGATAGGACTTCTTAATTTTGCATGATGATATATGTATGGGAACAAAAATGTTGCTAACTTGCTAAATTCTAGCTACTGATATTCAGATAGAATTTGATTATTCAGGGAAAATTCTCCTTCCCTGCGCCACAACTCGCTCCAAGTCTGCAAACCATGATGTCACTAACGATTTCTCTTGAAATAGGGTCTCGATTCTTGATCTCAGATCTCCAATGCTCTGCTGCATTGTCAGAATCTCAGCTTCATGCATGAACTTCTCCTCTGAAAGCCTTTCAGCAGCTTGGGTTAGTTCTTGACTCAACTTATCAGCTTCAGCGTTTGCTTCCTCCAGCTCCTTCACCTTGTTCTCGACTAGTAATTTATCTTCAGAAACTTTCTGTAGTTTGAACCTGATGTTTTCCATTGTTTCTTGCAGGTTTGCTATCTGAGCACCGGTGGCAGACTTCTCTTGCAGCAACTGCTCGGAAGCATCAGCAAGCTCTTGCTTGTACTTGCTGATTTCGGCATCTCTTTCAGACAATGTCTTCTCAAATTGCGTTCTTGCTGAATCCACTTCTTCCTTGAGATTGGCAATTTCAGCTTCCAGCTTCTTGTTTAGTTCCAACAGCCTAGAGTGCTCTTCTGACAAAATTGTACTACTTTCAAGATTCTTCTGAAGATTCCTTATCTCCTCTTGTGATGACTGCAGCTTCTCCCTTGACGCTGTGAGCTCCTTCTCTATGTCTGAAACTTTTGTAGTTTTATCAGCACTGTTTCCATTCTCACTGTAATCACAATGGCACCTCAAGCTCTTCTCCTCCAAAACCTCAAGTTTTTCATTTGCGTCACGTAGTTTCTGGTTCACCGTACTGAGCTCATCTTCAAGCTCGAGAACTTTTTGATGCAATGTGTAGGCAATGCCATCATCATCGCCATCTTCAGACTTGGCATCAGATTCTGACTGAGAGGCCAAGTCCTCAGGCTCCTTCCTCGAGGAAGGCGAGTCATTGTTTTTGTTGCTCAGAAAGAAGTCGAAGCCGGCAGCTCTGGGACTCTGCTCCCTAGTCCATGACCTCTGTAGTGGCTCAGGAGATGGTGAGGGCGACCTCTGCTGCTCAGAACCGCACTCCGAACCAGTTAAAGACCCCGTTGATTGCAGCCTCGTAGGGATGTTTTTGCGCAGTTCACCAGTGACATTATCATAGCGCTCCGCTAGAGCTCGGTACATCCGGTAAAAATTTTCAACATGGGTGATGAGCATTGGACGCCTCTGATAGTACATTTGTGCTTTCTTTGCAAAAGAGTCACCATCCTCCTCAATCAGCTGAAGCATTTCCTTCACTTGCTTATCCATTTCTGCATGTTTCGGTTAAGAAAAAAAAAAGGAGACATGAGCAACACTGGAAAAATGCAGAATAACAGCAGTTAGGAACATAGGACAACATTCAAATACCCTCACTTCAGTCTTCTGCTCAACTAAAGTACAGTGAGTAATGCAGTCGATGTCTTACATCGTGATCATATACAATAACATTAGGTGTCATGGAAAATATCACCAGCATTTCGCTTCTCTGCTAATTTCTGCTAATATTCTAAAAAAATGCTAAAATAAATCGCATACAGAATTACTCTCTCTATCCTATCGAACATTCATAGAAGGCTGTTGCATCTATGACAATATGAACAACAATTCACAACAAAAAGTAGTCTGCAGCACTACATTTACTTAACTAAACATTCTTGGTCATCGGTTCAATGAACAATCAATAATGCAACTGTACCCGAGATACCATATGTACATCTCTTGAGGAAATAGATTTCCCTTTATCTAAAATAACATATGTACATCTTGAGCATGAATACAAAGGAATACATTTTGCTCACTATTCATTTATGCTCAGATCAGTAAAACAAGCAATCAGAATGCGCTACTGAACTTATACATGCATTGAAAACGTATGAGAATTTAACAAAATTTCCATGTACAGGTTCAGCTTACCTTCTAGATTTTCTGCGAGCCATTTTGAGTTCTTTGGGCTAATGTGGCTGTCCCACCACCATGAATGGCGTTTCCTGGTGGGGTTCCTCTCCAGAGGCGGCTTCATTGTTCACAATCTTACAGGGGGGAACCAGTACTTGTAGCCTATTGAAGCACTACCTGAAACGGGATAACTGCATGGTTACGAAATGATAACTATCTGAGATATAAACATACATCGGACTTGAAATTATGATAATGTGAAATGTGTAGAGCACACAAGGCTTCCTTTTAACTGATATATTAACTTGGATCAATCTATGTAGCATCAGCATTTGAATGAAAACAATGCCAGCAGCATCTTTCTTATTAAAGGAAATCTGTATTAAGAGAACAACGTCTCCCATGCTACCACTTATACAGTTGCCGATTCTATGTTTATAGTTAGATAAAACAGTGTTTTCCAGTTGTAACGAAAGTACCATGGAGTTAGTCCCCGAAAGACTGAAACGCAATGGTATCACATCAGTAAAATCAATTGAAAGGGTAAATGGATCGAGTTTACTTGTGCGATACACGGTGATTTCTGATTGTATCACCAAATGTTCCCCCCACTCTTCTTTTGCCGAAACAGAAAAACTTTAAACTAAGGTAGATCGCACCCTACTGATTCCCAAAAGATTTTGGGCTATGAATGTAGTGCTACTGCATTCAGAAAAAGAAAAGAAATCTTTGAAACAAGGCCATTCAGAAAGAAATGGAGGTGGCCATTAAAACAAGCAACACCAGATCGAACGAAAACCAATCAACCATCCCTTGCATAAATGCTGCAAGATCTAGCCACGCAATAACAGCTCTTTTACAAACCATAACAGGTGAATATATCACGAAACTGAAAGAAGACACAAACTGAATAGAAACGCGGCGGATTTTGCATAAGCAAGCAACGCCAATGGCTCAATCTCACCTGAGAAAGAAAGAAAGGCGCCTTCTTCAGAACCAGAGGCGAGGACCAGCGCCCAAGAACTCAGCTCATGCTCTTCCCCACCAAATCTGACCACTCAAAACTCTGCACAGACAGGCAGGGGAGGGAAGTGGTCAAGAACAGGCAGCTGGATTTGTTAGTCGGTCAATGCTTGAAGCAAACGCGTGGGAAGCATTCCAGCCTCTAGAGAGAGCTGTAAAACATGCACGGCACCACCCTGCTGCCCACCTACTCCTCTGCTGCTGGAGGATCCAAGATCTACTGTTGCTTTTAAAGAACAAAAATGGAAACAGAAAGAGAGCCGGAGGAGTGTGAACCTTTTTGTTCGCACTTGTGTGTGAAGCCAGTGTTCTTATTGGGCCACAGGAGAAAAAGGGTAGGGGAAGTGATCAAGTGAAAGCAAAGAGATGGAACAAAATAGACAAAGGAATAAATATTGGCACATGGTGTCACCAGCCATGCCCCACGTGTTGTGGTTGTGGTCCAGATTACCTAATAATTTCTGTAAATAAAAGAATAGATTTGCAAGATGGCTGGACTGCAGGAGTCTATTTGAGCCATGCGGATGGAGTAAGAGATGATAAGGAATTTGAAGGGGGAAAAAAGAATATATGGCAAGTCTTTTAAAGAGAAACAAAAAAAAAGGACAGAAGAGGAAACAGGTGATGATGTAGCAGGAGTGGTAGAGCTTGCTACCTTGTCATGTCATGCCATCCGCAAAGCTTCTGGACATGGAACTTACAGAGAAGCTCAAGTCAAATTTGCAAATGTTGAAATGCTCTACGAGACAAGACTCAAGGTATGTGAGCGTTATATAGGTATGTGAGCGTTATATAGCATAACACCCAGCAGGAAGTGCCAAACTAAAAGGAAAAGGAAAACTAATAAAGGATAACGAGAGAACTCCACCCTTTGGATACTGGATTGGACGGTTGACATAGATGCGTTGCTCCAAAAAATAAAGGAAAAAGAAAAGAAAAACGCTGAAAGGAACCATAAGCAAACGTTAAACCGGCATCAATGAGGGATAAACTGACGTGTTAACCATGTTTCGCTGTCACCAGGATGAGAGTTAACCAATTAAATGGGCACAAGAAACTGACGTGTGAGCTCTGAAACGTGTAACCGAGTAAAAGTTGCAGCGCAGGAAAACAGGTAATCATCGTGTTATTATGTCTTCAGAAGTCCTGATCCCTACTGCTATTTAAAATTACACAGTCATCTGATACGTGTCTCATGAATCGAAGTGATTATAATATAACCGTGCAGAGCCCGCACCCATCTCCTTGTAAATTAGTAGCCGTGTTGTCTGGCTGCTTCCACCAATGGTCCACTGGAGACCTTCTTGTTATGCATTTGTTTGTTCTTGGCTGTAACAATAGTCAAATCTCCGTTTCTTTCGAGATGTGAAGTGACCAAATCTAAGAGCAAATCATGGAGAAAGAAACCAAAGGCAAGGTCAGCTCATGGTAGGGACGAAGTCGGAGACAGAGACAGCATCGCTGCAAAGTTCCCATCATTTCTTCCGTGATCTCCGAAAAGTATTTTCTGCGCGGTCCATTTGCACTGTTGCACGGCGCGAGTCGGGCCCCCGGCCCGTCCTGAGCGGCCTCTTGGGCTAGGCTCTTCTGGCGAATTGTCGTGGCTGGCCCGTGAAAGGTAGGCCCAATAGAATTCGATTCCGGCTCAGAATCCAACAGGAAGAAGCCTTTCCGTATTTCAAGAGGCGAAGACCAGGGCGGGGACGGCGGGGATCGGTGCGATCTCGTCATTTCTTTGCCGTTCACTCGCCGAGATGGAATCCATCGCGGTGGCCCTCGCCGAGATGGAATCCGAAATCGCCGCCGCCAATCTCGGCTCGCTGTCGGCAGCATCGTCGTCGTTCCCGCTGCTGGTGTACGATCACGGCGAGCAGCCGGACAATTCTCAGATCATGCTCTCGGTCGCCGATGGATCCGCGCGCACGTACCAAGTCCCCGAGATGAGGAACTACAGATGCCTGGAGACGCCGCGCGGCCTGGCGTTGGTCGTGGACGCTAGTTCCTTGCAGTGTTCGCTCTGGAAACCCACAGACCGAGGAGAAGATCGCGCTGCCTGCCATGTACAAGGCGCCGCCGGAGCATTGCCGGTGCTTGCTCTCCAACACCGTCTCTTCTCCGAACTGTCTCGTCCTCGTCTACGACCTCATGCAACCGGAACTGCTCTTCTGTCGAGTATGAGGAACCGCATGGATCAACCAATCCTACAACATTGGTCTCTACAAGCTCCCGGCGAGCCACCCGGACAGCCACCTCCGTCCCCCCACCAAGAGGGTGATCACCAACATGGCTGCTGTAAAGGGAAAGTTCTACTTCCTCCTCAACCTCCTCAAGTCACAAGCCCTGGTTGGAGTCCTTAGCTTTGTTCGCCACGATCCAGAGCCGCGTCTCGAGATGATGACCTTTGATGCTCCTTGGCCTGCTGCTTCCGTGGGTAGTAGTAGTGTCGAAGCAACTCAGAGATCAGTCACGATGACTTACCTCCGGGAATCCTCCCAGGAGCTGTTTCTCGTCCGCCTCTTCTTCCTCGGCTGCACCTTCGAGCGTGTCGAGGAGGTCTGCGCCTACAAAATGGTCTTCTCCAAGAAACTAGAGTGGCGCAAGGTGACCGACATCGGAGATAGAGCGTTCCTTCTCGGTGGTCAGAGCTTCGCGGCCTCGTGCTCGGCCGCAGAGCACGCCCTGAAGAGGGGATGCGTCTACTTTGCGTTCGACTTCTTTGGCGACAGCAACAGTTTCCACATCTTTGATGTCAGGGAAGGCTCTCGTGAGCTCGCTAATGGGCCGCCACAGGGCGTTCAGCCTCTTGCACGCGAGCCGTTTTGGATGGTTCCTGTCCTCCCGTAAGAGCAACTCCAGCAGGGCCCCTAGATGAGCTCCTACATGGGATCTAGGGGCTTGGGGCCAAAAAACCAATTCCAGCAGGGTCTCTAGACAAGCCCCTAGAGCTATTGGGTCGCTACAATCCGGCCGAAAGTCGCCACATCTGGCGACCCGCTCGAGGGTCGCTACACTAGTGGGACCCGCAAAGGAAACGCGCGCGCGTCACTTTCCTTCTCCCTCCCTCCTCCCGCGCGACAGCCTCGCTCTCCTCTAACTCTCCCGCCAACCGCCGCCGCCGCCCATCTCCCTCCTGCCGGCGACCAAATCCACCGCCCCCACTTGGAATCGGCAGTTCGACACCAGATCTACACATCTCCGGCGCCGGCTCCCGCCTCCTTCCTCAGAAATCGACCCCTTCCCGACGAATCGACGTCGACGCGCCGCCTCCCAGACGTCGAATCCGTCGCGCCTCGACGACGCCACGCCGCGCCTGGACTCGGCCGCCGCTGTGCCTCGACGACGCCGCGCCACGCCGCCTCCCGGACGCCGTCTCCGCCGCGCCTGGACGGCGCCACGCCGTTCCTGGACTCCGCCGCCGCGGTGCCTCACGACGACGCTCCCGGACTACGCCGCCGCCGCACCTCGACGACGCGCCGCCCCCGATGGCATCACCCCCGGCTGGACAGAACGGCGACATCCCAGCCAACACACAGGTGAGATTCCTGAATTACGAATTACGAATGAGTTACAGTAGCATTACGAACTGGCGAGAAAATAGGAATAGTTGCAAGAAACTTTGATTTCGTTGGAAAAAAAATAGAATCAGAAACTGAAAGTCTGAAACTTTGAGTTCGTTCACATATAGCAGACTGTTGCAATTGCACATAGCAGAATGATGTGAGTTTTGGTTTATTCTGATTTGTAGGCTGCAATGGACGATCAAGCTTTCACTGACATGATGTTTGAGGGAACAGAGGGAACAGACATGGAGGTTTTGGAGTTGACGCAGCCCGTAGTTAATCGAAGGAATGGTGGAAGGACATCCAATCGTCCTAGGCAGCCCAACTACAAGCACAATGAAGACATACAACTTTGCATCTCTTGGGAGAACACTTCAAATGATCCCGTCACTGGAAATGAGCAACCCGGCAAGACCTATTGGAGTCGCATCCATGATCATTATCATGCCAATCGCACTTTTCCATCCGATAGGTGTGCCAACTCACTTGAGCATAGATGGGGTACCATTCAAAAGGAATGTCAGAAGTTTCAGTCGTACTTTGAGAAGATTGAGCAGCGCCATACAAGTGGCATACCGTACAAAGAGCATGTAAGTGAAAGAAGCACAAGTTCAGTTTGTCAACATGTCATTTTGTAAGCTTCATGACCATTGGAGCTAGGGAAACCCCAAGGTATGAATGTTTTGGTGATAGGATGAAAACCATGAATGTGACTAACACTCTTTGTGAGATCTTATAGGTCACATATGAAGAAAGCTCCGTCCGTTGGTGGTGAACGCCAACACACCATGAACTTAAATGACAAGGATGATCGGTTGCCTTCATCTACACAAGAACGGACTTGATGGAGTCGCGGAGAAGATATGGATCAAGGCTAAGGACATGCTAGATCCAAGCGAGTGTTGCTTGGTTAGATGTTAGCTTGAGTCCATAGGAAAAACCGGACTATCAAGAGGGTTCGAGGTGGTTCTCTTAGTACACACTAGTTATAGAGATCATTGGATGCATGGTGAGTCTCTCAGGGGCTAGGGTGGCAGAAGAGAGTTGAAGGAACCAAGAAGTTCAAGTTTGGAAGAAGAAGATCAATAAGAAGATCGAAGCTGCGAAGTCAGAAGAGACCGGACAGTACGGTCATGGAGACCGTACAATACGGTCTACAGAGGAAATCCAGACAGAGGAGCTCAAGTTTCTGGAAGTTGAAGAATGGAGACCGGACAGTTGACCGGACAGTACGGTCCTAGGGACCGGACCGTACGGTCTCTATTGGAGTGTTCCAGACAGAGAAGCTGAAGTTTCTGGAAGTTGAAGAATGAAGACCGGACAGTTGACTGGACAATACGGTCAGGGATCGTACAATACGATCTTACAGGAGAAGAGCAACAGAAAAGGAGAAGTTTCTGTTGGCTGAAGAAGAAGTGGAGACCGGACAGTACGGTCCTAGGGACCGTACAATACGGTCTGGTTTGAGTTGAAGGTCAGCACTCCCTGGAAGCCGGTCTGGTGAAGACCGGACAATACGGTCCGAATGGAGACCGGACAGTACGGTCTTTTGTACGGTCATCACGCAGACTGGGCAGCTTTGGACAACGGCTAGTTTGAGGTTGGAGGCCTATATATAGTCGGTTGTTTACCTCTTTGAGGTGCTCTTGGACCCAGGAAAGAGGGGAGGTGCTGTCAAGAAGCCAAGAGGAAGAAGTGTGAAGCACTTGAGAAGGATTTGGAGTGATCCTAGTGCTTGAGAGAGTAGCAAGTTGCATCCTTTGATCTCTAGGCTAGTGTGGGCTTGAGAGAGTCATCTAGGGCTGTTACTCTTGGTCTATGGCAAGGCCTAGACCGGTTAGACGTCGGTGTTGAGCTGTCCAAGGAGATTGTGGAAGTCGACACAAGTTTGTACACGGTCTTGGAGCTTCCCGTGTGAAAGAAGCATCACTAGTGGAGCGCCCTTTGGCACGCATCAAGTGCGGAGTCTTACCTCCAGAAGAGTACCCGGGATCGAGCCCGGCGGGACGTGCCCGCGACTTCACTCGGAGGGTGAAGTGTGCTCTAGGAGGGATCGCCATCGTGCGGAGGGACGGGGTCGAGACTCCGGCGGGAGTGACCCAACGTGGAGTAGGGGAAGGCGCCATCCTTCCGAGACCACGGGAAAACATCATGAGCATTCTCTATCCCTTCTCCTTTACTAATCGCATTTACTTATCGCACTTCATATGATTGCTTGTAGTACTTGAGTTGTGCTCTTATCTTGCTTGTGTGTTTAACTTGGTACCTACTAGCTTCACTAGGTTTGCTTGTTTGCCTTGCTCGTGTGCTTACTTGTTATAGCCTATCTAGTAGCTCTAAGGTCTCTACTTAGTGTGCCTAGTATCTTGGTTGCCTTGTCTCTAGTTATCTTGTTACCTTGCCTTGCCTAGCTTAAGTCTTCCGCTTTCTATCTATCTTGTGCTAGGTTGCTAGTGTGGTGTGATTGTGTTATCTATATGCACTAGCTTTATAGGTTAAGGATACTCCTTAGTGTGCTTTACCTTGTTACTAGAACTACTCGCTAGGAGTTGCTTGGGTGTAAGTGTTTGGAAATAGATTCTAGAGTGCACCGATTCACCCCCCCTCTCGGTCACACGATCCTTACACATTTCTCTTATGTCATCTAATAACGATTGACTTTGTTTCGTAGATGAAAGAAGCACAAGCTATGCATGCCAACAGCCACAATCAAAAGACTTGTCCATTTGTTCATTGCTGGCTCAAGGTGAGGCATACACCGAAGTTCATCAACCTTGATGCTAACAAGAGACCGAGGTCACACATGCCCTTCACCAGAAAAGGAGGCAGATGTTCATGAGATAGAAGATGGAGATGGCAGCGAAAAGAGTCAAACACCTGACTCTTCGATGCCTCCACCAAAGAAGCGACCTATTGGTAGGAAGCAAGCCAAGGAGCAGATGAAGAATGGAGGGGAGGGTCAGTACAAGGGTGTGATGCTTTCATTGCTTGACATCAAGGAAAAGGAGCATATGATGAAGGAGAAAGAGCAACATATGAAGGAGAAGGAGCAACAGATGAAGGAAGAGAGATGGAACAAGACCTTGATGCTTGAGGAGCGCAAGCTTTTGCTTAAGGAACGCCAACAGCTGTGGGAAGAAGACCAGAAAATCATGTTATGTGATGTGTCCACGATGTCCGAGGATCAACGGACATATATTTTGTCATGCAGGGCAGAAAAGGCGGCTGCTGCAAGGGCACGGGCGGCTGCTCTCAATGGTGCAGGATCAGGTACCTATGAAGATGACTTTGATGGCGGGGATCCGGTTTGAGTGGCTTTGGTGGAGGATTTAGTCCAATTTGATCCCTTGCATGATCTATGTATCATGTATTTATGTTAGGTTGAACCATTTATGTTGTCTGCATGATATTTGGTACTATTTCTATGTTTCAAAATTTGAATTTGCATCTGAATTTGAATTGTCGAATTTGAATTCATGGCTTAAAATATGTGTCATTTGTATTTTTTAGAAATATTTAAGTTTGAATGTGTGTGCTGCCAAATATGAGAAATAGATGTCAAATGAGTAAAAATGGAGAGAAAAAGATGTAGGGGCTCAGATTTAGGAGGTGTTGCTGGAGTTGGAACCAAAATGTAGGGGCTTAATTGTAGGGGCCGGCCCCTAGATGTCATGTAGGGGATCTGATTTAGGGGCTTCTGCTGGAGTTGCTCTAAAGCTCTTCGTTTTGAGAAAGAAGATTGGCAGCTTGTTACTTTGTCGTCCAATTTATCCACTTCTGGATGGCAATGTTAATGCGGTTTAGGCCATAGAGTAGGGTATTCAAGTTTGGCTTCCTTACTATTTTTGGATCTTGTAACTATTGATTTTGTATTACTTCATTACTTCAGTAGTATAGAGTATGTGTGCCAGGTATGAATTCAGATTGAGCGCTGCTGTTGTTGTTGTTCGGATTTATATGTTCATGAATACCATGACTACTGTTCTTATTCTGAAAGAGTAGCTGTTGGTTTACTATACAGGAATTTATGCAGCATATAACAACAATATTATGATGCCATTATATGGTACTCCCTCCGTCCCAGTTTACTTGACATCCTAGCCGCATCCAGTTTTCCCAAAATAATTGACATTCTCACTTCCCGATGCACCTTTCTCTCTTCCCAATACATCTCTATCTCTATCTCTCTTCTTCTTGTTTCCTGTGCACCAATCTTTACCAACTTTTCTTAATCTACGCGTCAAGAGCTAAAACGTCAATTATTGTGGGATGAAGGGAGTACTCAAGATTTATGGGTATGGGCTTCATATTGCTCTCTTTAGAAAGTAGACAATATCTGGGACTATTTGAATCTTCTTTTTTTTTTTTCCTTTTTGCGAAAAAGACTATTTGAATCTTCTTTTTGTCCCCCCATGCCTACCTAGTGTGTAACTGAACCTACTATTATGAGTTGTATGTTCCATATACAGATAGCAAATCACTAAACCATCTTAGTCTTTAAGTGTTTTTTTAATTGTTCTTTAAGTGCTTTTGATTGTGCATTTTGTTGGAAATATCGCAAACTGAGTTTTTTTTTTTAGAGGGGGAAATATCGCAAACTGAGTGTAAAAGCTTCTTTGCCCATCTCACGAGGAACTAATGTGAGCTGGGCCAACCAAAGTTACTCGGCCAATGTGGGCTAAATCTGTCACGGTACATTGATGGCAATCTGAGAGGCCCAATAGAATAGGAGGTGGTGTCTGGTGTGGCATCAAAAACAGAAATTTCCAGTCCAAAAAAAAAAAAGAAATTTGGCGAGAGAGAAAGAGAGAGAGGACACCCTGCGCCTCCGCCGCCGCTGCAGCTCTCGAACGAGCCGTCTACGACGACCGGCCGCCCAGCCCCATCTGGTATGCGCTCCTTCTCCCTGAAGGCAGGCATCTTGCGCGCAGCACCGTCTGCTTCCTGCTGTTGATCCCGACCTTGCGTCGATTCTTCGCCTCGTCTTGGGCCGCCTTCCTGACCAGCGGAGACCGAGGGAGTAGAGTAGGAGACCAGTTCGGCCATAGGAATCCAATTCTCCGATTTCGATTCGATTAGTGTTGCCTTTCCGACTCCGCTTCCGGGACAGACAGAGAGCCTCCCCTATTTAAAGGAAGCTAAGATTTTGCAACTCTCATCGTCTTTTGTTGTTCCTCCTGCCCTCGTTGGTTTCGTGCTAGATGGAGTCGAAACCAACCGACCCTAGCTCGCTGGCGGCGGCGTCTTTCCCGCTGCTGGTGTACGACAATGGCGAGCAGCCGGATAATTCCCAGATCATGCTCTCGGTCGCCGACGGTTCCTCACGCACCTTCCAAGTCCCGGAGATGAGGAACTGCATGTTCATGGAGACTCCGAGCGGCTTGGTGTTGATCGTAGACACCGACTCCTTACAGACTTCTCTGTGGAACCCACAGTCCGGGGAGAAGATCGCGCTGCCGGCAATGGAGAAGGAGCTGCCGGAGTACTGTGAGTGCGTGCTCTCGGACACCGTATCTTCTCCGGATTGCCTTGTCCTCGTCTACGACCTCATCGAGCCGGAGCTGCTGTTCTGTCACGTCAGGGGAGGAGGAGGCACCGCATGGTTCAGCCAATCTTACGACATTGGCCTCCACAGACTCCCGGCGTCCCACCCGGACAGCCACCTGCCCCCCATCAAGACGACGATCAACGGCATGGCTGCTGTCCAGGGGAAGTTTTACTTCCACAAGTCGCGAGACGTGGTCGGGGTTCTCACCTTCGCTCGCGATCCAGAGCCGCATTTCGAGATGGCCACCTTCGATGCTCCTATGCCAAGTTTCGTCAGCCACTTGCCGCAGAAAGTCACCATGCCGTATCTCGTAGAATCGTCGTCCCGGGAGCTCTTCCTCGTCTGCCTTTTCTTCCATGGCTGCGACCTCCAGCACGTCGCCGAGGTCAATGCGTACAGGATGGACTTCTCCAAGCAAGAATGGTGCAAGGTCACTGACATTGGCGATAAGGCGTTTCTTCTTGGTCCCGGGAGCTTTGCAGCCTCGTGCGCTGCCGGGGAGCATGGTCTGAAGAGGGGATGTGTGTACTTCGCCTACGACTTCCTCGGCGACAGCAACGATTACCACATTTTTGATCTCGTGCAAGGCACTCGCGAGCTCGCTGGGCCGACCCAGGACATGCCGGTTCTCTCTTGCAAGCCGTTTTGGCTTGTTCCCGTCGTCCCGTGAAATTCTTTCCGTGTTCATTCTTTGGCAGCGTAGGACTATCGGAAGGAACCAGAGTTTACTGTTTGATGGCTGGAATGGACGACTATGCAATCGCAGCCGCTTAGAAAAGAAAATTCAAGTCTCTGGAATGGATGATAATGTTAAGGTAGTTCAGGCAATAGAGTAGGGTGCTTAAGTCTGTCTCTCTTTTTTTTACTTATTATTTTTGGACATTGTAAACTTTTTTGTTTCTTGACTTTTGGACATTTGAGTGGTTGGATCAAAGTTCAATTATTGAAAAAAAATAACTGATAAATTAGCAAAATCTCAGTCATCCGAAAACGTGACAACTTCTTTAATCTTCGGGCCGTGCTGCCCTGCCCCGTCCAGTGCAGTTCAGCGCTGCTGAAATATTCGGATGGAACTGAGCGCTTCGTCCTTCATTTTTTTTTTTTTGCAAAATCGTCCTTCATATTAGAAGAACGCCGTTGAGTAAAACGAAACAAAGAAACACATCGGCGGTCGTCGGGAGCCCTAATGCTCGCCCCAGTACACGATGATGTCTAACCATGAAATGTTGCTGATGGTAGTTTGTCGATGATGAATATGACAAAACGCAACATTCCTAGGATGGCCAGACACATGAACACGACTATAGATTTACGGCCCATTTATTTGCTGTGCCATGCCGTGTCGCCCAACGGGCCTACACTTCGGCTCAGGCACGACCCACCACGTCACACACATGCTTGTGTCGGCCCGACAGCCCCCCATGTCGTGTCGGCCCAATGCCCGCCTAAGTGCATATGATTTATTTTTATCCTATTTTTGATGATTTTTAATAAAAATATTGCTAAACGGATGTGCTCGTGCTCATGCCACCCTTGGCCTTGGCGGCTAGCCGACCGTGCCGGCGTTAAACAAGCATGTCGTGTTCGTGTCGCCCAATGGGCCGACACCTCGACCCGAGCAAGACCCGTGTAATGCTTCGTGCCGGCCCGAGCTAGAAAAGTCATGCTTCTGTCGTGCCATAAAAGCGATGCTTCGTGTCAGCCCATTTAACCCGACCTAGCTGGCCCAATTATACAAACAACCACAACGAGGCTACGCGAAGACAACGCACATGTGCACGGACTAGTGAAAGCGGTCTTGGCCTAGTGATTAAGGCATCTGAGTAACACCTCTCAGGTCTTGAGTTCGACTCCTTGTGGGAGCGAATTTTCAAGGATTTAACGGTATTTGTGCTTTAAGTGGTAGGCGACGCTCCCGTCGACAGCGAGACGCCAGTGGTGACTTCGTATCTCTAGATTTGCCGGCTCAGTCTTCGAAGATGCTCATAGGGGTAGGGTTTGCGTACGTGTGTTCATAGGGGTGAGTGTGCGTGCGTTGTGAGTGTCTGAGTTGTACTGTGTAATCAAAAAAAAAAACATGTGCACGGACTAGGGTCGCAGTGTTTTCTCTTTGCGATTACGGTACAAATCATACACTCACCACACACGCACACTCATTCCGATGAATGCACATACACAAACCATACCCTCTATGACCATCTTCAAAGAGTGAGCCGCCAAATCTTTGACGCTGACAAAGTCACCGTAAGCGTATCGCTGTTGACGGCCTCGTCGTCTACCGCTGAAGTAAACGCAGTTAAATTTTAGAAAATTCGTTTTATGGGGAGTTGTTTTTCTTCCTCACTGACAGGGGAACTAAACGTAGAGATGATGACTCGATCGCTAACTTTGATCCGAACGACTGGTAAAAAAAAAAACTTTGATACGAACGATTCAGTTGGACTGGATGGGATAGTGCACGGCTTGGCTCAGAGATTAAAAGTCGTAACTAAAAGAATCATTAATTAACCAAGGTGCTTTCGGATTCGTGCATGTTTTGGAAAAATTGTCTCCACCGGAGTTTTTTCTTTTGTTTTTGAATCACCGGAGCTCTTCTCGGGTTGGCTGCTGCTGACGGAGAAAAGATCTGGTGCTCCCGTCTCTTGTGGTGTTATTATGCTCCCACACACTATAGCACCCAAAACATGCAACCAAAAATTGCAACAAAAATATGAATGGATAGCTCATGCAACG
This sequence comes from Eragrostis nindensis, assembly GCA_012490785.1. Taxonomy (NCBI): domain Eukaryota; kingdom Viridiplantae; phylum Streptophyta; class Magnoliopsida; order Poales; family Poaceae; genus Eragrostis; species Eragrostis nindensis. The sequence continues at coordinate 995,368 of JAAXCT010000001.1, read as the reverse complement.
ATCTACAATTCATATTTTTGGTTGAGGTGCAACCGAAGCTCGTGCAAGAAGATACAAAAAAGAGAAATCAGACTGTGAATAGTGCGGGTTGCAACTGTTTATCAAGAACCCGCAACCCGTTACTATTTAACGTCTGATTTCTCTTTTTTTATCTTCTTGTACGAGCTTCGGTTGCACCTCAACCAAAAATATGAATTGTAGATCGTTGCATGCTATCTATTTATATTTTTATTGTAATTTTTGGTTACATGTTTTAGGTGCTACAGTGCATCCATGCACTGTAGCACCACAAGAGGCGGGAGCACTAGAGTTGCTCTCGCTGCTGACGAGTGACGAGGAACTACTGTGCTGGGCCAACTTATGTTACTGTTCCTATATGGGCTAAATCTGTCACGGGACGTTGATCGGAAGCTGGGATAATTCGTCGGTGCGAGGCCCAATAATGTCCCATCGAGAACGTAACAGAAATTTGGGTGGTGTTTGGCAAATAGAAAATGAGGGATGGGTTTGGGATTGGAAAATGAGCCTTAAAAGAATGAAAGGTTGAGATTTAATATAATAGATAAATGAAGGGTCCAGATTTCTCATTATATTTCTCATTCTCAATCTCAATACCCATTTCTAACTATCCAAACACCACCTTGGGGAAACAGAAAAACGAAAAACAGAGGACCGAAGACACACCCTATTCTCTGCCGCTCCTGCACCCCAGCCGCCGCCGCTCTCGAACAAGCCGTCGACGTCTTGCGCGCAGCACCGGCTGCTTCCTGCTGTTGATCCTAGCCCTAAAGTGCGTGAATTCTTCGCCTCATCTTGGGGTGCCTTCCTGATTGGCGGAGGCCGAGGGATTGCGAGTCCAGTTCGGCCGCAGGAATTTTGATTTGATTCGGGCACCTCTCCGACTCCGGATCGAATGCTGACAGTGAGAGCCTCCCCTGTTTAAATAGACCCTCCGACCAGCCAAACAACTCAGAGTTTTGCGAACTTCTTTTTTTTCTTTTTTTTGTTGTTCCTTTGGTGCACTCTCGGTTTCGTGCGAGATGGAGTCGAAATCAGCTGGGGATCTCGGATCGTTGGCGGCGGCAGCGTCCTCTTTCCCGTTGCTGGTGTACGATTACGGCGAGCAGGCGGACAATACTCAGATCATGCTCTCAGTCGCCAATGGATCCTCGCGCACCTACCAAGTTCCCGAGATGAGGAACTACCAATGTCTGGAGACTCCGCGCGGCTTGGTGCTAATAGTGGACAAGGCCTCCTTTCAGAGTTTTCTGTGGAACCCGCAGACTGGGGAAAAGATCACGCTGCCTACAATGGACAAGGCGCTGCCGAAGCATTGCCGGTGCCTGCTCTCCGATACAATCTCTTCTCCAGATTGCGTTGTCCTTGTCTACGACCTCATGCAACCGGAGCTGCTCTTCTGTCAGATAAGAGGAACTGCATGGATCACCAATCCTACGACATTGGTCTCTACGAACTCCCGGCAAGCCACCCGAACAGCCACCTTCCCCCCACCAAGAGGGTGATCACCAACATGGCTGCTGTACAGGGAAAGTTCTACTTCCTGTCTTCCTCAACCTCAAGTCACCAGATGTGGTCGGAGTTCTTAACTTTGTTCATCATGATACAGAGCCGCATCTCGAGATGACGACTTTTGATGCTCCTTCGCCTACTTCCGTTGGTAGGGTCGCAGCTACAGTCACCATGACTTACCTCCTGGAATCCTGTCAGGAGCTGTTTCTCGTCTGCCTCGTCTTCCCCGGCTTCACCTTTGAGCACATCGAGGAGGTTTGTGCCTACAGGATGGATTTCTCCAAACAAGAATGGTGCAAGGTGACTGACATTGGAGATAGAGCGTTTCTTCTGGGTGATCAGAGCTTCGCAGCCTCTTGCTCAGCCATGGAGCATGGCCTGAAGAGGGGATGTGTGTACTTTGCCTTCGACATCTTTGGCGACAACAACAATTTCCACATCTTTGATCTCGGGAAGGCTCTCGTGAGCTTGCTGGGCCATCCCGGGACGTTCCGCTTCTTGCACGCGAGCCGTTTTGGATGCTTCCTGTCCTCCCGTAAAGCACTTTCAATTCGAAAGAGATTGGCAACTTGTTCCTTTGTCGTTCAGTTTATCTACTACTACCTCCGTCCCATAATAGTTGTCGCTGTTGACTTTTGATCATCACATTTGACCGTTCGTTTTATTCAAAAACTTTTTGCAAAGATTAAAGCAAATATGTCATGATTAACCTAATATTGATGAAAAACATGTAATGAAGAAATAATTAATGTTTGCACGAAAAATTCAAATAAGACGGATGGTCAAACATCACAATCAAAAGTCAACAGCGACAACTATTTTGGGACGGAGGTAGTACTATATGTAGTTTTTTTTTGGGAGGAATTTACAGTAGGGGCCCCTACTGTGCTAGTATATTATTGATATAGGGAAAAAAAAAACAAGAGAAACAGGCGCTTGCTAGAAGGCTAGAACACCCTAAAACCAACGTCAGCCTGTACAGGCTGGACCTGGAAAGAGAAGGATGTTTGAACAAAACTGTCCCATTTTTCTTGCTTCATCCTGTGAGACTGGAGGAGAGACTCCTCTTTGAAGTTCTTTTTCCATGATTCAAAGGTTGGCCTGTTCCTTTGGAAGATGTGATTATTTCTCTGTTTCCATGTTTGCCAGGCACCAATTATAAAAGAACTCCATGAAGGAGTGTTGGCATTTGGTATTTGCATCTTCGATCATACGGTGGAAAGGAAGAGTGAAGTCCCATTGAATATTTAGGTGTTGCCAGATTCGCCGACTAAAAGGGCATGCAAAGAAGAGGTGGAAGGCAGTTTCTTCTCTTCTCTGTGCACAAAGGACACAACTGTACTCATTATTTTCAAGTTTTTGCTTCTTCCTTTTGAGGATGTTCCATGTATTTAGCCTATCCATGAAGGGTAGCACTAGGGATGAAAACGGATCGGATCGGAGCGGATAATGACTTTCCTGCATCCTAATCCACTTTTTCTTCGGATTCGGAGCGGAGCGGATAATATGCGGATACGGATTTGGATACGGATTTTTTTCGGATGTTGGAAATGGGGCGGATTCGGACCGGAAACGGATCGGAAGTGGGAATTCAAATGTCGGGTATAATATGTCTTTTAGTATGGTGACTAATAAATTAGCAAAGCATATAGAATAGCTAGGAGAAGCCATACAATAGCCAAGGAAATAACACGGTCCAAACTACAAGTTCACAGTTAAGTAAGAACGTGAAACAAAACAAAAATTCTCAAGCAGTTCTAGCAAAAAGCCATTTGTACATACTTCTACATTCTAAGGAGAGAGGCCCCGACTTTAACATAAAACCTTAGAGCGTTCTGTTACGAAAAGCCAATAGGAGCTCTGCACGCCGGAGAGCAATAGGACCCAGCCCTGCCTTATTCAGAGGTATGAATGGCTGTGGCGCTTTAGTGGTCCGAACAAGACTTTCAGTGTACGGCCTTACATTGAAGAACAAGAGATTCTTCCATTTCCGTGCCCTCCGACCCTGGAACCTCATGCGATCCATCTCACACAACGTCTTCAACTCTGATGTTGCCAATTCATAGCGGTAGAGAGTACTGGTGTCACCTTTGAACAAGATGATCCCGCTGCTGCTGGGAAGAATGGCCATTGGGCGGAAGAGATCTGAAACCTGAACGGTGTAGCGGCGCTCCCACTGCGCGTTGAGGCCAGCGCCATCCTCTATCAACATTGTCCAGATGGTCATAGTTTCAGGGGTCGTACGAGCCGCTAGGCATAGTTCGCTATGCAGCTCGTCCAATACGAAGGCATCATCAAACGCAGGGTCCAATGAATCCGGCAGTCCGGTGACGCTGAATTCCTCATCATTCAGGCTAAGGCAAAGGACACCCCGTGGAGGCTGCTTAAGGTGACGCTTGTCAATGTGCCAGAAGAGAAATCCGTTGACTGAAACACCAGTCTGATGCCTCTTAACAGGGTACGGAGGATCATCCTCGATTTCTCTCCAAGCACCACTGTAGCCTGCAACGGTGAACACCTCCATCCCCATGTCAGGGACGTTGCTCGTGTGGTAGTACGGATCCTCTAACCGGTAGAAGGCCTGGACCACCTTGTACATGCCGCTCCTTGGATCCAGTCCTAGGCCGGCGCAGTAGCAGCAGTCCTGTCCAGACATTTGCAGGTCGTTGCGGTCGCCGTCCGGCAGCGTGAAGACATCCCTGGTGGCTGGGTTGAAGAGGTAGAGCCTGGTATCAGTGGGAGCGAGCACCAGGCCGTCACAGTGCGCAAAGTTGCGCACTCTTCTGAACTCACTGCCCAAGTCCTCGGCTTGCATGTCTGCCGCCACGGAGGCGCCTTGCTTCCACTGATAGAAGCGAATGTGTCTGGAGAAATCAGGGTCCAGGGTGTTGGGGCTGATGATGAAAGACGGGTCGTGCTCCCGTTTGGAGGCGGAGCACCGGAGATGGGCGCGGATGAAGGCGGGCTTCGAGATGATGGCTCGCCAGGCCTTGCAGACGGATTTGAACCGCAGGAGTGACTTGACAGGCAGCAGCACCAGGATCTCCCAAACAATCTCGTCCGGCAGCTGACGAGCACGCACGCTTCTCCTCCCCTTTGTTCCCGTCTTCTGCAGTTTCATGGCGTACGTGCAGCAAAGGAGAAAGATCGATGATTAATGAGGACTCAGCATTGGCAATGCATGTGTACGTGTGCATTAGATATATATAGTATAGATTTGCAACAGGCATGATGTTCCATTATGAGACGGACACGGCCGGCTTCCGTACGAGTCTCGGAACAGGAAAGCCACGTCCACAATTTATTCACAGCCAACAAACTGATCGAAGATATAACATTTTTTTTTCCGATCTCTTTGTAACCCGATCGAGCGAATATCAGAAGAAAGTCACCCTTTTAAATATAATAAGAAAAAAGAAATGGGGTCCAAACCCGCCGCCGACGACCTCGGATCGCTGGCGGCGGCTGCGTCTTTCCCGCTGCTCGTGTACGATCACGGCGAGCAGCCGGACAATTCCCAGATCATGTTCTCGGTCGCCGACGGATCCTCGCGCACAACCCAAGTCCCCGAGATGAGGAACCACAGATGCCTGGAGACGCCGCGCGGCTGGGTGCTGACAGTACACAACGCCTCCTTGAAGAGTTCGCTCTGGAGCCCACAGACCGGGGAGAAAATCGCGCTGCCTGCAATGGACAAGACGTGCCGGAGCACTGCCGTTGCCTGCTCTCTGACGCCGTCTCGTCCCCGGATTGCCTTGTCCTTGTCTACTTCCTCACGAAACCGGAGCTGCTCTTCTGTCAGACAAGAGGAGGAACTGCATGGATCAACCAATCATACGACGTTGGCCTCTGCAAACTCCCCAAGAGCAACTCTGTCCCCACCAAGATGACGATCAGTAGCATGGCTGCTGTAGGGGGGAAGTTTTACTTCCTCGATACGCAAGATGTGGTTGGGGTTCTCAGCTTTGCTCACGAACCAGAGCTGCATTTCGAGATGGCTACCTTCAACGCCACTATGCCCACTTTCGTCAGTGAAGCACAGCAGAAAGTCACCCTGCCTTACCTCCTGGAGTTATCGCAGGAGCTCTTTCTTGTCTGCCTTTTCTTCCATGGTTGCAGCCTCGAACGCATTGGGGAGGTTGGTGCCTACAGGATGGATTTCTCGAAGGAAGAATGGTGCAAGGTTACTGATATTGGTGATACAGTGTTTCTTCTTGGTCCTGCAAACTTTGCGGCCTCATGCTCTGCCATGGAGCATGGCCTGAAGAGGTCTTGCGTGTACTTTGCTTACGACTTTCTTGGGGACAGCAACAATTTCCACATCTTTGATCTCCAAGAAGGAACTCGTGAGCTTGCTGGGCCAACCCAGGACATTCCGGTTCTCTCTCAGAAACCATCTTGGATGGTTCCTGCTCTCCCGTAAAGCTGTTTCTCGTGAAACAGATTGCTGCCCTGCCATGTTCCTTTGTCACTGAGTTTAGTTACTGACTATGTTCTTGTGGTTTAAAGTCTTTATCAGGAATAATAGGGATGTCAACTTTGTCTTCTTTTCACTTTGGATAAGGAACTTGTCGTAACCCATATTTTCAGATATTCCCGAAGACTTAATTTGGTATTTTCCGAAGACTTGTATCGCACGAAAGGAAACTTGTAGATAGATTCCGAATCTGTTACTACAGATCGGAAGTCTTGTAGAACAAGGCAAGGACTCCTAGAGGCGGTAACAAGGACTATAAATATACATGTAACCCTCCGATGAGGGGAGATCAGAGATCATACACACTACCATATTCAATACGACATACACTGGACGTAGGGTTATTATCCTTCGGGAGGCCCGAACCAGTATAAAAACTCCCTGTGTGCCCTAGATCGATACCTCGATTGATCGTTGTTCCCCGAACCAAATATTTGCCGTTCTCTCGATTATTCGAGCGACGACAGAACTGTTTATATATACTTTGGTATACTTGAGAATATGTGTTAAGAATTCCCTAGAAAAAAGTATGCACTAAGATTGTCAGCTGCTATTTTGTTGATCTTCATAGAATCATAGTTAAGTTCTTTAGAGCGTCATGGAATCTATGATTATTCTCTTGAAAGAGTAGCTGGGTTATGTAACTTATGTTTTGAGGATATATGCACATTAACCCTTGTTTGCACGTGCTGTTTTAAAAAGCTCAGTGTTATGTTGAAGATATACGAGACCATCGAGTCCGAGATAGGAACTGTAGGGCGCAGTTCTTGGGCGTTGCAAGGAGGAAGCGAGGTTGTGGATCCTCGCAGGAGCGAAAAGATTTGAGATATGGAATATGAGCCCCGCTCAAGTCGCATTGGATCATCCTGTGGCTAATCAAGGGTTGTAACATAGGTTGCATGTAGTGCGTTGCGTTCTTCTGTCACCATGAAAATTTGGTGGCTGTTTCAAGGGAACCGATGTAATCTGAACTCCGTACTTCGGTGCTTCTCACCCTTCTTTCTTCTACACATCTCTGACACGTACCAACCCCTCACCCCCCTTACAGCGTTCCTATTCCTTTCTTTGGCTCTGTTTACAACATGTTCTGTATTATTGTCATTTATGCAGGGCTATGGTTATTTCTGTAGTGTGAAGGCTGCGATGCCTGCCAGCTGAACCTGCAATGACATGTGTTGTATGCTGTATGACTGTGGTGAAGAACGTAAGGAAAAAAAAAACTTCTAGGATACTTTTGTCTGTGACACTTTTTGTGTACTACTGCTTCAGCTGGTGTGTTGATAAGTCCTTCCGTTTCCGGTCACAAAGAACATGCATATGATTGCTGTAAATGACCAGTGGAGTATATACTTGAAATGAATGTTGTGGCCTATATGTCGTTGTACCTAGTGGTATTGTTCCTGTTCGTTGCTGGATGAAATGAATTCCCTCCCAACCTCGGTCATAGCTGAAGGGTTATTTGTAGCTTTCCTTTAGTTATTGTCAAAAAGATTGCAGTAAATTGCACTAGTAGACACCAATGACTTATGCAATGGCAAGATATCAGGGTTGAAGAGGCTGTTTGGTTGAAACAGACAACTTGTTTAAGTTGACATTACCATTGGCCTCATTTTCACAAGCTACCGTTAGCAGTGACCAAAAGGCTGCTCTCTGGATAGAACATACAGCAATGCTATGCTTATCCACAATTAAGTACTCAAATTACACGCCTCATACAGCTACAGTGCAAAGTTTTATACTCAAATTATGCAGAACAAAAATAGGAGTACATGAAAGAAAAGGAGCATCCACAATCCACATTGTATCGAACAGACTGATTTTGGACATCTGGAAATAAAGATCCGAAAAGAAGTCAGAATCTGCCGGAGTTTTACACTCAAGTTGCCATCACCATTGGCCTCTTGTGGCCCTGCAGAAGCTGCCGGAGTTGCTGGTAACCATGGCGATAGTGCTCAAGTGAGAAGCAAAGCTGCCTGATTGCCTCCCGCTTCCCCTCCGCGCTGTCGAATATCATAAGCTTCTGCTTCTGAACCTCTTCCTCGAGCTCACTAACCTGTGCACGCAGGTCTGACAGGGACTTGCGCGCCACATCTGCCTCCTCAATAAGCTTGACATGCTCCAGGTGCAGCTGATGCAAATGCATGTCCATCTCCTTCATCTTTTCATCACGAGTAGTGACATCGATCAGCAAAGCGGACACCCTGTTATCAACTGTAGCTTTCTCTGAAGACAGCAGTTCGAGCCTCGTCTTAAGATCGACAATGGCTTGATTCAGTTCAGATATTTGTTTCTCGCTCTCAAGGGATGCTTCTGCCTTCTCAGCACTAATTTGTTCAAGCTGTGCCTCTGCGTATGTCAACCTTTCTCCCAGAGAAGCATTAGCTTCTGACAGTTTTTGGATTTCAGCACTAAGAGAGGATTTTTCCAGCAAAAAATGTTCCTGATTATGAGCAACCGAGGCATTTAAGTCGCTGGTTGCCTGTTCCAGATCCTTCACACGGTCCTGGAGCAGTGATTTCTCTTGCATAGCTTTTTCCAGCTCATCTTTCAGGTTCTTTATTGTACTCTGTAGCTCCCTGACCTCAGCCCTTGAATCCTCTAGCTGCCTATGAACTTGCTCAAACTTCATAGTACGTTCCTCAAGCACTCTCTTCTCAGTTGAATCACTTTGTAGCCTTGCTTGCGGTTCAAGGATAATTTCTTGTAGCCTCATAATCTCAGCTGAAGAATCATCTAGGCTGCGAGATGCCTGTTCAAGCTCCATTACCCGTGCCTCGAGCTGTGATTTCTCTTGAGACACCTTTGCTAAGTCACCTTCAAAATTCTTGACAACTTCCTGGAGATTTCCTAGTTCAGTCTCAAGAGTAGACTTCTCACGGAAATACTTCTCAGAAACTTGCTCAAGCTCTTGTTTGCACTTTTCGACCTCTTTCTTGTTTTCCAGAAATGAAGCTGCCAATTCTTCCTTTTCACTGCTGACTTGGTTGAGACTCTCCTCAAGTCTTTCGCACTGGCAGTGCATGTTCTTTTCTTCAAGTGCCTCTAGTTTTTCCCTTGCTTCCTGAAGCTCCTCTTCTAGCTCAATAATCCGTTCATTCAGTGCATAAGAAATCCCATTGCCATTTTCTTCTCCCGTTTCATCAACCTCGGAATCTGATTCTGAAGAAGAAGATGATGATGAGCCATCACTCCCTTTCTTGGAAATATCTGAGCTTCCACCAGAACCAAGGAAAACATCAAAGCCAGCTGCTCTTGTTTTGTTCTTTTCTTTTGGTTTCTTTTGTTCCATGCTAGGCTCAGGAGATGGTGAAGTACATTGTGTCTCGGAATCAGTTTCAGATATACCAGACCCTTGAGACTGCAGCGATGATGGAATATTCTTGCGCAGTTCCCCAGTCACATTATCATAACGCTCAGCAAGAGCACGGTACATACGATAGAAGTTCTCAACATGAGTTACAAGTAATGGACGCTTTTGATAATACATCTCTGCCTTCTTTGCAAAAGAATCACCATCATCCTCAATGAGCTTCAACATTTCTTTAACTTGTTTATCCATCTCTATTTGTTCAGAAGTAATAAAAGTCAGAAAACTTTGTGCCCTTTACAATTTCATCACCACAAAACATAACGCAAATGGAGGGAGCATATAAAATATAGAACATTGAACAAATTCCTGCGGATTTCTATACCTTGCTAATAACAAAAGTATCTAGGTAATAACAAAAGTATCTAGGTATATATATATCAAATAGGAGAGTTGCTACCTTCCAAGTTCTCAGCAAGCCATTTGGAGTTTTTGGGGCTAATATGGCTGTCCCACCACCATGAATGGGACTTCCTCGTTGGCATTCTGTGCATGCGCTTCATTGTCACCAAAATTAGGAAAAAGCTCTTCTAAGTAGACCTGGTCATGATTGACAGAGAAGGCAAAAATCAGAATGTGAAAACTGTGGAATGATTTTCATCTTGTGATAAAGAGTAATGTGCAATCCCAGAACAAATATTTGAGACATGGCCTTGCAGTAGTAATACGAAACATATAATCTCAAACTGTTACAAATAGAGAACTGGCAACATATTGGAGAAAAAGGAAAACATGAGACCACACGCAGTAGCATCTATGGGAAGATTACATATAAACAAAAGATACAAAATGTGGGAAAGCCCTGCATGGTATGAGCTTAATCTGCAATAAACCAACTCGCGAGCATGTCAGAAGCAAAGTAGATCTTGTGCTGCCTATCAATAGAGAAGTACTGTTTCCACATTATTAAAAAAAGTGAGGAAAGAGGAGGCCGAAAAGGACCGAGCATCTCAAATTCCAGATATGCAGGGATCCGAATGTTGATTGGCTAACAAAAAGATGCAAACTATAACACCATTTATGGATGAATTGTGATTTATCAGATAATCAGTCATCAATGATTTTTTTTCAGAAAACCCAGGACCAGAAATTGATTAGCATCAGGGACCCGATATGGAATTGAGGAGCAATTGTTACTGAAAGGTTAACCCATCAAATAGAAAGAAAACATCCCTACAGCAGTACCTTGTTGAAGTTATTGATGTACGAAAGAACACAAGTACCTTCGTTTATGAGAGATCTAACCATTAAGTATGAACCTATTTAGCATTTGGTGCACATATTTAGATGCCATATATTATGTAAAAGCAATTAGCCAGACTTGTGTGTTGTGGTTTCACCCAGATTGCATATCTCCCAGATAAGTAGAGTAGTCAACATATAAATGTGCTCAAGGTAAAGTAAACAATTTTGGAATTTGAAAATGGTGTGTAGTGAATACTGGTGAAAGTGAAGTCGATCAAATATTTCAGGTACGAATATTAGTTGGGAAACTCCATGGAACAGACATGCTAGGACTTGGTTATCACAAACCACAGTGCAAAAACATGTGGCAACTGCATCTTCTTATTAGGTAAGAGATCGAGAGAGAGCGTGATTCAATGAACTCGAATAAGCTGCAACAGCCATGATGAATAGACAGAGAATTTGCTTTGTCCCACCGCATCCCAGTTATTAGATCAGAAGTTCAGGGCTGAGCTCAAAATTGCCGTGACAGATGTTCTCCAGTTACTGTCAACCTCTATCCACCCAATAATTGAATGATAGTTGAGACTAGTCGATGAAGTGAACAATAATTGTTAGTGATCCACGTAATATGGTCCAGCATAAGCCTAGATGGACACATGCAGGTATCGGTGGGAAGGGGTTGAGGGGCAGTGGGGCACACCATAGGGATAATCTAGTACATCCTGATGTCAACTGCAATTTTCAAGAATTGCCAAGAACAGTACACCTATCTTGGAATCTCTGGATTATACTCTCTATTGATTTCTTATAGGAAATTATGCCATGCATGTAAATTTATTCACACAGTTATACATACTATGCATGTGAATTTATTCATTTCTTATGGGAAATTATACCTTGCATCTGAATATGGCAATAATTAGGGAATACAGCTTGGCAATCTAGAGACTGGAATCATTCATACAGTCAATCTCCCAAAAATAACCGTTTGTAAAGATCCGTTGTCACCAGATTCATTCATACAGCCAACCTCCCAAAACCAATCGTAAAGATCTGTTACCAGTAAAATAATTTTTTTCCTAAAACTAGTTGCAAGCCTTTTAATCCAACAGCTGCGAATGAGTACAAGCACCAGCTAAGATGGTCACTGCATGCATGCTCTAGAGCCAACCTGGCAAACTTAAAAATCTTGACGGATCTTTCAACAGACAAAAATCTCTTATAAACGCCAAAATTGACGACGCTGCACAAGACTGATCTTCCCTGGAAAGGCCCCAACAGGCACAGGATGTCCGAATGTGTGAACGGGTTCTTCGTGTTAAAAAGGGGGCTACACATACCAGGAATGGCTACGCGTAGCAGCTTCAGGAGAGAAGCTCTGTAATTGTGACATCTGAGTACGCTCAAGCAGGTTTTCTTCGTCTACGGATTACGAAAGGTCAGTATAATCAATGAACCAACTACCTTACGATTCGGCTGAAAGGGACGGGAATTTAAGAAGTCAAATTCCCCAGGGGAAAAACAATTGTTTCTTTTGGTAGGCGTCATGCAGAATCATCAATATGAATCAAGAAAGCACACTAGCCGCACCGAAAGTTTGAAATCAAACCGTCAGCCCTTTTCCGTGGGCATATGTGAGAGACGGAAAAGTAAAAACAAAAATCACGAAAAAGACTAGGCAGTCGAGCCAACAACCCTACGAAACATGCAGAGCACTCAACACAAAATCGATCCATTTGAGATTAGGAACGTTTCCGCCACCAAATACACAAGAAAACGGCTCCTCGATGCGAAAACGCATCTGAATCACATCATCACAATACATGGAAAGAGAGAACAAACAGGACGGCGGCCGCAAGAGCTTACCAAGAGGAGATCAGGTAGTCTCCTTCCCCCGCCTGGAGTGGGGACTGGAGATGGCGCTGAGGCGAGAGACCCTGTGAGGCTGTGAGAGCGCGCTTACGGCATTGTGTCAAGACTCGAGACTGTGCTGCTGAGCGTTTTAAGGACAGAGGAGAGGAGAAGTACCCTGGAGCCGAAATGACGATCTTGCCCTCCGCGTGGTAGCTTCGTGGGGTAGCCAGCGACCGGTGAGACTTCGGTTTTTCTGGGTGATGATGAGCTGGACGCGTTTACGGGCCCGGGGCCGGTGGGTTACGAGTGAGGTTAATCGGCGGGAATGCGGGGATGGTCTGGACTGTGGGAGTGGTTAATTAATCCGCGGACACCTGGGCTGAGCTCATGAGACCGGGACCCACGCGGCGCGGCCGCTGAGGTTTGAATTTTGAACTCTGGTGCCGCGTCTTGTTGTATGAATTCGGGTGCGTTCGCTGCATGGGGTCTAAAATTTAGAGGATTTTTTCAATGAATATTGTGATTACAAATAAAATTTAATTACGAAACTAACTTCAGGACTCCACTCGAATTCGCGAGACGATCTAATAAGGATAAGTAAGGCGTCATTAGAAGATAGTTATTGTAGCATAACGGTAGCAAAATATAGAGTAATTAAGCTCATTAGATTCGTCTCGCGATTTAGAGAGGGGATCGTGACATAGATTTTATCATTAAATTAATAAAAATATGTTTAAATAGTAAGATTTTTTTGATGTGATAGGTCTAAAATTTTAGAAGGGGTTCAACGAACGCAACCTTCGTAACGCACTGGGTCGTTGATTAGTGTTTTGTCTCTTCTTCGAATGTATACAAGACCAAAAAGGAGTTCCTTTTGCGCGTATTCTGATATCTAGCAAGAATGATTTCGGGAGCTTATTTTGAGATCACGTGATATTCAAATGGCAATTAAACTACGTACTTATTTCTTTTCCTCTACTTAAAATGAAAGAGCTCATTCGTTCGAAAAAAGATATTCAAATGGCAATTTGCTTCGGTGCATATAGCTTCAGCCCTCCGTGCAATTATCGTGCACATGCGCACTTGTTTTCCGTAGTTTTCTTTTGTGTGTGTGTGTATATTCCGCCCTTCCGTATGAAACCAATAATTGAGCTTATTTGACATGCACAGATGCACTCCGTTCGCGCATCATATGAAAAATAAGCATTACTCGATTTATTTTAGTGATGTTGGTGACCTGTCCATATGCACGATCATTGCTGCAGTCATTGACCAACAACCAATGCAACGTAAGGCAGATGCACGTGGACCAACAGCTCATGTCATATGGCGCGATTCCTAAACTCGCTAAGATAAAATGTGAATGCATTATTGGCTGGACGACGGGTGTTGGAAATTCGAAACTGAAAAATCAGAATCCTCAAGCATAACTGCCTTTACTGTATTTCTTAGTACTTGCGAAGCTACTCGCATTTTCGTTATGAGTGTGCGTGCGCTGTGAGTGTTTGAGTTGTACTGTGCAATCACAAAAAAAAGAAGAAGAAGCTACTAGCATTTTCGTGTGCTTGCACATGGTGGTTTTACGCCACTATAAACCAGTATCAACGATATGTATGGCGGCTATAGAGAGTGAAATGCTTGTTAACATGGGGAATGCGCGTGCTTCTGTTCAGCTCAAGATATTGTTTTGCTCCCGGTATCAAACACCATAGATCACCGTCAAAGGCGGGAAGAAAAGAGCACTTCTCCGACTCCTACGTTTCTGATACACCAGTAAGACTGACTCCAATAAGAGGAGTCAGTTTTGAGAGGCAAATCCATGGTTGCCTCCTGTAAACAGTATTTTACCAATCCCTCTCCAACCATCGGCTACAACAGTGTTGGCACTTTCGACAGGCAAATCAACGTGCGGCGCCTCGCTCCTCCACGGATGCCCAGAGCTCGCTCGCACTCGCCCGGCGCTTAGCTCGTCTGCGGAAGGCGCTGCTCGCCCTCGCTCGCCCGACGCGCAGTTCCTCCACAGACGCTCGCCCGCGCACCGCTCGCCTCGTTCCTCCACGGACGCCAGAGCTTGCCAATGTCGCTCGCCTCCGCTCGCCCGCCACTTCAGCGCACCGCCGCGACCATAAATGCCGCCTTCCACACCGCAGCCGCCTGTCCCGCCGACCACCGCGCGCCGGCCGCGCCGCTGGGCGAGGGAAGTCAGAGGACGCCGGAGCTCGCCTCGCTCCTCCGCTGGCGGCGGGGTAGGCCATCGTCGCCGCCTCCTATCGGAGCCGGAGGAGAGGCGAGAGGGGTGCTCGGACGATCGTGCAGCAATTACCGATGCGGCGATGCCGGTGACGACAGAGCGAGGTGAGGGCTCTGTGTCGGTGCGCGCCTGAGCCATGAGGTGGAGGCTTGCGCCCGCGCCACCACTCGTCGCCAAAGGCGACTTCCACGCGCAGCCGTTCGTCGACCTTCGACTTCGAGTTCTCCAACGTCTTCGACCACGCGCCGACGAAATCCGACGAAATCCCAAGCCAATCGGGCCCTCTCGCCGCCGCAGGCCATGCTCCCGCGCCGCGCTACCTCCGTGCCGCGCCGCCGTCCTCCTCCCCACGTGGACAAGCGTCGACAATACAAGCCCCGCATCGAGCAGCCGTCGTGGACGCGCGCGCTGGCCTCACCACTCTTCGCCGTCGCGCACGCCACTGCCCTGTGCCGGTGCCCCGCCGACACCGTCCCATTCCCGTCGCTCGCCTTCGTCCCCGCCTCGTCGAAGCTCGTCGTTCTCTCCTCGTCGCGTGGCCTCACGTGCTGCTTCTCCCTCGCCGACGACGCCTACTTCGTCTGCAACCCGGCCACGGCGTGCTGGGCGGGCGTCCCGTCCCGTAACCTCCCCCACGCGGATGCATCGGAGGAGAGAGGAGATCCATTTCTACGTCTTCTCTCTTCTCCAATGCAGTTTGCCACATGTGTTTGCCTTATCTGTTGAAGCTGGTTTTCAGGAGGCATAATACACCATGTGAGCTATATATGCATTTGCATCTAGCTGTTGAGGTCGGCCTAAAATAAAAACATTTTCTACCTTCAGAGTAGTAACCGGGCATATGAAACATATGGTGACACGAGACAGTTGTCCGAGTTGGGAGTAGCAGAGCAGCCGAGCAGGGGAACACATGACCAAATGCAGAGGGGTAGTTTTGGAAACCCGTGTAGGTAGTGGGCCACGAGAGGTGAGAATCACGAGGGGTCGACGGCAGCGTCCCCGTCCCCAGCGGCAGGTACGGTGGCGCTGGAAGCCGGCCCGGAAGGCCGGGCCCGCCGGCCGGCGCGCGCGCGATATTTGTTGTTCGAATCGAAATCCGCGGCGGGAGACGAGGATGAGTAGCTGGTCCGTCTCGTGGCTGTTTCGGTCGAAGCTTAGCTTTGGGTGCGTTACAATCCGCCACTTCGGTTTGTTCTTGTTGGAATTTTATGTCTTTCAACATTATTCCGTCAGTTTATATTACGATTATTTCATTCACTCAATGTGGAGTTGGTATTCTTGAAATATGACGGGGAATTAATACTTGGTGCGGAATAACTCGTGGTGCCGCGGACGTTTGCGCTGGATTGTAGAGGAATCAATTGATGTCGACTCTGTTGGAAATATTTATATGTACGTACATGATATGACTCGGATATAAGCACATGCGAACTGTTTGGATTTGCATTGCAGGATCAGCTCTATACTATAGGTTGCTTGGGATTGATCTCATATATATACAACCTATAATCGCGACGTATAACTCACACTTACTCGCACTAATAAAAACTGACCTGATCACCCTGGTTGGGTATGCAAGGAGACAGAGGGTAGCTAGATCGTATCGCCACGAAATTTCCTACACTTATTAATTTCGGTCAAGGCGGGCGTGCGAATAATACTGTATGCCATGCATTGGCAGCACATCAATCATCAACAAAAGTGGACACTGTTTCATCAGGATTAAAGCGAGGAAGCTACGCGCAGCGCGCGAGACACGTTTACGGGACGTGTCGCGGCCGCGGAACAGCCAGCGGCATATATACGAGACACGTGTTTATGCAGAGTCATGATCGATCGTCCCATCCACCCGGCCAGCCCCGGTCTTGTCTTGCCCAGCCCATACAGAGTCTCTTCCATGGAGACGGTTTAATTTTTTTTTCCCTTTTCCTTTTCCTGTTGTACGTGGGTGTGTGGTGTGATCGCTCCATGGTACTGTACGTTTCGCCGCGACGCCGTACGTGCCGTGCTCGTCCGTCGCCGGAGCACGTGGACATAGCGGGCCCAAGGAACGCGGGGTGGCGACGTTGCGGCAGCTCCCGCCGCGCACGGGAACGAGAAAGTGTACGTACTTGGTACCGAACGTGTCGGAGTCGTTGGCAACGGCCGCGTCCGATCATCATTTATTAATCCGCAGCAAATCAACTCGCGGCGATCCATGCCCCACGTACTCCGCCCTTGAACAAAACTGCGAGAGAGAGAGAGAGTACAGATCAAAAGCGCCCTTCTACGATCGACGTCATGCCCACGGATTTTTGGCGTTCCGTGTTCAGTGATTGAAGCCTAGCCAGTTCCATACTTTTCCATGACATTGCGCAAAACTGAAACAGGGAGCGAAGCTCTCGGCCTCTTTGCTGAACATAGGCCCGTTACCTCTACACCGGCCCACTAAATTCTTCCTTACTTAACCTCAAAAAAAAAAAAAACTAAATTCTTCCTTACTTCCCTGCTGCTCGGCTGCTCTCACTTTTGATCCCCGTTTCTCATCAACATCTACTACCATCGGTTAATGTTCAACAACTAATCACGGAGACGGAGTATAAGGAAAACCAAAAAGAAGAAGACATCATGAACTCACAAGCGAATTTATCGGTACTCTGCTGTACAAAAACCAAACGATACCATTGCCATGCGTCGAGGGAAGGGAACTGTACAAGCTGCACAACACAGTCGCACAACAGGTGTCGATCACACAGGTGCATGCAAGCACGCAACGAGAACAAGTCAAGACACGAAGACATGATCCATCTACAAGAGAGCATGTCTCAATGCATCATCAGACCCGGCGGTCAGGCGCCGCCGCGCCGGCTATCGCGGCGACCTTCTTCTCCAGCTCCGGCTTGTTGGCCCCGACGAGCTTGTCCACCTGCTTCCCGTTGTTCAGGAAGAAGAACGTCGGGGTCGCCCGGATGTCCCACGATGAGCTGAAGTCCTGGCGGAAGAATCAAGGCAGGCTCAGTGGTGGCTTTTTTTTTTTCGCCACTGGAACTTGGCCTGGTGCGTGTGACATGTGCGACAAAATACAGTTCAGATAAAACAAACAT
The DNA here is from genome assembly GCA_012490785.1 of Eragrostis nindensis. Classification (NCBI taxonomy): domain Eukaryota; kingdom Viridiplantae; phylum Streptophyta; class Magnoliopsida; order Poales; family Poaceae; genus Eragrostis; species Eragrostis nindensis. The sequence goes on along the minus strand of JAAXCT010000001.1, from coordinate 977,618 downwards.
TAGAATTTGCCAATTTGCAGTGGTTGGTGATCTTAGGTGCCGTTCGGATACCCCTATAAAAACTTTAGAGGGGTCACATCAAAATGCCGGCACGATTTATGTGTACTAAACAAAGTCAAATTACAAAACTAAGTCCAGGACCCCCCATCTATTTCGCGAGACGAACGTAATGAGGGTAATTAAGCGGCGATTAGACGATGGTTACTGTAGCATCACTGTGTCAAAACATTGATTAATTAGGCTCATTAGATTCGTCTCGAAAAATAACGCCCATCTGCAGAAAGGTTTTGCAATTAAATTTTATTTAGTACCCCTAAATAGTAAGATTCTTTTTACTTTAGAGGGGTATAAATTTAGAGGGCACTTTAGAGGGGGATCCGAACGGCACCTTAGCCACACTACTCAAGTAATAATAGTTTCCTTTCAACAGTGGAGATTTAGATGCAAAAAACAATCTGTCTCAGAAGATACGACTGCGTTGTAATTCATGAATCAAAAATACCAGAGTCCACTGAGGATAATGGTGAATGGTTTGAGAAAACGTTACTATTAACTCGTCGACATCTATTGTCAAGAACATGAACTGGGGGTATGTCTGTGACATCTCTGCATACAAGGGCGAAATGACCCGGCATGGCCCACACCAGGTAGCACTGAAATTTGCAACCACCTACAAAGCATCCATAAATTCAAGTTATTAATTTATACCTGTGCGAACACAATTCAATCTATCAGCATAAAAAATTATTTCAAAAAAAGTTAAAAAGCATCTGTTTTCCCTTATCAAGATGTCACTGAAGGACAACGCAAATTTTCATGGGGACAGAAAACTAGTAGTGGATGCCACATAATCAGAAGAAAGTTTGTTTGTACGTAAATAGCAAGAGCCACCACAGTTCATATTGATTAATATGGTAATTCTGAACTTCTCAGGACTAATCATGTCTATTATGCCTTTACTGGTTGGAATTATTCTAGTTAGTTTAGTCTGAATTTATCATTGAGTTACAGATTTTGAACGAAGACAGAGCCGGCATACATCCATCCATTGGAGCAGCTTGAAAGATCATTACAAAAGAAGATGAGGTAATCTAGTTTCTAAGTCTCCTACTATCAAATGAACAAGAAAAGTATAATATTGTCCAGTAAAAGGTGACAGAAAAGCTACAACCAGTATGCTTGTACGCTACAGGGAGAGATGGTTTCTCAGTTTCTATCTTCTATCAAGACCTGAGTAGGTTTCACTTACAATTTTCCCATCCTTGTTCGCCTCTGAAACTTTTTGGTCCCAGTCCTCTTTGCTTGTTACGACATGAACGTTGCCACCTCCAAACTTGATCTTGTCCTCGTCATCTCCGTGCTGTTCAGGCAAAGAAACCACAAGTCGATTCGAAAGCAGACAATATATTCTGTATGTAGAGTAGTATAGTGTGTTTGCAGGAAGGCAGACCTTTGCGGTGCAGCAACACCTGAGGAGCTTCAAAACCATTATCAACAGTAGAAACCTGACAGAACTGCAAAATCTGTTAGACTTGATTTGAAACAGAAGGAAATTGTGACAGAACGGAACGAACACTGCGCCAGCAACCAGCAGCAAAAAAGGATGCTCGCCGCCTACGATATACTACTACAGGTGCCACACAGCATGTTCAGTCGACCCTTGACAGTGCTATACCATCCACACACCGATGATTCAGGCTCCAAACATCTGACCTACTGGTGCAAAGATGGTAGGACCAAACTTCCTGGCCTCGGCCACTGCTTGACGCATCTGCCACCAAAAAGTGGTGGTGGCAGTGCTAGTTGGTACATGAATTTTAGGAGAGTCGGCCTCCAACACACCATCACAAGAACAGGACCCATGAGCGATAAACAAAGCGTCTAAATTAACCCGACAACTCTCCAGATCCAGAACTCAGATGGACCGGAACAAATTATCCACGGAATCGCCAAGCGGTCCAGAAAGGAAAACCATCGCGAATACACGAAAAACTAATTTCTTCGAAACTCTCGCGCATAGCAGCAAAATTGAAAAGAGAAAGCGGCTCCCAAGAAGCAGCATATGGGCGGACATGAATGATCAGGCTGGAATCTGGAGAGGGTTCGATTCGGTACCTGGGGCTGGAATCGGAGGGTAGGATTTGGCGCCAAAGGAGATAGATGGGTGAAGCCGCGAAGAAGCCGGACAGCCGCAGGAGCAGGGGAAAGGGAAGCCGCCAACGAGGAACCTGTTGATTTGTAGTATCGATGGGCGGATAAAGCTCTCGCAGTACTTGCCTTCCATGTGATTTGGATGAATTAGAAAGCACTAATCACCATCAACAACGGTGGCGTCGTGCTGTGCTGTGCGTGTCGAGCTTTTGGGGAAAAATCTGTCCGTTTCAATTCATCGCTGCCTGGCGTCCCTTGTGGTGGGGCCCAATGCAATGTGGAGAGAGTGACGGGCATGCAGATCCGTCCGTTTCGCCGGCGGGTATAAAACCAGCCTCTCATGACTGCAGATTTCATGGAGCATGGATCTTCCTTTCTCTTTCATTTCTCTTTTCTCCCTTTTGGTGACAGACATCTGCTCTACAGTCGGACCTCCTGATTTGAATCTAAACGTGTTCTGAATTGTATAGTTGTATAATATACTACCTCCGTCCCAGAATATAAGCATTTCTAGGTTTATTAAAAGTCAATCAGGTTCAACTTTGACTAGCAATAGCTATAAAAATAAAATAATTTAAATATGAAGAGTTGCATATTAGGATAGTTGATTTCACAATGAATCTAACAACATCAACTATATATAATGGAGTGCTATAAATATTTTGCTATTGATGGTCAAAGTTAAGGAAGCTTGACTTTGACCAAACCCTGGAATGCTTATATTCTGGGACGGAGGGAGTAGTACTATAAGACTGACTCCAGCAATGGGAGGCAATCCCAAATATGCATCTCAATCTATCCTTTGCATCACAAAAATCACCTTCAACAGAATAGCCAAAAGAAGTAAGCATTTTGCATTTGAGGAGAGAGAAGATGCAACAATGCACTCCCTCTCTCCTCGAATGCATTTGAGGCAGCGCCGTGGCCGGGCTGGCCTGGGTCGCCTACGCGGCGCGCTGGCGAGAGGCGCAGGCCAGCGGCAGTTTGACGACGGGTGGAGAAGGCAGCCCGCGGGGAGGAGCAGGAGGCAGCTGCGCTCGTCCACGCCATGCGCCGCCGCGACCTTCAACGGCCCGCTCGTCCAGATGCAGCGCGCGGGCTGCCTGCCGCCGAACGAGAACCTGCCGGAGAGAGAGAGAGAGGAAACCGGCGAAGGGTGGGGCGGAGGAAGCCATGGAGGCGAGCGAACGGCGGGGAGGCGCGGCTGGGACGTGAGCGGGCGGCAGAGAGGCCACCAATCGGTTCGCGCCACAACGTCCTCCCGCTTCTCCTCCTCGCCTGCCTCGCTGCGTCCGCCGGCGCCGAAGCGCCGCGTCCTCAGGCAACCGCGCTCTTCATCCTGGCCGCCGGCGTGTTCCGCGCGGGCACCGCGGTCGGGCAGCAGCTCCGCGTGGCCGCCAAGACGCTGCAGCTGCTGCAGCTCGAGGCGGCGGCGCGGAGGCGAGCGGCGCCATCCACCTCAACCTCGAGCAGCGCCGCGCCGCACTTCCTGGTCTGCTCTCCCCGCACTAGCTGCTCATCGATTCCCGTCGGAATCCCGGCCGCCTCCTTCCCCACACGCAGCCCTCGCTGCTGGATGCGCGCGAGCTCGATTCCGTGCAATTGCGGCGAGCTGATCCGATGCTGGTGCCCACCAAATCAAGTCATCGCGGGGTGCTGCTACTGTGTGCTGTTCAGCATCCGCAAGAACGCGGTTGCTCAGCTCGCGCTGGTGAGTTGCTTGATGTGCGCGCAAGAGCCATGCGTGGTGGTGCTTGATGATTTGGTTTCTGGTTTCAACTGATTCCAATCTCATGCCGTGGTGCAGGGCCAATCGGGTAACTTTGGCCTGAGTTGTGCTGCTCTGCTTTGTAATTTGTGCGCTGGTTCGTTGCAACTTGATTTGCGACTGGCTTTGAGCTAGATTTGTGGTCGGTGTTGGGAGCGATTCGGGGCTGGTGGCGGTGACCTCGATTCGGCCTCCGTGGTGGCAGCCGCGACGCTGGCGAAGGCAGAGCTGTCCCACCAATTTGATTCCGCCGCCGTCTTCTTCGGCGCCACCGTCGCCGTTGCCGCGGCCGTCGTCGCGTGGAGCTGCTGGGATACCTCGCACGCAAGGCCGAGCTCAGCAAGATGGCGGCGCCCAGGGTGCGGCGCGGGGCGGGGCGCGGGGTGGCCCGGGCTCAGGGATGGTGCTGAGCTTCATGGAGGATCCGCGCGGGAGGCGGAGCTCGGCGGCGCGCGGGGCGGTTGGATGCGATGCGAGGATGCAATTTCTGTTGGAGAAGAAGAGATGGGAAGGATTTGCAAAGTACTGCAGACGGTAGGCAAAGGTCCTTTTGCATCTGAAAACTGGCTCTCCTTGTTGGAGTCAGTCTAACACACTACATTTGGCATTTGCACACAATAGGATTTCCGTGTATTTCGCTTTCAAATTTTGAATGTGTCAAATCCATTTGTCTGGTTACATCTCGCCTGAAGACATCATGGGAACAAATAAAACCTTATGTAGACATCCCACAACGACCATTACCAGAAATTAACAATTTAAGCGAAACAGCAGCGGCCTACAAGCAGGAAACTGGCTCATGCCACCTCAATTCTTAAACTGGCTCATGCCACCTCAATTCTCAGAGCACCATATGTGCAGCAAAAAGGCGCCATATTACAGAGTGCGCCTGAAGTAATCCGCTGAGCAACAGACAAAATTATTTCTTTCTCGACACTCTGCGAATGGTGACAGCAAATTGCCAGCTAGAATCTCAGATGCAATCTTTTCTTGCTGTAGAAACGCTGACAGCTAGACTGGAGTGAAGGGAAACAAAAAACAATGCACAAGGTGAAAATTTGGTACAGTTAATAGTGTGTCAAGTAGCTTTCTCCAGATTCTCAGCCTCCCGCCGCCTCCTCTCTTCAGCCTCCTCGCACAATCTCTCCTCTTCACGCCTCAATGCTTCGGCCTCCTCTTCCCGTTGCCGTTGCTCAGCCTCCTCACGCTCCCTGCGCTCATCCTCCGCATCCTCTCTTTCATCAAGATAATCAAACTCCTTCTCTGCAGCCATAGCTTTTACAATAGGGTCTCGCAGCTCGGATATCAAGCCCCCGCCCACCTTGTACTCTTGTTCATCACCGATAAGGAACAACCGCTGATCAGGCCCTGATGCCATTGGTATGTCGACGGCTAGGAGCTTCAGGTCATACTGCAAAGGAAGTAAAACAAGATCAGAAAACAATCTGTCATAGATGAAAGTGTAAAGATCAAGGTAAAACCACTCATCACTGTCTTAAGAAAAATATATGGTGTGGTTAATTTCTTCATAATTCAAATAATACTAAAAGTAGTACTTCCCGGATTACTAACTTCATGGAACATGTTGTCCACCAACTTTATTGTCATTCATTGCACAAAAATGCTGTCGAATCGTCCACATAGCACATTTGATGAAGAAGCAAGATTTTCTCTACTTATAGAACTAAGGGAGAAGCACAAAACAGAACGGAGACCTATTTAGTCTGATTTTTCACCGTGTGTCTAGACGTTTGTTTTTTTACCAAAGACATGAGATCTCAATCCTATTGTGCATATATAAGCAGCAGAGTTCAATTTAGTGCACTGAAGCAGTGAGACAATTCAATTACCTGTCCCTTTTTCTTCTTGACCTCCACACTCACGAGACCTTTTCTTTCTGCTCCTTTGATGGGGAAGATAAGGAAGCACCGTTTGCCACCAAGCTTAAATTTGAAGTCCTTCAATTTAGGTCCCCCTCCAGACATAATGTATGCCCTGACGTCTGTACCAGTCAAGGGTGCACCCATGACTTCAAGGATTGCTGCAGATGTGTTGAGTTTTGTCATAGCCAGCCGGTAAACCTTGTCAGGGTTTATTGTCAACCTTGCACGGGCATACATAACCTATAAACCAAAGATAGATATTGATATCATTTGAACCTAGCCAAACAGGGCAAAATCTGCCAAGCAAAGTTGCAATGATATAGAACTGTCAGTTACATAATTTCATGAGGTGTTCAAAATGGTAACAGAGTGAGGGGAAAAAACGCTAGCCACAAACTGATGGCAATAAGGTACAGTGTTTGCAAAGTAGATTAGACTGGACAATTTGCAGTTAACATTAAGTCTATATACTCTGAAAGTCAAGTTCATGATTCTCAGACACTTCATAATATGTTGTAGCAGCTGACCAGACTATTTCATTTTTTTTCAAATCAATATGATCAAGACCACAAGCACCCAGAATGACATAAATGTAGGCAAGGTATGCTAAAGTGTCCAAATCCGATGCAAGACCATCTACTATATATATGATCCTATTACAGGGTTGAACCTCTATTTGTGTAAAACTTAAATAAGAATTTTATCTGTAGAAAAACGAAAATTGAATGAATGCAGCACTTTGTGGCATGAGCAATGGCTAGTGTAGTTGGCTCTTAACTTCCTGTGCAATCCAAGGTCAAGACTTAAGTTCAGAATCGAAGTAAAAGCTGGAAAAGGTTCAAATACAATGACCCCGTTGCGCAGTATCAATGTGTTTTAGTGCAGCATGCAAAGCTCAGAAATGTTGATCGATCATATTTTTCTCGAACCCATGGGAGAACTGTGTGCCATATGTATCAATGTGATCCATAAAATATATTGGTCCATTTAGTAGTCATTAAGGTATGCTACAAACAATCCATATGATATATAAAATGAACAATCACCTAAAATATGTCTAAAGTCGTATCATGAATATAGCCCCACGGGACAATTCTAGGCTAAAATTCTCAAGACAAGATGAGCATCACACCAAAACATCATGACTGGTACAGTTCTAAATGACACATACAAGCTACAATCGCATCCTAGGTGAGACGGACCAGAAAACTCAACAGAGCAACGTTCCGATTTAAGCACAGAGGCTACATACAAATCATATCGTTAGCTAGTATCACAGAGCTAGACCGAGGAGAGACTGCTACTTACCCCGAAGGCGACAATGGAGGTGGCGAGGGCGAGGAAGCCGTACTTGGCCATGCCCTCGGAGAGCCCGACGAAGGTGCTGGCGATGCCGAACATGATCCTCCACAGCGCGACGCAGACGATGACGGCCCCGGCGCCGACGAGCACCATGTAGTTGCGCCTCCAGAAGGCCTCGACCTGCAGCCCACGGCCTCCCGGTACCGCGCCGCGGCGCTCCTCGCCGCCTCCACGGGCCGGCCCAGCCCCTTCACCCCCTTCCCCAGCGGTGCCAGCCTCGACGCGCCGGTCGCCACCGACCTGGCCCCGCCCGCGAGCCGCGGCAGCGGAGGCAGCAGCTCGCGCCGCAGCGCCGCATGGTGCTGCCGCGCGGTGGCGAAGAAGCGGGAGGCGAAGGAGGAGGGGGTAGGTGAGTAGTGGGGGATGGGAGTTGGGGTGGTAAGCGGGCGGCGGGCGGCGGCCGGGGAGGGGGACGGGTGGAGGAGGAGGCGGCGGTGGAGCGACTGCAGGGCTCGCCGGGAGGAGAAGGCGGCCGCCATGGGGATGGGGAAGCGAATCGAGATCGGGAGGGCGGGGGGTGAACCGCTCAAGTCAGAAGAGGGACGGCGGCTTGGACCAGGGAGAGACTTGTCACGAATTTTCCTGCATTTCTTTGATCTGCTTCGATCGGTACGAAGATGCTTGTGATGTTTGATCTGGTTTGTGCCCAAAACAAAAGGGGTGATACTCCAAGAAGAGTGCAACGAAAATTTTTGTTCTAAATGTGAATGTTATACCTTATTACCTTTTCTACCGTGACAATGCAACAAATAATTTTCGAAGAAATTATGTCCAAACAGGTCGACCAAATGTAATTCATCTGGTTTTCAACTGATGTCATTATGAAAATAGTTTTAGTACATTTTATCTTAAAATTACAAACATTGATCAACACCAGGTTAAAGCAACACGGCGCGAAAACAAGTAATGCTAGCCGTGAATAAAGGCTGGAACAGTCGAGAAACAAGAATCAAAAGTTAAAAGACGATCACTCTTCCCTGGTTGCCAGCGCGCGGCGCACCAGAGTCAAGTGAAGAGGATTTCGAACTTTTCGATGCTGCCTCTAGCCTGTGTCCAACTTGGCGGCGTGTACGCACTTCCTTGGACCGGCTTGTACGGAGAATTTCAATGATTTTTTTTGTGTTTAAAAGGAAATGAATGAATTATCTGAATTCTGAGAGAAATCATTGGACAGAGAGAAACGGCAGTGTGCCCAGTAGTGCTTACTGTTCGTATGGGCCTAGGACTATCGTCCTCTCGACTGGCTCAGTCCAGTATCATTGAGGCCCAGTAACCGAAAAGCCCAAGCCACACTCCTCCCTCTGAACGGCCCAGTGTCCGCCTTCTCCCGCGCACACGAACCGTACCCGCCAAAACAGAACTCACTTCTGTTATCCGCCGTCGTCGGCCCGTCGTGGGTTGCCACCGTACCTGTCCTTGGCCGCCGGCGGAGGCCACTGCTCACCAGCATCAGGAACCCAGTTGCCCAGGATCACCGGCGACGACCACGACGAGCCGCGGTCGTCGGCGCAGAAGCCGGGCGCGTGAGAGTTGTGCCCGTCTGTTCCCACTTTCTGCTCGCCGAACCAGTTATACTCACCTTGTTGCTCTCGAAGAAAAAATTAGTTATGCTCAAGCGTGACAGAATTAGCCCTTTAGCAAGTAGAAAACGAGGATCTGTTCTGATCGCAGGTTCAAGGTGAATGAGTTGATGGATTCTACTAGTTGGCGATCCATCATAAATTCTCCTTTAATAATCTGCCTCTTGATTCATCCGCGACGAACCATCGCACCACGTGGCTCTGAACTCTGAACTGCCAGTGCCGAACACTTTGCTTCTTCTGGGCGTGCAGCTGCGCCGTGAAGCCCGTGACAAAACCAGCAGCTGATGAAGACATGAAGTGATCGATTCTTCTGCGCGTAGCCATGCATGGATCCGAGAGGCGCCGGCGGTCGTCCTCCTGGCTCCTGCAGTTACTCCGATCCTCCGCATATGGGTCTCTCCGACTGCTGCACGTTCAGGTTGGTGCGATCCGAACGTTGGGGCTTGATTAATTGCGGGCATGGGTCAGGAGCGAGGAAACGTGTTCAACTGACAAGTTTGTTGCGCAGAAGGTATCAATCAGGTTGTGATCTTGGACGCTGACACGGCAAGCGATGAGATGGCCAGGAACCGAAGCGGGCGATCGCGCACCGACGCATCGTGGCTTCTTCAACACGAACAACGTCCGTGAGAGGTACGTACCTTCTTCAATGTCACAGTCAAAACTCCAATTCGTTCCGACCGGAGGAACGGAAAGGGACATGTTTTTTTAGTAATAATAATCAAATTGAAAACAAACATGACGAAATAGTCAATAGGTTTAGAATTTTCATTCATGGATGTTCGGTGGTACGGCATGGCCGGTAAGATAGATGAACTTGATTAGGCCAGGCTTACTACTACTATGCTACTGGCTAGCAGAGCAGTATACTATGCTAATGTAATCATGTTAATTAAACTAAGCAACCAAACTAGTGCTTTCCCATGCGGCTGTCAAAGGGGGTGTTCGGCGCAGGGGGTCTAAACTTTAGAGGGTTTTTCCAACGAATATTGTGATTACAAATAAAGTTTAATTACGAAACTAATTTCAGGACTCCGCTCGAATTCGCGAGACGAATCTAATGAGGGTAATTAAGGCGTCATTAGAAGATAGTTACTGTAGCATCACTGTAGCAAAACATAGATTAATTAGGCTCATTAGATTCGTCTCGCGATTTAGAGGGGAGGTCGTGACATAGATTTTGTCATTAAATGAATAAAAAATTCTTAAATAGTAAGATTCTCTTTTTTTAGAGGGGTCTAAACTTTAGCGGCAGTTCAACGAACGCACCCAAAATCTGGTTGTTAACAAGTGTTTTCTGCGTGACAGCGTTGGTTAAAACAAATTAGTTGGCCATGTTCGAGTCATCGATCGATTCGGTTCCATTGGAGGGGAGCTAATAGCTACTGCCGCTAGGCATATCTGCTCCAAATGATGACCGCTCGTTGATGCTGAACAAGCAGGATGTTAACGAGTGGCTGCATTTATTTACTGCTAGCAGCACTTCATCTGAATGCGATGGCGCGTCTGATGACATGTCAAACGGTGTGTGTTGAATCTTTTGATCGACGAAGGGCGCGTTCGTTGCATCCTCCTCTAAAGTTTAGACTTATCACATCGAAGAGAATCTTACTATTTAAGAATATTTTTATTCATTTAATGACAAAACCTATGTCACGACCCCCTCTAAATCACGAGACGAATCTAATGAGCCTAATTAATCTATGTTTTGCTACAGTGATGCTACAGTAACTATCTTCTAATCACACCTTAATTACCTTCATTAGATTCGTCTCGTGAATTCGAGCGGAGTCCTGAAATTAGTTTTGTCATTAAACTTTATTTGTAATTACAATATTCGTTACAAAAACCCTCTAAAGTTTAGACCCCATGCAACAAACACAACCGAAGCATGTCGTGCCATCCGGACCAACTGCTAACGCTGGCATCCGTGTTGTGCAGTACTCTAAGAATTTCCTTGTCTGATGATGCCGTATGATTCAAAGAAGAACAAAAAGCCATAGTTAAATCACCTTTCTTCATCACTCATCAGCTTAGAATTTCGTATGACTCCAGTTCTTACGTCTGTGGTCTACATAAACCTCCATACGTAAGTGTTGAAGTATAAACAAAATGAGTGAAAATGGTTTATGGATACCCTCTATTTGGTATTGACTAGTTAGATGCCCGTGCGTTGCCACGGACTAAAACTATCTTACCAAGTAAAACTAAAATAAACTAAAAGATACTTGGGTATGATTTGGAGCATGCTTTCACCAACATGTTGTACAACCATAAAGATGTTTGAACAGCGATAATTAGTAAACGAATACTAAAGACAATCATGGAGAAGGCGGGAAAGAGTTGAAGCAAGTCATTGCAATGTTTTTTTTTTCCTCTTATCAAAACAAGATTGTTAGCTGATAACGTAACATCAACCTATTTTGCACTACTTAATGACAGGAACTTTGCAGTACCTAATTGCAGATCATGCAATGAACTGTAGATTAATTGACACGACACGTATAAATGTCCAATAGCATGTCATAGAAAAAAGATGAAATGATAACCAAGTAGAAACAAGGAGGCCTTCTGCTAACCAAACCAATCTTGTTTTTTATTGATGCTATTAGCAGTATGTAAACTGAAGCTGATACAACTGATTACATACACGTCACAACCGGGCCATACAAAATTACAATATCAAAGGTTCAATGCACCATTGGAACAGAAGTTGCTCTATATGGTTCACAATGAAATTCCTTCCGTGACGAAAGTCGTATTCACATGAACCCGAAAAAAAAAAGAGGAAGCGGAAATGCACTGTCAGTACGAAATAGTGCAACCAAGTCGAGTTAGTAGCAGGGTAAAGTCGGTATCAAGGAGGAGCGTATTTCAGAGGGCAGGAACAGAGCAAGAAAAGAACAGATTTTGAGCATTCCAATCTGGTAAATCTAGGAAACGAAGAAGCAAAAAAAAATCTGGAGAAAGTTTTAGTTTTAAGTTACAAATGTTTATGAGTGCAGAGTTTCCTAGAAGAACTGCTATCCTGAATATCCATATTCCATCCTGTCCACTGTCAATGTTAAGGCACATCTCTCTACCACCAATGAAAAAAAGTATACCAATTCTTTCTTTAAGAAGGCACATCTCTAAACTGATTCAAAATTAAAGAGTGGCATTGAAAGAAAAACAATTTGGCGTGATGCCAACATGAAACGGCACATGCTGCATCTTTCAGCATTGTGTGCTACTGCTACCACAAGGCAGAAGTAGACACTGAAAGAAAACTGCAACAATGAATGATTCAAATAAGATGCTGGTACTTATGTCATTCCCTCGACAAATGATTTCTATTAGAATGCTGACATCTATCAAACGAAACATGACAAGCAGTTCATATTGAACTTAATTGACTAACCTTCACAGAACAACTTCAAGCACAAATGTCCACAGGATCTAAGATCTTTGTAACCTAATTTACTCAAGGAACTCAAGAACCTACAGACTACAGAGAAGCATGTTCACTCAGCTTGAAATTAAGTTATTAAACAAGCTTATTAATAATATATGTAAATGCAAAACACCCGTACCTTAGTCCTTGACGAATTGGATGAAAGGGGGTCACCTTCTCACTATCCCAGCTCAAGAAGTAGGTGAGGGCATGGCCAGTGAGAGTGATTTATTATACTGTCAGCCATAGGTGATTCCAGGCAGTGCTCCAAGCGCAGGTGACTTTTGAATTTTGGTGACAGAAAGAAAATTCAAGAGAAGCGAGCGAGAGGGGAAGCGGTGGCACAGGGCTGGGCCCTGCCTTCTCGAACCTTCTGTAGCTAGCCGTGAGGAGTGCGCCTGCATGTTGGGAGCCGCCTCTGCCTCGTCGGCCCGGAGGGGGATGCGACCACAGCCGCGGGCGTGGCCACTGGCGCCGGCGAAGGCGCCCCGTATAGTACGCCGCATCTGAGATCCGCCCGCCATGGATCCGCCACCGTGGTTCCGTGACGCGCTCGAGCTTGCCACCTCCTCGGCGTCCACCTGATGTGGAGTGGAGCGGGGTGGAGTGGAGCGGGGATGCGGACGCCGGCACCGGTGCCGGAGGACGGAGGTGGAGGCGGGCGGCGGGGCGGGTCGGGTAGGCGGCGTCGACGCAGATGGGTTCGTTCTTTTTTTTTTTTTTCCTTACTCGCCGGAGGGCTACGTGGCGTCGGAGGTTCGCTGTGTTTAGAGTGGCCCACCTGTCGGCGCACAGGTTCGTGGGAGGATAGAAGGGATGACGACGACGAACCGGACACCACCAAGTCGTGTTTTTAGAAGTAGTAAAGAAATTCAAATCAAAATAAACGCAATTTGTTAAAATTTTCAATAGGCTCCTATTTCATGTAGTATGGTCGATGCATAGGGCTCAATTTGATATCCGAATCAGAGGTTCTGAGTCAACATTGACCGTTGTACTTTTACCAAACGAATTGTGTCCAACTTCTATTTCACATTCGCGATTCAAATGAACTAGTGTCATCTCAAAAAAAAAAAAAGAATGAACTAGTGCCCGTAGGAGCTTCCTTCGTTAATTTAGATTTGTGCTATTTGTGAGGTAACTAGTGCACAGTAACTGGCAAGGGGAAAAAAAAACTAGGTGCACAATATCTCAATATTATGAAGTGCCTATGGGTTATACTTAAGGCCGGGTGTGTCTTCTTTTCAGGTGATTGAGATTTTACTAATCATTTAGTTACTTTTTTACTCACTAAATGTAGATCCAATCATCTAGATTTTATTGTTCTCTGTTAACCTTATATGTTTCACAGAAATAACAGGAATGTTTGGACTTTAAGAAAATTGTTCACCATAATAAAGAAAGTAATGTTCCAGACGTGCATTTAATTTATTCCATAGAAAATATTAAGAATTATGCAAGGTCTTAGCCATTGAATAACTAAATGTTCCGGCTTTAGTTAAAAATTGTTCTAACTTCACAAAAGAAATGTTTCATGTGTATATTTTGTTTATTTCAAAAATTTGACTCAAACATTTACAAAATCTCAGTCACCTGAAAACTAACAAAGCTCACTTACGGAATCATCCTGAATTATGAGATCATTTCAGATTCCTTTCACAAATCAAAGCTACAAATCATATAAGCTATTCATCCATAAAAACACAACCCATGCATTGTTTTTTTCCTTCTTCTGATCAATGTGTCCTTTGACTAAGAAAAATACATATGATTGTTCCATTGAACCACTGTGTTCGTATTTCAATTTTATATTACCAAGGTTCATTTTATAGCTTGTTAGTCATTTTTGGACCCCGAAGATTGCGTTATGTTTAAATGGCGGAAGTTATTTTAGAACGGGCGAGACAGTAAAGAACATAACTTTAATAGAGCCACTACTACACCTTATCATGATTTCGAGTGTGAAATAAAGAAGAGGATAGACTACACGAGAACATCTCTGGTGTTACCGCGGGTTCGTGTGTTACCGTGTTACCAACTTCAATAACGCCTCAAATATGCAACGAAAAATTGCAACAAAAATATGAATGGATAGCCCATGCAACGATCTACAATTCATATTTTTGGTTGAGGTGCAACCGAAGCTCGTACAAGAAGATACAAAAAAGAGAAATTAGACGTTGAATAGTAACGGGTTGGGTTCGTGATGAACAGTTGCAACCCGCACTATTCACAGTCTTATTTCTCTTTTTTGTATCTTCTTGTACGAGCTTCGGTTGCACCTCAACTAAAATATGAATTGTAGATCGTTGCATGAGCTATCTATTCATATTTTTGTTGCAATTTTTCGTTGTATATTTGAGGTGCTACAGTGATTGGTAACACGGTAACACCCCTTGGTAACACCAGAGATGTTCTCTACAGTACACTATTTTGGTACAGTGGTGTATATCCTTCCCATCCGTGTCAAAGCCGACATATTTAGACGCTTAAATTATTCGAACATTAAATAAGAAAACCGCACCAAACAAAGGATTATAACCAACGAACACACGACCAAACCATCCCCAGACGCAAAGCACACGCACTGGAAACAGCATAAACAAACCCAGGCCCGGATAAAAAGATCAAAAGAGCAGGCCAAAAAATATCCTAAAAGCCTCCCCGAAATTCCTCCCACCGCCGACCGCGACGACGACGGCGTCGAGCACGGGTCCCCTCCACCGCCTCCGCCTCCGCCTCGCTGCGTGCGTGCGCGCCTCACCGACGTCGTCCCCGCCGCCCTCCCCCTCCGACGCGGCGCCCGCCCGCCCTCCGCCGCCGCCGCCCCCGCGGCGGCCTCCCCTGGAAGCTCACCTCCTCCCGCTCGCCGCACCCGATGGACGGACCGCCGCAGCAGCAGCCCAGACGCCGCGGCCCCCGTCCCCGCCGCCCCCGCCTCAGCCGCCCGCGCCGTCGAGGAGGTACGGCGTGCACTTCTCCGCCTCCAGCTTCATCCAGGCGCCGCTCTCCGCGCTGCTCGAGTACTCCGGCATCCTCCGCCCCGACCCCGGTGGCGGGACGCACCAGGCGGGGGCCGGGGCGGGCGAGGTGTCGATCCGGATCGTCGGGTCCGGCGAGGCGGGTGCGTCGTCTGAGAGGGCCGAGGAGGTGATCGTCGAGGAGGAAGAGGATGGGCACGCGACGAGGGCGCAACCCGCCGAGCCGGCGCCGGCGGCAAGCGGCGGGGAGAGCGGGCGGGAGTCCTCGTCCTCGTATCAGAGGTACGACATACAGCAGGTCGCGAGGTGGGTGGAGCAGATACTGCCCTTCTCCCTGCTCCTGCTCGTCGTCTTCATCAGGCAGCATTTGCAAGGTAGCGCTATCTCATTTCCCCTTTCTGCAAAATTGATCGCACCATGATATATTTTTATTTCTGAATTAATATAGATGAAATGTTAATACGCTAATTAAGTTTGTTTTGGATTTTGCTGTGCAGGTTTCTTTGTGACGATTTGGATTGCTGCAGTGATGTTCAAGTCCAATGATATCCTGCGCAAGCAGACTGCTTTGAAGGTTTCGTACTACTTCTTTATTAGATATTTTGGTGTAATTTTACTACACCTGTGTGTGACAGGAGTACAGAGTAGAAAAGGTTCCATTGTCCTGGATGGCATTATATATCTGCTAACGAATATGTTGCCATTAAAGGACTCTGGTTTTACTGATTACCAGTGCTGTGTCTACATTTACTCAAAAAAAGAGCTATGACTATAGTTAAATTTGGTTATGTGATGTATTAAGTTCTGAAGTGCTCTAAACATTAAAGTATTGAGTGCAGCTAGTCTGCAAATGAATGTGGTGGTGAAGTTATATTTATTTGGCCACATTTCTGTTCTCCTGACAATTTAAATGGTTTTATTTTTTAATTTTTGCGTCGCGAAGCCTTTATGATACTGCCCATGTGTGTAAGCAATCACGAGGTCCATATTGTGCTTTCTGTGCTTTTGCAAGGGTAAATTAGGTGGACTTCTTGGATGGATGACTTGCATGGTCATACACCCAAGAAGTGGTAAGGATTGCGTGGTCCGTGTGAGTAAACAATGGCAGTCTCTTGTTGTGACGTTGGTTTGATCTCTTCTGTAGCAATTGGACAATATCTGAAATTGATCGAAAGTTCTTTTTGGATAGGGAGCTTCTAGTATATTCATATTGCTGTGGAACTCCAATAAGTTACAAAAGCTTGCAAAGTTAATAGCTTTTGATCCTTTATGATGACACTCTCTGTTATTGGCATATGGTTCCTCTTGGTGTTCCGTTTACAATTTGGGTAATTCTGACCCATTTTTTGTCACACATAATGCAGAGGGAGAGGAAAATTCCAGTCCTTGTCGGGATTACAATATTATTTGTTGTTCATGTATTTGGATTTTATTGGTGTTACAAGAATGGGGACCTTATAAGACCTCTCGTGATGTTTCCTCCGAAAGAAATACCACCGTTTTGGCATGCTATATTCATCATCTTGGTGAATGGTATTTTCTCTTCTCTTGTGGTGCTCAAACATATTTAGTTATCTTCTATTCCATAGTTGCAATGTGATTCTGCTAGCACCAGTTGAAGTCATATCGCGTGAACATATTTTTTTGTGCTGGAGTCTCTTCATTTTGCATATTGGGCCCAGATGTTTGCTTGGTTTTACTTGCCTTCCACAAATAAGTTAGATGGTTTCCTAGCTAGTGGGCAACCTGTCCCCTACCCTACAAAGTCACGGTCCTTGTATGTTCACTCATCCATTGAGAGTGTCTTAAAGGTGATACTTTCCTGGTACTGCTGTTGATCATGCACATTCCTTCTAATCTTGTCCAGATACAATGGTGCGCCAAACTGCTATGGTCGTCAAATGCATTCTTCTGATGTACTACAAAAATAGCAGAGGCCGCAGCTATCGTAGGCAGGTAAGCCACTCTACATAAAACCTACATTTTCCACGTCACATATCTTGGTGATTCTCCTTGACAGCTCCTGGTTCATTGCTGTCATTTCATCATAGTTTTATTTTCGGGATAACCAATTCATCATTTTCTTTTCAGGGTCAAATGTTGACAATTGTGGAATATTTCCTGCTTTTATACCGAGCATTATTGCCTACTCCTGTGTGGTACCGCTTTTTCCTGAACAAGGAGTATGGAAGCCTATTTTCTTCTCTAACCACTGGCTTGTATCTCACTTTCAAGTTGACATCTGTTGTAGAAAAGGTGCTATACCTTTGCTTATTTCATTTTCAGACGTTGTATTGGGTGGATGCTTTCTAACACATTTGACATTTGTTCCTTTGTCAGGTTCAATCATTTTTGACAGCACTGAGAGCATTGTCCCTCAAAGACTTCCATTATGGTTCATACGCAACAAATGAGCAGGTAACTAAAATATATTTAGTGGTGTTCAGTTGTCACTTCTCACAAAATTCCTGATGTAGCGAGATGTACATTTAACAGTGGATTCATTTGACATGCTTTGTATGTGTATGCTTTCAGGTTAGTGCCGCTGGAGATATGTGTGCGATATGCCAAGAGAAGATGCATGTTCCCATTCTTTTGCGCTGCAAACATATCTTCTGTGAAGACTGTGTATCTGAATGGTAATTCACATGCATTCTCCTACTATTTCCACGCATATTTCAAAATATTTTGTAAATTGTAACACATAAGCTAGACTATCTTGTATTCCTACTGAACTAAATCCAATTTGAATGAGAGGGATTACTCTGATAATGTCTCTGGCCAAATTTGAACTAAAATCAAAGCCATTCCCCGTGTCCTAACATTATTTCTCTTGGTTCAGTCTGTCTTTGTTACATGTTAACAATTCTGTGTATGGTGTCAGGTTTGAGAGGGAGCGGACATGTCCACTGTGCAGGGCATTGGTGAAGCCAGCAGACCTCCGGTCGTTCGGTGACGGTTCAACAAGCCTCTTCTTCCAGCTATTCTAGACAGCCAACTTAAAGAGCTCCAAGTTCCAGTGCTCCACTCTGTGCAGATGTTAGGGGTGTGTGCGTGTGTTGCTGCTCGCGGCAGCGAGCAGAGCTGCCCGATCCGGTGCTGAAAGAGTTCGTTCTACACATGGTTTCCAGCTGAAGGAAAGGAGTACATGAGTTTCTTTCGAGTGTGCAGAGTGTCTTGGGAATCCCCTGTATAGGCTCTCAGCGGGATGCTAGAGCACCTGAGAATGCTACCTGACCTTTATACAAATTACCGCATAAATAGAAATGGTGAGTACATACGTCGCGACTCTCGCTGTGATATTTTGCTCCAAGAATAACCTGCGTTAGCTGTGAGGAAGAGAAGCGAGCAGTGGTTCTGTGCTCCACTCTCCTCAGGCTGTTATTTAACACAAGCATCTATAGCTGTACTCTGCTTGTATGTAAATGAAACGTAACTGTCCTAATATGTAGTCTGAGATCGCAAGGCTCTACGGTATGTGTATTACGTGGAAGTGTGAAAGGGTGTACAAATGGAATTTCCCTTTCAAATTCCGTTGCGATGCTTCCAGCGTGCGTAACGTACCTGTAACGGGGGAGTTGCTTCAATAGAGTGACGTGAAAGGAACTCCACAGAGAACAAATAAAACTGCAGTAAACGGGCACGAATGTTCTGGAGTATCTGGACAGGACGGCGACCCGGTGATGGTTTTACAACTGGCAACTACAGACAATTGTGCGATTGGACTGGAATCTATCTGCCATTCTGATTCAGATCCCGGTCAGCTATGACAGACGGGGCCTACAGAGTTTGGCCTCACGCACCCAGCCAAGGCGCCTAGCCCGCGAGCGCCCGTGATGACAACAGCTGAACAGATGAGGTCTCCGTAACGACGATTTCGCGGCCGGATTAGCACACGGAAGGAAGGGAAGGGGAGGTTAATTGCGGGCGCAAGCATCTGGCGGAGAACACTTGTACCACCACCGCCTTTGCTTCCCGTCTTCCTTCCTCCGACTTCCCCAATCCCCGTCGCGTGCCGAGCCCACCGTCCTCCCGCATCCGCGACCAAGGAGGTAACGTCCCTTCTCTTCCTCCCCTCCCGTGCCCTAGCCTTCCTTAATCCCGCGGGGATCCGGGCCGTCTCGAACCTTCCGCGGCGATCGATCGCTGGTTCCCTTCTGCCGGCCGCGCGGCCTCCGCCCAGATCCGCCGCCGTGTCTCCCTCCCTTCTCCCCGTAGGCGTATTGTCGAGACCAGAGGTAAATCGGGGCGCGAATTGTTTTTTTTGGCCCCCTCTCTTTCGCGAGGAAACATGCAAATCCAAAAACCTCCTCGTCTCCAGTCATCGCTGATTTCGTTTGATGCGTGGCGGAGTAGTGTTAGAAATTCCAGCAATTATTGAGGGGATCAACCGTACCCTGTGCCCCCACGTTAGTGCCCAATCACAAGCTAGGCAGGTTAATGCCCTATCACAAGCTTGGCAGGTGACGCCATCGAGCTCTATTCGTCGGCTTTCCTTGCCAAAGTTTAAATTTTGAGTACCAGAGCTACGAATTTTAGGTTCAATAGTCCGGCGATTGGCGGCATTGTATTTCACAGTTTAATGCTTGATTAGATGACGAGCTGACTAAACTCGATGCAATTTGGCTGCAATTGATGTTTCCTATTTGCTGCAGGATCCGCGCAACTTTGTTCAGCAGCAGCAGCATTTGGTGTTCCTGAGCTGATTGCATCCGGAGTCAGGCTTAATCACGCTCCTCATGAGCTCACAAGTCTCCACATCTCGGGGTTTACATCCCCCGGGCAAGCTTGGCACATTCGAGTCGCCTCACAACTGGCCGCTGTCAGCACCTACAAACCAGGCTGAAGCGGGTCGTGGCGACGACCAGGACGTCAGGCTGTTGTCGGTGGCTTGGAACCAGGACTGCGGCTGCTTTGCTGCTGGTACCAGCAATGGGTTCAGGATCTTCAACTGCGACCCTTTTAAGGAAACGTTCAGGAGGGATTTGAAGAGCGGCGGGTTCGGGATTGTTGAGATGCTGTTCCGTTGCAACATCCTCGCCCTTGTAGGCGGCGGCTCCAACGTGCAGTATCCGCCCAATAAGGTGATGATCTGGGATGATCACCAGAGCCGTTGCATTGGAGAGTTTGCCTTTCGCTCTGATGTTCGGTCTGTGAAATTGGGGAGGGAATATATCGTGATTGTTCTTGAGAGGAAGATATATGTCTACAACTTCACGGATTTGAAGCTGCTCCATCAGATTGACACCATTTCGAACCCAAAAGGACTGTGCTGCCTCTCTCATCATTCCAATACGTCGGTGCTGGCCTGTCCTGGGGTGCATCAGGGGCATGTTCGTGTAGAGCATTTTGGGCTGAAGGTGACAAAGACGATTACAGCTCATGACTCACATATTTCTTGCATGGCCTTAACGACAGATGGTCTCCTACTGGCAACAGCAAGCATGAAGGGGACTTTAATCAGAATATTCAACACAATGGATGGCACTCGCTTGCAAGAGGTGAGCAATACTTCCTGTTTCTCTCTACGAGAATATATCTTTTGTGATCCTATGTTTGTAAATAAAAGGGTAGTTTGCTGCTAGTGTTGATCTATAATTTGTCTAAAATCTGGATGACATGTAGGTACGCAGAGGGCTTGACAAAGCAGAAATATATAGCATTGCGCTATCACCCAATGTACAGTGGTTGGCAGTGTCCAGTGACAAAGGAACTGTTCATATTTTCTCTCTGAGAGTCAGAGTTGCTGGGGAGGATGCAAGCAGCAATGAGCAACGAGCTCTTGAAGGTCCTCGGATGGATCACCAGAACTCTTCAGCTTCTATTGACCCTCTTATTCAAACAAACACTGGAGCCAATGCGAGTTCATCTTTGTCTTTCATGCGAGGTAATTCTGGTTTGCATTTGTTCTTTGTTTTTGTTCATGATCACACTACTGGAAGTTGTCCCATTTTAAGAATTGGAATCAGCACCATTATTCTGGAGTTGCCATTCTGTACTTTTGGTTTAATTTAAGTAATGAAAATCGTCTTTATCTTCAATCACATAGATTTTTTTGTGTCCTAAGCCATGATTTTGTAACCTTCTTACACTTCTGACACCTGATTGAAGGAAATTGTGTTCTTCGTGGAACTGGGAGTTACTTTTATGGCTATGCTGCCTATTTAAGATATCATTACATTGCCCTCATGTTATTTGGTCGTGTCATTACAGAATTCGCATGAATGCCCTCATGTTATTTGTGATCTCAGTACATTGCCCTCTGTTAATTTCTTCAGGAATTCTGCCAAAGTATTTCAGTTCAGAGTGGTCATTTGCGCAGTTCCATTTGCCAGAAGTTACACGCTACATAATAGCCTTTGGCGCTCAGAACACTGTAATGATGGTTGGCCTGGATGGCAGGTACTTGCCTGTGTACACATTAAATTTTATTTTCAACATAGTCCTTTCAGAAAATGTCTACAGTCAATACTGCTCATTAATGCCAAATCCTTCTTCCAATTCTAGATCCATCTTGCAAAAGGAACACATAAATGTAATGTAAACCTAGAAACCTTCTCTTCTGTGGACCCAATCACTTATGGCCTTATCACATTGCATGTCCTGTTTGTGAAATTTGCATGTTAAACTGAGCCACTGAGGTAGAAGTACCCCTCTCGTTATTCAATGAACCATGTTAAACTGAGCCACTGAGGTAGAAGTACTGCTCTCGTTATTCAATGAACCTTTGCAAAGTTATTATGTGCAGTACTTTTTTTCAGGATGTCATAGCAAGTAGCTCATGTTTTAGCATTGATAAAATACGTCAGCCAATGATCAACAGTTTACACATAGAACAGTTTCAGTCGGCAATATGTTGCTCTGGCAGATGTGAAGTTGTAGAATAGTTTCATCTGATAACCTGGTACCATAATCTATCTGTTATAGATTTAGTTATTCTAGCACCGTCTCAGCTCAACAGCTCCTCCATCTGGAGGAAGTACGGCTGATTTCGCTAACAGCATAAAGTTTGTCATTTTCAGCTTCTACAGGTGCATCTTTGACCAAGTCAATGGTGGCCAGATGACACAGAAGGAATATTTTCGATTTCTGAAGGCTGACAACAACCCACCCTTCAGGACCTCGGCCACCTAAAAACTGCATGAGGATCATATCACCGTGTAAATATTGAAGGTTGTGCTCAGTCTATTGTACATATCATCTTCTCGCCGGCCAAGTTATAAGCAGCCGGAATAAGGGAGAGCGGGCCATTGCTCGCAACCTACTTCCTATTGCCGTTCCCGTTCTAGCATCCAAACCGCAATATTGTTAATTGGTGCTTTCCTTTCAATGAGACAAGAACAACTCTTGATATATTTATAAACTACTAAAGCTCTAGAATGAATACAAGTATGTAAGCTTGTGCGTCGGCAATTCCTAAAAAAAAGAAAAAAAAAAAAAAAAAGAGAAGAAGGCCATAGCGGATCTTGGACTTAGTACATGTTAATCTGACCGCAACCAGATGGGATTCTAAATGTTGTGATGTTGCTTGGCTAGCAGGTCACTGATTCTTATGTTTGTGGTGTTCGATTTGGATTGTAATTAATACTCGCTACTCAGGAGCTGACCTTGTTTTTAATATACAACGTTCATGTTCTCACTTCAGTGGTCGATAAATTGTCTTGCCATATATCCCAAAACTTTTTCGTGTCAAACTTTGCAACGTATATTGCACTGCTCGACCCCTATGAACTGGATATGGAAATCAAAATTGCACACCCAAGATTAAGGTGTTTGCATGGCTTGTGGTGTGGACAAGTTGAACGCAACGAATGTGCTCAGAAGGAGGAGCTCTTCCACGTCGACCCAAATTATAACTGTGTTCTATGCTCTCAGGAATGTAGAGGAAACGAGATTATTCCACCTCCTCTTCAACTGTCCTTTCAGTGGCAGATGCTTGGAACAAACTGCAACTTCGATGGCCGCCATCGGTGTCCTTTTTGACATGATCATGGTGGCCAAGGATTTCTTCCAAGGTCCAGTTTTCATGGAAACAGTGCTAGTCACTACATGGATGATGGATCATTTGGAAAGTGCATAATGCAAAAATCTAGGCAACTGCTCACATGTTTGGCACCTGGTGGCATCTGTTCAAGGAAGAAATGCTCCTTCATTCTATCAGATTTCCCGAACACACTCAGCAGCTATTGTGGACTGGCTAAATAAAAAGAAGAAGGAAGCTGGACCAAAGAACAAAAAGGAGGGACAGAAGAGCATGGCAGGGGTAAATAAAATGAAAAGGCACCGGAATAAAGGGAGAAATACATGATGCTTTGCTGGTAGGGTTCTAGGCACGTGCACGTGGTGCTAGCAGTCAACATGGTGGTGTCATCGATCGATTATGCGTGCAAACTGACGTAGGGAAGCATGTTTGATGGTTGATAGTAAGTTGGGGGCAATGCAACTATGCAAGAAGGAATGGGCTCGTTTCGTTCACTTTATTGATGACACATGGAAACCCTGCCTGAAAATATCTGCACTGCATCTGTCATGAGCCAGCAGCAGCACCTGCAGCTTGACGGACAGACGGACGGACGGACGGACAGTAGAAAACTAGTGCGCATCTGGCGAGACAGCACTCTTTGATTGTGATCATCGATCAGGGCGATGGATGGATGGATGAATGGGAATGGGAGGCCACTAGCAGCAACAACATGCATGGAAGAGGACCAGGTCGATGAACTGACATGACCTCACCACAGAACAAAGCATATACTACTACTTTTCCAGAGCAGTATATAGTATACCTGCTTTCCACAGGCCGCATGGATAGCAAGCAGTAGTGTACTCGGGTCGATGGAGGAAGCATCAGCATCAGCAGCAGGGCGCCAACAATGTCCTGCTCCTCCTCGTGTCTCTTGGTTCCAGCTGATCGGCCTCTCTCTGTGCCTCTTCGTCGCTGCTTATTCTGTCCTGATATTGAAGAAGAAGAAGAAGAAGAAGCAGCCGGTTGGCGCGCCAGCACCACCGGGACGGGGGAGCTGGTGGTGCGTGTTGGAGACGATGGCGTTCGTGGCGGACAACAGCAGCGGGCGGGGCTTCTACCACTTTGTCCAGTCGCGCCACCGCAGGTACGGCGGGCCCTGCTTCCGGACCTGCCTCTTCGGCCGCACCCACGTCTTCGTCTCCTCGCCCGACGCCGCCAGGGCCCTCCTCCTCGCCGGCGATTCGTCGTCGTCGTTTTGTAATTTCTCCAAGCGCTACGTGCGCACCGTCGCCGAGCTCCTGGGCGAGCACAGCCTGCTCTGCGCCTCCCACGCCCGCCACCGCAGCCTGCGCCGCGCCCTCGCGCCCCTCTTCTCCACCACCACCGCGTCGTCGTCCAGCTGCTCGACGTCGACGGCCACCTTCGACGCCCTCACCCGCAGCCTCATCTCCGACTGGCTGTCGTCGTCCTCCTCCTCCTCCCAACCATTGGTAGTGCAGGTGCTCGACGCCGCCCTCGGGATCACCTTCGAGGCCATCGTCCGCGGCATGCTCGTCGGCACGCTGAGCGACGACAAGCTCCGGCGGATGCAGAGCGACGTGCTGGCCGTGACGCAGGCCATGCTGGCTTTCCCGCTCTTCAGCTGGATGCCCGGCACAAGGTTCCACGCGGGACTCCAGGCACGGAACAGGATCATGGATGTGCTGCGCCAGGAAATAGCCGCCAGACGCCGCCGAGCAACCAACAAAACCGACAGTTGTGGCAACGATGACTTTCTGCACAGCCTTCTTCACATCACGAGCCTCTCGGATGACCAGATTCTCGATAACATCCTCACGCTCATCATTGCCGGTACATTATGTACTGAATTCTCGATTCCAGCTGATTGCCCTAGCTCTATGTGCACTCCACTCAGATCTTGTTTCTCTGCTGCTTTCTTACTAATTTCAGGCCAGGTTACCACAGCCACTGCAATTACATGGATGCTCAAGTACCTGGCCGACAACACAGACTTGCAGGAAACCTTAAGGGTCAGTCCAACACGATCGAATTCCTTTCTGAAGCATCTCCATTAACTATATAGTTGTGCTTCTCAATTCCGTCGTAATGTTGATTTATCAACTCAAAGCAGTCGGTTCAGCTGGAGCAAGGTGAGCACCACGATTCGCCTCTTACGCTTCAGCAACTCAACGGCATGGACTTTGCATACAAGGTACATCATCATACTTATTCTTATATAAGCACGCGTCACCTTTTGCTTGCGTAGCCAATTAGAGATGATTGTTTGTTTTAGGTGGTGAAAGAATCCTTAAGGATGGCCACTATAGTTTCCTGGTTCCCAAGGGTGGCACTCCAGGACTGCCAGGTGGCAGGCAAGTCTCTATATCCTGCTGTGTGCTTTCCCTTCTTCTTTTTTTCTCTGCTCTCTCCTGTTTTCTTGCTTTCTGCTTTCTGATGATCACATAATTAGTTTTGTATAATTAACAAACCCATCAACTCTACGATTTTCGACAGGGTTTCATATCAAGAAGGGTTGGATTGTAAATGTTGATGCCAGGTCCTTACACTACGATCCAACCATTTATGACAATCCAACTATGTTTGATCCTTCAAGATTCGATGTAAGTCTGACACAAAACTAAATACTTTTACTTCTAGATACATCCTTTTCGTGCGGAGTAGAGTCATATCAAGCAAAAAAAGAGAAACGACCTTTTCTTCTTTTTAAATGATTTGTTTAGCTGTGTGTATCTTTTTTTTATTTGATCTAATGAAGAAATATTCTTCCAACTATCTACACGTGTTGATTCGGGAAAAAAAAACTAACTACACGTGTTGGATTGCACAGAAGGAAACAAAGGCCAACAGCTTCTTGGCGTTTGGAGCAGGGGGGAGAACTTGCCTGGGGATGAACCTCGCCAAGATGATGATGCTCATTTTCCTGCACCGGCTAGTGACGACTTTCAGATGGGAGATGGCCGACGACGACCCAAGCCTGGAGAAGTGGGCCATGTTTCCAAGGTTGAAGAACGGGTGCCCACTTCACCTTACGCCGATATAATCCCTGTGTTTGTATGGGCCGGTACCTGATCATCGATTCAGTTCAATTGAACTCATGGTCTGTAAAAGGAAATTCAAGCACTCAAACTGTGATTCATGACTCTGAGGGAAAGGGAGGCCAGATTTTATAAATATGATTGTATTGTGTAGATTTGCGTGTTAATGCACAATGTAGTCTTGTACCTTGACTTATGAGCTTCTTGTTATTTTTGAAGTGGTACCATCATACCGTCAGGTGCATTCGTAGGCAGTGTAAAAAAAAAGTCCTTGATTTTAAAGTAGTTAGAATGGTACTTTTTTGCATAAAAAAATTCCATAAATTTGTAGGCAATAATAAATAAATCAAGCTGCAACCAGCAGAAGGGCCGAGCTGGCCAGCGGTCACCACCCATCATCATCTACAGGATTTCCTATACAACACTCGAGTGCTAGGAGCACCTGGATCACCCACTGTTTGAGATTATTGCAGGAAAAATTGAATCGTCCATCTTCTTCTTCCTCCTTCCTCCTCCCACTCCTCTCCCGATCCGCCACCTCGTCCCACTGCTGCTCCCACGCCCGCACCCCGCGCCCCACCAAGCGCCCAACCGCCGCCGCCACGCGCGGGCCTGCTGCTCCCCGCCGCCTCGTGCCTCCTTACACTGCCGCCATGAACACCGGCGAGAGCTCCTCCAAGCGAGCCAGCCGTGCTTCACCTCCTCCAATCAAGAAAATCGCTTGGAACAACCGAGAAAACGGGCTAGAAAATTGGTAGAACAGGCTGGAACAACTGGGAAACGGACTGGAACAATAGGGAACAGGGCCTGGAACAATTAGGAACATGGGCTGGACACAATTGAGAACAGGGGCTGGAACAACCGGGGAAACGGACTGGAACAATGGGGAACATGGGCTGGACACAATTGAGAACAGGGGCTGGAACAACCGGGGAAACGGACTGGAACAATGGGGAACAGGGGCTGGAACAATTGGGAACAGAGGCTGGAACAATTGAGAACAGGGGCTGGAACAATTCGACGAAGGAGCATGGGAGGCGAGCGGTTGTTGGCTGGAGGAAGAAGGTATCGTTGTTGGGCTCCGCACCTTTCTCTCTCATGGGCCGGCGTGGGGATGAGATATGAACATGGGCCGGTGCTACACATCCACCATATCTGCTTGCTCAAAAAAAAAAAAAAACACATCCACCATATCTATCCGCAGTAAAGGAAAGAGAAAAGTCTAATTTGCCTCTCTTAACTATTGGGGGTAGCGCAATTTTCACCTCCAACTATAAAACTGGATATCTGATGCCCTGAACTCATCACCCGGTGCAATTTACCTCTCTGGGCGGTTTTGAGAGCGGTTTTGTCCTACGTGGCGAGGTGGGTCCTACATATCGAATGCCACGTCATTTTCTTTTTCTTTTTCTTTTTTTCTCTCTTCCTCTCTCCCACGTGCCCGCGCCGCCGTTTGTGCGCCCGCATCGTCGCCCTAACAACTCGTTCCCCCTTCCGTAGCTAAGCGCGTAAGGAACACCGATCGCCGTCGTCGCCGAGCCGACATGGTAATCGCTTCGTCGGCGCCGACCTAACTCTGGCCATGCTCATCACCATCCGTCTCCACGCCGAGGTAGCCATCATCCTCGCGAAGCTCTCCAACCCCGCCGCTACCGCCTCCTTCCTCTCTCTTGCCGATGAGCATTCCGACTGAGCAGCTCGGGGTGCTCAGAGAGACGGCTGGCCGGCAAGATGTCCCGCGGCGGACGGACGGCCACCTCATCGAGTCCCTGGGCCACCCGTCCGTCGTGCAGGCGAGAGGGGCGACGACGCGGGTGGGAGGGGCAGCGGCTCGGGTAGGCACAGGTGGCGGCGCGGGCGCTTGGGAGGGGCAGCGGCGCGGCGCACATGCGGCGGTGCGGGCGCGTAGGAGAGAGGAAGAGAGAGAAAAAAAAAGAAGAGAGGAAGAGAGAAAAAGAAAAAGAAAAAGAAAATAACGTGGCATCTGACATGTGGGACCCATCTCGCCACGTAGGATAAAACCGCTCTTAAAACTGTTCAGGGAGGTAAATTGTATCGGGGTGATGAGTTCAGGGTATCAGATACCCGGTTTTATAGTTAGAGATGAAAACTGTCCTACCTCAATAGTTGAGGGAGGCAAATTAGACTTTTTCTCTAAAGAAAAACAAGGATTAGATATGAACAAGGCAAAAGGAAGGTTCTCAAAAAAGAAAACGGATATATGTTCATATCTCCCCCACAGTTTCCGGGTTTTTTTTTTTGGTGCCAGAGTAACACGGTTGAGGCATGTTCTCCCATCTACAAGTGGCGCGGACACTCTTCAGGACAGCTGACACTGCTACTTTTTCTTGAAAACAACGTCTCACCTGCTGCTCCAGTTTGCCCTTGTTTTTGATACGTAAACGTCCATCGGCGGCCCGTTCGTCCCATGTTCATTCCAGCGGTTGCGTGTTAATTTCCTGTATGGCGACCGCTCTTGCGACGTGCTAATTGCATGAGCTTCGAGATCACAAGTTAGATCAGGGCCCCAAAACTCGCTAGCACGATTGGAAAAAACGAACAACATCCATTTTAGGATGACACGTCACACGTCGCTCTACCTGAAACTACTACAGATAGCCATCGGTTACCGTTACGAAATGAACGGGGACACAGTGACTTGTAGATGCAACTTCTCATCACCGGAAGATGGGGCAAGAACGAAGGGAGGATTAGCAAACAAGCAAGCAAGGTACACACCTGCAGAATCCGAAGCTTCTGCGTCTGGAAATGTCCGCCGGCTACGGCGCTGCATCACGAGGCACACTTGACACTTGTTTAGCGACTTTCTGATCTGGTCACATGAAGCAACAGCCGTGGAGGAAACGAGACATAAAAATCTCATCCAGTGCCATATTAAACCTAATCCGGCCAGTACGCTGCGCACATGCTATAATCAAGTACCTTAAGACTCCTATATTATCAAAAAGTCAAAGTACGTTGTGCACACCCTAGCCATTGAGGCCCCCTTTGTTTGTGCTTATGATTCTGGATTCTGGATTGTAGAATCAAAAGCTGAAACAAAGGGTTAGATTCTGAGCTCAGATTGTGGAATCTGGGAGGCCAGATTCCACAATCTCACAATCTGCTTCAGATGAGCTTTTGATGGATTTTGCTACGTCAAATGACCAACGTGCCCATCGCAATGTTAGGAGATGAAGAAGTTAACATGAATAAATTACGTGACAACATTGCTAGTGCTTTGTATGCTAGGAGTGAGCAGTTATTTATGAGAGGATATTTGTACCCACATTATGTATTCTTAATTATTCTGAATTTTTTATAATTTTTTAATTGCTCCAAAGCGACCCTGTTACTATAATGTGTGTTTAATTAAACAAACATGGCATGCAATGCAATGAAGGGCATTTCAGACTTTTCTCTTCCTGAGGCAAGAATCCATAGAGTCACAATCCAAGGAAACAAACAGCTTCAGCTTTTGATTCTTAGAATCTGGATTCTGAAAATCACAATCTAAAAGTTAGATTCTTAGAATCATAAGCACAAACAAAGGAGGCCTGAATCAGGGGCGAAGCCAGGCGAGCATTCCATCGGGTCGGCTCCTTCAGTTGACGGGGTCGCTCACTGCTAAGTGCTGTAATTTACTTTGATTCGCCAAAATTTATCGGGGTCGGCTGACCCGATAACAACAGGTAGTTTTCGCCCCTGCATTGAATCCAATATCCATGGCGTAAATTTGCATATGCTAGTAGTACACCATAATTTCTAATAAAAATTTAGGTGAGACTGTGGGAGATTTCACACGAATTTTTGTTAGATCAATACTAAAGTACTTTAAGAATGTAATTGTAGTTTTTCAAAGACTTCCAGTAACTCTAATACAAACTAATTATAGTCATTATAAATTTTTTTTTGCATATGCTAGTATCGCTGCTTTACTCAGAATTTCGAGGAACCTAATCATCAGACATAAATCTTAGTGCAAATTCAATAGACAAAAAAAATCAGGTGGGATCACTCCTTGGTTTGACCCGATAAAAGGTAGAGTATCTAAAACACTCACCAGTGATTCAGCAATTCCCGATTCCTCTCATAATATTGTTATTTTAACGTAGTTGAAATGGTTAAAGCCAACCAAAACACGAATTTTTTAACATGTTATATTATCTTAAAAATTATTCAATTCAAAGTTTAATTGGGGTGGCGGCATGCCGCTTGGGAGCACTTGTCAGTCCTTCATGACGGAGCAATGGAATGGCTAACCAATTGATTAACAATCGGTTAATTAATCGCCGTGTTTGAGGGTTACGACTTGCGACTTACCACCCACCGAAGAATGCGCCAAATGCTCACGTCGTGCCTACCGCCGCACGCGCCCGCTCGTCGCATCGCACCCCTCGATTTCTTCTTCCCACCACAAAGCCCGATGCCCAGTTTCGCATAAAAAACTTTTTCCTTTTTCTTTTTTGAGACGGGAAGCTTTGCTGATTTCTTTCGCATAAACGCCCTCGCCGCCCACGCGAATCAGCGCCATCCCGCCCACCGCTGCTGCTTCCGGTGGTAGTAGCGGTGGTTAGTACGAGTTGGGAGGGCGGTTGGTGGGTGGAGAGGCCGCCGGCCGGCCGAGCGGGATGGTGGCGACCGGCGGCGGGGGCGGGACGCGGCGGCGGCGGGCGTGGCGATGGGCCATGCGGGCGGCGGCCAGCGCCGTTGTGTGGACGGCGGTGGTGCAGATAGCATCCATCGCCGGGCTGTTCCGGCCGCGGGTCCTCGCGGACTGCGGCGGCGGAGTGAGCGCCGCCGCAGGGCTAGCCGCGCTTGCCGGCGAGGACAGCGTCGCGGTGCGGCTCTCGCCGCCGGCGCTTGTGCCCAAGAGTGAGTTCTTCGTCCGTGCTTATGCTCGTGTCCTCTCCTCTCCTTCCTTCCTACTTAACGGTGATCTGGGGAAGCTCGGGCCTTCGGATTTGGGCGGAGCGCGAGTCAAATGCGGCAGTTCCATGGTCAAAGGAGGCGCATTCGCCGGCGATTCGGCTCGATCATGGGCTCGAATGGGACGGTTTTGAGGCTAATTTGGTTATCTCTTGGGGATCTCTGTTTGACTTGCGCCGCAGACGTTTTGAACTTCCCAATTGCTTGTGTGATATGTCATGGTATAGCGCAACAAATCTTTTGGTCGCTCAAAGGAGTTATCTGCTTGTCTCTGTGAACAAACCAATCGCAAATGCTATATTTAGTGGTTACCTTAGGATAGAGCCCTGCAATTGATACTGTGGAAATGGAACAATCTGGGGACTTCGGTGTTTCGTTGTTAAATCCGCTATTGAACACTGAATACATTTCCTGAAGGCATGCAGTGATCAGGCAGCTTGTTTCTTTAGATGTAGAACTAGGGATCAATTGACCTGTCTTTGTGAACTTGACCAAATGCAAATGCTGGATTTAGTGGTTACCGAGCTTTAGGATATAGCTCTGCAATTGATTCTCTGTAACGTGGACATCCTTGCTTTATTGTTAAAACCGGTACTGAACTCTGAATACATTTCCTTAAGGCATGCAGCGATCGGGCAGCTTGTCTCTAGAGAAGGCATCTGGCCAGTCTTCTTGTCATATTGGCGCTAGAGCTGATTAAGGCCTTGTCACTTTCTGCAGGAATTTATAGAAGCAATGGCTATCTACTAGTGACTTGCAATGGAGGTCTCAATCAAATGCGAGCTGGGGTTTGTACCTAACTTATTAGCTGCTAGTTTATCACCTTAATTTGTGCCTTGAGCTGGCACTAATGTTCATTCTTCGCTCGACCATAAGTTTCTTTGAAATGGAATACTGCAGATATGTGATATGGTGACAATAGCACGCCATCTGAATCTAACACTGGTGGTCCCTGAACTGGATAAAAGATCTTTCTGGGCTGATCCCAGGTATGATTTTTCATGTAACACTGTTTGAAAGATCAATATTTGACATGTTTGATGAGCTGTTTAACCTACGTTAGAAATACCTTAAAACACAATTTATCATCTTGTGCTGTTGCGCTATCAGGCTGTTGTGAACCGCACTCATCGGCATATTTGACAATAAACTTTGATTTGTGTGTGTGAAAGTGTTTGGATCAGTGTTAGACTGGTAGCTCTTTCATTTATTATTTATTTGCTAATTAGTTTGCTATTTTAATTTTGCAGTGATTTTGGAGATATTTTTAATGTTCAGCACTTCATTAATTCCTTAAGAGATGAGCTGATGATTGTTAAAGAGCTTCCTTTGAAACTCCAGTTAAGAACTAAGAAAAGGCTTTACTCGATGCCTCCGGTCAGCTGGTCAAATGAAACATACTACCTAAAGCGGGTAATGCTTTCTCTTTCATATTGGATGCTGCAACTAGTGTAGCAAGTTACAAAAATGCTTTCTCTTTCATATTGGAGGCTGCAACCAGTATAATGAGTTTCAAAAGGTGATCTGAAAGCTCTTCTCCTGCAGATATTACCTCTTGCAAGGAAGCACAAAGTACTCCATTTCGAGAAATCAGATGCCCGCCTTGCAAACAATGGCCTTCCCATTCATCTCCAGAGGCTGCGCTGCCGTGTCAACTTTGAGGCTCTGAGATTTACCCCACAGATTGAAGCCCTTGGCAAAAAACTTATCTCCACCCTTCAGAGAAGTGGGCAATTTGTGGTGCTTCACTTGCGCTACGAAATGGATATGCTTTCCTTTTCAGGCTGCACACATGGCTGTTCTAGTGAAGAAACAGATGAGCTCACTAGAATGAGGTATACATTTTGAATTATTATTTTGTGCTGCTTACATACTTCACTAGATATAAGCTTACCACGTTTGTATTGTAGATACGCTTATCCATGGTGGAAAGAAAAAGAGAT
The DNA here is from genome assembly GCA_012490785.1 of Eragrostis nindensis. Classification (NCBI taxonomy): domain Eukaryota; kingdom Viridiplantae; phylum Streptophyta; class Magnoliopsida; order Poales; family Poaceae; genus Eragrostis; species Eragrostis nindensis. The sequence goes on along the minus strand of JAAXCT010000001.1, from coordinate 944,563 downwards.
TGATTCTGTAGTGAAGAGGCTTCAAGGGCTTTGCCCCCTTACACCAGAGGAAATTACTCTAGTGTTAAAAGCTCTAGGATTCACAAAGGACACACTGATATATATTGCTTCTGGTGAAATATATGGGGGTGAAAGGCGCTTGGCTGCTTTGAAGGCTGCATATCCTAGACTAGTGAGCACTTTTCTACCATTTGCATGTTCCAGAGATCTTTTACGGGGTACTAATATGCTCAATTTATCTTATACTAGGTAAGGAAGGAGAAACTTTTATCTCCTGATGAATTGCGTCCGTTCCAGAACCATTCTACCCAGATGGCGGCACTGGATTACATGGTTTCTCTAGCAAGCGATGTTTTCATTCCCAGTTATGATGGGAATATGGCAAGGGTTGTTGAGGGCCACCGCAGGTCAGCTTCTTCATACTCTGATGGAAATTTTACTTGTCCGTCTTTATGGTACATTGGTACATTAATAAAAAAGATTACATGAATTTTGATTCTAGGGTATTCCCATGTTAAAACTACTGCTTTTGCGGTTACAAACATATTTTCTATCCATTAGGTATAGAGGCTTCCGCAAGACCATTTTATTGGATAGAAAGAAGCTTGTTGAACTCTTGGACCTTTTCCAAGGAGGTGCACTCTCCTGGGATGAATTCTCAGCTGCAGTGAAGGACGCACATCAGAATCGCATGGGGCAACCTACAGAAAGAAAGATGATCCCTGGCTAGCCAAAGGAAGAGGATTATTTCTATGCAAATCCTCAAGAATGCCTTGGTTACAATGGTGGATTAAAGGATGTCTCTTGACAATGTTATTTTTGGAAAAGCAATTGAAGCTGATGGCACCTTTTAGCACACGGTGTTCGATCGCGTCACCATCACCATTGTACAGCTGACCAAAAGTCCTTTCTGCTTGCGGAGCATTTTGTTCAAGTACATTGGTACATGCAGGTTCACAAGTCAATGCTTACCACCAGATTTCCTAACAGAATAAAGCAGAAAAGAAGGTGAAAACCTCTGGTCCCAAAGAAGAGATGCCATCTGAGCATCCAGTCTGCTCTTTTGTCCACCATCTGTTATAGTTGTTGTAGCCATTTGTTAACCAGTCAGTTTTTTTGTTACATTGTCCTCCTGTTCTTTCTTGCTGCTGATTTTTTTTTTAGGGGCAGTAGCTCTGATCATATTTGTAGAAGTTCAGTTCCCTGAAAGTTTGTTGTACTAGTAGTCGCCAAAACCATTGACAATTGTCAACTGACACAGAAAAATTCTGAAAAAAAAACTATGGAGGATAATGGAGCAAATGTTTACTCTCGAGAACCTGATCCATCGATTTTATGCTTATTCTTTTTGCTGAACAAGATGGCGTACTGAATACGTCGATATTGTTGGTCTGTTGCTGTTGCCTTGTTCTGTCCATGGACGTGCATCTTCGGACAAATCAGCTGGAGTACCGATTTGCTTGCACGCCCCGAATCAATCAAACTTGTCAGTTTTGTACCTAGCAGAGAAGAATATACTTGCAAATTTTCAATCGCCTACAGCTCCAAGTCCGATGTGAGTGTGACAAGCTTCCCTCCAGTTCTCCTCAGCTGTGTGTACAAATTTGTGAATCCTATAGGATGCGTATTTTTATCAATGGAAGTTTTCAGCATATTTTAATATGTGCTGCCGTGCTGAGGTGGTGTTGAATGCTGTGTGCGAAAAGCATAGGCCAGAAACGACTCCATTTTCTAAGGAGTAAAATTGCCCCTATTGCGTTACCAGCCAAAAAAAAAAAAACACATCCGAGAGGCAAATTGAGGAGAATTGCCACCATTGCGGCACCAGGCGAGAAGCCATTAGTTGAGGATGAGAAAGGAAACATACTGCCGCTGATGCTTTAGATTTGTTTGCTGCTATGGATCATCCATCATAGGATAAAGCAGGGAATGGAGCCATTGACATATTGCAGCGTATAAGCATAATATCATTTGTGTTCGAGAGATACAAAAGCCCATATTACAACATTATTATTTCGTTTCTCCTAAAAATAAATAAAAACCATGAAAGGGCCCAACCGGGTTCGAACCGGTGACCTATTGATCTGCAGTCAATTGCTCTACCACTGAGCTATGGACCCTCTGATGCTTTGATTTGTATTATAACATTAATAGACCTTTTATGTTTGTCTCACGACATGGCGGCTCTATTGCTCACAACAGAACTAAGAATCAAGCTCAAAATCTCGCTAGATTAACAACGCGGAATTCTGGAAAAGGAAAACCCCCCTGCATCCTTACATCCTCCATTAAAGCAACAAGTGGATAAACACAGGCGCACGCTGGTGGCGAAAACACACATGGAAATCTAATTAAGAACTCGAGTTCATGGTGCTCTACTTGACTACACTTCGCAGCGACCCTGGCGGCGCTGTCGGAGGTGGGAGCTAAGGCTGCAGGAGGAAGTCGAGGAGGATGCGGTTGAAGAGCTTCGAGTCCTCCTGCTGCGGCAGGTGCCCCGTGTTTGGGATCACCTTCACCATCGCCTTTTCCCCGAGCTTCCTGCAATGCGTAGTGCAAAAGCTATGGATAATCAGCAATTGCATCAACTTTGATATACGAACTGATATACCATGACTGTAAGAATCTACTGACTGACTGAGTGACAAGTGGAAAAACATTGAAGGGTTAACTGAATGTGAGTAGGAACAAGGGTGCTCACTCTTTCAGTTTGTGCGCTTTCTCCACTGGGAAGATCTGGTCGAACTCTCCCCAGATGATCAATACGTCCTGAAATTGAGATGAATCGATCGTGTGAATCCTAGTGTCCGCTATACTGACCAGTTGAGCTGACAGTTCGGTTACTCTGAAACTGATGTACACAGCTTCAGTTGTTCAGACTTCAGACCTGAGGAAGAGGAACGAGCTGGAAGCCTTCCTCGGTGGCGATGCCTTTGATGAGCGCTATCTTCTCCTCTCTTCGGTGCGCGAAATACTTCTGAATGTTGCAAAAATTAATACAGAACTCGCTTTAATTTGTTTTGAGCTATCTGAAATTGATCGAATGCTTTTACGCATGACGTGATGCTTATGTCAGGATGATGGCGACCGAGAATCAATGGATTATGCTTTACGGGAGATAAAGAATAATTAGGTGGTCGGTGGTCGCAGGATGTGATTTCCCGCCAAATCTTTGCTACGCGATTAGTTGAAAAAACTGCTTAACCGATCGATCGATCGATCCGAACCACCTCACCATCATCACCAAACTGTACTGTGTGGCTATATATGAATCTACTGTAGGAGTATCTATGATCATGATGATGACTTCCACTTTTGATGGCCACAATGCAAAGCGATCGAATATATGGGACGCCCGTTGCGTCAAGTGCGCTGCGTGCGTATACGTGTCGTGCGTACGTATGTATGGGTGCGTGTTGCATTGCATATACGCCTAAATGTACGTACGTACCCGGAGCATGTCGCGGAGGAGGCACTCGGGGATGTACTTTGGCGGGCGGTGCACGCAGAGCGCCATGAGGCGGCGCAGCGCCCTGGTGTCGGCGGGCGCCATCAGCTCCGTCACCTCCGCCACGCCGCCCTTGGCCGCCAGCGCGCGGTCGTCGGCGGCGCCCTTGCCCGCGTCGGACGAGCACAGCGCCACCTTCCCCAAGCCGCCGGCGCCGCCTTCTTGCCGGCGGTGCAGCTCCCGCGCCAGGTGGTACGCCACGAGGCCGCCGTAGCTGGTGCCCACCACGTGCATCGTCCTCCGGAGGCCGCCGCCCTCGCCGCCGTTGCCGGCGAGGCCCGGGAGGTGTTCGCCGCCGGTGAGGAGCGCGGCGAGGGTGGCTGCCTGGAACGCGTCAGAGCGGGCCGGGGCGCGCGTGTCGGAGGCGCCGAAGAAGAGCAGCGTGGGGACCACCAGGTCGAAGTGGCGGGACAGCGGGCCCACCTGCGCCGCCCACTGCCACGTCGGGTCCGGCCCGAAGCCGTGGATCATCACCACCACCGGCCGCTGCTGTTGCTGCTGCTTGTCCTCGGAGGAGGAGGCGAGGAGGGAGGGGTGGGCCCAGAAGTGGATGGTGGTATCGGCGTCGACAGCGGCGGAGCAGGGGCGGAGCCCCGTGGAGACGAACATGCGCCGGAACACCGAGTTGAGCACGGGCACCACGCCGAACCCCATGGCAGCTCTGTCTTGGCCTCTTTCAACACCTCCCCTCTCTGTCAATGGCGGGGATCGCGAGCTGCTTCACTCTGCACGCGCGCTCTGCCTCTCCCAGCTTATCGTGACGACGAGCTGGTGTGGGTGTCGTGGCGATATGGTGGTGTATATATATGGAATGGGCTCAAAAATATTTGGATTTGATTTTTAGTTTCTGAATGAATCCGTAATTGTTGCACAAGTTGGTGGGTGGGGATTCTTCCTATCACACCACGACAGTTTCAAGATGCAGTTGGTGGCCTGAATGTCAGTTGAATGTTGGTTGTGAACGGTGGGAAAAGTACTCAAAGCGCATGTAAATGTAAACTCGCAAATTAATTGTTCTTGATTGAAGGAGCATACAAAATTAATGTACTACATATACAGTACTCCCTCCGTCCCAGAATATAAGCATTCCAGAGTTTGGTCAAAGTCAAGCTTCTTTAACTTTGACCATCAATAGCAAAATATTTATAGCACTTCATTATATATAGTTGATGTTGTTAGATTCATCGTGAAATCAACTATCCTAATATGCAACTCTTCATATTTAAAATATTTTATTTTTATAGCTATTACTAGTCAAAGTTGAACCTGATTGACTTTCAACAAACCTAGGAATGCTTATATTCTGGGACGGAGGTAGTATATCATATGGCACGGCATGACGCATGCACTTCCATAAACAAACTGCAGTACTAGTTATTTTCTACCCTTTGCATTGGTCTATATTTTCATCACTATTTGAACTCACTTTGAACGGCGGTAGTTCCGTTGGCACCGTCTGGTTCTGTAACAAACGCCGAAGCAAGAGCACTCTGCTTTCCTGTCACTTTTGCTTCATATTTTCCCTTTGCCGGAACAGGTCATACGTGCGCGTTTTCCTCTTTTCCTGGACGACGACGATTAAAACCAACCTAAAAGGAAGCTGCATACTTGGTAGTACAGACTTTTGACTAATATATCATGGACGTGCCCTACTTACTTGTCTGTGCAAGACTGCATGGCTTCATTCAAACTTTCTCAGGATCACATGAGTCATGAAAAGCGCAAAAAGTTCGAGTTTCTAGAAGGTCTATTTCTTGTACTCGTACTAGGTTCGACACGGTGCTCGTAAACGGTGGCATATAGTAATGCCATCGGATTTCTAGAAGGTCTGTCAGATGCGACGTCGATTGGACGGCGAATTGGCGAGTCAAAGCAAAGTGGACTGCTGGAGTGTCTTCCACTTTCTGTGTCTACTGGTCTCGCCACCAACCGCGCGGTGGCCGGCGAAAGCTACAGCCAGCACTCACGCGCGATGTGGGGATCGAGCTTTACTTGCGTGTTGATTCACCATCTGCAATGATCTACCATGATTATCAGCTGATACTAAATCGACGGCATATACCGTCGTTGCGTTTTGCCAGATCATGCCATTCCTCCTCTCCCGGGTACAGATCATGCCAGAGCAAGGAACCAACGATAAAATCAGTACTTTTTGGGCCAGCCAATATTCTCGAAGAAATCCAGCCGAATCACTTGCCCAACAACAAGATGGGAATAGCTCCATCTCGGCCCATTCTGCCTGGACCATAATTTAGGTCCAATAGAAATGCCTATCATACATACTGATTCGGCCGAATCACTCGGCTCAATCTTGAAAAAGGAAAATTCGGCCCAATCAACAACGCATCTCCAACTTTCAATATTGTTGGACCTATGAGAGACTACAATCCGATAACCATCTCCCGGGAAGCCTTATTGAAAGTTTTGTCTTATAAAAGAAAACAACAACTGTGAAAGGGGTCTTAGCCTAGTGGTTAAGACTTCCGAGTAACACCTCTCAGGTCCTGGGTTCGACTCCCCGTGGGAGCGAATTTTCAAGGATTTAACGGCATTTGTGCTTTCAGTGGTAGGCGACGCTCCCGTCGACAGCGAGGCGCCAGTGGTGACTTCGTATCTCTGGATTTGCCGGCTCAGTCTTCGAAGATACTCATAGGGGTAAGGTTTGCGTACGTGTGTTCATAGGGGTGAGTGTGCGTGCGTTGTGAGTGTCTGAGTTGTACTGTGTAATCTAAAAAAAAAAAAAAAAAAAGAAAAGAAAACAACAACTACCATCAATCCATAGGTATGATTCGCTCCCTGCTGCGATCTTGACGAAGAACGGCAAATTAACTAACCGGTAAAAGACAGAAATGAGTAGCTGGGCTTAGACTAGGTCAGTAGTAAATCAAAGTACACGGCGACGCTGTTTGTTTATTAACCATGTTCACCATGCTAGATTATAAACTAGTTCGTAATGCTAGATCAAATAAGCTGTGACCTACTTCGGCATCTTGACTATTAGGAGCCTGAATTATTGGTTTGTAAATTAGCTGAATAGTCCAATCAGGGGCGGAGCTTAGTGCAAGCCAAAGTAGGCCATGCCCCCCCCCCCCCCCCCCCCCCCCTGAGTTTGGAGATTTGTGTAGAAAAACAATGCTTATATAGGGATATTAGCTGTAATTTCCGTTTGATTACCACTACCGGCCTCCCTTGATTTTGGCACCAAGCTCCGCCACTGAGTCCAATACCCTTAACTTTTTCTTTTGACAGGAGTGGTGGTTAATTTTCAACAAAGTATACTAGGTACAACGGTAAATGAGCGAAAATCTGGTCCGATAAATTAGGATTACATTCTCTTAGGCAGTTCATGGATTATTACGATCTAGAGGTCCAGATTGTATTAGGTAGCTCAATATATAATGGCATGTTTGTTTCAGCTTGATGCTATATTTATAGTGTTATCAATTAAAAATCGAACAAATATATTAAGTGTACAAGCTACTTATCATCGCTAGTCTTGGTCACCGGTCGCTGTTAGCCATGCATGCAATGCAGTAAGCGCACAAGAAAGTCCAGATTAGTAGGTACGCATGGGCATGCAGACCTGGTTAAAGATTTGTTTTTCTCTTTTTGTTAATGACCACCTGGGCTGCTGCCACCCTGCACCTTTACAAATCAACTAACCATTCAGCTGCACCTGGACAGGCGGCTATAGCTTGTCTAGGCTAGGTTAGGCTAGGCTGGACTGATCTGAAATCGATGTAAAACATGGGTATAATTCTGAACAGAAAACGTTAACGCTGCTGTCGCATGCTAATACCGCTCCTCGTGCTGCATGTGCGCCATTCTCTTTTCATTCTGCAGCTGCCGTCAGCCATGCCACTATTCATGGTCGCGTCGCGCCGACGGTAACCAGCGAATATCCCGGGGGCAACGCATGCTTTCGATGTCAGAAACGATAGTACCAGGAAGGCCGTCCATCGATACATCGATCGACGGTTTGTATCTCAAGATCAGTGCTATCTGTTGGCCCCATGCTACCGTTAATGAGGAGCAGTTAGAGGGCACACAACTAACCCTGGAATGCAGCCTCAAAAGGCCATGCTAATAACGCCGAAGAGCGTTCGACCAAAACACATGATGATCCCTCCGGATACAAAGGCGTCTCCGTTCCTCTCCTTAATTGGGCCATTAGAACCTGAAGTACGTACTACTGTGATTAGTGTGGGACAACGTTCAGCACCGCGATCCAACTCATGAGCATGCATCTTAAGTTTAAAGATGGGTAATTCACTTATTATGCTTCATGTGTAGTAGGCTGGAGACCTGGGAATACTTTGTTGACTTCCATGTTACTCTTTGTTTTAGGACCTTGGATGTTCATGCTCTCGTAGAATTGCGTTGTCAGGTGGTTTGCTCTTTCTCTTCTCTAGTTCTGTAGCCACCGACGATGGCAAGGCTACCTAACGGTATCTTCTCCAGCTTTATTATTCAGTGACATTGTCATACACAATTGTCACTGTATTTTCTTTTGAAAACAGTGGGGGAAACTCTGTGACATTTTGTTAGAGATAGTCAAGAGCAGACACATAAGAAATCTCAATAGGATTGCATATCAGCTTTCAATTTTCCATCAGTCACCTAGCTTCCAATTAATGCATATGTACGTAGGTCCAGTGAATGTATTCCCAATACTAGCTTCCTGTAACAGCTGCCTGCCGATTGCAAGAAGTTCAATCGAAGATAGAGTTGGTTCATTCTATCGTGACTCAAGATATAATTAAGCAGAGAATAGTTTTTATCACTGAATATAACCGAACAAACGATTGCTTAAAAAAACGTACGCGCGTGTACTGTAGCTAGGTACATACAATACAAATAACCCAAAACTTAATTAACGCTCACAGCCTACAAGATCATGTGTTAAGGGATCAATTAATTAAGCGAGCCCATCGAATTTGTGGAGTACAGCTCACTCTCCCATGCGTCCATGACCCCCGGCACATCCATGAGCAGATCCGACGGGTAATCGTGCTCATCGAACTCGAGGAAATTGTGGATCATGTTACTGTAGCCGCCGGCGACGCCGAAGTGGGCTTCGTCGCCGACGCTCGCCTCGCTCTCCTCCGAGCCGCTCTTCTGCTGCGTAGTAGTGGTAGTGGACACGGCGCCGGCGCCGCCGTCGAGCATCTGGCACGCGAACACAGGGAACCTCGCCGGGATAGGCGAAGGTGCTGCCGCCGTGGCCGCATTTTCGTTGGTCGATTCTTCCTCCTCTCCGGCAGCGGCGGCGGCAGGCGCTGGCTCCTCGGCACTGCTACTGGTGGTGCGACCCTCTTTCTTCGCGGCGGCGTTCAGCCGCTTCCTGATGCGGGAGTTCCAGTAGTTCTTGATCTCGTTGTCCGTCCTGCCCGGCATCCTCGCCGCGATCGTGGACCACCTGCACACCATGAGCCGATGAATTAGTAAACCGTTACTCCCACTTTAATTACTAGTGCGTAATTACTACTGAGGTTACTAATGCATAGAAGAAGAGGTGTAACATAATTTGCATGGCACTTTATATATACGAACCTGTTTCCCAGCGACTGCTGCAAGGAGATGATGACCTCCTCCTCTCGCTTGGAGATGGGCTCCTTCTTGAGGTCCGGGCGCAGGTAGTTCATCCACCGCAGCCTGCAGCTCTTGCCGCTCCTCCTCAGCCCTGCGCATTCATCAAGAACACGGATAGTTAACTGAATGTTCCAGTGGAAACGATAACAACCATTAGTAATAATTCCTCGAAAGAATCAAATTATTCGTGCCTGCAAGCTGCGCAACGGAGCTCCAGGTGGAGACGCCGTGGCGGGTGATCTGGGTGAAGAGCCGCTCGTCCTCCTCCGGCGACCACAGCCCCTTCCTCTCCTTACTTTCGCCGGCGCCGGCGTCGGCATGGCTCGGTTTCCGCGCCATTGCAGCAGCTGGTGGCTTGGCTCTCGAGACTCGTGCTGTACTGGCAAGTCCAGACTCCAGATGTTGGCTGGTGCCTGGTGCTTGCCAAGAATTCTGTGACTGCATATATATAATACGCGTGCTTAGACAGGAAGCATATTCTCCTCTCTGCATTGCCCTTCCTGCAGGAGCTAGTAGGCTGCACGCGACAAAATTTTAATGTGTATATACAAACCAATCTGCTTCTTTAGCGTGGTCCTCAAGATCAGTCGGTCTTATGTTATAAATGCACATAGTTTGGGTAGAGTACATGCCTCCAGGCTCCATCCATTATTACAGTGTGCGAGAGCATGTATACATGTTTATGTCTGATGAAAGAGGAATAGTCTTACGCAATGCAATTTGGTTGTAAACAGATTAGTTATTACACATCTTAAACTGGCGCACCCTGAAACACCGAAATTATTGCTAACACGCCCCACATGTGGAATGTGAGCGAAGCGAACGAGTTTATACTATAAAGAACCTCATCGAAGACAAAAGTTGGCAGGGCCTTGGTGACATGCTTGCGTACTGTAAGGAGCCGAAATATGACGGAGTCGCACGTCTCTATGAGCAATGTACTTGCAAACAAAGTGAAGGTCAATCTCGACGTGTTTGTTCTGCTGATGCTGAACCAGATTAGTTGAGAGAGTGATCCGTTTAATAGCAGTGAGGTGACGCTCTATGGGATCCTACTATATACGGCCTGGTGAAGGTGAGAAATATTGAAAAGCACAACGACAGTGACTTACTTGGGTCGATCACTTACAGGCGCACCATCAATGGTGGATACCTTAGGATGTGCGTTAACTGCTAACTGCTGTAGTAGTACTGCAGTCAGACATGTTGACACGCTCAAAAAATCCATTATATACTGCCGATTTGAGAGAAAGAAAGTGCCGCTACGCATCTCATGCCAACATGTTTAATTAACATATCCAAGGCCCGCCTGTCTGGTTTAGGACAGAGTCAAGACTCAGGAGTATATATATATCTTCTTCATTACAGAAAGTTTGGTGAATGGGCACAATAACACACGAGGACAGCTTGGGCTTGCATATATCTATGACATATCTGTAGGGAGCTCTGTAGGTTACTTGCTAAGATGTCAGAGGATAATTCGGTGTTAAATCACCATACTAATTGTCATTAGCTGCCTAGCCATGATGGAGCAGAAGAACTGAGATTACTAGTTAAGTGCTGGTGAGCTATATTACCATGTGTTGCACAAAAAGTTACTAGCTGGTAGTACATCGTTACCTGTCACAGAGGATGGATGCCGAGGATTTGAAAATGAAACATAATATAGATTTATTATAGGATACACATGGTTACCGTTTCTGATAGCGACACAATTTGTTATAAGGAAACATTGGGAACTAGTATAATCAAGTAAATGTATGGGTCATGACCAGCAAACCAGGAAATTTTGGCACTTTCGGAATTTTGTTTGCATGTTGTTTCTTAAACTAAATGAATACATATGAATAACGCTAATTATTGTTTTTTTCTTTGTACTTGACACTCGGGGATATTTGACATCCTGGTAGTGGTACGTACCTGTGCAGGAAATGTACCATCCAGCAGGGTCCAGGGGCAGGTATTACAGCTTTCATAAGAAGAAGAGCTACCTTATGCTATGTATTTTAAACTCTCACACCTTGATATGTGCTCATTCTCCGATGTATTCTATAAACTGTAATGGGTCTAGACCTATGTATGTAACATGTACTACGCACTATATGCATGGCATGGTTATTTTCACGGGGTACGTTAGGATTTCTTATCCTGCAATATCAAACGTATAACCAGTAATGAAGGATCATAGAATAGTGTCACTATATATCTAGCATGGGTCATCATTCTTTATTTAATTAGTTTCTTTTTTAGTACAGTGCAGGGAGTTGCTGTTCAAAACTACACAGTAACATGCAGGCATGAAATGATTGTTTTATCGAAAGAACGCTGACGTAATTATGGACCCGAGGTCCAATGGATTATCCTCGTCACACTCACATACCTTTTGTCAACCACCCCTTTGGTGACGAAAGCATTTAATTATGTACTGCGACATTTGGCCTAATATATATACCTAACTATAATTCCATGATGAAAGCGTTTATGCATTGGACCATTTGGATTTATTCGCATGCCAAGCTGCAGGAAGCTGGAGACAAAAAGAATACTACCTGACATGCAAGTTATAAGAGCCAGATGATGCATGAAGTTCTGATTAATTCCGTGTTCGATCACCCAGTACCTAACCATGGCCGTGACGCATGCATGGGGACAACACAATTGATTATTACCCTGCGTTGGTGTGGCAAAGTTGCTTGCATTACCGTGAACTTTACATATGTAGCTAGCTGGTGCTACACGTTACATATCGAGGATGCCCGGCATAAATATAGAGACAATAAATACACATTGCTTTGCATCGGTTTGTAATGAACCTGGTTGATTTTAATAAAGCTCTCTTCCGCCGCAAGAAAAAAAAAAAATACACATTGCTATTTTTTTCCCGCTAAGGATGCGATGCGATTTGTTATAAATTGAAAAACATTGGGCTCTACTGCAATATATTATATACACAGTACACTCATGACCGGCAAACCAGGAAATTAACGTTATTTTCAGTTTTGTGGCTTGTGTATGTAGTTTTAGAAACAAAACGATTAAATCAACGTCAGCGTCAGCACGCTAAAGATTATTATGTGCTTTGTTGTCTTAGTTTTGTACTTGTGCATGATGTACTATATAGGGTCCAGGGGGCAGGTCATAGTAGCTGATCTAGAAGAAGAGCAGATATAGATTATGCATGGCCTGGTAGTTTCCTGCAAGATGAAACGTATCCAGTCATGCATGAATCATAGAATAGTATGTAGCTGCTTCTGGTCAATCTGTTTGTTTTGGACGGAGTAGTTGCTGGTCAAAACTACAGTAACATGCATGCACTCCTAGACGAGGGAATTATCCAATGGATGATGGTCTTGAGTTAGGACCAAAAGACCTTTGTCGATGAAAGTGCTGATGAATTTTATGGTCAAAATGCACTGGACCACTGCGCCGTTATAGATGTTGCCAACTATATATCTGTATTCCCTCGCAAAAAAAAACTATATATCTATATTCCATGATTCCACCATAGTATCATTCCCATGCCCAGCTACAAGAAGAAACAAAAATCACACAACTTGAGAGCCAAGTTGCTTTCGGCACCTTCAGTTTAAGACCGCATGGATGAATATACGAAGGACATCATAGGTAACTTAAAGTTTCATACGTGAGTAAATATATTTCTTGTTCGAAATCTTGCTTGCTTTCTATTAGTAGTACGCGAGTATTACGAGTGACTACTTAGTTAATGTTTATGGCTAAAAGCTTGATTTGAGCAAGCTTAGTTGTCATGGTTATATCTCTCTCTCTCTCTCTCTCTCTCTCACACACACACACACACACACACACACACACACACACACACCCCTAGTGACAAACGATTGAGCGAGAGGAAGGCATACTAGTCCTTTTGTTCTGAGAAACCTCTTCTGGCTTCTTTTGGATGAGGTGTGGAGGCAAGACAGTTGCAAGTTGTATTCCAGGTAAGGCGTCACTTTCAAGAAGAATATGATATTCCCTACATTACTAAATTAAGGTAGGAACTGTAATCACACTGTTTGCTAGCTAGCTATATTCCTCTGATCTAGGTTCCTCAATGAACTACGCCTGCATTATGCATGTGTATGCGGAGATAAAGTTTGCATATACGACAAAGTTGTGGCGGCCTCTGTTTGTATATGCAATTACATAACTTAATTAAGAAAACTGTACAATTCCTTTGTTTAGGTGCACGCTTGAGAGATACTACATTGCACAGAGCTAATAAACCATAGCCTGCCATCCAGAATAAAAAAATATCAATTAAATATTGTAAACGCAACTTGCACGAACACGAAATGACGACTTACAGTGCCGGATCTGATGCTTTTAGTAGCCTGTGATTAACTGATGGAAATAATACCTAATCTCTGGCAGACACAGATTAGCAAGTGTTTTAGGATGCTCAACATGGCCACTAGCAGCTGGACAGCTAATGGCTGCTGACTTATGCGTCCTTTTAATTTGTCTCATGCTGCTGCATGCAACTATTGCGGATGTTGTAGACATCACAAAAGGTTGAGTGGAGAGTTTTGGAGTGATTTATAATTATGTCTGCGTCATTTTTCTAATGATGCCTGCAATTGATAATTCTCCTAAAGAATTAGCCAACTATTGGCGGATACTAGCTACTCTTTGCCAAAATGAATTATCTTTCTGTTTTGTTTGAGCTTTCTGGCTGTGTGAATTGGATTCTAAGTGTTCTCATTTTGGTGGTTTGTTATTGTCTGTGGCTTCATCAATCATTAAACGTCCTACATGTATTTTGTTCTGTTTTTATATGCCATGACATAATATTTTTCGTTGGTTGGGCCTATAACACAGCTTGTGTACATATTATACAAAAACTTAAAACAGCTGTTTTTTTATGGAAATACACACCAAATAAATATTTCCTTTCGAGTTCATGCATATGGTTTTCAACTTAATAAAACACTCTCCAAATTTTCATGGATCTATTTGTTTTTGTACTACTCAATTAATTATCATATCAACTTATCAAGTGGAGTACATCTCACGCAGAAAGGGTCTTTTTTTTTTTTTTTTTGGGATCCTCACGCAGAAAGGGTCTTGGATGCATGTGTGTCCTCTTAATCTGTACACATGCGTGGAATTGTGTTTATTTAACTCCGACGTGGCACTTTTTGGCACGTGAACATACGGTAGAGTGCAAATACCTCTCAATTCATGCTTTAAGAAGGGAGGAAAAGTTATCCAAGGATTCGCGCGTACAAGAAAACCATGTGCTGTCAATTTCAGTGTCATGCATCATTCATGGATACAGACGCCAACATATATGTTGTTGGATTATGATGCCTTAATTTGATAATTGATTGTCCCATGGATCGGTAAATACAATGTATATAGCTATTAATTTGCCAGTATTTCATGCCATTGAATGGCTACTAGAGTTAAGCAAGCAAGTACCTTTTATTGTAACCTTATATTTTACACTAGCATAAAATTTAGAATTAAAGGAATTCTAGAACCTTACTACAAGAAATGAAATCACAACACAAACATGAGTATAATAACCCATAATTTTTAATGCAAGAATTATCCAACCTAATTTAAACAATGCCTACCAATAGATGATATATGTTTTGTTGGGCTACAACATTAGCAGTGCGGATTTAATTTCTATTTGTTTGTTGCTCTTATGTTAATTTCTCTAAATCATTAAATCACTGTAATTTGTCTTTACATTTTGGTAGCTTTGTAAGCGGTTGCAAAGTAATCAAGCTAATGTTTCCTCGGCTCCTTCCAAATGATTTGATGCATATATACTATTACCGACGGAAATGTTCTTTTTGGCCAGCTTATTACATCTCAACTCAAGGCAATAACGCACATGCATGCACTCACTTATGGATCACTGGATGAATATGACACTGCGCCTTGCAGCGTCCTTGCATGCACGTGTGAGTACTGCAAATTATCCCCAGGAAAGGTTCAACACACATATCAAAAAGATGCGTCAGATTCCTTGCAATGATCCGTTTTTCACAGCTTTTAGGAGGGCGGTTGAATAAATATTGAAGTACTACTAATTTAAAATACAAATTGCAGGGTATGGAACATGAACATTAATGCAATATAACACAAGATGCCAGTAGGTAATCACGGCACAAAGCTTGATTTCTATTACATTAGGCAAACTCCCATAAAACACAAGGAAGTGAAATGCCGTGGAGCTATTCTTGCAGCCCCCAGATCCAATCGTGACCACTTCAGACTCATGCATACATCTTTAATTAAAGCTTAAATGTCCATCCATAATACTCATGGTTTTAAGTTTTTTGGGTTCCGGGCTCAGTTATCGTATACTGAAACAACTAAATCTCACGCAGAAAGTGTCATGGATGTATATGCATGCCATCCCTTGGTTTGTTGTGCTTGAAAGAATGTCGCGTTTCTTTTTTCCTTTTTTAACTCCCACATGGCACATTAGCACGTGAAAATATGGTAGAGCGTTCCTTTCGAAGATGGGCTTTTAAATACGTGCTTTCCTTGTTGGCAGACCATGAATGTACATCCATGGATATTTTCCTGGCCGGCTTCAACGTGCAAAGCCCCCGCCATCATGTTGTTTGGATCCTGATCAGGCATTATTGCAACTTTGTCAGGCCTGTTTGGACCTTTTCTACTCTCTCCGTCCCAAAATAATTGTCGTTTTAGCTCTCGGCACGGAGATTAAGAAAAGTTGGTAAAGGTAGGTGCGCAGAAAACAAGGAGGAGAGAGATAGAGATAGAGGTGTATTGGGAAGAGAGAAAGGTGCATCGGGAAGTGAGAATGACAATTATTTTGGAAAAACTGGATGAGGCTAGGATGCCAAGTAAACTGGGACGGAGGGAGTAGTTTATAGGAAAGTAAGTTTTCTTTAGTTTTCAAGAAACTGGGTTTTGGATGTATAAACTGAAAAAGAGGAGGAGGGGGGGGGGGGGGGGGGGGGGGGGGGTAGGCCCTAGTTTTTCAAAGCTAGATTCTCTTTCTTTTCCTTCCTCTTTTTTTAGAAACTGGGGGTTTTGTTTTTAGAAGCCGGATAAAAAACTGACCCGTTTGGAGGCTCCAATTTCTAAAAGCTGGTTTCTTGGGGAAGACTGACATTAGCTGGATTGAGCCAGATTCTTGGTTTCTTTAGAAACTAGGAAATTGGTTTTTATATATAAGAAACTGACCCGTCTGGAGGCTTTCCAATTTCTAAAAGCTGGTTTGGAGTCAAATCTAAATGGGCAGATCCAGCATGCATGTTTCTAATTGCTAGTGCTTGTGTTAATAGTTTCTGACTATATATTGATTGTTTTCCTAGTGTCAAGTACCTTAGGCTCCATTAGCGATCTCCAATCCCTTTATACATCAGGGTCCCAGGGTCCAATAGATTACAAGTTACTGCCCATAGCAAGATCATGATGATCGATTAGGAATTAATAACTAAAACTCTCTCCATCGATCACACATGCATGCATGCTAGCTAGTGTATCATGTCTTTGATTTGCAAGGATCAATTTGAATATTACTTGATGATCATGATTCAAATTTACTCTCTTCATGGATTTTGCGATATACATCCAGTTCAAACTTGTATCACTATTTTACATGAATGTGAAATGATACTAATGTACTAACATGCACATCTGAGTATATATGTGACTGTATTTTCACTTTAATAAAATTAATGTATAATTAGAAAAGGCAAGGGTCAAATACAAGAGCATGGTCTTTCATCAAGTCCAAGAACAAAGAATAAACAACTAAAGGAGTGATACGTCAGAATACCTGCCTGTAGCTTTCCCGAAATTCAAGTGGATGATATCGTCACGGGCCAAAGTGTAGGCCAGTGATGTTTTCACATTGATCTTTATGCATGCATGCACGACGAAGGTCGTTTCATGTCACGATGTGATGGATAGTGTTAGGTAAATAGCGGCCCTACACATAACCCACGTATATATATTTTTAATATCTTACAGGTTCTGCACAAGAGACAAGGGTTTCCAGTAATTCCTATTTCATAGGCATGCATGCAGATGAAGCAAGTCCATAATTAATTAAGCCAGCATCACTAAATATGAACTAATCTAGTAAGGAATGGCTGTAACACCTAGTTATTATATATACTTATAATAAATGAAGCTCTGTTTTACCAAAAAAAAAAGAAAAATATTGCGTGAGCTCAAAATAGGCCGATTAGAGACTTGAAGGAATAGAAGATATTTGTGTGATGGCTAGCTCCCGTCAGAAAATGAGAAATATACTCTGTCGGGCGCCCACGCGAAAACAAAAGCGGCGGCGGCGACTCATCATCAGAAGAAGAAACGCCGGCCCCCTCGTCTCCGGCGGCCTCGCCGCTGGCGGAGAAGGGAGGCCCGGCATCCTGACGTTCGCTTTGTACTCTCATAAGTCTAGATAGGTTAGGTCTTCCCGCGGTGGTCACTCTTGACGGCGGACGCGGCGTTTGTTAGGGTTAGGGTTTCTCTAGTGGTTCTGTCGAAGAGGGTGGCGGCGGCGGTGCGGCGTCGTCAAGTTCATCGGCATGGAACACTGGAGGAGGATACGTCTCGACGGTGGTGGCGAGTCGAAGGCGCCATCATTGATGAAGAATAAGGTACTCCGGCCCCTCCATTGTCTTGTCATGGTTCTTCATGGCCATGGCTGTGGGCTAGTGAGAGTTTGGTTTCCGGTGACATTCATCTGGATGTTGCTCGGATTTGTGTTTTCCCATTGCGAATATGGTGAAGAAGACGACGGTGGGCTCGGCTACTGGCTCGGCAACGGTGAGTTCTTCGTACTTACATGTGGAATATCAGTCTACCCCTCTTTTGCGAAAGAGTTGGGTTTCAGTTTTCCGCCATCGGAGATGAGGATGACGGTGGTGGATGGTGAGATGGCCGTGTTCTTTCAGATCGGAGGTTTCGTCCGTGGCATATCCGTCTGGGATGGTGATCCTAGATGGTGGATTTTGCGGCTCTTTCAAGATTTCTTGACTCCCATCAATGGTATTGGCGTTGATTGGGATGCTGCTGTAATCAGGGGATGTAATATGCTTCAATATTAATGAAATTCCCTTTTCGCAAAAAAAAAAAAAAAAAGAGAAATATACTCTGTCCACCGTCAGCCATAGCTGGATACTGAAATTAAAATATATCAGAAATGAAATATCATTTTGGATTTCCTATCAAAGAGCTTAGTGACGGCTTTGAACAATCAGTAAGTGCAAACGGTATAATTTATCATAAATTAAGTGATCAATCAAGCAGTAGCCTGTCTGCAATTAATAAACTATGGGAAAAAATACAGTGCGTCGTGATCAATGTCGATAGCTCATCAAGGGTCATTATTAGAAGAGACGCGGCCAGAGAGACGACATAAGAACGGCTGCTTTTTCGATGGCAGCGAGTGCAGATGCACGTTGAACTACATATACCCGGCAGCATGCAGCTGAATCTTGATTGATCATGGTCACTTTACAGCCATTATCTCCCGATTACATAAGACTCCTGCATATAGTACTATCCATGGGGCCGTATAAATAAATCTATGCAACAACATGCAGCAGAGCCTGCCCCAGTTTGGCCATTTCTTATGCACGTTTCCTACAATAGACAGATTGGCACCAGCCATCGAACTCAGTACTTAAATTCGGCGCGTGCGACAGAGACTTTTGCGTGCATGCCACTGTGAGAGAGCAAACCAACTCGATCGGAATCTAAGAACACGGTGTCTAGCTAGCTAGGTGCGCAGCTGATGGGGAGAGTGCATCCTTGCTGCTCGGAGGAGAAGAAGCTGAGGAAAGGGCTGTGGTCGCCGGAGGAGGACGAGAGGCTCGCCTCCCACATCGCCCGCTTCGGCGTCAGCTGCTGGAGCTCCATCCCAGAACTCGCAGGTGATGCATTAATTGGAGCTGGTGTTACTTCTCGTCTTTCCGCATCAGCTTAGTCTTTCAGCGACAATCAATTCTTTCTTTGGTTACTCATATGAGAACGTTGTTGATAATTTGCAGGCTTGCAAAGGTGCGGCAAGAGCTGCCGGCTGCGGTGGATGAACTACCTGCGGCCGGACCTTAAGCGGGGCCGCTTCTCCCAGCAGGAAGAGGAACTCATCATTGCTCTCCACAAAGCACTCGGCAACAGGTGATTGTGATCCAGCAGCTGAACAACTATGCCATGACTTGACTTACTATTAGTTTTTTGGTACTTCGAGTAGTAGGTGGCAATCTGATGCGTGTTTGTTCATCATTTCTTCCAGCTGGTCCCAGATCGCGGCGAGACTCCCCGGGAGATCGGATAACGAGATCAAAAACTTCTGGAACGCGCGGCTGCGCAAGAAGCTCCGGCAGAAGGAGGCGTCCACGGCGGCGAGCAAAGACCCCGCCGCGGCGAGCCGTCGCAGTTGTCATCGCGGCGAGGATGACGACCGGAAGCATCCGGCGCCGGCCGTGTTCAACCACCTCCATGTTCGTGAGGACCAGTCTGCCGTAAGCAGCAGCTTTGGCAACTCCTCCGCTGCCCGCAGCGCCGTCGTTGATGCCACTCAGGCGACGACGACGACTGGTGCTGTTCTTGCGTATGCTGACCGCCGGAATGCAGCTGCTGCCGAGATGGTGACGCCGTCGGCGTCGAGCACGAGCGCGAGCACGGAGGCGGCGCGAGGAAGCGAGGACGACTTCTTGAGAGCGATGGTCGATGACGCAAGCTACGTGCTTGGTGACTTCTACCTCGACAGCTCCCTGCAGGATGGAGTGATCAGCTTCTGGGAAGGCCATGCGTTCAGTTAATTTTTTTTTTTTTGCTGTACTACTTGTTTTTTTTAATTTTCTTGAATGATCCGTTCCATTTTCGGGGCAAAAAAAAGTGCTACTAGCTTTTAGTACAGCGTCTGTCAAGTCAAGTGTGCAAAATCAATTGGAATAAAAGTTGAATCTGTGTACTTGCTCGTTTTGTTTCCAATATTACTCAGATACAGGACGATGTGAATGAAGAAATACCACAAAATTCATACAGATGCCATTGTGTATGATAGCAGTCAGTCCTTGGCAGGCTAATCGATAGGTTGCTACAGTTGTCGAATTGTTTTCTTCCCCCAACAAGTTGATGGATCTGTTAGGCTGACTTCAACAAGGAGCTGCAAACCCAAATATGCATATGGATGAGTACTGTGCATCTCCAGACTGGTCTCCAACAGAGTATGCAAAAGGGTATGCATTTTGCTCATTCAAGAGAGAGAAGCTGCAAAACTGCACACCCTCTCTCCTCGAACGCATCCTGCTCGCCGCACCTGCTGGTTCTGCCCCGGCCGCGCTCGCTCCGCAGTGCCCGCCCGGTGAGCCGCACCAGCCGTTTCGCCTCCGCCGCGACTTGTGCCGCCACTTCCTGCTCGCCGTGCTCGCCTGCTCTTGTGCACCCGGCGTGTGGAGCAGCGCGGCGCATCGACCTGGAGACCGTCCTCGCAGCGGGGACGTGGCCCATCGCCGTGCAGCACGACGAGGTGCGGGAAGGCGGAGGCGCGGCGGCCCGTGGCTGCAACAAAGAGATGTGCGGCGAGGGCGAGGTGGCGCAGCTGCGCGGGGTGCTGCGAAGGTGGGCGGCAGGCGCGGCAGCGAGATGACGAAGTCGCGGCGCGGGG
This sequence comes from Eragrostis nindensis, assembly GCA_012490785.1. Taxonomy (NCBI): domain Eukaryota; kingdom Viridiplantae; phylum Streptophyta; class Magnoliopsida; order Poales; family Poaceae; genus Eragrostis; species Eragrostis nindensis. Next base: position 923,825 of record JAAXCT010000001.1, on the reverse strand, counting down.
TGCTGCGGAGGAGGGCGCAGCGCTAGTCCTCGGACTCGGTGGCCTGGCTGCCGGCGTTTGATGCGGGCGCGGCAGGCGCTGCGGCAACTTGTCGGCACGGGGTCGCGACGGCTCCGCGGCCGCGGGCTACTCTCGCAGAGGCTCGCGTGCTCCACCCGACCCCGCTGGCCCGCGCGAGGCGCACCCGTCGAGGTCCACCGCATGTCTTCTTCCTCCAATTCTTTTTTCACCCTTTCCACCATGGATGCAAAATGGCAAAATTCAGAGCACAGATCATAGAATCGATGAAATTGATCATGCTCTAACCTTCTAAACCTTCAAATAAATCCATTTGAGCATTCACAGGCACCAATCCGGCCAAAAATCGATGAGGGCAATTGATCTCCTAAAGGTCGTCCATGGTGCAGGCTGCATGGGCAGGGGCGGTGGCGCTGCGCGTGCTGCTGGGGGGCAGCGTCGTGAGTGGGCGCGGGCTGCATGGGCGGCGCCCAGAACGCAGGTGGCACGGTGCCGCGAGCACGGGCGTGTTGGGCAGCCCTTGTCCGGCGCGGCGCCGCGTGCTCGTCCGCCTTGGGTCGTCAGCGTGGCCGCGACAGCAGCGGGGACGGGAGGCGTCGGGCCCGCCGTGGAGCACGGCGTGGACCGGAGCGCGGCGGGGACGGCATCGCGCCCTTCTTCCCCCTCTCGTCCGTGCGGCCGGGGCGAGACGGAGAGCGGCAGCGCGTGCGCGGGGCGGGCCGCCATGGCTCGGCGTGCGGGGCGGCGGCGAGCGGGGCGACGAGAGGGCGCTCGGCTGAGCGGCGTGCAGAGCGGCGCGGGGCGGCACGCAGGGTGCAGGGGGGCGGCGAGCGGGGGAAATGCAATTGCTTGTTGGAGATGGAGTGATATGAAGCAAACAAAAATTACTGTAGACACGAGGCAACCCTTCCTTTGGCTCTTCAAAATGCATGATATTGTTGAAGTCAGTCTTAGTAGTATTTAGTCCAGATACACAACATTGACGTCATCGGTGGTTGGTGCCTAATTTCAAATTACAAGTAGCTGGGCTATCACTTCATCTGTTTCTTTCTTTTCTTTTCCTTGAATCCAGACTACCAAAATTCTCGAACCAGAATTTGACCCGCGATCTGCAGAGTCAAGCAGGTCTTTCTTTTTCAGCGGATACAATTGAAGAAGCCTTTACCAAGAGGGTTTCTAGCTGATTTCTAACACCAAATCGCCCAGCCCCCTCCTTCCCAAGATAACATAACACATCATCAACTAGGTGCAATTCATTGAAGTTGAAATGTGTGATTATTTCTTTTTTATACTTGTCATTATTTCACTTCTGCATTATAATTGTGATGGCTTGCTTTTTCTACATGTTCATCAATTTACCAAATCTCGTTTCAATAACTGAGCTATTCCTGTGCAACTAACATTTTTGAAATCTTGGTTCAACATTTCATTAGATACGTTCAAAGTGTTGCTTTTCTTGAAATTAAATCTATAAATCAATATCTTGATTGGCTCTATTTTGTTAAAAAAAATAGATGGCATGTGGCTCTCATATTTCATTCTACAAATGGTAAAATTCGGCACTTTTTAATCCAAACATGCTTATACGTAACCACAGCTTAGTATTGCCCTCATGTTGGTAACTTCAAAGATCTGGCAAGGTTAGCATTGGATAGCATCCAAACAACCCCTTGGCATTTTGGGAACCCCTCAAACCAGTGAACCACTCTCCCCACAAGCTAGCCTGAATCTCAGTGTGTCTCAACAAGCATCTGAAAGTGTCAGCGGAAACTAATGTGAGGATTAAAATCAAGTAAGCGATATCACATTGACAGAAGTTACAATTATAACTGGAGATACTCCGTCACTATTTTTGTCGTCTTATTTAACAACGTACTGGTACTTGGGCTGCACGTGTTAGAATTGGCCAATAATACTTGATGACTTTGACTATATGGGCCTATATGGGCCAGGTTCATGGTGCCAAGGACTTGATGACTTTGACCATGTGGGCTGGATAGGCCACTGCCTCCTCTGTTCGATTACCACTTCACAGCAAGAGAGACGACAAAGTTACGTAGTGACAAAGGTGAATCTATGACATTTTTCAAATCTATACTTTTAGTTATGTGGAAGAATTTGTGTGAGGCACATGTTGAGCGTGACATACGTGCGCCACAGTGATCTTTGTAGCAGCGATTCGTCTTGCCGTCCCCTAGTGACCTCGGTGCAATCACTATGTGTTACATGCTTGTACGACCATGTAACACACATTGAAATATCAGCGCTCGGTCCACAGTACGTAGGGAGCAGTGGCGGTGGCAGGGGGGGAGCAGGGCCTGGGCCCCCCTATGCTTCAGGCACACAGCCTTTGAACCCATTTTTTCACCATGTATTTTGATGGAAATTTCCTATCTGGCCCCCCTCAACACTCATATATTACAGTTTGGCCCCCCTCATCCTCCATTTCTGGCTCCGCCCCTGGTAGGGAGAAATCCAGCAGGCAATTGATGACAATGGGCGGAGCCAGCACCCCCCAATCCCCCGCCTCATTGCGCTCTTAAATCTACCATGTAAATTAGGAAAAAATGTATTTCTCCCTTTTATGAATCATATTTTGTCATTTGGTCCCTTCATTATCAATTCCTGGCTCCACCCTGACGACATACATGGTTCATGCACATAGCTTCCTTTGTGCTTAATTAGCAGCTAGTAATGGCGACAGGTCGAATCTACACACTTAATTATCTACTTCCTCGACGCATCGGACAGGAGTACGCGTAATCCCTACTCTCTAGGTTGTCGGGCAGATAATGCATGCATATGCAAGGGTTGCCACAACCAAGTGCAGTGTCCCTGACCTACCCGTGCGTCTATAAATACAGTCGAGGGCAAATGAATCCTTCTCTCTTAATCTCTAAAACTCGCCACCTGGTTCAGTTACTCCGATACAGCAGATACGTTCAGATAGATAGTGCCAATGTGGCGCGCCTCTGCCAGAACATCATCCCTGCTGATGGTCGTCTTGCTGCTTGTCCTCTGCTTGTCTGTGCAATCCTCGGAGGCTCGAGCAACATCAGGTCCGTACAAATTTAGGATTACGTTCGTCTCTAATTTTAGGTTATGATTAGCTGAGTATACTAGTTACTTCAGCAAGCTGTCTAACAAGTACTCGAGCTTCTTAATATATGCAGATGACGTCAACGGCATTATGCTGCCACGCGGTGCACGGAGGCTTCTGGGTCGCTCCACGCCTCCTCCACCGGCGCCGTCATCAGGGCCCCCGTTCAGCGCCTCCGCCGTCAGACCGCCGCCGCCCTCGTCGCTCAACTGACGAGACCGCGCCGCCCTTTCATAAAGCATGTAACATGGGCCGCGCCACTGTACAGCTCTAATCTCTGCTATGCTTTGTGTTCGTCGATCTATGGATCTTGTAGCACTAAAACTGTTATCACTTACTTCTGGAGTATATGCTAGATATTCCGTACCAGCTTTGAAAGAAAGGTATTGTAATAAGCCTTCATTTCCTCTTAAATAGTGACCGTGTCAAAGGAGAAATAACCAACTGATGCGCCTGTAATAAGCCTGTCCTGAAATGCTGAAATTCTTCGCTTCTGAAGTTCTGATGCACCTGTCACCGACGCCTGGTGTTGTTTGTATTTCATCCAACTGTAAACTGATTTCCTTTCCCACCTATGAACTGAGCCATTGTTGGGTCTCCCTCGTTGACAGAAAAAAAAAAAAGAAATTAAAAAAAATCTTGGCTTCAATTCTCTGCTTGTGCGCGATCGGGAGAACCTTCGTACCTGCATCGACATAGATGACTTAACAGCATGCAGTGACCTAGCTGCACGCTGAAAGAGAGTGATGGCTAGTTAAATGTGAAGATGAATAAGTGTTTGCGAGCCTATATTATGTTGCTTTGCAAAAACAATATGAAAACGAATAAGTGCAAATGGTAGAAAAATAAATAAATGCTAACTATTGATCCCCAAAATGGTCAACTTGAGAACCCAATTGTTTCAAAGCATGGAAAGTCAACAAATCAAAGCAAAACATGCAGTGAAAGTGAACAACAACATATTCGTATAGTTGACGGTTGAAAAACATGATCGCGGTAAAACGGTCAGCCTCTTCAATGCATTTTTTTCTTTAGGAGAGAGAGAGAGAGAGAGAGGGGGGGGGGGGGGGGGTGGGATAGACTGAGTGTGTGTTTGAGCTGTGTTAATGTGATTGAGGTTTGGAAAAGGAAATAAAAATAAAAGGGCGGTAGTATGTTATTCAAAAATTCTATGCAACTAAATGAAAGATCATTTCAAAGCATAAAAAAGGCGAATGGCCATAGTAAATAAGTGTGGAAAGAGGAGCATATGGAGCATATTACTAAGAAAAAGATGTGAGCAAATAGCCCAAAAAAAAAAAGAATAAACCTCCATCTTGATCAATTCGGATTATCGTAAGATTGCATGCATTTGAAGATAGAGTGTGTTTGGCGCAGTTTATGCCCAAACGGCTTATGCTAGCTTCACCAGATTGTGCCAAAATGGATTATTGCTACAGTCTTTTTAATGTTATACCCATAAGTTGCTACAATCTGTGCCAAACGGAGAGTTGTTAATCATAACAATAACAATAGGAAAAGTCTATCTGGCTTGTGGTAGCCAGCTCGATGGAGCTAGCAACCGGCCAGAGACGGCGGGCGTGCAGGCGGCGCCACCGGCCACCGGTAGTGGAGGCGGGCGGTGGCAGGGGCCTGGAGAATCCCTTAGCGCACAAGGGTTTGTATCCCCGAGTTTTCTCCTCCTTCCTCCAGACATAGCTCATGTCGGCAGGAGGTCCGGCGCGGGTGGCGGGCAGGGTGGCGAGGGCGCCACCGGCCGCGGTGATGGAGGAGGGCGGTGGGCAGGGCAGGGGTGAGGGAGCCACGTCGGAGTGGTTAGCGGTGGCGGGATTTCGTGGGGCGGCACGGCGAGGCGCTGCTGGCCGCCGGAGGAGGTTGCGGGCGGTGGGTGGCGATTCGGCCGGCGGAGGTGGAGCTGGACGGGCTCCTTGCAAGGAAGACGAAGGTGGTGCGAGTTGGCTGTCGGTAGCTCATTAGTCGCCTGATGGTTCTAAATAGCCCGCTATAGCTACCGCTATAGCCCGCTATAGCCTTTGGAATGAGAAGAGGCTAAGCTATTCCTCATTTAGCGCTAAGCTTCATAGCCCGCTATAGCCACCGCTATAGCCGGCTAAATCCGCTAAATTAAGGTGATTGGTGGTGTGATGAAGGCATTAAGCACTTGATAAGGTTTGAAACTTTTCAAGGTGATTTAGCGAATTAAATTAAGATGTTTAACACTTTCAATGATGATCTAATGAAGGTATGAAGCCCAATACTTATTTTAGTCCATAAAAATTCATGGTTCTATGTGTTTTATGTCTAATTATTCTTTGATTTTAATAAAATGGTGAAACCGCTAAAGGAGTTTAGCTGTGGCTATAGCCCGCTATAGCCTTTCTTAGCCTTTCCGGACATCAACCGCTAAAGGCCTTAGCCCGCTATTTAAAACATTCGCCTCCATAACAATAAGGTGGGGCGCTAGTAACTGAAGCAGAGAAGCCCAACTGCAATTCTAGGATTCAATTAGGTCGTCTTCGCCAACATGGTTGGCGCTGGTATACTGCTACAAGTGGAATCTTTATCTCGAAGACAAGCTTAGGCACCAACGGCGAAGGCCGCACACAAATCACACGCACGGCGGTGTACCTCCCCAAATCCAGCCTGGTAGAGCGAATCTCGAAGACAAGGCACGAATGGCTGCGTACTAAGCAGAGCTAGCTCGAGCTCCAAGGCTGGCCATACGTGCGCCCACATGGCGAACCTGCCTCGGCCAGAACGAGATCGAGTTGCAAGCGAACCATCGAAGCATCACTAAATTAAGCTCCTTGGCGTTCCTATATAAAGCATGACACCGTACCTTGAGCCTTGCACGTCCTTCCATTCCACCCATCTCAGGTCACTGGCCACATAGTGGAGATGTTTTCTCCTGCTAATATGATTGTGTGGTCGTCGTCGTCGACCCTGCTGGCGCTTGTCCTTGCTCTGCTCCTCCTTGCCTCATCCCCGAACTGTCTTGAAGCCAGTGGTGTCGTCATCCCACTGCAGGGTAAATAAAGTTAACGGCTAATGGAGAGTTTAGCAGTTATAAGCTCCTGATTTGTTCTTTACTGATTAGCTTTATTCTGATTGGACGATCGATCGATCGCTTGCAGAAGAGGGATCTGCCATTGCGCGCTACTGCCGGATGCACCCTTGCAGCCGGAGGCTCCTGGAGGACGTCGAGCTGCGGACCGGACGGCCGCCTCCGGCTCCTGCAGGCAGACCTCCGATCGGTCCTCATCCCATCATCAGCCCGTCGCCGCCACCGCCGCCTCCTGCACCGCCGGGTGGCCAAGCATGTGACGGCCGTTGCCATTGATATATCCAAGCAGAAAGCAATTAATAAACTCATCGTCTAGGCATGAATCGGGCGGCAATCAGCTCGATCAAATCCCAAACAGTCGTAATCACCTTCTTTCTTTTTTTTTTTGGCGAGGAAGTTGTATGAATACACGTAATTTCCCGTGTTCATGTGTGATGTGTCAATTCTTGCACGCAAGTTGTTTTTTTTTATAAAAAAATCCCATCCTAAAGACGTACGTGTGTACGTACAAGTTGGATCTGCATATGTACCTGCCTTTCCCGCAAGTAGCTGTATCCGCGTGAACGCAACTGCTTAAGTCGTATACTCTATCTGTTGACTGTTTTCTATGCGTTGACGTTAGGACCACAAAGTGCAAAATTGCACTAACTAGATTGTCCACTTAACGGCAAGAAAATCTTCCCCTCCGGCGATCTCAGCCAGAGAGCGCAGGTCCCGTTTCTCCGGCGATAGTGTTAGTTTTCGGTGTCCTAGACGTAGGATTAAGTCTCCTCATGCTGAACTATTCGATGATAAGACCTTGGTGTTCCCTTCTCTTTTTTGAGGAGGTTGCGTGTTGCTGGTTTCTGCTTGGCGGTTACACGAAGGTTGCAACGGCATTGACGATGACAGTATCCTGACAGCGACAACAAGGCGGAGACGATGTCCGGCTCCTTCCTCGTTTTGTCCTGTCTTGATCCGACCACGATGAAGGGCTAGTGAGATGTGATCTTCCTCGCTTCCTACCGATCAAAATATGGTTGATTCTCATTCATAGAACTAAATCCATCTTGATAATGAGTTTTAAGGTGATAGATCTTGCGGCTTCAACAAAGTTTGACGTCTCTCATCAGCGGTTGAAGAAAATATGGCTTCTATTTATTTTTTCCTCTTTGACGGCGTCAATCAAAAAAAGTGATGTTGAAAATGTGTAATTTACATAATTAGATGCTTTCTTTGTATTTTTATTAGCCTTTCAAAGAGTCTTGATGTAAGAGATATGTATTTTATCATAATTTTAATACAATCCCTTTTTCACTGAAAAAAAGAAATTAAAAACAAAGGGAGTAAGATTACATCCAGAGAGAGGGAGACAGAGGAAGAGAGATTGCGTACCCGTTTGGGTTTGTGTTTTCTCGTACTTAAGGCTACCTTTTTGGTGGTAAACTACATGCATGTAAACATCAACAAAATTTCTTGTGCAAGCGAACGAGTTAAAGTCAGTTTTTGCTAGTAATTAGAGATTTGCTAGTTCTCAGGCGACTCAGATTTTGTTTATCTCTGTCACTTTTGAAATAATGAAAACACACTGATGGAACAACCGAACTGATGGAACAATTAGTTCTTAGATGGAACAATTTTGTTTATCAAAAAATGTTTTTTTGCACAAATGATTAAAAAAAGTTGGATAGTTGGATCAAAATCCAGTATGGAAAAAGTAACTGAGAGATTAACAAAATCTATCACTTGAGAAGGAGACACATCTCCTGTAATTATGGGTCAGTATGCACGGGTTCAGAACCATCCTGTACGCGTCGCGCGGGATCGTGACCACTCTGTTTTTGCTAGTAACGACCGCTTCCCACCCAAATCTTTACTCCTTATTATTTTGCTTGTGACTCTGCGTGCGTCGCATCCTCCTCCCACCCCGTGAAAACTCGGCGCCGACATGTGGGCCTTCTAAAAAAAGGTGCTCCCTCTCTCCCTCGCCCGTCCTCCCTCGCACCGCCCGCCGCCGCCGCCCTCGCGGGGGCGCGCGACCCCCGCCTGCGCTTGCGCCCACGCCTCCTATTGACAGCGGGCGGAGCTCTCCGGCTCGGGAGGTAGAAGGCGGCTGGTGGATCTGCTCAGGCACGGCCGCGTGGAAGATGCAGGGCGGCGGCGCACCTCCGCATCCTCCCCCCGCAGCGCGCCTCCCGACGGCGGCGCGTCTTCACCTCCTCTCCGCGCGGCCATTGCCAGGCTCTTCCCCCCGTCGTGCCCTGCCACGCCGTCGAGAGCGTCCGCCCCAGTCGCGCCGCCAAGCCGCACCCATGCCGAGCGCCTGAAACGCCGGCCCGGTGATCCTGCCTCCGCCGCCGTTCGCGCCCTCGCCCTCGCCCACGACCCCTCTTCTCTCCTCGACGCTCCAACTGCGTGGCGGATTGAAGTGGTGGCCGCGGCGAGTTTGTGCGGCTCCGCCCATGCTCCCCGGTCCCATGGCAACAACCCGATCTCGCCCCGAGTTCCTCGCCAGCGAAGCAGGTACGCACGCACACACTCCCTCTCCTCTCTTCCGCAATCTAGGGCCTGCGCTGCTTCTCACTTGATTCCTCACAGACCAACGCACTCTGCATCTAAATCACTGTGGCCTACAGCCCTACACGTCCTGCCCGTGCCATGTTTGATTGAATCCCATTGATGAAGTTGCATCCAATCCCTAATAAATATTCCAGGCAAAGTGCGGCAAAACGAGGTTGTGATGGCACCCAGCGGTGGAAATTGCAATGGTACATGTGCCTTTTTCCTTTTGCACCTCCTGCTAGCAATTTTTTCTTTCTCCTCATCCCGGTAGCCAGCTCTGCAGTTTATATTTTTATTTTGGTGCAGTTCAAATGCAGATTGCCAGATCTGACGTGCACAGCCAAAATTTAAGCTAGACATTTTTGTTTTTGTTTCATATTCTTACAGATTCTGTTTGTCGAACTATTTGTAGGAGCAACACTGTGTATCGTCTAAGCAAGTTCAAGCATGAGGCTTCTTTAAGGTGAACCCTCTGATGATACCCATACATTTATGTAGACAAGCTGTTTGAGTAAATGCTTAAGAGGCTTATTGTTTCCCCAGTCCAGAAATAAAATGGAGAATATCATCGTATGCCTCATGTTGAATATCACAGTGCTTTTGCACTTAATGTTTTGATTTTCTAACACTCAACGTATTGCTAGCAGAGTTTTAAGAGTCTTCTTGTCGACGGTGTTGATAAGGCCAAAGCAACAATGTGTTATTTTGGTTTTTTGTTTAGTTGAGCAAAGTTTCTCTGAAGATCAAATACAATTTTTTGCTGCTTTATTCGAACATTTCAGTACCAAATTTGGATGATGGGTCATATAAATGGGAGATGGTGATCTTGAGTGCGCACGTTTATTTTCTAGGGACTATGCCTGGTAAGGGCAATTGTTCATCATCCATTTCTCATAAAGGGTACTGAGGTAACAAAATTGAAATAGGAAAAATTCGGAACCGTTTTGGTTTATGCGGCAATTGTAAGATTTGTATGTACAACAGTGAGTTTTTTTTAGCAGTTTGGGAAAATGTTTTATCCTAGGATTCCTTTTTGTATAATATTTTGGATTGATACCTTCTTATACTCAGTAATCTCGAGTCATGATGATATGAATGGAGATTATCCCAGGTCTGTCTTCACGGGGCAGCGCTGTGGCTCCTCACTCGACACAGAGGCCGTCCGCCATCAGCATGACACAGAGGTCTGGCAGCTTCCGTCCTGGTGCGTTCTTGCAGTTGCTTGCTTGCTCCAACTTTTCTGTCGCAAATCTCAATTTTTTTTTCAAATCGATCTGAGCTCTCCTGTCTGTATATGGTAGGAGCAAGTTACTAAACAGGCCATGAGCTACAGGACGACCTGCTCCATTGCTATGATTTGCAGGTAGTTTTAGAAAGTTCCCTTTTCAATTTCAGTCATGAACCTTGGTTCTCATATTGAGAAGTTCAGTAGCAAAACAGTCATGCATTATCTTTTGCTGTATCTTGTGGATGTTTTGAAAATCTCCACTGAAATCTATGTGACTCCTAATCAAATCACGGGCTGCAGTTATAGCATGTAACAAAGCTTAAATGTGAGTATGTATCATTGGTATTTGATTTTTCTGATGCATACCCATTGCTCAGATTATGATTCTGAAGCCTATTTGAGCTGTTAATGAATGACTACTTAAGTGTCCACCAATCTTATCTGTTTCTCTCGATGGTGTTTATGTTCTTGTTCTGTTCTGTGTGGCATGCAGAGTTCTGATTATCTCATTTAATCCTATCCCAAAATTCATTATTATCAAATCAGTCGTGTTTTTCTCATATTAGCAGTTAAGCAAAAACTACAACAAATATTTTTATTTCCTATTTCAAGTGTATTTTGCAGCCACTTATTGGCACTTGAAAATGCCTTTAGAATTCCAACTATCAGCAAATTCGGAGTTCCCAATGATTTTGAATGATTCCAGCAATCAAACTAGAGGCCTCGCTATTTTGTTCTCAATAACTGTCCTTATAGCATACAAAGTAACGAAGTTGCTATCGGATCCAATATTTTTAAAGCAATACTCATTGATGCAGTTAATCGCTATAATTACTTTTTTATGTGTGAATCACCATCAACTAATGTGTTTTTTAATCTCCTGAATAATTCTAATGCAGGTGGTGATTACCGAAAGAAAGAGGAACTGACCTCTTCAGTGGAACATATGAAATTAATAGCCATATATTGTGTAGTGCCATCTACACTGTTTTTGTTGTAGGGAGGTAGTAGATGTACCTTATCAGCAATGATAAATATTGTTTGGGCAGTTAATCTGTCATGCTGCTTTAGCAACTCACGTCGAAGGTTGATTGCAGGATGTGGAGCATCAGAGGAAGGGAAGGAAGGAAAAATGGGTATTGCTTCCACTTTCACACCCCAACCTCATATTTTCTCTCAGATTCGACTGTGCCCTCTTTATTTGCTGCTTTCACACCCCAACCTCATATTTTCTCTCAGATTCGACTGTGCCCTCTTTATTTGCTGTTTTCCAATTTAAACTGCTTGCCGTGCTGCTCATTAATTATACTTCTGTTGCTTCTACAACTGCATAAACCGGTGGAAGGAATGATATTATCAGGTAACAGAATGGGGAATAGGAAATAGGATACATGAAAATATTTGCTTTTAATGTATTTGGATGAGTTCAATGTATTACTTGCTCCGAGAGGAAATGAGATAAACAGCGCAATGCATCTTGCTTTATTTGATGTTCATTAAATTATGTCCTCCCAGGCCATTTGCTCATCACTTTGATTTTCTCTATTCTTGCAGTCGATTTTGTTAATATGCATACAACATATACGTAAAATTCTTGTAGCCTGAGCAAAATCCTCATTTCCTATATGTGACACTATTCTGACCTGCGATAAATTTATTGCATACTTATTCTATAGTTCTCTGACTGCCAATTGAAAGCCCCTATTTGTATAATCGCTTCAGTGGGCACTCATATTTTAGTATATAATTCTAGGTATTGTTGGAGGGATTTCCTTTGGAACAGGGTTCCACTTAGATGCATTTGCAGCTTAATAAAAAAAATGTGATATTGCTATTTACCTCAACACTGTTTACATTATTGATTAGCTCTGATTTTGAACGGCTCACCAAAATCTTTTAACTCGGTCCTTTTCAATCTTGAGAGGTCGTCACATTCACTCATTTAGCTTTTCCATTTAGTATTCTAAGAAAATTTTGACATCTCTGGAATTGGGACTATAATTCTTGGCAGTGCAAGAATCATATGTCAGTTTCACTTGACCTGCCCTTTCTAATACTGATAACTAAATTTTTACACCTGTAATTGTACTTCCTTATTTTAATCTTTGTTACCAAGTAATTGTTACCTAATAATGTTTTGTCAACTTGCTAATGACAGGACACGAAAACCAAATAATGCTGCTGAGGTAAAGCTTTGGTGCTATTCTATTTCAGGGAGGTAACAATGTTGATACCCCAAGAATCATGTTGTCAGGTGATGGCTTGTTCTAATCAGTAACTGGAATTTTTTGCAATGTAGCTGTCATGTTTTGGTGATAGTGACCATTTTGCTTTTATTGCAGACAAAGCATTTGTCTGTTTCTATTTGCCGTGGCCAGCATTCGAGGAGATAGGCGCGGAGGACATGGCTGCCCCGGTGAACCTGCCTCCGTCACTGTCCGCGCGCTCGCCAATGTCTGAGTGCACTCCATGCCTTGCCAACGGCGCCCGAGAAGCTGGGGCGCCAATCTGTATTGCTGACGGAGGAGGCCTACCCGTGTGCTGGTATGTTTCGTGATATGGGTTTTATCGATGGTTGCAGACATTTGATTTTTTCAGGCATACAGATTATTTGGCTCTGATTACTGTTTTGACTCATAAAAAGGTTGAACAAAAAGAAATAAAGCATACAAGTTTTTGTGATTATTACACTCCTCGACCTCGAGTGCAAGCTTAGATGTGCAGTTGCTGCTCCGATGAATGGTTGACTCTCATTATTCATAAACACTACCTGTTGCATTGATTTTCTGTATCACAGTACCTCTATTTCAACTAACGAATTGTTTAATTTGGCAGCTGGCCATCCGTTTGGTGTATATGTTCATTGATTGGTTCAGATTTATCCATTGACCTCATGCAGATGCAGATTGGTTTATGACCTTATCAGTGAAGAATGTGAATATGTTGGATTATTTTCATCTCAGATCATGTACTCTTAGTAAAGTTCATTGAGGTAATGCTATGTTTTTTTTCTAGACCTAGACCTAAATTGGTAGCCTTGGTAGCCTATTAACAATTAGAAAAAGGGACTGTAGCTTCTTGGCCATGTTCTGTAAGGTGAGGTGAGATCCTTTGATATTTGTTTGCGCTATTTTTTGCAACTCAATACAATTTTAGTTTACAAAATGAATCCTCTCTCATTGAACAAGTTGCTGCTTTTGTACTGTCAACTTCAGCTGCAGCTACTGCTACACTAAGATTATTGTAACAGGCATCAGTCATAGTGCCCTCAACATTATCTATGAAGGCAAAATGATTTGCAAGAAACATTTTTTATTTTTAACTCTGTACATATAGAGATATCCATTAGTTTCACATATAGTAGATGAATTTAGAAGAACTCCATTCTAATCACAGGTTTTTTTTTTGCATGCTAGATGTTCAGTTATTTGTTCTTTGGTACAGTTTTAACAACAAAACAATTTATATTTGACTTGGAAAAAAAAAGAAATAAAGCAAGGACTGACTGAAGTACTTTGTTGTCGTTCCCTGTTTTATGCAGGTTTGTACAGGAAGCTGGTTTGAAGATGTTGTTTGTGATGCAAAAGGTAAAACCTTCATCTTCTACAAGTAATACCTCTATGGTTCTTTTCTTCAAGCGATGTCTTATTAAAAGTTCCTTTTTCCTGATAGCTTGCCTTTTAAAATCTCATAATGATTTACTTCGCACACACCATATGTTGTTCTTTGCAGTTCAAAAGTAAAAGCTATTAAAGAAACGTCACAACCATGTGAAATAGTATGCACATCAGTAAAATCAAACTTAAATCCGTGATTCAAGATGTCACGACCATGTGAGATAGCAGGCACCTGAGTAAGTCACTACGCATCACATCCAGCTTCTGCTGTAGTCTTTTGGCCTGCAGCTTCCTTTCCATAGAGCCTGTTAGTATGAAGTTTTTAGATGTACAATTTTTAGCTGAATTTTCCATGATTGATTTCAGAAATTGTAACTCTACACTAATTCAATTTTGATATATGCAATATTCTCCTGTGTTCCGTGTATAAATATACATGTATTCCATATAGTACTAATATTAGAGCCTACCTATACATTTCTTAGGCTGATATCAGTGTTATAAGTTCTTTCCCATTCAGGCTGTGAACTACAGATTTGCCACTTTGCACTGTGGCTATTCAAAGCACAAATTATCCTGCTATTAGCTGTTATTAGTAAGTATAATTGTTTACATTGTATCGTGCATTGTATAAGATGTATTAATTAATGGCATGCTCAGTACCAGTTGCCTGTATTTGGCCTCTATGATCTTACATATACATTTTTTTATTCAAAGATCAGCGATTCTTATATGGATTATATTGTTATTAGCTGGTCAGAGATTTGTATCCTCGTGGACTAGGGTAAGCCTGTTTCATCCTTATTTACTATACCAGATTTTTTCTAACTGATCACAAATACACGTTTTCTTGCTTGAAAGGATTGAATGCCTCCAGCAAAAAAAATGCACGTTTCATTACTACCTGAAATGCATGTACATATAGTCAGTAGTGTATCCACTAAAATAAAACGACGGTACAGTTTGGTGGTGCACTGACATTTATACAACCACCTTTTCTTTTTTACTATTTCTGCTTCAGATGGCACCAATTATTCATTTTCTTCAGCCACATAATGATTTATAAATTTGTTGACAGATGCCTCGGTGACTATTCTTCGATTTTGCAGGTTAAGCAACAAGATATCAGGACGAATGTTATTTTGTTGGTCTTTGTCACACCCAAGATCTGAAGCTTTCGCTAATTTGCCTCTGATGACAACCCTTTTTCTATACATGTACTATATTGTAAAGTTCCTGGTGTTTTGTCACAGCCTGAGCTGGCGAGCTTGCTGAAGAACCTAGCAGACATGGACGTCACAAGGCGCTCCAGGTGAACCTTTTTTTTTTTCCTTTTTGCTTCTCCTTTATTTGGCTTACGAAAGGAGATACAGATTAGTCAAGTTACGACTTTGAATTGAGCGTGTGCCATGGAGAGGGTGAAAAGTTCATATTTCTGTATGAGCAGGAGATGGACATTGGCCAGAATGTGAATGGTCTGCCTGACTGCCTTTGGCAAAGTCCGACGACTGGTAAAGCAGCTCATCAGGTGAAGAACAATAATATTGTTTGCTAAACAAGTGCTTCCAAGTCGGAATATGCTTTTAGTTGTCCTTTCTTTTATGGAACAATATGGTATTGCTTGCAACTTGAAGGAAGCGGAAGGAGATAGTGGATGATTGGGTGCTCCTACACAATATCGGTGGTGAACTGGTGATGATGGTGGCAGCTGGATCATAGGTATTCCACTATGTAATGTTACTGTCTCTTTGGATCAGGATTTTTGTGGATAAGTCTGTTTGCTGCTCTTGATAATGCTGCTGATGCCTGAAACCTGTTATCTTGATGATTGCAGCTGATAGCGACTCGCCAGATAATATCCAAGGCAGGAACCACCAAAGCCCGCGGGTAACTGTTCTTGCTTAGAAATGGTTCAAAACATGGATACTTTATTAAATGTGATAGTAGCTTAATTATAATGCATTTAGCTGTCATTGTAAAGGGCAAATACGTAGTGTAGTGACATGATTGTCACCAATGAAAATATTGTAGTGGACCAGATTGAGGAAGATTTTAAGACTAAAAGAATTGAGAACCTTTTATGAAAGAAATAGTGCTAGACTTTGTAATATCCCGGAGTTAGGAATAATATATAGATTATCTTTGCTATGTATGGATGCCTATTATTTGTTGTAAATTTTTTAAAGCCCGTAGCAACGCACGGGCACTTTTGCTAGTATTAATAACATGGGCCATGCTTCCCGTACGAGCGAGTTCACGACCATCCCGTACGCATGGGTTCGTGACCACCCGTTTTCACTAATAACATGGGTCATGCTTTCCACTCAAATTTCTTGAACAAACGGGTGTGGTGATGACTTTGTCAATCTTAAAACATGCCAACCCCTGTACTATCTAGTAGTGTTCTTCAAGGTCTCCCTAGAGCTCAAGGAGTGTTAATGTTAACAATAAAGGGATGACAGCCGTGGATTTAGCAGTACTAGTGACGCTGATGGACATGGTACTGGGTACTAGAGAGGACAATCCAGGGGAGAAGAGCCCGAGTGGAACTTGGTGAACAATGATGCAAGATGGTGTTAGCAGTGGCACATATTGATTGCCACATGGCACTTCATCCAACAACTTCATTCTTTCTTCTTCCTCAGTTTCTTTTCCCTTCAACGGAGTACCATGTCCATGCATGAGAGAGAGAGAGAGAGAGAGAGAGAGAGAGAGAGAGAGAGAGAGATGTGAAGTAGAAGAAACTCGAAAATAAATTTACACGTCAGCGAGCTGCCAGCCCCCTTGCTAGTCACGCTAGAAAGGAATCCAGAGATAAGGGAAGAGGATCCGGCAGCAAAATTTCCCGGCGGCTATGATTTTGCTCACTTCTCTTTGACGTCGTCGTCTTCCTTAGTTCCTTAACACCTGCACTAGATAGGTGCTGATGGCACAGCAGGATAACATCTGCGTAAAATTCTCTTCGGCGTGGGACCAGTCCATGGTTGACCTAGATAAATAACATCTGCTTTCTGATGCAGCAGGGTTAACCTTTGGTCTCACTACCTGCCATGTTGACCCCGATCGTTTATGTATTAAATACACGCACACGCGGGGCGCGGGATGAGACAAGTAGAATCTTGCGCATAAATCATTTGTTGCTTCCAAGTCCATATTACTGCAGCTGGCTAGATCGAATATGATCTCGATCAGCTGGCTCCATCTAGCAAGCATGCACGCACATGGGCAGCAAAACCTCGACCAGAACGAAACCTAGCAATACGTTCGATCATTGGAAGCTAGCATTAAGTTCATTAAAATCCTGAAATAAATTCCTTGGCTTTCTTGTATAAATAAGGTACTTCCTGTACCATCCCGCTTCCATACCCGGAGTGGACTTTAGCTGCCAGAGAGAGATGTCTGCGCCAAGTTCATCGTCTCTTCTCGCACTCGTCCTAGCGCTAGTACTTGTCGCCGCCTCATCCCAGTGCTCTCTGGAAGCCTATGGCTATGTCATCTCACAAGAAGGTAGATTTAAGTGCCTCTGCTAGATCGATCAACGTCGTCCTAGTCCTACATTAACTCTCGTACGTTATTTTTTTTGTTTTCCTGATTGCATATGTGTACGTATATATTTCTCGCAGAAGAGGGAGCAGTAGCTGGTGGCCGGAGGTTCCTCCAGACCGAACTGCGAGGAGCACCGCCGCCTCCGTCTCCAGCAGGCGGACGTCCGATTGGACCTATTCCCGTCTATCCGCCGCCACCTCCGCCGCCGCCGGAGATGTGAGGACCGCGCATGTGTTCTGCATGCATGCAAACTTCCCGTACTTACGGAGTCTGTCTCTCTGCGCCTCCCTTGTTCGGCTGTTCCAATATATTCAAAATAATTAAGCTTTTATCAATGGGCTACATACTTTTCTCTCTCAGAGTAATAACAAGCTAGTTCATGGTTTATCAACATAAGCTTTTGATTATGATGACACTAGTTCATCAACCCATGCGCCTACATGAGCTAGCGATTTATACCGTTTGATTTCAGTTTTTTAAATCAATTTGTTTTTTTAGTTTCGTGGTGTCTCTTTCACAGGTGACTGACATTTCATTTTGCTAATCTCTCAGTCACTTTTTTCAGCCATTAGATTTTCATCCAACCATCCAAATTTTTCATCCACTTGTGCAAAAAGGTTCTTTGAAAAAACAAAATTATTCCACGTAAAAACTAATTGTTCCAGCGATGCAGTTTCGTTGTTCCAGCAATATGTTTTTATTGTTCTAAAAATGCGACAGATAGAAATCTCAGTCAACTGAGTCATCTGAGAAGTAGCAAATATCATATTCAAATGGCAAACGGCTTTTATTCTGAAGAAATAATCAATTATTTTAGTCACAAAGATAGAGGTAGAATGGCTAGCATTAGGCAAAATAGATTTTAATCACAGGAGTATTTTTTTGTGCGAAATTTTAATCACAACAACATTTTCTGATGATCCGCAAGGTGGATAACTGTGAGTAGTGAATAGCAACCAAAAACGAATTTTTGGGTCATGGGAAATCCTTCAATTTTACTAAACAACCAAATCACCATTCCTCCTCGCCACCGACATCAACCACCACCATCGGCACTTGCACTGCCGCCAGGTCTCCACCGCCACCACCGGCTCCGAAGTGACCAACAACTGTTTGAATGCATGCATTAAGTCGAACATGTGCAATATCATAAATAGGATTTAGCTCGCATCTCAATGCGCGAGACAAATTTTTAGTGGATTATTTGAGGTACCTCTCATCCAAATGCCACGCTACTAATTGATTGGCCAATTGCAAATGGTAAATTCTTGGTTTTTAAAATGCCACATCACTTTGATGGGCCTGCCCTAACTGTTCGTCTGTTTCCAAGTATTGGTATATATCTGCTGGTTCGTGTGTCTTGCCTGAATAAAATCCTCAGTTTACAATTAATTAGTTGCATGTTGGCACACTGTAATAGCCCAATGAGTTTTTGGATTAAATGTAGACTGCGGATTCTGTATTTAGTTTCATGCCTGGTTTCTAAGACTCAATGCAATGTGCTAGGAGTTACAGATACAAATGTAAGACCTCAGAAGAGATGCACTAGTAATTGTGATTTTATTGCATATAGTGTTACAATAAATGACTCTTAGGTCCAAAAACAAAAGACTTCCTCTAAGGTTCATCAAGGAACACCTCGTAACACTATGTAAGTGCACTTCATATGTAAATATGCGCATCACACCAAACAAATACCAATCAAACAAAAATCGTGTTGAGAGGTACATGTATAGCCAGAGGAGAGAACAGACCGAATGAGGTAGTAGGTTGAAGGAGAATATTGTAGCATGGAGGACGATAGTGCCGATCGCCACCGATGATGTGCCGGTCGATACTTCCTTTCTTACTGATCGCCGAGAGAGAATCTCGTCTAGCCATCGCCATTATCTTGCCCTAGGTAAATTGATCTTCGTCTTTGTTGCAGCTTGTCGAACATCTCCTTTAAATATCTTTCCTTCCTGAGCTTAGGTCACACCGACTTCAACTCTAGGTGTTGCCATGTGGCACATGCCTTATTCTATCTTCTTGAATCCTTAATAGCTCTTCACTGCCTTAGTTTCCCTAAGTATATATGCCAAATGCCTGCAATTTCCAAGCATATAAGAAAACCCAAAACATCTAGAAATAGGTTAATTGTTAGTGTAAATAGAGAATAGGATGAATAAACCACTCGTTTGACTATATAAAACGGGTATGTGGAAGACACCAACACCAACAAAACATGCTTACAGTATCCACCCTTGCCAAGGGAGTAACCCAAGACATATCCAAGTTGGTATCAAATAGCAAGTTTGAGTACATCTAGTACTCATACTTTAGGAACACAAGGCATGTAAAACACTACAAACAGGAAAGGATATATATGACACAACATTCATATAGATCTCAACTAAAGACTTGAACACATTAAAACAATCTACATTACCTAAGAATATAGCATCTGAAATGAGTTCCATCCACATATCTAAAAACATACTACCTCCGTTCCAAATTCCTTGTCATTCTAGCTAAGGCACGAAAATTAAAGAGACATATGTCTCTTTAATGAAAAAGATGGGTGCGCAAAAAACAAAGAGGAGAGGGATAGAGATAGATATGTGTTGGAAAGAGAGAAATGTGCATTGAAAAGTGAAAATGATAAGTGATTTGACAAAAATTGAGAAGGCTAGAATGACAAATAATTTGAAACGGATGTAGTAGATGCTATTCACCGCCGGAACACCTCTACATGCTGCAATCACTTTTAAACACAAGACCCACCAAGCCAAACTATCCATGCATAATGGACCTCGATTCAATCGGACGCAATCATAGCATGGATCAACATGTAGCTAATTAAGTGGATGAATCTGATGAGGCAAGCAACTCCTCCAAGTAATCGGCTCCCAGGTCTACCAGCTCCACCACGCACTGCTCCTGCTTGAGTGGAAGGGACTGCTGCTTCTGCAAGCCATGGCACACCTTCTTCGTCTGTTCCTCGCCAGGGGGCAACTCCGCCGCCGTCCTTGATCTCTTTGGCGAGCGCCGCTTGCGCAGGCAGTGCCGCCGCTTCAGTGCCTGCACGGGCGAGTCGTCGTCGTCGTCCCCCGTCACGGCGGCGCTGACGAGCCCCATGGCGTGGAGAGACTCCCGCACGCGGTCGACGGGGAAGTTGAGCACGGCGGCGGCGCCGCGCACGGCGAAGGCGGCCTGGTCGTAGGCGAGCGCGGCGGCCTCGGGCGTGTTGAAGGTGCCTAGCCACACGCGGGCGCCGTTGCGCGTCGAGTCCCGGATCTCCGCCGCGTACTTGCCCCACGGCCGCTTCCGCACGCCGATCATCAGCGGCGGATACTCGGCCGCCGCCCGGAGGTTGCTGATGCTGCTGCTGCTGATTGTTCGCCCTCCTCCTTTTTCTTCAACGACCAGCCGCTCCGTGGCTGCTGATGACGAGTTCGGGCTCGTGCTCGTGGTAGTGGTGCTCGAGGTCGACATGTTGGTGTCGCTGCTGCTGCCCTCCTCCTGACAGTGGCCGTCGTCGTCAATGGCGCCGCCGAAATGAAGCATCGGGCCGAAGAGCGGGGCGGGGCTGCTCATGGGTGTCGGCGAAGAGGCTAAGTAATAGTTCCCCTGGCCATGGTAATTATGGACCAAGTTGGGAGCAGTGCCGGTGGAAAGCATGAGCATGTGACGGCTGGAAGATGCCATAGGCCATGGATTGAGGTGCTTATCAAGGTTGCTGTGTGCCGCATGATGCTGTAGCTGTGAGTAGTGATCGTTAGCAGGCTCCATTCGTATGTGCTCAAGCGCAAGCGCGCATAGTATATAGTAACCCAACCCAAGCTTCTTCTATGGGAATATGTACCTTTTGTTTTCGCCAGTATAGTACTTTATATGTCGATGGATGTACACTGCGGAAACTAATTAGTTAGCGGCTCATGCGTGTGTGTTCCATCCTGCCTGCCAGCCGGAGAAGAATTAAGAAAGGCCTTTGACTTAATTATTGGGTTTGATTAGTCGTACGTAATACAGGAAGGAGAACCCCCACCTGCAGAATTGAGCTGTACACATGCCTGACGTAGGGCGGCTGGGTACGACAAACCAACCCGGTCGTCATCCATCTCCTATTTTGAATAAGATGAATGGTCAAACATAACTCAAAAAAAGTCAAACATCAATAATTTAAAACCGGAGGAAGTATTTAAGTACAGGATTGAATGACGCCCTTAACACCGGGGCCGGGCGGTGCCGGAAGAAGAAAAAATCTCTCAACTTTTTTGGGCAATCTCCAAACTTCATTGCTCCGGCACAGTTATTTGCGCCATGGCCGAGGATCTTCCTGAGTGGATCCTCGCAATTATGGTATTGCCGAGAGCCTGAGGCAACCAATCTGAACGCACACCATTGGCTGCACCGGCTCGTTTGTTTTTACCCACAGAAATTAATTAGGTGAGACATATTTTTTTTACATTGATCAACGGCTGTGGAAGACAAGTGAAATTCAATAAAAAGACATCTGAGTTTACTCATCTTCACAGCCACTTTCGATTGATGCCATCCGCGACCCAAAAAAAAAAAAAATCAAATGAGAGCAAAAGTCTTCTTCCACCACTAATGATGTGAGACACCATTTTTATCAAAGCCGCAAGAACCAGGCATAATATATTAGGTGAGGCATCTTATAATTCGAAGTCCAACAAGCCGGCATATGATGACGCATTATATATTTCTTCAATAATACTGGAGTACTTGAGTGGTGCAATGAGTCAATAAAAAAATTGCAGCATCAGTCGACTCCATTTCTGCAACAACAACAACATATAGCCTTTTGTCCCAAGCAAATTGGCTAGGCTAGAGATGAAATCCACAAGAAACAAAGACAATGGTAACACAAAAGGGACACATGGCAAAAGGTAGAGTAAGAGGTAAACAGAAAAAAAGATCGCGGTTCCAGCAAAACAGACACAAATCATTCTCTCTCTCCCCGCAAAATAGACAAATCATTCTCATAGCATATACTATGATATATCTAGGGGCGACAATGAAATTCCAAATATATATTACACGAGAGTATGGCCACTGGATCCCGGCCTGTCAATTTATATAGTTGCCTCACAGTTTCACTCCACACCTAATCCCTGGTGACAGTTGCCACACACTCTCGGAATTAACTTATGAACTAGGAAAAGCATTGCACAAGATCTGAACTACTACTACTAGTGGTAGCATTGCTAGGGAAGAAATATTTTGAAAGCGACTACTGCCAACTGGTAGCATATAGGCATGGGTTTACTCGCTGTTCGTGCATGATGGTTTGCTCTTAATTAAGATCTGGATTCTGGACTGCTAACATGTACTGTACTGCCTAAGTAAGTTGATTAATAAAAGTCATCTCAATTAGCCAATTAGGTATACTTACATATATATGCGTGCACTAGTTAGCTGGCCATATGGTATCTATCATAAGCATATTCATATGATGCATAGACTATATATAGGTGCCCTAATCATTTCATGTACTTTTTTATCTTATTCTCGAAGATAAGTACCTCATCGATGATCAATTGATGGACTCTCTAGTGGACTCCATGCAACGAACTGGCGCGCTGGCACTATGTCGTAATGTAATATAGTAGTGCTCTTTGTTTTTTTCTCATGATATTTATACACCGCAGCTTTTCTAATTTCCAGATGTATTTCTCTTTAGATGGAATTTCCTAAGTTAATTAGGTTGGCTGCTTTTTATAGTACATTATGTTCCCTGTTTTGGTACAAATGAAATTCGTTTTTAATCATTTCTCAGATACAACGTGCAGTTTCAGCATGTCGGTCTGAAAGTTTCAGTTAAGCATCATTCACAATGGACCCTGAGCGTACCGTAACAACATTTCCCAACTTGAATTTGAATAAGTAGTACGGTCTAATGGAAAACAATGTATCCTTTGTCATATTGTTTGTTCAGTCTACTTGGCCAGGTAGGTTTATAGTTTTGTATGGTTGTTGCCTGATAGCCTCCCTTCAACCTACGCTTCTTAATTTGTTCAGTCTTACTCCATATATGCATGTTTGCTAAATAATCTAGGAGATTAGTACGAATCATTGTATTTAGAAAGTTGCTGCATCTGGATCCAGTCACGAATCTGAAACATGCCATTTGAAATCTGGCCGGTTCATGTGGCATTGTTCTCCTCTTTGTAATTTACTGGTTTAGTTTACGGTTGAAAGCAACTAATCTCTACTACATAATAAGTCTGATCAATGTGACATGTCTGCCTAATTTCGTTCTGCCGAGGTCGTCACCCAGTCCGTTTCGTCCGCAATCCGCGAAAAGTAACTGCTGAATCCCAATTCCCAATCCCGATCCGGTTGCCATGACCGTATGTGATCCAGTTCGATCAGTTTTCGTTTTTCTCCCTACAAAAACGCTCACGATCTCGCCCCGTGAACCCGTTCGCTTTCCTACGCCACCACGCGCTCGATCGATCCCCTAGACTGCGCCACATATATAACTCGAAGTCGCGCGGCGTCCTCCATGATGCCGGGAACAGAAGACACCGCACTCCATTGCCGGTGGCGGCACGATCCCGCTCGCCAGGTCTTCGCGGCACAGTCGGGTAGAGAATCTGCTGTTGTACCCATCTCCGCAACCATGAGAGCCGGCCGGTGCGAAGACAACAACGAGGCGTCCCTGCAGGCGCGGCCGTACGTACATGCAGGCGTTGTCTGCCAGGAGCGGACGGCGCAGGCGAATTGGGCAACCAATTGGTCATCGTTCGGCTATACTGTAAGAACTTACAACTGAATGCAGCCTTGGTTAGCCTTAGCGTGACCATTCTGCTTCCTGCGATCTGCATGCAGCCAGCAGACAATCAAACCTGACAATAAAGTAGAAATTGGATGCAGAATTGCCGTGCCAATTTTCCTGTGTGAACACAGTTTTTTCTTTCTCAGCCCGTGCATCAGTAGCTGTGAAAATTCATTGCCATGTCATGAACAACGCTTGTTCTGTTAACCTCAGAAAATTTCGTTGCATAGACATGAACAGACAGAGCTATTAAAAAACTCACACATTTTTGTCTACAAAGGGGTATAGATATTGACAAACCCAATGCTTATCTTACATGGATAATCATGTTAGCAAGAGACGGATTAAAACATTTAGTTGATGCAACACCACTGCATTCAGTATCAATGTTTTGCCACAGATGATTTGAGGCAGATGTAATAGAAGTAATAAAAAGACAATTTCAGCACAGGGTTGTCACAACATTGTCTCCAGCATTCAAGATTACACAAAACACATGGCAATCCTAAATGACAAGCAAAGTAGCAAACTACTGACAATGATAACCCATTCTGGTAACTGATCAGATGCTAGACCAAAAGCAGGGGATGTGAATCACCTCTGGTGAAGACTTGGGCTCCTTGGACCAAAATTGTTAGAAGCTTGTTTTCATCAGGTCATCCATGAGGAACTCATTCTCTTTTCACAAGGATCGGTAGCAGGCTGAGCTTTATGGAATGTAATCCATCCTCCGCATTCCTGTGGTGAAAATCGAAGCAGGTGTATCAGCAGACCGCTAAGTGATCCTACATATACTGGAAATAGAAAAGAAAAATTATTAAAGCAAATATGCAGGTAATGCAAACGTTTTTGGTCTCATAAATGTCACTTTTATGAACGTTAGTGTTTTCAAGGTTTCACTGTAGCAGCATTAATCCAGTCAATAAAACTGGCCAAACAATCCCAAAAGACCAAATAATCAAGTCAATAAAATTGACAGAAATAATAAAGATACCTTCAACCAAGGCACAAGGAAACCACCATCAATCTGGAATGAGTAAATTTCACAAACATACGACTATTTGCACCCAAGTAACACAAAACTACGACTTTTGAGTTCAATTTCAGAAAACTACGACTATTTGTACCTTTTGTAACACAAAACTACGACTTTATGGTTGGTCCCACAGGTCAGTGATATATTTTAATTTTGATGAAATGTGTGACTTACAGGTAGGTCTGAATCCAAAAGTCGTAGTTTTCTGTTACAAAGGTTCAAGTAGTCGTAGTTTTCTGAAATTGATCCCAAAAGTCGTAGTTTTGTGTTACTTGAGTGCAAATAGTCGTAGGTTTCTGAAATTTACTCATCTGGAATCTATATTGAAGCATGGAGTACAATACAAACATGAACCATCATCTACATTTAATTTTATGCCAACCGCCAATAGAACTGAAAAAGTACATTTACATTATGTGCAGTAAATCGAAAAGTATCTACCACAAGAAGGCCTTGAAAATGCAATGCGTTAAAATTTTGGGAATGGTGTATGCAGTTTACTGAACACACATGTGTCTCATATTTCCTGAAACCCCAAAATTTACATATAAGTAAAATACAGACATAAACCATCATCCGCCTCGGGTGTGTTGTTGCACGGTGTGTTGTTGCACGTCATCAACCACCTTTGGGTCTATCTTTCGCTGCGTCGTTCACCCTAGGAGAATAAAGTTATCAGATCCAAGAGGAGATCCACAAGCAAGAGCGCATTCTTACACTTTCTTCTTGTTCATAGTCATCACTCGTGGAATCAGCTGAACCACCATTGCTTGACTTGAATAAAAAAGACATTTCAGTAACTTTAAGGGGCCTGGGTAGCTCCTGATGCCACGAGTGATGACTATGATACGACAAGATCACATCTTTTTTTTTTTTTGAATCAAGACAAGATCACATTTGATTTCGGCTGGTACATAGCAATTGACAGCTACCGATTTTTATTATTTCATTACAATTCTGATCGTGGATGTTAAACTGCCGCCAGCCCATAGATGACTTGCTAAAGCAAATAACTTGTGAGCTGAGATTGGGTGGGCAGGTTGATATTCATGGCACATAGTGACAATTAGTGTGAAATAATTGTTTTCTTATTCAATTAGAAGGTAATAATTAAATTAATTTTGTTATTATAACACACTAAATGACCTGAAAGAACTTATTACTCCTAAATGTTGTATATGAGCAAATCACGTGCTAAAATATTTACAACATTGTGATCAATTTTCATTTATAAGCCATTACAAATTTCCTTTTTTAACGTATTAATTTGTCGCTGAGAGGACGTATTGCCGTCTATATATACCGTGCAAGGACCTTGTCCATGCCCGTTCTTACTCATACATATATCTGGTTCAGTCATTTATCGAGCAGACGAAGGTTTCAATATGAGGGGCAACTCTAACAGCTTTCTGCTGTACGTGATCACCATTTTGTTTGTTGTTCTGTCTGGGTATCTCCTATTGCCTATGCAGTGTAAGTATATATATAATCACCATTCCTTGTCACAAGGCATGTCAATTTTAATTTTACATTGAATATGTACTTGTATTGTACCACTGATGACAGAATAATGTTGCAATTCACAGGTCGCCCTCTGCATCTCGAGGCTCGAAGTGCAAGACGCAGGTACCCAAATATTGTTCCCAATAACAGAAGTACTAATTATAACGCACTGAACGCCTCATTGGAATACGAGAGGAAACTTAGATTGATATTTTGCTATTTGAAACATACTATTTGTGTACACGACCCCTGCTTTTGCTGCGCGAATACAGGAAAATGCTATAATTTGGAGGGCGAGTGCAAGGCCAACTGCCCGGTGATGCAGCCGCCAAATAAAAGAAGATGGAAGGTCGAAGGCAGCATGCAGTAGTGATGGATACGATATACGGATAAGATGTCCAGAAAATAAATAAACTTCAAGGATGATTTTTCATTTCAATCGAAATAATGTTTCTACCGATGAACACACGTACAATTAAAGGATGATATGATTCCTCATGCTTTCAGAACAATATTTTTTTTTGTGTGATTTCAGCAAAATAAATTTCATCCACCAAAAGTGTATTGGCTCAGGAACAGGCTCTACGTACGCTAAATCATGCAAATATAGGTTTGGACCAAATGCAGAATATAACTAACATCCTACTATACGATTATTAAAATTTGCAAAACAAAAATGCGAGAAATCCTGGATTTTTAACCTTTTCTTATTTCATGTATGCTGACCCACATGTCATACAGTGCAGTGAACAGTTGGATAGCACATTGGTAGTGGCTATTATGTACCTAAGTCTCGTTATCTTGCAGCTCACCGACCGCCATAGTTCACATGGCATACCACCCACAAAGACATATAATACAAGGGTGATAGAGGTTAAAAATAGGGATAATTCCTTCCATGCCATTGGCATAAACTTCAATCCCAAATTTGCCAAGAAAAAACATGTATCCTATATATGCCAACGGTCTAAAAATTTCATGCTTTCCATGCCATGGCCATTGCATCTGTGGAGAGTAAAAATGCAAAATACCATAACTGCCCCTGTCTGAAGCTGCTAGCTCTGTCATCGTCCAGTCTCTCGATTTGCATCAGTAGGACGTCGCAGGACTCCGATTTGCATCAGTTTCTGGCTCCAGCCGTCTTGCAGCTCTTGATTGTCCGCGCATTCTCTAGAGGCAACCAGGACAAGCTGCTCTCCCCACAGGCCAGCAGGGCTCCCGTGCTGGCGAAGGGCGCGGAGGTCTCTGGCAGGGTGTGAACATGAGCTGCATGGGGCCGCGCAGCGTGACCGCCCCTCGAGCTCGCCGTCCCAGCGCCTCCACGGCTCCGCCCGCTCATGACGCGCCATTTGGTCTTGAACCGCGCCGGTTTGATCTGTTCCGGAGCCGTAGCTAGCAGTCTGTGCTCTCTAGGCTGGCGTAAGTGACCAACCCAAATGGGTTGCGCGGCGTCTGCCTGCGGGTTCAGCGTGGAGCTCATCCACCGCGACTCTCCCAGGTCACCGTTCCACGACCCGGCGCTCTCCCCGCACG
The DNA here is from genome assembly GCA_012490785.1 of Eragrostis nindensis. Classification (NCBI taxonomy): domain Eukaryota; kingdom Viridiplantae; phylum Streptophyta; class Magnoliopsida; order Poales; family Poaceae; genus Eragrostis; species Eragrostis nindensis. The sequence continues at coordinate 895,855 of JAAXCT010000001.1, read as the reverse complement.
AGCGCACGTTCGGGCCGCGTGCCGCCCGCTCTCTTCCAGTTCCAGCGGCGGCGAAGGTGGCGCCGTGTCGCGGATCGTGGCCAGGTCGTTCGAGTACCTGATGTCCGTGACCGTGGGCACGCCGCCGACGCCCATGCTTGCCATCGCCGACACTGGCAGCGACCTTGTGTAGGTCAACTGCCGGAACACCAACAGCAGCAGCAGCAGCAGCAGCCCCGATCGCGCGTCGAGCTCGACCCGTCGCAGTCGAAATCATACGGCGTCCTGGGCTGCAACTCCGACGCGTCAAGGCGTTCAGCCAGGCCACCTGCGACGCCGCTGCCGCCGGCTCCAATAATTCTTGCCAGTACGTGTACAACTACGGCGACGTGTCCGAGACGGTGGGGCTCCTCTCCACCGAGACCTTCAGCTTCGGCACCAGCAGCAGCAGCGACGACGATGACACGGGGTTGCTGTTCCGCGTGAAGAACGTCAGACTCGTCTGCTCGACGTTCAGCTTCGAGTTCGGCACGTTCCGCGCGGACGGGATCGTGGGTTTCGGCGACAGCGCCCTCTCCCTCATCACGCAGCTCAGCGCCGCGACCAACTTTGGGGGGCGCAGGTTCTCCTACTGCCTGGTCGGGTTCCACGCCACCAACGCGTCGTCGGCGCTTAACTTCGGCGCCAGCGCCGTCGTGTGGGAGACCGGCGCGGCGACCACGCCGCTACTGCGCGCGTAGGCGCCCATGTTCTACATCGGCGCTCGAGTCCGTCGCCGTCGCCAGGCAGACGGTGGCGGCCCGTAGGTTTCCCGTCGTCGTGGACTCCGGCACGACACTGACGTTCCTCAACAAGGCGCTGCTGCAGTCGCTGGTGGCCGAGCTGCAGCGCCGGATCACCCTGCCCCCCGCGCAGTCGCCGGACCCGCTGCTCCAACTGTGCTACGACGTGCGCGGGCGCGCCGGGGACTGGGGCATCCCTGACGTGACGCTGATGTTGGACGGAGGAGCGGCGGTGACGCTGCGGCCGGAGAACACGTTCGCCATGCTGCAGGAGGGGACGTGCTGTGCCTTGCGGTGGTGCCCGTGTCAGAGAAGCAGCCCATTTCCATCATCGGGAACGTGGCGCCGCAGAACTTGCACATCGGCTACGTACGACCTCGACGCACGCACCGTCACCTTGGCACCCGCCGACTGCACGCGCTCGTCGCCATAATCCTAGTGCACGCATGCTTGCCGCCGTGGCCATATATCGCTGAGTATAGTTAACTCAATAATGATCGAAACGTACACTTGAACGTTTCAATTGGTGGAATGTTTTTCTTTTATTTTTGGTAAGTTTGTGTGTTTCAAGAATATACACACATGCATAGCTACCTTTGAACAGAAAAACTGCAGCTATACCTCTCGGTCACGGAACATTCCTACGTACACAAACTAATGAAAGTGCCCTGGTCCTTCAGTTGGTGAGTATTATTGTCGCTTCAGCGTTCAGTATTCATACATGGCTAATGCATACTTTTCGTAAGGAAAAAACTGCTTTCACACAAATAGTAATCATGTTGTTAGTTTTTTTTTCGCGAGGGATGTTGTTAGTTAAACTACTAGCGAAATGCTGCAAACTAGATGCTGTACATACCTATCTTCATACACTTACTCGTATTCTTACGTTTTTTCTTTTTTTTTTTGAGACCACACCTATTCTTACGTTCTCAAAGGTGCAAGGACTTAGTAAAGAGTAACACATGTGAATCCTGAGAGGATCACGTTGGGACAACTTCAAGAGTTCACGTGCACCTGCCTACGAAATAGGAGAGCCGAACCAAAAATCAGTTCACGACCACCATCAACTCATGAACAAATATATCATTCAGAAGGCCTCCCATATACTCCCTCCGTTCTTAAAATGATGTCGCCGTTGACTTTTTACGTTACGTTTGACTGCTCCTCTTATTCAAAAAAGTTTAAAAATTATCAAATATTTTGTTATAATTTGTTTTATTACTAGAGAAATTTGAAACATAACTTGTAATTTTGCATATTTGAGCTAATATTTTGAATAAGACGAAGGGTCAAACGTAACTAAAAAAGTCAACAGCGACATCAATTAAAAAACGGAGGGAGTACATGCTTCCATATTAGATTTTAATGTTCACGTTTTCCTTACTTGCGGTTTAGTTTCATTTATCGATTCCCTTCACTGCAAAGATACAAAATGTGAATGTTGGTTCGCCCTTGAGCATGTCTCTTATATATGTTTACGACACTGTAGGATTAGGAGGTATGTTGTTTCGATTTCTGGAGGGATTTATTGGTCTAAACATTGAAAATTTGTGACCATACTCTAGCTTCCACTCAGTGGCGTTGTACCCTGACCATGCTGGTTGAAGAAAAGTTGTACACGGAGGTCGTCGAAATGAATAAAGCATCTATGGTAATCGATCAGGTGCACGTCTTCACCGTGGCCGACGCGCACGCCACTGCCAACTCCATGTGACGTCGGCGACGTGTAGCGACCCGCGTTTTTACCCGTTGTCAAAAACCACTAAAAATTTGAACTTTTTAAAACTTTTCAATTAATCAATTTGCTAGCTTTAGTTGGTAACAAAACCAAAAGATTTTAAATTTTAAACCGTGCATAAAAGTCACCATGTGCATTTTCGCGTTTTTCTTGATTTGTTTGAGTGTTGGTTTCAATCCTTCCTTTTGAATGAATTCAAAAATTCATTCAAATCCAAATTCCAGCAAAAGATCAAATCAATTCTCTTCTATCGGGCCGCCGCTTTCTCTTTCTCCCGGCCGGCCCAGCCTCTCCCTCCCTTCTCCTTCTCTCCCGCGCCAGCCCGTTCCGGCCCAGTCCGCACGGCCCAGCATTTCAGCCCGGCCTGTCTCTCCCTCTCTCGCTGACGCGTGGACCCGGCACCCGTCACCAACCTCGCGTCGCCGGCGCGATTTGCGCCGCCGCCCATCCCTCCTTGCCGGCAAACCGCCTCCGTCATCTCCAAGCGCCAGTAACCGCACGTGAAGCTCGCGCGCAGCTCAACCGCCTCCACTGCCCCGTCCCGTCACCACCTTCCTCTACTTAACGCGCGCGCCAAGCTTCCCGAAACCCGACGAGCCCCACTCCTCCGTCGTTAGCCACAGCAGCTCTCTCCCTCGCCTTGTCTCGTTCGCGCCACTGCTCAAGCTCCGCGCCGCCGTCATCCCCATCCTCGGCGAGCGCGAACCGCCTTCGCACGTCTCGTCGCACAACTACTCCGGCAAAGAAAAATCTCGCCGGGAACCGCCTTCGCCTACTGCTCCGCACCGCCATTGCCGCCTATAAAGCAAGGGGCAGACCCTCTCTATCTCTCTCTCATTTCATTTCACTCCCTCACTCACTCCCGAGCTCTCCACTGCTCAATTCCCCACTCCACTCTCTCTCCGGTGAACTCTCCGGTGAGCTCTCTCTCTGCTGACGGTGAGTCCCGACGTCTACTTCTTCCACTTCTAGCATCTCCTTTCCGCGCTCGACACGCTGATGCCCTTCCTTGGCGCAGCCGTGGCTTGCAGGTGGAAACTCGTCTAAACCCTAGCTCCGCCGTCCGCCGTCTCCGTCGCCGACACTCCTCTGTTCCCTCTCCCACCTGACCGAGAGCACGGTGAGCACCCCCACACTCTTCTCGCTCTTTCGCGCATGATCTCGTTGACATTTGCCAGTGCACGCACCTCTTCCTCTAGCTCCGGTCATCGCCGCCGCTAGAGCTCGTCGCCGGCCTCGCTCTGGCCGCGCTCGACCCCGTTAGAGTAGTGCATTAGCTACACCATGTCTTCGCGCACCTCGCGCGCGTGCACGCGCACGAGCCGGGCTCCGCGAGCACCTCCCTTTTCCTTCTTTCTCCCTCGCGCGTTGCCTCCGCCATGAACTCCGGCGAGGTTCGCGCCACACTCTCACAACGTCCCGATGACAACTTCTCGCGGATTCATGTCCGCCTTGATCCCACGCACTCGCACAACCATTCGTAGGAGCTCTCTCACCCTTGCGCACACCTCCACGCCGAGCGCCGTCATGGCCGCCGCGTTTGATCTCGCCGCCGGCCGCCGTGAGAACCCCTCCGACCTGGCCGACCCCTTCGCACGACTCTCCGCACTTCCGCGCACTCGCGCGACCGCTCACACCCGATCAAGTCGCACCCCCTCACCTTTCCCCTTTTCTCGCCGGCGCACCGCCAACTCCGGCGACGCCGCGCCGCCGCGTCCGTCGTCCCCGACGACAACATTTCCCACCTTCGCACTCGCCGTCACGCGCTGATCACGGAGATGTGCTCCGTTTCCACTCTCGACGCATGTAGCCGCCGCCGGCGACGATTCCGGCGAGGCCGCCGCCGCGCGCCGCCGCGCGCCGTCGCGTTTGACCGCGTCGCGCCAGCGTCCGACGTGGCACGCCACGTCGGCGCGTGGGCCGCAGCGACCCGGTCACCCTGCACGCGTGGCAAACCGGCGCACCGTGGACCTGCCGTTCTAAGCCGCCCGGTCCACCGCTATGGACCTGGCTCACAAAACAGTAATCAGCGGACCCCGCTGGGCCCCTTGGCCCACCAGTCAGTGGAACAATTCGCTGGAAAATGCTACGCGCACCCGAGAACGTACACAGAAAATCATTTCGACCACATTTCCAATAACAGAAAAATTCCCAAAAATCCTCAAAAATCCGATATTCCATCCTAACCATTTTGCAACCCTTGCCATCCTCTGGAAAATTAGGATTACGGTTATTCTTAATTAAGATAATCTAATCCTAATCAATTTCCTTTCTTTTACATCAAAAATCAATATCTTCATCGTTTTAACTCCGATTTTGGCGAAACTTGCGCCAAAGTTCATCTAAAATCCTAATCTATCCAGTGCCACCAAAATCAACTCCCCTCTGGTTTTATTTGGATTTTATTCGGATTTATTGCTCTGTTAAATTGTTTGCAAGCGATAGATTTATTCCTTTTAACTCGATAGATAATCAAGACGAAGACCCTGAGGATCCTGATTACGAGGATTTAGAGGAAGAAGAGCTTGGTGAAGGCAAGTCTAACTTCCATTGATCATATTGATCCTATGTTTGCAAATATCCTAATTAGAGCTGTTTATAAATAAATTGCATGGTATTTAAATGAATTTAAATGCTAGAATGGCCCTATGCAATATTTGATTGCCTGCCTTGACTTGATTATATCCTGTATCCTTGTTAGCCCTAGGAATCAACATCATTAATTTAATTAATGAGTTGTTGATATGCTCGCTGCTTAGGACTATCACATGTGTTTAATTAATATTGCTCACATGATTTCCGTGTAAATGCGTGTGTCTTGGTGGTGTGTGTAAATGTGAAATTGGGTGGTTAATAATAAGTGCAACCCTAGTGAGGGATGTTTTTCTGGCGGGACCAGGCGAGGTAGTCCTCAGTGGGGAGGCTATCTCTGGGACGCCCTTCCACTCGTGGATTGGCTATTGAAGATGCCTGGTTCGGTCGTATAAGGACCGGTTCTTGTGCCGCCTTTGCCTAGCACCTCTCGCGCAGCCACAAGCCCAGTATGGGATGGGAATTGGAACCACACCCTACTAGTACTCACCCGGTACCCCCCGGAGGCAGGAGATTGCAACGGAGTCCCAGGAGAAGACTCGTTCGTTGGTGGGTGTTCGAGATCCGGCATTTATGACTGGCCATATTATTATGATTGTGAAGCCCCTGGTGATGTCCGTGGGGATGCCGTGGTGGTACCAAGTAGGTATGGAACCTTTAGTGGGACAGTCCAAACTATGACGATAGGGAGGACTGGACCACCTTGTGGGGAAATTTGTGCACCCTTGGCCAAGGATTAGAAACTTTCCGGAAAGCCGTGTTCCACGGAACTGGTCAACGCGAAAGCATCGGCCACACTATGATTAGATTTTCTGCGTGAGTTCCCTTGGTGTGTTTTTGGAAAACGCCGGTTTGGAGCCGTGTGCTGGTTGTCGGCCAGTGATAAAATTGAGGAACTGGCGGGATGGATTGCATCTCCCCCAGGGCCGCCCAACCCCACTAATCTCTACAGATACTTGATTAGAATTGCGAAATGCTTTGTTTTCAAAACAACCTTTGCATAAACTTGGCTTTCTCGCCTTGTCTCTAACCCTGAGCCTAATCCTTTGATAATCCCTTGCATAATCATACCCCTCGTGTTAGGCTTGCTGAGTACCTTAAGTACTCACCCTTGCTTAAATCATTCAGAAGAAGAGCCTGAGTATGACTTTCAAGCTGATGGTGAAGAAGAGTAGAGTTCGGCCTACGCTCAAGCGGTGCCTGTAGGAGTGGAGCCGTGTCGTCTTCCGCTAGAATAAGTGTTAGCTCTGGCTGCTGCGTCAGCCTCTGAGCGTGATGCCTGTGAGTGTTGAGGCTGCTCGCCTCTTTTGTATCAAAGACCTTTATGTATAAAAAGGCTTGTAATGACTTTCGGTAATATAAATAAAGTATTTGCTGTGAAGCATTCTGTGAAAGTGTCGTATCAGCTACTGATCCAGGGACTGATACGGGAAACACTAAGTACTTCAGAAATGGGGTACGACAGAGTGGTATCAGAGCGATGCTTGTCCGTAGGCCAAACCATAGGTTGGAATCGAGTGAGATGAGTGCGATATTTTGTAAAGTTTTACTTTATAAAATCTCCCTTACCTTATTTCTATTTATAAAACTATTTTCACCGGTACTTACCCGTCTTTTCAACATTTTGTTGAACAGATGGAGGCCCTTCGTCAGGAGCTGGACCAGCTGGAGGCGCAGCGCGCCCAGACCGCCCGCGTTCTTGAGCAGACCGCCGAGATGTGGGGTGAGGACCAGCGCCGTCTTGCAGAGACCCGAGCTCAGCTTGCACAGGCGCAGGCTCAGCTTGCCGCCTGCCAGGTTGAGAGAGACCGTCTGCAGTGGACCTTGGACTACGCCCGTCGTTTTTGGGAGGAGGATGCGATGTACCTGATCCGTAAGCTCAACAGCCACTATAGGTACTGCCACGAGGAGCACGGAGGACCCCGCCGCCACTTCACAGTGAGGACAGGAGGACCGCACGGACACTACCACTACGCTTGTCCGACCGACACGGAGGAGGACTCCACTACACTTGCAGGCTCAGACACGACCGTGGACTCCCCGGAGGTTGAGCAGCCGGATGACTCTGAGGAGCTTGCCCGTTGGGCAGCAGAGCTTGAGGCCGCCCTTGAGACCGTTGGAGACTCCGAGGAGGAGCCGATGGAGGACGAGCCCGTCGTGGACGTCTCGTCAGGGAGTGAGTCGGTGGCGGATAACGTCATCGATCTCACTGGCACTGACGATGAGATGGACATGGATGAGTTTGTGGTGATTGACTCGCCTGCACCGGAGGCACCAGCAGGACCCCGCTTGGTTGGAGACGTGGACCTCGACGAGTACTACAGGCTGATCAGCACTGGCACCGTCGACCTCACCCAGGACCCGTTCGACCTCTACGCCGAGTGGCGCCAGGACCGTGGCTTCGACGCCTGAGCAGCAGAGTTGGCGCCGTGGAGTAGCCTTTGCTAGCTAGTGGTGGCAGCTGTTGCTTAGAGTAGTGGTGTCTAGTAGTGTCAGGTGTGTCAGTAGTGTGTCTCAGTAGTCCCGAGTCAGAGTCGCCCTGTGGTCGAGTCGTAGATCGTCGAGTCCTTGTATATAAATAAAAGGACTTGGGTATGTATGATCGAACCTTGTTATTGTGAATAGGCTTGCTGTAATGATGTAATGATGCTGGTTTTATCTTGTATGTGTGCTTGCAAGATCTTTGGAATTTCTTTTCCATTTATCTTGTTTGTTTTGCCTCGTAGTTTTGTAGCTTCGCCTCGTAGTTTAGTTAATCGCCCGAGTGTCTTATCTCACCTTCTTGCTAATCTCTCCATCAGATGCCTCCCAAAAGATCTGCCAGAATTCAGCAGCGTCAACGCCGAGAGCGTAACGCTCAAGAAGATGAGCAGGATGACGTCCACAATGCAGGGCGTGGACGTGGTAGAGGTGGAAATAATCAGCGTGGCAGAGGTAGAGGAGGAGGTAGAGGTGGAGGCAGACATGACAATGAACAGGATTACCAAGAAGAAGAAGTGAGTCAAAATCAGCAGGAAGTACAGGATGAGGTTGGGGAAAACAATGAACAGAACAGAAGTGAAGGACAGCAGAACCGTGGTAGAGGAGGTAGAAGAGGTGGTGGAAGAGGTGGTGGAAGAGGTGGAAGAATACCCGCAGCACCAGTCACCAACCTGGTGGCTGTGATGGATAATCAGACCCGTCTGATGGAGATCATTGCACAGGGACTCATGGACAGAGCTCCAGGCCAGCAGAGCAAAATGTCAGAATTCATGAGACTCAGGCCCCCGACCTTCGAGGGTACTGAGGAGATCCTCTGGCAGCTGATGATTGGCTGCGTGATATCACCAAGAAATTGCACTTGGTGAATGCTGATGACAGAGAAAAAGTTCTTCTGGCATCTCACCAGCTCAAGGGAGCAGCAGGAGAATGGTGGGATAATTACCGTGAGGGTGCAGAAAATGCAGATGCTATTACCTGGGAGGAATTCCAGGAGGAGTTCAGGAGGTATCACATCCCAGAAGGTGTGATTGAAATGAAGGCCGATGAATTCCGCTCTCTGAAGCAGGGAGCGATGACAGTAAATCAAATATCATCAGGAAATTCATGAAATTGGCCCGATATGCCCCTGATGATGTTAATACTGACAAGAAGAAGCAGGATCGCTTCAGAAGGGACTTAATCCTGGATTGAAAGTGCAGCTGGTTACTCATATTTATCCTGATTTCAACACTCTCATGAACCGTGCACTTTGTTGGAAGATGCTCGCTCTCACATTGATCATGATAGGAAGCGCAAATTCAATGCGCAGAAGTTTAAGCAGCAGGAGAGAAATCAGAAGCCGAGGTTTAATAATAATTTTCAGAAGCCAAAATATCAGTCTACCATGCAGTATAGGACCTCAGCGTCCAATCAACCAAGCTCAGCACCATCATATCGCATCAAAATTCTGGTAGTCAGCAGAGGAGCAGTTCCAGTGTTGTGCAACCTAACAACAATGATAAAAGGACTTGTTTTCACTGCCGTGAGCCTGGTCACATGATTGCTAGATGCCCTTACTTGAGCCAGAATAATGCTCCTACTCAGCAGCATCAACCAAACAGTGCCAGAACTGCAGCTTCTGGAAATGGTCGTGGTGGACAGCAACCCTCTGGACAGCAGCGGAGGAATAATCAATCCTTGGCCGAGGAAAAGTCAATCATATTAATGCAGATGAAGTTGAGGACACTCCTGATGTTGTTCTTGGTGAGTATCTTGTCAACTCCATTCTTGCAACCGTTCTGTTTGATTCTGGAGCTTCGCATTCGTTTGTTTCTTCAAAGTTTGTTGCTGCAAATGGTTTGCCAACTGTCATGCTAAAACAACCCCTGATAATCCGGACTCCCGGGGCCGAGACCAAAAGTTATTTGGGATGCCCACGGGTTAAGATCCTTTTAAGTGGGGTAGAGTTCCTAGCGAACTTAGTAGTCCTAGAATCCGAAGGGATAGATGTTATCCTCGGAATGGACTGGTTGAGTAAGCACCAAGGCAATATAGCCTGTGACACCAGAAAAGTTACCCTGGTAAACCACAAGGAATTAAAGTGGTATGTGAACCAAAAGGTCAAAAGTTGCACCAATGGTTCATATATATGGAAGCAAGACCGTTGGAGGAAGTGCCAGTGGTCTGTGAATATCCTGATGTGTTTCCAGAAGAGTTGCCAGGCATGCCACCTGACAGAGACATAGAGTTCATCATTGACCTCATTCCGGCACAGCCCAATAGCAAAGAGACCGTATAGAATGGCAGCAAATGAGCTAGCAGAATTGAAGGCACAAATAGCAGAGTTACAGGAAAAAGGATTTATCAGACCAAGTTCATCACCGTGGGGATCACCTGTTCTTTTTGTTAAAAAGAAAGATGGCAGTCTCAGAATGTGCATAGACTACCGCTCTTTGAATGAAGTCACCATCAAAAATAAATATCCACTGCCCAGGATCGATGATTTATTTGATCAATTGAAAGGAGCCAATATTTCTCCAAAATTGATTTAAGATCTGGTGGTATATCAGCTAAAAATCAGAGAATGTGATATTCTCAAGACAGCATTTGTCACCAGATATGGTCAATATGAGTTCACAGTGATGCCATTTGGATTAACAAATGCACCTGCATACTTCATGAATTTGATGAATAAAGTGTTCATGGAGGAGTTAGATCGGTTTGTCGTTGTCTTCATTGACGACATACTTATCTACTCCAAAAGTGCAGAAGAGCATGAGCAGCATTTGAGGATTGTGTTAGAAAATTGAGAGCTCATGAATTATATGCCAAGTTCAGTAAATGTGAATTTTGGTTAAATAAAGTGGCATTTCTTGGTCACATACTGACAGAAGAAGGAATATCAGTGGATCCAGCCAAAGTTGAGGCAGTCCTTAATTGGAAGCAACCAACCACGTGACAGAAGTTCGGAGTTTCCTTGGTCTAGCTGGTTATTACCGCAAATTTATTGAAGGTTTCTCAAAAATAGCAAGACCAATGACAGCTTTGACACAGAAGGGAAAAGAATTCAAATGGACAGAAGCTTGTGAGAGAAGTTTTCAGGAATTAAAGAAAAAGTTGACCACAGCCCCAGTGTTGGCCTTACCAGACATACACCGAGATTTTGTCGTATATTGCGACGCATCTCGACAAGGATTGGGATGTGTGCTTATGCAAGATGACAGAGTGATTGCATACGCATCAAGGCAGTTGAAAACACATGAGCAAAATTATCCCACTCATGATTTGGAGCTAGCAGCAGTTGTGCATGCTCTCAAAATTTGGAGGCATTATCTGATTGGCAATAAATGTGAAATATATACGGATCATAAGAGCCTGAAATATATTTTCACACAACCGGATTTAAACCTCAGACAGAGAAGATGGTTGGAATTAATAAAGGATTATGACCTAGAAATTCACTACCATCCTGGAAAGGCAAATGTGGTTGCAGATGCATTAAGCCGCAAATCTCAGAATAATGGGATTAAAATGCGGAGACGAAGCCCTGAGCTTATGGAAGAATTCAAACAATTAAATCTTCACTTTGCTAAGCCAGGCCGTCTGAACACTTTGTGTGTGGAACTAACTCTGGAGAAGCAAATAAGAACAGCTCAAGAGTCAGATGAAGAAATAAATGAGCTAAAGAAAATGACAGGGTTGGATAAAGCCCCTGGATTTCGAGTGGATAATCAGGGCACCTTATGGTACAAGGATAGAATATGTGTACCAAAAACTGGTGGATATCAGAAGCTGATTATGGATGAAGCTCATAATTCAGCATATTCTATTCATCCTGGATGCACCAAAATGTACATGGACCTGAAACAGAAATATTGGTGGTCAGGAATGAAAAGAGACATAGCAGAATTTGTTGCACGTTGTGACATCTGCAGCAGAGTAAAAGCAGAGTATAAAAGACCTGCAGGATTGTTACAACCCCTCCATGTTCCAGAGTGGAAATGGGATGAGATCAGTATGGATTTCATCGTAGGGTTACCCCGTACCCAGAAAGGATATGATTCCATATGGGTTATTGTGGATAGACTGACAAAAGTGGCACACTTTATACCTGTGAAAACAGTGTACAGGGGAAATCATTATGCCCAGTTGTACATAGACAATGTGCTCAAGCTACATGGAGTTCCTCGCAGAATAGTATCAGATCGGGGCACACAGTTCACCTCGATATTTTGGAAAAGTTTGCATAAATTGCTTGAACAAGACTGGATTATAGTTCAGCATATCACCCACAAACCGATGGTCAGACAGAAAGGGTGAATCAAATCCTGGAAGACATGTTAAGAGCATGTGTGCTAGCCTATGGAAAAGATTGGGAGAAAAGCTTGTCCTTTGCAGAGTTCTCATATAACAACAGTTATCAGGCCAGTTTACAGATGTCACCATTTGAGGCACTGTATGGCAGAAAATGCAGAACCCCGCTGATGTGGTCAGAAGTTGGAGAACGTTCTTTCTTTCGGACCTGCAGTTAATCAGAGATGCAGAAGAGAAAGTAGCTCTGGTCAGGGAAAATTTAAAAGCAGCCCAAAGCAGACAGAAAAGTTATGCTGATACCCGACGCAGAGATTCGAGCTTCGAAGTTGGAGATTATGTGTATCTCAAAGTGTCACCGATCCGAGGAACCAGGAGATTCCAGATAAAAGGAAAGTTGGCACGAGGTACATTGGACCTTTCAAGGTACTTAAGAAATAGGAGCCGTGGCATATCGCCTCGAGCTTCCCGAAGAAATGTCGATGTACACGATGTTTTTCATGTGTCACAATTAAAGAAATGTCTGAGAGAAAACCAGAGAAGAAATAGTCCCTCCAGAAGTGATGGACTTACAGCCAGATCTCAGATATCAGGAAAGGCCAATTAGGATTTTGGATGTGGCAACTCGACTAACAAGGAGGAATGCATAAGGTTTTGTCGAGTTCAGTGGAGTGGAGTAATCACACCGAAGCAGAGGCAACATGGGAAAGAGAAGATGATCTCAAGCGAGAGTTCCCTTACCTTTTCGAGGAAGAGCCGGAATCTCGGGGACGAGATTCTCTTTAAGTGGGGTAGGTTGTAGCGACCCGCGTTTTTACCGTTGTCAAAAACCACTAAAAATTTGAACTTTTTAAAACTTTTCAATTAAAATCAATTTGCTAGCTTTAGTTGGTAGCAAAACCAAAAGATTTTGAATTTTAAACGATGCATAAAAGTCACCATGTGCATTTTCGCGTTTTTCTTGATTTGTTTGAGTGTTGGTTTCAATCCTTCCTTTTGAATGAATTCAAAAATTCATTCAAATCCAAATTCCAGCAAAAGATCAAATCAATTCTCTTCTATCGGGCCGCCCCTTTCTCTTTCTCCCGGCCGGCCCAGCCTCTCCCTCCCCTTCTCCTCTCTCCCGCGCCAGCCCCGTTCCGGCCCAGTCCGCACGGCCCAGCATTTCCAGCCCGGCCTTCTCTCTCCTCTCTCGCTGACGCAGTGGCCCGGACCCGTCGCCTACCGCGTCGCCGGCGCGATTTGCGCCACCGCCCATCCCTCCTTGCCGGCAAACCGCCTCCGTCATCTCCAAGCGCCAGTAACCGCACGTGAAGCTCGCGCGCAGCTCAACGCCTCCACTGCCCGTCCCGTCACACCTTCCTCTACTTAACGCGCGCGCCAAGCTTCCCGAAACCCGACGAGCTCCACTCCTCCGTCGTCAGCCACAGCAGCTCTCTCCTCGCCTTGTCTCGTTCGCGACCACTGCTCAAGCTCCGCGCCGCCGTTCCCATCCTCGGCGAGCGCGAACCGCCTTCGCACGTCTCGCGCACAACTACTCCGGCGAGAAAATTTCTCGCCGCGAACCGCCTCGCTACTGCTCCGCACCGCCATTGCCGCCTAAAGCAAGGGCAGACCCTCTCTCCTCTCTCATTTCATTTTCACTCCCTCACTCACTCCGAGCTCTCCACTGCTCAATTCCCCACTTTCTCTCTCTCCGGTGAACTCTCCGGTGAGCTCTCTCTCTGCTGACGGTGAGTCCCGACGTCTACTTCTTCCACTTCTAGCATCTCCTTTCCGCGCTCGACACGCTGATGCCCCTTCTTGCGCAGCCGTGGCTTGCAGGTGGAACTCGTCTGAACCCTAGCTCCGCCGTCCGCCGTCTCCGTCGCCGACACTCCTCTGTTCCCTCTCCCACCTGACCGAGAGCACGGTGAGCACCCCCACATCTTCTCGCTCTTTCGCGCATGATCTCGTGACATTGCCAGTGCACGCACCTCTTCCTCTAGCTCCGGTCATCGCCGCCGCTAGAGCTCTCGCCGGCCTCGCTCTGCCGCGCTCGACCCCGTTAGGTAGTGCAATTAGCTACACCATGTCTTCGCGCACCTCGCGCGCGTGCACGCGCACGAGCCGGCTCCGCGAGCACCTCCCTTTTCCTTCTTCTCCCTCGCGCGTTGCTCCGCCAGACTCCGGCGAGGTTCGCGGCGCCACACTCTCCACAACGTCCCGTGACAACTCTCGCGATTCATGTCCGCCTTGATCCCTCGACTCGCACAACCATTCGCAGGAGGAGCTCTCTCACCCTTGCGCACACCTCACGCCGAGCGCCGTCATGGCCGCCGCGTTTCCTCTCGCCGCCGGCCGCCGTGAGACCCCTCCGGCCTGGCCGACCCTTCGCACGACTCTCCGCACTTCCGCGCACTCGCGCGACCGCTCACACCCAATCAAGCGCACCCCCTCACCTTTCCCCTTTTCTCGCCGGCGCACCGCCAACTCCGGCGACGCCTGCGCGCCGCCGCGTCCGTCGTCCCCGACGACAACATCCCACCTTCGCACTCGCCGTCACGCGCTGATTCGGAGATGTGCTCCGTTTCCCACTCTCGACGCCTGTAGCCGCCGCCGGCGACGATTCCGGCGAGCCGCCGCCGCGCGCCGCCGGGCGCCGTCGCGTTTGACCGCGCCGCGCCAGCGTCCGACGTGGCACGCCACGTCGGCGCGTGGGCCCGCAGCGACCGGTCGCCGCACGGCGTGGCAAACCCGGCGCACCGTGGACCCGCCGTTCTAAGCCGCCCGGTCCACCGCTCTATGGACCGGCTCACAAAACAGTAATCAGCGGACCCCGCTGGCCCCTTGGCCCACCGGTCAGTGAAACAATTCGCTGGAAAATGCTACGCGCACCCGAGAACGTACACAGAAAATCATTTCGACCACATTTCCAATAACAGAAAAATTCCCAAAATCCTCAAAAATCCGATATTCCATCCTAACCATTTTGCAACCCTTGCCATCCTCTGGAAAATTAGGATTATGGTTATTCTTAATTAAGATAATCTAATCCTAATCAATTCCTTTCTTTTACATCAAAAATCAATATCTTCATCGTTTAACTCCGATTTTGGCGAAACTTGCGCCAAAATTCATCTAAAATCCTAATCTATCCAGTGCCACCAAAATCAACTCCCATCTGGTTTTATTTGGATTTTATTTGGATTTATTGCTTTGTTAATTTGATTGCAACGGTAGATTTATTCTTTTAACTCGATAGATAATCAAGACGAAGACCCTGAGGATCCTGATTACGAGGATTTAGAGGAAGAAGAGCTTGGTGAAGGCAAGTCTAACTTCCATTGATCATATTGATCCTATGTTTGCAAATATCCTAATTAGAGCTGTTTATAAATAAATTGCATGGTATTTAAATGAATTTAAATGCTAGAATGGCCCTATGCAATATTTGATTGCCTGCCTTGACTTGATTATATCCTGTATCCTTGTTAGCCCTAGGAATCAACATCATTAATTTAATTAATGAGTTGTTGATATGCTCGCTGCTTAGGACTTTCACATGTGTTTAATTAATATTGCTCACATGATTTTCGTGTAAATGCGTGTGTCTTGGTGGTGTGTGTAAATGTGAAATTGGGTGGTTAATAATAAGTGCAACCCTAGTGAGGGATGTTTTTCTGGCGGGACCAGGCGAGGTAGTCCTCAGTGGGGAGGCTATCTCTGGGACGCCCTTCCACTCGTGGATTGGCTATTGAAGATGCCTGGTTCGGTCGTATAAGGACCGGTTCTTGTGCCGCCTTTGCCTAGCACCTCTCGCGCAGCACAAGCCCAGTATGGGATGGGAATTGGAACCACACCCTACTAGTACTCACCCGGTACCCCCGGAGGCAGGAGATTGCAACGGAGTCCCAGGAGAAGACTCGTTCGTTGGTGGGTGTTCGAGATCCGGCATTTATGACTGGCCATTATTATGATTGTGAAGCCCCTGGTGATGTCCGTGGGGGATGCCGTGGTGGTACCAAGTAGGTATGGAACCTTTAGTGGGACAGTCCAAACTATGACGATAGGGAGGACTGGACCACCTTGTGGGGAAATTTGTGCACCCTTGGCCAAGGATTAGAAACTTTCCGGAAAGCCGTGTTCCACGGTATTGGACAACGCGAAAGCATCGGCCACACTATGATTAGATTTTCTGCGTGAGTTCCCTTGGTGTGTTTTTGGAAAACGCCGGTTTGGAGCCGTGTGCTGGTTGTCGGCCAGTGATAAAATTGAGGAACTGGCGGGATGGATTGCATCTCCCCCAGGGCCGCCCAACCCCACTAATCTCTACAGATACTTGATTAGAATTGCGAAATGCTTTGTTTTCAAAACAACCTTGCATAAACTTGGCTTTCTCGCCTTGTCTCTAACCCTGAGCCTAATCCTTTGATAATCCTTGCATAATCATACCCCTCGTGTTAGGCTTGCTGAGTACCTTAAGTACTCACCCTTGCTTAAATCATTCAGAAGAAGAGCCTGAGTATGACTTTCAAGCTGATGGTGAAGAAGAGTAGAGTTCGGCCTACGCTCAAGCGGTGCCTGTAGGAGTGGAGCCGTGTCGTCTTCCGCTAGAATAAGTGTTAGCTCTGGCTGCTGCGTCAGCCTCTGAGCGTGATGCCTGTGAGTGTTGAGGCTGCTCGCCTCTTTGTATCAAAGACCTTTATGTATAAAAAGGCTTGTAATGACTTTCGGTAATATAAATAAAGTATTTGCTGTGAAGCATTCTGTGAAAGTGTCGTATCAGCTACTGATCCAGGGACTGATACGGGAAACACTAAGTACTTCAGAAATGGGGTACGACACGACGGCCGCGGGCGACACGGGTAGGAGTGGGCAAAAAAACCAATATTCAAACTCCAAAATCGAAAAAACCGAGACCGAGACCGAAAAAAAGGGAATTCCGGTCTTCGGTAATTGTCCGGGTACTAGAATTAGATAACCAAATTTTATGTTTCAAATTCGGGTAGTACCCTTGGGTACCCGAACTATCAAGAGATACCCGAATTAGTATGATAGGTGTAGGATTTAACACATAGACTCATGCCATGGTCACATAGCATCAATATTACTCATTAATTCACCATATTTATGTTTCCCTATTTTGTCTAATGGTAACACATAGTCTATTTTGGGTATAATCAAGTTGATTTCATTTTTCTGACAATTAGTGCTAAATTTGGGTAGTTTGGGTATAACGAAGACCGAACCGAAATTAGGTACCCAAAGTTGTCAGGTATCTAAAATTTTATTGTCATTTCGAATAGCATTCTCGATAACAGAAAGTTAAAAAGACCAAAAAAAACCGGACCGAAACATCGGGTATGACCAAACGCCAACCCCTTGGCACGGGATACCTCAACCGGTTGTTGGCCTGAGAGCAGCGTGTACTGGTTCGTCATCGTACGTACGCACTGAGAACAAGGCGCTGTTCCATGGAAGCGTGCGTGGACAACCCTTTTCGTGTTGTGGACGTACCCCCGGACCTGATGCGGAAGGCTGGCGGCGGGCTGACTCGTGGAGTTTTTTTCTTAATTTTAAACCTTTTTTAATTAATATTTTAAAAACAGCACATGCCAAAATTTATTTCCAGGATCGAGCATTTGGTCACGCCAAGGTATCTGACGTGACAAATACTGCAGTCACGCTAAACGGATTGGCGTGACAAGTTGAACGTCAGCTTCGCTTTCCACATAGGCGCGGGCGATGATCGCGCATTGGCTCCATGTTGGTGCATGAGAGGAACGACCTACGCAAACAAAGCCATGTTGGTACTGATGTGTTTGATGCATTATTTGTTTGTTACACGTGTATTTGGAGATTTTAATTTGTTCATCTAATTGCTTATCAAATTTTTTCCATCAAAATGCTTGATTTGACTAACTGAAACGTACGATGAAAATATCTACACAGGAGTTAAATGCATTGATCTTGTGACTTTGAGCTGTTACAGATGGTTTAGTACATTGATCTTGATCATCATCCAGCGAATCTATCTCTTGTTCGTGGACTTTGTCTGAGAACACATGCTTCACCAAGTTCTTAAATTCGAGGACGAGTTATTCCTGCACACTTACTTTGCAATTGGTTTGTAACCTGCAAGTACTCAGATTTGTTAAGAATCATAAGGATTGTGGCATGATACATGACTCAGATTTCTTTTGACAGTAATAAGAAGGTAGTGCACGTCCATGCAAAGCGCCAAGATGCAGGTGGGTCGCACTAATTAAGAGTACTGGTTGATAGGATTACATCTTGTGGGAATTATCAGGTGCACATTTTTTTTTGGTTATCAGGTTATGCATTTCTCATTTGCTTCGTATAATTAATTGCTAATGTAAACTGTATGAAATGCTTTCCCTTGTCAATGTTTCTTTAGGACATAATAATCATCTTGAAATTTTATTTCATTATCACTGATGGGTGCAATATGGAAGTTCACTTTTCACTAAGCCATAATAAATAATTTTAGTCTTCATATATCATTCAATTAGAATCGATCATAGGGGAATCCAAGCCGGAGTTCATGGAGGGTTCTAACAATAATGAGATTGTTGAGAAATTTTTGGTGTATGACGCTTACACTTGAGGTTTTTCACAATTTGTGAAGTTACTTGTAGTCTTTCAAGATAAATAAATAATATTAGTTATTTGAAGTTGTAGCTGTTCGATCTACAATAGTTAATAAAATCATTACTTATTTAACTTTTGATCTAAAAGCCGTAAATGTCATGCAGCTACTTAGTTTGAGAGAATATATTGGGCATGCAAAATTTTCAGCACCCGCAGCAACGCACAAGCATATTACTTATAATGTATGCGTCATGAGGGCTGGGAGTTCTAAACATCAAGAGATACATACTTTATATTACTTCTGTTTGTTAAATCAATAAGGCTTCTTTACCATCTTTGAATTCTGCTTGTTAATAGAGACCAATTTTGTGACATTTTTTTTCTTAAGATTAATATGTTTGAGAAAATCTTTCGCTCCTGTAGCAACGCACGGGCAATCTGCTAGTAAAGTAGAAGGCTCATCATTTCATTCCGGGCATTACTTTGGGTCCGATGGGATCGATCGGTGCTCTAACCCTATGGATTGGTAAGAATAGAAACTTAAAAAAGTTTTTACCTTTTTTCCGAACAAGAGAGAGATATATGAATTAAAGCACATTAGTAATACAAGCCAGAACTGACATGGCCGCCGCCACCCAAAAAACCTAGCCGCCTCCACCGCTGCACCACCGTTGGTCCCCCTCCCTTCCAGTCTCCGGCAACAATCGCCGGTGGCCGGAGGGAGTGGGGATCCATCTCTCCAATAAATCGTAGTGGACTGAGTCCTAATTAGGGTCAAGTCTTCTCCATGCCAAGTTATTTGGTATTGGGGATTTGGTTCCTCCTATTCCTCTCCGGCGACGGTGAGAAGGTAGGGTGGATTGGGTTTCTCCATGGCGGCTCCGTTGAAGGTGATGGCGGTGGCGATGTCAGCAACTTCTCGACGACATGGAGATTTATGTTTCCGGACAGCGACATGGAGGCCGGGATGATGTCGCCGCCATGGAATAAAATTCTGCGGGCCTCCGTTTTGTCGTGATTAGATCCAATCACGATGGAGGTCTAGTGCTCACTTTGGATCTAGTTTCTCTTCTTCTTCGGTGGTAGAAGCGAGAAGGAGAGAGACATGAGAAAGAAGATGATGCTCAATTCCGCCTACAGGTATGTTGGCTGCTATTAATTGGACACTTGTGGCACTACTTCTGGTTGAGCCGTCTCTGACGCACGAAGGTCACTTGCCTGTGCAGTCTTCCGTATGAGCCTTTACACAGGTTTGGATTTGAGTTTTGGAGCTACACTTGGTTGTAATCTCTTGGTCTTACAGAGTGCTTGTAACATGTGGATGTACTAACTACATATTAATATAATTCTTCTTTCGTCTCAAAAGAAAAAGAAGAAGCCGGAACTGACATGATTCGACTGCCACGCTAGAAGAAGGATCACAGACGTTGGACACTGTCCTAAGATTCAACTGTCAAACCTTCAAATCAACACTGCACCAAAAAACCACTGTAGCGGCGGCCTCAACCCGCTCAGCTAAGCGCATCTACCAATCAAGGTTTGTAGCTGCATCTCTCTCGCAACCGACTAACCGCTGCTAAAATGTGCAGAGAGAGTCACTAATACACACGTGTGCAGGTAGTATGTGTTTTTCCTGATGGAAAAATTGCATTACTTCCAACAGTGACCGTGGCCAGTAGTGTAATTGGTTATAAAGTGGAGTAAAATCATTTTATTAAATTGTTGTGAACCTATGCAAACCTTTTTGCTACGTCATATGGCATAAATGGTCCCAACTCAATGAAACCATGTGTGATGCGTCCATTATATGGTGTCACTGGTCTCAAATTGGTGTAAACATTTTTTCCACCTATGTATTACATGACCCTAACTCGTTCCAAATCAATGGAAGCATACATCTCATGTTCTCATGCAAACCATTTTACATTCGTCAAGAGTTGATCAACAAAGCTTGGTCAATTTTTAGTATCTCACATTTAATCGTGCTATGGAGCTAAGATATCAGAAGTTATAGGTCTTTCCTCTTGACGTGCACCAAAAAAAGTGTGAGCGGTATCTCTTAGTAGCCATCGTCAAGCACACATGATAGGCATAAATTGGTTTTTTCAATAGCGTAGGTACAGAAATGCTCTGTTCGACTATGATTTGCATTGCCTCCACAATTTACATGCAGGGGCAGGACCTCTGTCGAGATGGATGGAGAGAAATAGGGGAGAAGAGGGAGAGGAAGAAGAGAGGACCACCCCCCCTCCCCTCCCCCCACCACCACACACACACACACCCCACAACCACCACGTATTTTGGAGTTCTTGTTGCACTATTGTGCTCTACGTTGCATCTAGTTTTTTCTGCATATCTTCATTTTCAATTTTTCTCAAATTTTTAATTTTTTTTTTCAAAATTCGATATTGAAAACTCGGTTAACCTAGGAAACCGCCCCAGACTGGTTTTTCTGGCAACCGAACCGGTCCGGTTTTCAACAGTTTTGCAAACCTCTTGTAGTACGTTAGTGACCTGTGCGCAAGTTGACTACTGTTTAAGCAACCAGCAATAGCCATGCTGCACTAGTTGAAATCGGTGGGCATGGTATAGGAGGCAATGTGAATCAATTGGCCGTGGCGACAGACCGAATCCGGCCATAAAGAACTCTTCTGTGTCTCTCTCCCAGGTCAAACTCCCAAACCAGACACCGATAGATTCTCCAAGAATCACCAAGTACGGCTAATTAAGGTAGCTCGCGAGCTCCTAGACAAGCCATGCCTACCCTCACAAGTAAAAACCTTTGTCCGCAACAACTGCAAACGATCGAGCGATGGAAGGCATCAAACTGAACTAAACTCCATTACAAATTTCGTGACGTTCGTTCCTATAAATACGGTGATGCAACCATCCTTCTTCCAGTATACTCCAGCTAGCTATAGCTTGCTAGAGTGGTAGTATTCTGATCGCCATTGATTGCCAAGGAGATGTTTGGCCCTGTTCGGTTATCATCGCCGTCTCTAGTTGCGCTCCTTCTAACCCTGCTTCTCCTCGTCTCGTGCCAATCTTCTCTAGGAGCTCGTGGCATCCCACAAGGTATGTTACGCACTTGTGAAGCACCTTGCCAGCATGTCCTTGATCTTTTCACGTATGTATTAGCCGTGTTTGATTTTGACCTGATTACGTGAATACTACTTACCGTATCACTTACAGAATGGGGAGCTGGCGATGCCGGCTACTGTCAGCTGCAGTGCGGCGGGCGAAGACTCCTGACCGACCTGCATGAGTCGCCGCCGTCTCCATCTCCGGCGGGACGACCTCCCACTGCTCCTCTCCCAAACATTCGTGCTCCGCCACCACCGCCGCTGCCGAGGAGGATGTGACGGTCTACATGTACTCAGCGGAGCACTTCGGACTCGGCTCAATGCGAGCACGCATGATCAATTAGTTTCAAACAAAGGCTTGATAGCTTAGCTTAGCAAAACATTGTCTGAACATTTTCCTTGTAGAATGAACGACATGCATCCAGGAGACAGCAGCGGACTCGGCTAAACTTGTGTGTGCGTAAGCAGCTAGTTTGTTGAAAGCTCTTGCTAGCTTAGGTAGCGAAACCTTTTTTTTTTTTGAAACATAGGTAGCGAAACTTACTCTGCCCTGAAAAGTTTTCCTTATAAGTCGAATGCCCCCAGCTCCGCTTTTGTTGTCTCCAGCAAAATGAACTAATCTTTATTGATTCTACGTGTGATTTAGCAGCGTGAAGCTGCTCAATCCATTGAGAAAAAGATAAGTATCAACCTATATCTTTGTCTGTCAGTGTGTCATCATCCCCGTGCTTAACTGGGAAGCTTAACTGATGATTCGTGCGCGCGCCTTGCTGCGTGGCGACAAGTCGAATCTCGTCTGCAAGTCCAAAGCCGGACAGGGGAAGCACACATCTCGAGGACTCCTGACGATGCCCGAGGGCGAAAGTCAACCTCACCCGGATGATTATCTCATTCCTGAGCCTTTCCATATAGTACACTGTGCCTTCGGTCGCATGACTCGCATCCCGTATTGGTTGATTTCTCCGCTCTCACTATCATCTACTCATTTTTAATTACAACGACCTGGTCTCCATTAATTTTGACGGATATATATGTTTGCTCCGAGGTCATCGCCGTCTCTGGTACCACTCGTCCTATAGTTCTGTTTCTCCTCGCGTCATCCCCGTGTTCTCTGGAAGCCTGTATATGGCGTCGTCCAACAAGGTACGTACGTATACGTGTGCTCGATTAACGCATTGATAAACCCGTGTTTTGTTTGCTCTGATCGTCTTGGTTATGGAAGCACAGTGGGAGCTGCAGCAGGTGGTGGCAACAACAACGCGCGAGACAGTCAGCTGCTGTACGGCGGCCGGAGGTTGCTGGCCGGCTTGAGGGATATACCAGCGCCTTCGGCTCCGGCAGGGTGACAGCTACAGCACTCGTCAGCCATGATTTCGGCCCCGCCGGCGATCCGACCACCGGCCCGGAGCTTGCTCTACACTTTGGGCCGGACTGGGCCACCAGAGCGGCACGCTCGCCCAACAGTCGTAATCTGTACTTAAGACTGTTTTAATCCTCTTGCAACAAGCAACAAGCGTGTCTCAAAAAAAAAAACAAACAAGCAGCAGTGATTGATGCTCGATGTTGGACCTTCTTGTGATCCACCAATGTATGTCCATGCAAGATAGACTAGGTTGCGTATCTCAGTGTCTACAGAGTCGCTCTTACCACACCAAACAAATTAAATTTCCGTAACTGTGAGACATACATAACCTCAAACAACCTAGCTAGGGCCTCCTCATCTCCGGTGGGCATGCGTAGAATACACTTTGATCACTTTATTGTACACATATACGGTGCAAATTATCGGCCATAACAGAAAAGTAATTATATAAGTAGGGTCACTGACTGTAGTTGTTGCTGTCGATCGACCACCAAAGGCATGTTTGAATGTGCATTTCCTGTTGCTACCTTTCTTCATAATTGGTCTCGTTACTAATTGTGTCCTGGCTAGTTTCAGATTCCGCAGCCGCGTTCTTTTCCTTTCCAGAAGCTTGCAGATGCACGCTTCAACAGTTTCTACTAAACAAAAATAAGTCAATTAATCCCATGCTGGTAGATACTACTACAGCTAGTAAGGGGCTGTTCGGAGCCTCTAATTTTTAGAGGAGAGAGAAAATTTTTTATCGTTTAGGAGTACTAAACAAAGTTTAATTACAAAACCTATGTCACGACCCCCCCTCTAAATCGCGAGACGATTCTAATGAGCCTAATTAATCTATGTTTTGGAACAGTAATGCTACAGTAACCATCTTCTAATCGCGGCTTAATTGCCCTCATTAGATTCGTCTCGCGAATTAGCATAGGGGTTCTGCAGTTAGTTTTGTAATTAGACTTTGTTTAGTACTCCTAAACGTGCCGACATTTTCTCTCTCCACTAATTTTTAGGGCCTCCGAACACCCCCTAAATCAAGAGCTACATCCAAAGATGCTACTATAACCAAATAATGATGTCTCCACCAATCCCTCCCTCTCCTCCATGCTAGTATTAGCTTGCACGAACTAGCATGTATAGGCCTGCTGCAAAACTGCAAATGTTTCGGTTAAAAAAAAAACTGCAAATGGGGGCGCTCACAAATAGCCATGTCTCCTGATACGCAAGCAGTGAAGCCATGGCCGTCAGTTCGCAACGATCTTGATCCAGCCGCATATATAGGTGCGTGCCTTCTCACATCACACGCACATCAACCGCTCTGTAGATGACGAGATCCTAGCTATAGCTAATAGTAGAAGACAGAGATATGCTACTAAGCGATCTGGAGAACTCGAGTGTTCAACACACAAGTGTCCAACATGTGTAGGTTCTTCTTTCTTCTCAGGAGCGTGCGCAGCTATTGGCGACCTAGCTAGCTACTAACCCTTGAGCGAAAGCAGGCTTTAGTAGGAGTAGTGTGAGCTCCCACTTTTGGAAGTGACGAGAAAGAGGAGTATCTGACAAAGATGCAGCTAGAGGTAGCCTGAGCGTGGCTGAAACCCAGTCAAAGGAAGAAACTGTTAGCCGCGGCGGCATGGCCGGCTTTCCGCATACCTCACTACGCGACAAGATAAAGCGAGCGTGAAATTTCTGCGGGTCTCTCACTCCCTTGTTGTTATTTTTTTTTTCTTCTTCCTTTTGATCCAAAACATGCAGAAGGCTTGCAACGTTCGTTGTACTAGTACTACACGTACTCGATGTTTTTCCTTCTTTGTTGCATTGCACGTCGAAAGGCCGTCATCGTTTTGCGGTAAGGGTACATGGCATGAGAGGCAGGATGCAGAATGAGTACATAGCATATATACACACGCGTATGGCAGCGCATCTATCGATGTTAAACTCTACTTAATTCATCATTTGAGCACAGAAAGACGTAGATTGAACGAAGACACATGCTTTGCTTGTCCGTCTTTACTATTTGACCGTAAAGAAGGCGCACGTACTGGAGTAGAAAACCGTCATTGTGAAGGGAAAAAGTGCACTAGGAATCGGCGTGTGAATCTATGTACAGTGAGTGGCATGGAAGTGGAGAAACAGTTGAAGGACACAGGATTGGAACGGGTGTCGTGGAAACGGAGAGGCAACAGTGCTGGCCGGGCCGGGCCCATCCGACGTGACCGCTACTTACCCGGCCGGCAACTACTATATCGGCGCGTGTATGTGTGCCCTTGTCACGAGTCGTCACACGACTCGACCCGACCCGACCCGACCCAAACCCCCGCCACGAAAAAGGAGCATGCACGCTGGCACTGCCGCGCATGTGCACTATGTAAGCCTACCTACTAGGGGGACTATCGCTGCTGCAGTACGTGTAGCCAAGACATAGTACATACTTGTAGCTTTGCTGTCAAGAACGCCATTGTATTTGGAACCGATCGTCGTATGCGAGATACTACATGCTGAAGTCAGTCAAGATCGGATCCAAACGGGTAAGTTACGTATTCCTTCCTTGAAAGCAATTTTTTTTTAATGAAAAATGGCAGGTGCTCTGCCTATGCATTAAGATAGAAGAAGGAAAGAAAATACAAAAGACAGGTTATTACAGTCTAGACAGCCTAAGCTGGCTTGGGCAGGTATAGAAACTAGGCCAACATACTGGCCAAACTAGCAGTAAAAAGGAACGGTAAGGAAATAGAAGTAAGGCTATGAAGGTAAAACAAAAACGCTTTCACAGATAGCAGCTTCTAGATTTCAACTTCTCCCACAGCATTCTGTCCACTTCGATCATCTTGCCGCTTGTTTGCCATGTTGTAGAGGTCGATTTCCTCCTTTGCCATGATCGCCACTCGATGGAAGTCATTCATTTTGTTTTCGAAAATGCGCCTGTTGCGTTCCTTCCAAATGTTCCACCATGTGTAGAGGAAAATACCAGCCGCATTTCGACGCTGAGTTCTGTTGATCCTGCCGGTGTTCTGATTCCACCATGAGGCAACTCCTTGTTCCTGTGCATCACGTACCTGCAGGCCTGCAAAACCTGTCCAATTCAAAATGATTTGGACGACCTGTTTAGCAAAAGGGCAGGCAGTTAGTAAGTGCTTCACATCCTCCGCGCTAGAGAGGCACAGAGGGCATGTTGGATTATGTTGCCAGTTTCTTTTCGCTAGGTTGTCGGCAGTCAAAATTTTTTCGTGCATCGCTGTCCATCCGAAGAACACCACTTTTGGTTCTGCTTTTGCCTTCCACATTATGCCAGTTTGGAAAGGTGCGTGTGATCCATGGAATTGTGCTCTGTACGCCGAAGATGCAGTATAGCTTCCGTCAGGTGTCCACTTCCAAGATATAGTGTCTTGCACATCTTGCTGGATTGCAACATTTCGGATCAGTGTGTATAATATCACAAATTCACGGACTTGCTGTTGGGTTGACATCCTTCTCACTGAAACAATCCAATTGTTGTCGTCAAGCTCTTGTGCAACCGTTCTGTTTTTAAAGTGCGCCAGCTGGAATAAGTTTGGTGCTATGTCTTGTGGCGATTTGCCATGGAGCCATCTATCTCGCCAAAATAGGCTTTTCTGACCGTTTCCTAATGTGATCGTCGTGGATGCTTGGAAGAGGGCTCTGTCTATCTCATCACATGGCAACTTCATTCCTTGCCATGTCTTTGTGTCATCTGTCCATTGGAACCAGAACCATCTTTGTCTTAGGGCCCGGCCATCCTTGAAAGCAATTTTGATCTGTTGCATACATATGTAGAAACCGTTTCATCGAAAGGTCATGGCCAGCAAGCGCCACGTCACACGAGTCGTGAAGGCAGACACAGCTTAATCACTATGGCGTGACCAGGGACGCGGAGGGCGAAAAGTCTTATCTACGCGGGCGCGCGCGTTGGCCTGCTCGCGTATCACACAGAGGCAGGCGGAGAGGAGGAAGAAGCAGCGGCGAGGGAAGGGAGCTTCAGGTTCGGGGTTAAGGTTGGAGGTTGGGGTGGTCTTTCATGGCCGTCGGCCGTAGAGAAGGGGTCCGGGGAGCAGCGGCCGTGACCCAGCGGTGAGCGGCGGCGGCAGCGGTGCGGCGAGGCGGCGATGACACCGCCGGCTGCGGGTAGGTAGGAGGGCGGTAGAGCGAGGTAGGCTGTCTGTGGGGGCGTCGTAGTTGAAGTGGTTAGCATCGGCGGCGGATCCGATGGCGGTAGCCCGTCGAAGACGGGGGAGGTGGCCTGCAACGGGGGCGTCTCGCCAGAGACGAAAGAGAAAAGAGAGGAAGAGGCGAGGAAAGGGAAAGAGGAGGAAGAAGAAACGCCTGTTGCGATGCTGTCGGAAGCGACTAGCGAGCACGCGACTTGGCGTCCGCGCGCGCTGATTAGAATCGCCTGCGCGGAGCCAGCAGGTTCAGGGCAACCCAGCCTCCGCGGTGCTCTTGGTTTGCCAATATGTTTGTGTGAACAGTAACAAGCACGCGCTTAGATCATTAATCACCATGGTAATCCGTTAGAGTGCTCATTGCTCAAACCGGTCCTTTTTGCCGCTGGTTCTGTAAAACATTATTCTTTGTGTTTCAAATTACTTGTTATATACTGGTTTTATACCAAATTTATTGAATATTTTCTGAACCTAGATAAACTGATTGTGCAAATTTATTGAATATTCTATAAATCTAGACATAAAAAGAACACATTCAAAATAACAAGTAAACTCGGGCGAGAGAGTAACATGAAACGCATGCCAGGTTGAGGTTGAGAGAGAAAGTTGCATAGAGGAATGGGACTGATTTTTTTTTTTTTTTGGAGCACAAGAGGAATGGGACTGATTATTTGCCGCACGCACGTCTGCACATACAGATGGACTGGATGTGACGTTCGCAACGACAGAGTTATTGGGCCGGGCCCACGTCTCGGTGTGGGCTGGGCCCCACGCACGCCCCCCCGAACAGAGGCCCGTACCATCCTGTGGCCCGGGCGAGATGTGATGGGACGCGTCGCCACGTCCATCATCTTCCTCGACCCTCTCCGCCCTACAGTACGATGCCACGCGCCTTACCCTCCCTCCCTGCTACAGCTCTACAGTCTCATTTCTTTTCAAAGGCAATGCAAACGGTAGCTGCTGGTAATGTAGCCATACGTACACGGACGTCCAGGTAACGTACGTAGCGCACTATTGTGCACGCTGCATGAACATTTCAATGCAACTGCCACACAAACTTAATTTTAATTGTAGATTTAGATTTTATTTAATTTATGCTCAGCTAGCTGTGCACGGGCGCAGGGCAGAATCACATGAACAGCTGAAGCCACGCTACGCAGACGACTGTTCAGCGAAGCTGACCGGCCGGTATGTAGCTAGGGTCATGTCGATTTAACTCTCACAGAAAGCACAAACATACACTTGATTTGTCTAGAATATTAGTAGTTACTCCCCACAAATATATATTGATGTTGTTGGGACACAAAAATTAGCTTAAATTTGAATTAAACATTACGGTCATCAAAATAAATCTTGAGGTAGTAGCATAATTCGCCTTCGTGAATCTCAAGATCAAACCGGATCAGTCTCAAAATAAATCTTGAGGTAGTAGCATAATTCGCTTTCGTGAATCTCAAGATCAAACCTGATCAGTCTTTCAGAGGAGGCGTTCGTAGAAGTAGGGTGTGCGTGAGAAAAGATCTGGTGCTCCCGCCTCTTGTGGTGCTACCGTGCTCCCACGCACTGTAGCACCCAAAACATGCAACCAAAAATTGCAACAAAAATATGAATGGATAGCTCATGCAACGATCTACAATTCATATTTTTGGTTGATGTGCAACCGAAGCTCGTGCAAGAAGATACAAAAAAGAGAAATCAGACTGTGAATAGTGCGGGTTGCAACTGTTCATCACGAACCCGCAACCCGTTACTATTCAACATCTGATTTCTCTTTTTTTATCTTCTTGTACGAGCTTCGGTTGCACCTCAACCAAAAATATGAATTATAGATCGTTGCATGAGCTATCCATTCATATTTTTGTTGCAATTTTTGGTTGCATATTTTGGGTGCTACAGTGCGTGGGAGCACGGTAGCACCACAAGAGGCGGGAGCACCAGAGTTGCTCTCGGGTGTGCGTGCCTGCGTTCAAAGGGGCGAGTAATCATACGACTTGTCGCGTTACTACGCAAAATAAAAGGTAGCAAAATTTCGCAAAAATTGATATAGCGGATGAACTTATTTGTAGCCAGTGGGTTTATAATTAGAAAGGAGTAATTTTTGTTTTGGCAAAATCTTGCATGAGTTTGGCACAAGTCATTATAAATCGCACAGTTTGAGCCGTTCAATTCATTGTGAGGCCTTCATTCGAATTCCATTGTGTGATATACGCTGAGATGTACTAAACATCCCTCACAGCTCGGTTCGGAGTGAGGTGGTGTCATTTGTAAGGGACCGATCTCTCTTCTTCTTAATACAAAGATACTCAGTTCCAGCTCTCCTGCGTATTGAAAAAAAAATATATGCTGAGATGTTTGGCTTGAGATTTGACAACAAGGCGGCTCAATTTGAGCCGTTCAACTCATCGTGTGGCCTGGACGGTCAGGAGGGACACACTGGTGATTCCTCGATCGATCCCCTGCACATATCACATCATATCGCAGCAACAGCGTTACATTTTCAAAGAGAATAGGGTAGCTACTCCATCTTGTAGCATCGTCAACTGTTCTGCACGTAGGCCGGTTGGCCGGCGCACTGCAGCTTGCGAATGCACGCATAGTTCTGTACTTCTGTATGTACATATACATGCAGGGATGCCGGATCTAGCTGCTCGCTTTTTGCTTATAGGAGAGACACTGGATATATGCATATTTTCCTACAGGCAGCTGCAATACGAGCAATGTATACGTACAACCGGGTACACTTTTATGGTGCAATTCATCTCGGCGATTCTGTAATTTGTATGCGTGAGATGTCACTAAAATTGTCCATTGATTTTCTTTATATTGTTCCATGATTTTGCTTGAATATATATTTCATTTACGTTCGAAAACTTATTGTACTCTCCACAGTCATTACAAGGGGCCGACAATCCACATACCATAATTTTGGCCACCCTCCTATAGAAGCCTGATAAAAATTACAAATATGTGCAACTAGTTTTGTAAAACTAAACATTTAGTAAAACGTTCCATAATGATATATTTATATAATACTCAAGGAGTTTTTGAATTTTAACTTATTTGTCTCCAAGTAATAAGCGGTGTATTTCTTTCTACTAAATAAATATATACTTTCTTGTACCAACAAGTGAATCTGACATGCTGAATAATTTGGTAATAGCACGCGCACTACCTTTTCTAGATATATCAATATTTTCATTTAAGTACAACTAACATTTTAACCATCATAATATAGAATTATAAAGCAAAATTAAAATGAAGGATAGACTCGTATATCAGAGTGAAGTGTTAACTGATTTGCTCCAAATTTTAAATTGCAAGTAAGATTTGGTACAACTTGAACAGTACATGATAGACCTCAATGAAAAGATATAATTTGACATATCAAATGTACAACTTGCTTATGCAAATATGAGGTGATCCGTGCAAAATACTCATGAGCCTTTTGAGTATCTGTTTATAGGCTATAGCTATGATATAATATAAGATGTCAGATGAAGATACAGTGTGCTATGATAGGAAAATTGCCATATAATTAACTGCTCTAACAGAGAAACATAATTTACAAAACCTTTGAGAATTGGTTTTTGAAAAATTTATATTCTGGAAAGTACAAGTTGTATAAGAATCAATCTATAGTTTTTATTTTATTTTTTGAAACAAAAATTTATTTAAATGAACTGATTTGTATGTATGGATGGATGCAACATATCTAAATGCATCAGCAGAAAATGACAGCTGATTTGACACTAACGGCTAGTGTAATTTCCCAGCCTTTCATTATCGATCTTCATTTCAACCTCTTAGTTAGGATATGGCATAAAGACATGCGGCGTCTTGTCAGGCTAATATTCCATTTGACTTCCAGTTATATAAATAATGCACTGATTTTTCTTGTACATATGCATGATGTTAATGGATGCGATTTGGTAAGGATAGCTTTCATATGACGACCAACTTGAAGGATCGCCATATAACTACTGTCTCAGATGGCGCTGACTCTTAAGTAGTGTATCAAGTATTACCTGTCTAATCAATCTTCAAAATATGTACTGTGCAGAAAATGTGAAAAATCGGGATGCACACACGTAATGACCTTGGAATCTTATAAAGTTAGGAATTGCGCACTAAGTGGTGGACTGAAGAGAGAGCCAATCATTCACAGAACAGATGTGAAGAATGGGTTATATACTTGCAATACACGTAACCTACAGCTGCTAAGTTCGATGGTCTACGGGCGAATTGTTGACGACTCCTTTCTAGCTACAAGGTCAAAAGTTAAACTTCAAGCGTGTCTATATATATGCTGACCACGAGAAGATCTGGTGTACAAATTTCTTTTGTTACTCAAAACACTTTCACATTTTGTAATTGCAATACATTTTGGTGAAGCACATTTTTTCTATAATTTGTTCTTGTAATTATTTCAGTGAATGTACATGTAGCTGGGTTTATATAATAAGGACAATGTTAAAATTATAACTGAACAATTGCTAGACAATTGTGGATAACTTTGATGTTTGACCTACGGATGAAATGCCAGCGTGATTGATGACATTTGCTATGGTGGATGAATTGTCTGGCTCAGTTCTGGCAGAATCTGGGTGGAAAAAAGGAGCAGCATCACATAGGCCGAAAAGCCATGTCATGTAATGGTATTGGGATATGAACTAGTAGTATACATCAAAATTAGTCAAACTTGCCCAATACTAGTCTGGCAATGTGTATGGTAGTGAACCAACAATGCCCCCAAGAAACTCCATCGAGCTAGCATACAATCAACTTTGTTTAAGGGGACCAATCATGATATCAAGAAACAGCAGAAACTTCAACCTGGGACAAACAACAAGATCCCATAAATTCAAAAGAAACTTACAGAACCAGATCCAACACTAGAACTCTTAAAAGGAAAGTACCAGCCAATCAGAACTCCAGAATTTAGAGAAAGGCTTAATGCGAATGGAGAAAATTCCAGATGGCCGAATAAATACATGTACAATGCACACAACAGTGAGATCCATAAAAAGATCTGGGGCCTACAAGAATAGTGCCGGGAATACTGCTTTTCCCATGCCTTTACAGTTTACTAACATGGACGGGAAGAATGTCTGCGAAAGAAATGATGTGATGCTCACCATAAACAACTGTTTTAATCTTCCTCCCAAACTATTAAGCATCTCACAATGATATATCTGGAGCATATATGCAAACATAGGCCACTGGTGCCTAAGACATATGATATAAGATGCAGATCATGTAGCCTTTAACTGGCCCCAACAATCATCTTAGTACTACTGATGCATGCATGTAGGATCCGTTGATTGTTTATTTGGCCTAAAGGTGGCTGTTTTCTGATCACAAAGCATGCCATACGTACTAATGACTGATCGATGGATCCTGCGTAAACGAATTAATCATGAAAAGAAGAGAGATCAAGATCTCGATTCGATTACATTTAGTACTCCAAAGTATGGTTTGCACAACATGCAAAAAAGGGATGCAGATATATATAATTCATGTCGGCTATATAGCCAAGGATAGATAGATTTGCTCCTTAGCTCTTAATCAGCCTGAGAATGGGCTTCCGTCGTCTCCCCGAAGCTTCTTTCATTGTGGCCAAAGGACTTGAACATGAATGGTCTCCGGCCGATCCACATATAACAAGGAGTAAACCACTGCACATGAGAAGCACGCGACACAGAGATTACACATAAAACACAAGAAAGCATGTACACATGCGCGGCTACAAGCCTGCAATACACAGAATTACGCAAAGCACTTACTATTCGGGGCACTTCACATGCTGCTGTCTCCTCCCTCCTTGTGATCCATACCAATGCTCTCTGATCCGGAGGTGGCGGTCGTTGTGGCGCTGATGGCATTCACGGCCCAGTTGGCCATGGAAGCGTAAGGCAGCCCGGGCGCCACGTCAGCGCCTGGGCTACTGATGACATTGTTCCGCATGAAGTAGCATCCAGCTGCGGGCGGCGGCGGCGGCGCTATGCCGTCGATGACGCCGAGCCTCCGGCCGCTGTACATGCCGGCGGCGGCGGCGAGCTGGCCGGGGCTCGGCATTGCGGCGGAGAGCCTGGGCGCGGCCGTGACGGGCAGCGCGGTGGGGATGCCGACATCGCCGCAGGCGTAGCGGAGGAGCTCGGCGTGCGCGGCGTCGAGCTCCTTCTGGAGGCGGTGGACCTGGCGCTGGAGCACGGAGATGGCGCCGACGCAGCCGTAGACGGGGTCCTTGACGCGCGCCTCGGCCTCGTAGGCGAGCGAGCTCACGGCGTCCTCGCGCTGGTGCGGCAGCAGCTCGTTGAGCAGCTTGGTCACGTTGCTGGCGCCGAACACCTTGTGCACGTTGGCGAACTTCTGCGGCTCCTCCGGCGGGAAGTAGGGCGCGAACACGCACCCCGGCAGGCACTTCCGCCGCAGGAACTTGCACGCCGCGCACGGCGCCCCGGCACCCGGCGTCGTCGTCCCCGGCGCCGCCACCGGGGAGACGGCGGAGTTGCTGGTGCTCGACGGTGACGCCATTTCCTGCCAATCTGTCGTACCTGATGCGAACTGAAAAGATGTGTTGGGTTGTCAGTTTTTTACAAAGAAATGAAGCACGAATATACATATTTTGTACAAGTTTTAGGGTTAGGGTTTTCGCAGACAGAAGATTGTTCTGGAATGGTAGTGGGAGAGAAGATTAGGGCTATCAAGGTGCTCTGATTCAACTCTGCATACTTTGGATGCAAGAAGAGAGAAGAGGAAATTGTGTTCCATTTTTCTTGGGACAAAGAAAGAGCAAAGGAACTGTAGATTTCCTAGAGGAAGAATTCATTTCATATATGGACAGGTGAAAATCAACAGCATGACAATGAATGGAGGGTGATCCGATGTATACATGCGTGGGTGTGCATGTATGATGATATGGCACAAGAAGCACAAATTTCCAAGAGAAAAAGGCTGATGTTTGCTCAAATCTCAAGAAGCATGGATAATATAATATAGTGCCAAGAGAAGACCAGAAGATTGGAAACTTTGAAAAACTCAAATTTCTCTAAAAGGGCATCTAGCAAGTGAGGAGAAACCTGCTCATACTCACCTCTTTAAGGTCACAGCGCAGAGAGGACAGATCTGATGGAAGAAGGGCAAATAATATGTTCTAAAAAAAATCCTTCTCTACTGCTGCTAGCTAGCTTGTTTCTTCCATGATATCCACTGCTATCTAACAATCTGCAAAATTGAAAACAGGAGAAAAAATAGAAATAACAAAAAGATAAACAAGATGAGCAATTCTTGTTTCACTTTGTATGTAGATCAAAGAATTGTAGGAGGGGCATATGATCAGGTAGGCGAGCCTAACTCTTGTCTCCCTAGCTGTGATTCGCAGGTGGAGGTGAGGAGAGAGGGAGATATAGAGATCAGCTACTCTCCGCTTCCAACTGCAGAAGGGAAAGGTGAGGTGTGTCGATCGACCACACAATATGAAAAGGCAAGCCAGTATTGAATGAGGAAGTGAGAGTTGAAGAATATTGTGGAGGTGTTGCAAAGAAAAAAGGACCAGACGGGAGAGAGAGAGAGAGAGAGAGAGAGAGTAAACAGATAAATAAGGACAAATCGGGATTAATGGCAGTACAAGAAAAAGTGTGAGGGTGACATTGCCACTACTCGCAAGAATATCTACCACAGTGGCTCCTCATCTCATGACCTTTCACAAACAGTTCCCACGGCACATGAGTGGCATGAGGTACGCATAATTTAGGAATGAAAAATTTAGTACTCAGAATAGATGAGAACGAAGTTTCGTATACGCAGATAATTTGTATGTATTCTTAACGTTCAGCTTATAATAAGCTTTTTCTCTTCAGTGCGTTGGGTTTAAGAGTAATCATGCCCTTTCATGCATGAACTGGTTTGCTTAATTGAGCTTTGCCTAAGCAGCACAATGGTAAAAAGTCGACGACGTAGACAGGCACGCCGTGTGGTGATCAATGGCAAAGGGTGCTTGTGCAATGTTGTTTACGTAACTAATTAATTGTTATCTATGGCTTCGATCCCATAATTAAAAGAGACACGGTATAATTGGCAATCATTAGCGACGAACTGATATCAGTGCAATTTATCGGCATGCACTGTCATGCCCATTATTTAATTCATACCTAGCTAAGGGAATTAAGTTGATTCCTGGTTAGGGTTATTATCCTAAGATGTGCTTTTTTTTTGCTAATGGATCCTAAGATGTTCTCTACATAATTAAGTTTGGACTCACACCGCATGTAGTGTGCCAACAACCATTTTATCACCCTTTCAAAAAATCATTATATCCATAATTGTGATCCTACACTTTGAAAATGCATGAAATTAATTATTTTATAATATGTCCTACAATCTTCTCAAAACTCACTTCTATAACTATTTAGATGCTCTCATGAAAACATATTTTTTCAAAACTTTTTTGTTTCAGAGGAATGCTTTTTGTCAAAATTTTATTCGCCCTCTCCCATAATAATATATATACTCCTCGTCTCAAATATTTGTCGTAAGGACAGAATATTTAGTTCAAAACTGAGCTACTCAGGATGTCCTGACGCCAAATAAATGAGAATGGAGTATTTATAACATTAGCAACAATATATTTATAATCTATTGCTGACATATAATTGTGCATTCTTAAGACAAGGCATACCAGCGTCTAGATTTAAAGACAAGATCTGAAAAACACATATCCAAGCAATATAAAATGACTTGCAAGTTTCACATAGGATTCCTTGGTTCTAATAAATTATATATATAGAATAATTGCAAAAAGAATTATACATAGAAAGCATCGAGTTGTATGTGCTGCTCTAAACTCACAGAAAGGTGAATTGTACAAAATAACAAAGACACACAGCATTTTCATTCCATA
Source organism: Eragrostis nindensis (assembly GCA_012490785.1). Classification (NCBI taxonomy): domain Eukaryota; kingdom Viridiplantae; phylum Streptophyta; class Magnoliopsida; order Poales; family Poaceae; genus Eragrostis; species Eragrostis nindensis. Next base: position 859,885 of record JAAXCT010000001.1, on the reverse strand, counting down.
GAGCACGAAGCAAACATGTGAAATTTTGCCGAAATAGAGCAATCTACACAAATATCCAAACAGGGCTCTCATACAGTTAACCGAGTTCAAGATAGGAGGTTAGATGCCCCATATCTAACAAATACGCAATAGATTATTGTTGATTTGATACTTTGCAGGTCTAGGAACACGTCCAATAAAATAAGTACTGTGCATGTGGCCCTCAATGATGGCCACTGTTACAGCATGATCACTTTGGCTTAGATTTTGTCATCTTTGTCATTTATAGGTACGTAGCTGAAGCTTATATATAATTAGTATCATCATGATCAACATAACATCTCAACAGAACGTAATTACTAGTTGCAGCAAAGTATTCAAAACTAAAACGTTACAAAAAGGTGTACGCAATCCAGTCTGGCCAACAATCATACAGATCACTAAGAACAACCAAGTGACAGTGCAATGTTCATACTCCAGATAGCCCTTTCAATACAAAACAAGAAAAGGCGGATTCAACAAAAATAAAATGGAGAAAAAGGAATGAATGATTATTTGGTGTATATTTATTTATCGATAGTTAACGTAATCATACTGTTTAATTGAACCGGTACAGCTACCAAAACAGTAACCACGCTGTAACTATAGTGTCTGAACCAGAGGAACATGGCTAGGGGTCAATTTAACTTTCCTAAAGGAAAAGCCAAGTCAATTCAAGTAGTCAACAGAGCAAACATGCAAAAGTTCCTCAAGAAAGAGAGCTCACGGTCTCCAAGAAGGCAAGAACAGACAAGTATAGGTTCACACACTAATTAAGCTCTCTTTTACAGTACGTAGTAACAGCATTGCCTAAGATGAGGCCAGCAGGTCCCACAACATTAGCATGGCCGCAATTAGTTTCTCAGAATCAACATGTACAATGACGTCTCATGACAAACATATGCATGAACCAAAAATGCCTCGAGTATGTAACCAAACAGCAAGATTTGCCATTATAGTCCTCACTGGAAGCCATACATATATGTAATTTTTTTTTAATGCATGTGCTTCTCTATGAATAAAGGGATCAGAATCAGATTACTGTAGCCGTTGTGTTAAGCTATGCCGCGATTCCACCCTGGCCATACTTCAACCACTATACTCGGCCATTACTATGCTCGGCCTACATCGTGGGTTTGCCACTGCTGAGGCCTGAGAGTGTCTTTCCCCGCAAACTTGCCCTGCAGGGACGGCGGGCTTCTATCATGATATAGCACAGGGCATGACTTGACCATGACAAAGGTCATGAGCCGGATGACGTTATGCTTTTAATGCAGCCTCGTTTGAAGTTGATGATTGTAAACCAAGCGATAAAAGTAGCTTGGGGGATTCTTGCCAAAATAATAATAACAATAATAACTTGGGGGAGGGTAACAAGATGCATGGCACAAACAGAAATATATGGAATGGAGAAGGTAGGAATAATATTTTGACTTGCAAAAAGGTCACCGTTTGGATATAGTATACTGTTAAAGATGTGACATGGAATGAGTCTACAGGGGTTAACGCCCATGTTAGCCACGTCAACACACTAGCTGGATAAATTTCAAACGATGGAAAGTGCTACTCCCCTCGTTTCACTCTCAGGTGGCAAGAAAATAAACTAATATTGGTAGTTAGATGCGGGATCGCCAAATGCTGGCAACAAACCAAACACATACACCGAGACCGGACTGGAGGGTGAGAGAGTTACAGTGTTACACCATCACCGTCCACCTATAGTCTTTATAATAGCAATAAGCATGATTAAGGAATGCAAGACCACAAAATCTTTCTAAGATCCCCATAGCAACACATGATCTCGTGTGTAAGCCACTATCCTAGTACACCAACATTAATCCGATCCTGAAATCCACAGCCCGTCAAATCGTTGGACCTAAGAGAGGGGGCCGAGAAGAGGTACAGAGATAAGCTAGGGCTAGCTACTCCCTATGCCTTGTGTCTGGATGCATGCATGGAAGCAGCCTTTCCCAGGTTCAGGACCTAGCATGCCTGTCCTTTTGAGCTGCATCCCCTTGCAACTTGCATCCAAGTGCTAAAACTCACATTCATCAGTCTCACCAACAAAATCACAAATCTTTCAGTGGAACCAGCAGCTAGTAGTCGTCTGTAGCTTGCCAGTTGCCATAGCCCATAGTCCCATACTAGCCCATAGCCCATGCCTAGGCATGTTTGGGGTGGCTGGGGTCGTCGGTTCCTCCGGGGGCAATTATATATAGAGCAGGGGACTTCTGCATTTTTAATACTGCCTTCGAAACTTAGATCGACTCTTTTAATCCAAGCGTTATTGTCCATTAAACGCTCATTCTGGTACTTCGAGAAGGTTAGGTTGGGACACTCGGTCCTCCCCGTCAAAGTAAGAGTAGCTTAGTTTCCTTTTCTTTTTAGAGGTAGAGGTGAGGCCTGCATCAAAAAGGTACCAGCTAGCGTGCGTGCATACGTGAAAGATGATGCATATCTGTGGATGGCTGTGTGGCAAATATATTGAGCTGAGTTGTGGGTCCTTGTTGCGCAGATCGCTTGCACTGTGGGAGGGAACAGACCCTTTGAATTCTGGTCACAAGGGCCGTGCAGTGGGGTGGAGGGGCTGTGCACACGGGGGTGCATGGAACCCGTACCTTTCGATAGAGAATCCTGTCTGTCTGGCTCTGGCCAGGCCATGCATGGGGCTCTACCTGTGGTTATTCTATCAGCATTGTTCAGGGCCATGCATGCTTTCAAACCCTTCTCGATCACAACACATCTTGCAGGTTGTTTTGTTTTGTTAGTGTGGTGCATCATGCAGATAATAGTTACCAAATATAGCATCAGTGACCTTCGCCTGCAGACTCCACGTTGATTGTCGAAGCAGCACAGTGGTGATGGTTGATTGGAGCTGGCTGATCGTCCCATGACATGATCATCTGATGCCATCATGACAAACAGGTTTGGCTGCATCTCTCAAATGTGGAGCCGGGGGCTATTTATGTCTATCGAGTTTGAGCGACCTATCAGAATTAGGAAGCCATAAGTCAGATTATGTGACCAGTATAGCAGGAACATCAAATTCAAGGGCTTCTGTGTAATTTGCGCACCAAAAAATCCACGCATGTAGCTTTTTTCATATGGCTGGAGCCCACATCATGTATTCATGTAGCTTTTCGATGATTCGTGGGTCTGAGTTCCTGCCGTGAAAGCACTCAGTTTTCTCCGTCCTTCAATATTGGCCGTTATTAGCATCAGTACATAGAATAGCAATCAGACCCAATGGACATTAAAAAAAACACGAACCAAAACTAGGCCAAGGAGAAGATGATCTACACACATCAAATTGTTCCCTTAATCTGCTCTCGAAATCAAAGGTGCATAATGCTCCCAAATTAAGCCACACAAGGATAAATTATTGAACCTTTCAGTGATCTAGCTAGCGGACATGCTGCCATGTGATTGGTTGCGCTTTGGGGACAGGTGGTATGATTGGGCCATGTAATACTTAAAGATGATAAAATAAAGTGAAAGTAAAAGAACATAACTTTGATAATTAGAATGTTTGGTAGAATCTGTTAAGTAGTACGTACATATACCACATCTCAAAAAGTGCAGCAAAGCAAGGTTTCCGGGCACATCCAATTGGTTCTTCATGGAAACATCTCAGTCGGTAGCCCAGCGGCTACAGTGCATATATTAATTGGAGATTTATAACGATAGAAGAATCTGGATGGTTAAGGTTTGACACGGCTAATTTGCTAAAGTCCCTTGGGTGAGTGGAACGGGCACACCATCAAACGGCTACGGCGCTAGATATTGATTTGTCCGTACAGGTGCTGTGGGCTAGGTGCATGGAAGCTACCCGTATGCCCAAAAGTGACATCTTTCTCCCGCTGTATCTAAGTTTCTACATACTCTATTCAGCGTTTTCCACTTTTCACGGCGATCACGAAATTTTTCGGTTCATTTTTTCTCAGAAGTGAATAACTTTTTGAAACATTTTTTTTAGTCGTAGGCAAAACAGGGCTTACTTCACCACGAACTTGTAACTAAATGAGACATCATGAGGAAAGCTAATGGATATGTGAAAGAAACTTCTGCAAGGCTTTTCCACGCGTGTTTCTTTTCTATTTTTAGAAATATTGACTAGTTCTTCTGAAAAGGTTCCACGATAAAAAAAAGTCAATGAAAGAAATTGTGAAAGCAAACTGCAGGAGATAGAGAATTTAAGAATCTATAACTATACTCAAGGGAATGAAAGAATGAGAATAATCATTAGTGGTTGCTTTTGCGTTACACATTTGTATATCGATACTAGCTTTTTCATACTTGTTGCGATTAACGCCATTTTTAAAAGAAAGAAGTAGCTAGAGCGTGCACCTGAAAGATGAATGGTAGCCAGTCAGTTTTAGGATCAAGATGCATCAAACTCAACCCACATCAAACCTCAAAGGTAGATTGATTTGAACTCTTACTAACGGAGTTTCAACAATAAGCAATTCACAATGCACTAAATAGTGGCAGAAGTATCTTTATATGATGAGCGTGTCCAATTGTGATTCTTCCCCAAATGCCAGGACTACCTGTATCATAATAAATACAAGCAATATTAGAGAACAGTTAGAAACATGTCAAAAACAGGGTCCCTAAAGAACAAGACAAATAGAGTATTGAATACAGCAACAACAAAGTCTATAATGAAATGGAAGAAAGAAAAAGGGAGGGGAATAGTGATGAAATGTAGTAATATAGAACTTATTGCAATGGTAGACCCACCTATGATGCGGTCCAACTAAAGTTGCGCTAGCTGAGATAACTCCCCTTTTTAGTTCTCAACTTCTGCTATAGAATTGTTGGAAAACTGCTCTTAAATTGGTTGGCGGCAGGATGTCAGGGTGCTCTTAAATTTCACACAACATTAACTTCAAACTCGTAATTCAAGTATGTGAATATCATAGTTTTATAATGCCTAATGCGAGATGTTAAGCTAAATTATGCACACGAAACTGAATAGTCAGTGGGGACAACAGGAGTTGAAAGTTGAAACATGAATTTAGACATACACAATGGCATTTGTTGGATATAAAAAGAAATGCTTCTCCCTACGATCTCAGTGTCTCAAGGTTCGCAAGCTTTAGCTGCTTGTCAACAGTCAAGTAATCTTCAACTGCAATGCACGTGGACCTCAAAATATTGGCCAGGAAATTGGCCATATCAGCTTCACTTCCGTGAATATGATCATGTTCAGTGAGGAAGTTTCCATGAGCCAACTGTTCTGCCCAAGTGTAGACGCGAGTGGTCAACAGCCATAGCTTCTCCACGACAGAGTTCCTGAAACCATCCCAAATGCTACTGGAGAGAAAGGAAGGCAGGGTGACAGGCAAGTCACACAGTACATTTGTCGAATTAACAATGAGAAGCGGCATATAGATGCAGCAGCTGCCACATAGCAGGCCAACAAAACGCAATACCTGAAATTAGGACACGGAATTTGTAAGAATAATGTTTGTGTTTGCAGTGAAGTAATTTGTAAGAATAAGCAGACTTAAGTTTTCCACAGTAAAACATTCAACACATGACATATTGGATAATTACCATTGAGGGATGATCTGTAACACAACCAACATCTAACGCATCCAGAAGCCACTGCCTTTTGATACTGTTTTCAGTAGAGGATATCGCTGCCACAGCCTCAACAAGGACGCTCCACCAGACACCTAAAACAGCATATTTGACAGCTTTTAAAAATTATATATACAATTCACCAAGAAATAAAGTAGGAAGGGAGCAAAAAAGCAAGAAAACTGAATAGGTGATCAAGGACTGCTCCTAGACCACAGCAACGAGATGCAGTTACCATCAGTATTTGTACACAATATGGTGCTCTTTATGTTCCCTAGCTCATGTGCTGAACCACAACCAGTAGCAGACAATCTTGCCCTGATGATAATTCTTTTTGCCACATCAACATATTCTCCATTAGTGATTAAGGCTGAATTGTGAACCTATTAAGAAACGCGAACACAACATTGTGAAATTATAAACCCATGAGATATTGTAAAACTCACGTCCCCTGACTTTTTTTCCTTGATGATATTAAGAGAAGATTAGGTCAAAATTGAGCTAATCTTTTGTCATAACATCGTGAAAAAAAAAATCGGAGGGAGTACCAAATAAACCATTCATCAAGAATATTCCATAAAGTGCACCTGCAGCATATCATCCAGCCAACTTTTCTGGGCACTGCCAAGACACACGATAGCAGCAGACCACTCATCCCCGAATTCAGGTTGACCATCATTGCAGATGGTCAAGAGAGGCAACAAGCATTCGATGCATTTCTTGATAAATGGAAACACACCGGATTCTTCAGAAACAATCTCTATCAGGCACTTGCAAATACCTTTCCAGAATGACATTCTTATTATGCTTCGCTGTTGAGACGAGTATTTCAAGAAAGAGGATGTGGAGGAGTAAAAGTATTCAGTTAAGTCCTCGTACAATTTCTCCAATCTCGAAATAGAGAAGAGCTTCATTAGATGTGACAAATGTTGAAGCAAAAAAGATTGCATATTAAAATCTAATCTCTGAAATCTGAGTACGTCAGTCAGATCATCCAAAAACTGCAGAAGTGGACTGATGGTTTTAGCATGAACTACAGAAAAATATAAGCATGCTTCCCTTAGTAACTTAGAATCTTGCTGATTGGTTGATTTATGAGAAACATGCAACTCAATTTTCATGCACCGCCTTACAATAACCCCCCAGTCTATAGTTGGCAATCGAGGAGCTTTGGAAAGACATTTTAAAACTATTCCAATTGTACTTGCTGGAACCATATCATCAGTCTGTAGAGAGAAATAACAAACATCAAAAGACATGAACTAATGAAATAAGAACTACTTCTCGAAGTCAACAAAACCACAAGAAGTGCAATGATTTGACCGAGCACCGGAAATTAAACTAATTTGTAAAATCCATGAATCATAAATTAAAGTTCCACTTTTAATAGCAAACTACTAAAAATCAATGCACATAGCTATCTGGTACAGCTATTGTTAACAGCAAAATATATTAGATATCTGTATCAAATCCAAGAAATTAACATATATTTGTGTGTAGCCTTTGGACGTAGAGTTTGTTTGTGTGAATAAACCCCACTCAGTACACCCGTTGAAGCAGTAAAGATAAGTGATCACACTTAAGTGTCAGGAAGGAAAATAAAAAAATCGCTACGATGCTTGGAAGCACAGCTCCTAATGTATTTCAATATTTAAACCATATTACGCCAATGCCAATAAGTAATGATGTACATTCAGAATCACCAACTTGTTTCCTAAATACGATTTTAGCACATAAAATTGTACATCTTAACCTATGCATGTTGAATGGAAGCAATTTTTTATCTGGAGATGTTTTAAAAAGATGTTCAGCGCACTCAAAATACGTAAGTTTGTGCATTTCTTTTGAAACATATTCACCGCACAACCCTATTGCTCTTCAACAAAGGCACAGTAGTCATTCTTTTCAAGAAAGATTCGGATCAAACCTTTTCAAACTTAAGATCACTTAACCAGAGACTTAAGTTCCAGACTAAGCTTTGTTCAGAAAAATGTGTAGATTGATTGAGATCACCGGAACTTCTGTGGGAATCATTGTCATCACAAATATTCTGATTATTGGACAACCACTTGCTTCTAAGAAATGAAATGGCCCATGCAGCATAATCTTGTATGTGCTTATCCTCAGCATCCTTAGCAAGAAGGAATATTTCTTGCATCATTGGTGTTGAAAGAGTCTCACCAACATGGCTTGTCAGTAAAGGACCTCTCACCAAAGATGGATCCTGTGCACATAAAAAACTAATTATTCTAGCAGTTTCACAAATTAGATGTTAGGACCCATGTAGGGGAGATACCTCATGCTTTATTTGTGAAGTCATAGGTTTTGAACACATCCCAGTAAGATCACCTGCACCTGAACCACAAGCGTTGACTAAACCAAACATGGCTCCCAAATGAACAAGAGGAGGAAACGGATGGGTATATATATGTTTGAAAGTATCCAGAAGACGTTTGACGCCAGAGAATTCGATAGCATGTACCCCATCATCCAAAATACAGGACAGGAATGACCCAGCACCGATGCAGATTGCCATCAACAAATTCTGGAAGATAGTTCCAGATTTATTGCTGTTTAGTACCTCGGATGCTAAGGAAGTGTAACGTTTGAACAGTACATCCAAGTCATCATTCAACAACTCCACTCTCTGACAGAAAGCCAACACAGAAGGAAGAGCAAGACATGAGCCCATACACAGTGATGCTGAGTTTATTTCATCAAATAATGCTGAACTCGAGTCAACATCAGGTATCCAGGATATCAATATGTTCTTGATGTCAGTAACAGCTTCATAAGCTCCAAGTCTGTACAGGGCAACAACAGAGTTTCCAAGACCAAGAACAAGTCCAGCAATAGCCCAGGGATCATCATCGAAGCTATTAACATTTTCTTCAATATGTCCCATGGAGTCTATTCCACATATCCTAAGTTTCTTGAGAGAATAAGATGTGGATGGGCATAGTTGAACTAATGAAGTAGCCAAAGTGTGAAGAATGTCTTCAACTGATGCACGTTCATTGAGTTTTGTAGCAGCCTCTACTTCTGATTCAGCAGCATTATGTGCTCTGGTTAAAAGACCATGGCAAGTGTAACCTAATGCCTGTCCACAAGCTCCTTTTACAAAACAGCTTTCAGTTTTTGAAATAACCTATATGTGGAAAGGCATAAGACACAACAAGAAGATATTTCACAACACAATTTGAAACTTGAAAGTATCTTAAATGGATACCCAAAAATCCAGATAATTTTGAATTAGTTTGCATATCATACCCAAGAAGCTCAACATAAAAATATAAGGGGGGCATAACAGTTTCCATAATAGGCCAGTGGTTCACTGTCTAAGCATATTCACCCAATATGCAGAAATTGCATTTCAGAATAAGCCCAGCAGCCACAGCTAATTGCCACAAACATTTCAAACACGCACTCAATGGGATGAGGTACGAACCAAGGCAGAATAAGCCCCTATTGATCAACCAAAGTCTGTCCAGGTTTAAAAGCGTTACATAGTGGTATTTCCGAACATAGTTGGTGGTATTCCCGTGGGTTATCATGGTATGGAATATTACGAAATGGCGTGATGTATTGCTAGAAGCCAGTGCTGTAATAGAAATGCAGTCAGATCTTATAAAATTAAGTTATGAGAGGAAAGCAAAATTCCACACCTCAAGAAGCCCGTTAATAACCTGAAACTTGCTCTTTTTGTCCGTGGAATGAAAACAATTGAATATCAATCCAAGTGACAGAGCAGCTGACCATTGTTGGTGCTCGTGCTCATACTGAAGCAACCATCTTACCAGAAACTCTGCTGCAGAAGATATTACTAAATGGGCAGCTGGTGGAACAATCTAGCAAAAAGACAAGATGATACCAATGAAATCAAAATAAGAAAATCATCCCTAAAAGACTGGAACAACCACAGAAATACACCAGTGCAAACTTGGAATGTAATCACATATGTTTTGGGAATAACTAATATCTTACCAAGCACAGTGCTCCAATAACAAGAGCAATGTTCACAGCAACTCGAGGAGTAGCAGGATCATGGTCGCACAGAATCTGCAATGACAATTAGGAAAATATATAGATAATCAAGTATTAGCATGGCATGAATTAAACTAATGCAGGGGACAGATAAAAGGGGGCAGCAGCAAGGAAAAGACAAAGATGCATAATGGAGTAGTACATAGTACATCCTAAAGCTTATCGTGTTTTCGTGGCGTTAGTAATCGTGATGTTTCATTCTTCTATAATATAATGGAGCAAATTTCTCCTGCGTTGTTTCAAGACAAAAAAAGAACGGAGTATGCAAAAGATATGAAATACCTTAAATATATCACTAGCAGCCTTTGAAACTTTGTTCAACTTCAACGAATCTTTAATGTCAAGCAAAGCTAGAGCAGCTTGCATCCAATTGGAAACAAATGACTTCCATGACTGCAATACAAGAAGAGCTACCTCTATGTTTCTTGATATATAAATAGATTCTGCAATCTCAGCAAATGCTTGCTCATAAGCAGCATGAACCCTAGACAACTCCTGCAAATGAGAATAACATACATCATACTAGAATGACATATAATAGCATAAGAAGAATTCAGGTTTTAACACCACCTGAAAAAAAAACCCCAAAATTACATAGTTAGTACCTTAGATTTCCCTTCATTAGGTATGTCCTTTGGAGTGAAATTGAGAGTTAAAAGAGCTGCGCCAGGCAACTGATGATGGACCGACTTTCCTATAATTGAAAACAATAGTCAAATGAACTTGAACTCAAATAGTATCAGATTGTATTATAAAGGACAGCAGCTGAAAATTCATAAACTATTGGAGAGAACAAGCAAAGTATTTTCTTAGAAACATTTGAATTGGACACAGTGTCAGGCATTCAACACTTTTGTTCTTTAAATACATAATTTATTAATTTGATCCCAACTCGATGACTAGTATACCTTTAAATACGGCCTGAGGGAAAACATCCAGTAGCTTCTCAAATTTATGCACAACAACTCTTTTATCAGTAGTCACTCTACGACGGTTTCTGTGTGAATAGGGAGAACAATGTCACTAAGGATCTGAATTCAGATGAAAGTCTTAAAGAAAAAATATACTAACATGTGCTCAAATTTGATGATCTCATCTTGAAAATTCTCCATGGCCTTGAGAACTTCCACATTACATTCATTCGTAAAGAACTCATAGTTCCGTTTCCAGAAATCAGGAATAGCATCTCGAATAAGTGAAACCTGTTAAAAAGAGTGTGTTTCATGAACACTTGACATTAAAATTCCTAGCCAAAAAGTAGTAGATAAGCACATAACATGGCACAGGAAATCTTGAAGTAACCTTGTAGTAGGACAAGGAGTGGAAAGCAGTTCCTCTTGCTTTAACCCAGAGAGATTCAGAATTGTTTTTCACAGATGTACCAATATTCCACAATATTCCTATCAGGTCTTTAGATATTTCAGAATATGCCTCAGCATCCATTGCTCCCCATCTCAACAGAGCACATAAACTGAAAATAAAAACATGAGCACGAAGCAGATGAGCATCAGTGATACTGGTCTACCAGATTAGGCACACATTGTATTTAGTAAAGCAATGTCAGCAATTTACTTGTGAGCGATGTTTGGCTCAGTCGAATAATCAAGCAGCTGCTTTGATACAACTTTCCATGCTGTATAGAAATCTGATAGATGAGGAACTCATTTCAGTTGTTGAGGAACAACAAATATGAGTTCTATAAAATTTAGTCCCATATTAATTTTCAGAAGACATGGCTTCTTATATCAACATAGTATTTCGCATAGGTAATGACTTACTGATTGCTGGGGCATTGGTCAGAAACTAAGAAATGATTGGATGGAAAGTCAGAATGTTAAACATACCAACCACATCGGCTTCACAGAGATACGAAAGGCTCTCCAGACCTAGAGCTTGAACCACAGCATCACGGCATTCAATACAAACCTTCAATGTAGATGACTACATGTTAGGAAAGTAAAGAATCATATATCAGAAAAAAAATCTAGAAAATACTCACCGAGACAGATAATATTATATCAACACCTCTATCTGGGTTGTGCTTGCAAACATCGCGTAATGATGCCGCAATACTTGTGGAAATTTCTCTGTCAGAGATGAAACTGGAAAAATTTTCAGGATCCAGAATTACCTATATTAGAAGCAAAAAGTTAGCAGCAATCTTCTAACATATATTAGAAGCAATGCATATTGCTACAATTATATTTTGGTAGCGTCACCTTGGTACTCATACCAACCACATACAACATATGAAGCTCATCACAAAATAAGGTATTAAGGATCCAGTTGAAAATAGCATCCTTACTTGTAAGTTCGGAAATGCCCAATCAGTGACAATCCATATCTTGCAGAGTAATCGAACAGCTATAGCATATAGAGCCCTGCAGAAAAATCACATAATATGAGGATAACAGAAGCATGTAATTCGCTATATTTTTATCTTTTTAAAAAGTAATACAATGCAGCAATTACTCCCACCGATCAAATGCACATGAAATTTTGGACCAAGGCACAATCTCCAAAGCCTAGTTTCGACCACTACTTTCTATCATAATACATTTATGGAACCGAAAACGTTTATTATTTTATGAAAGTGTTTTTAAGACTACTGAATTTCAGGTTTTTCAAGTAAATATTTAAAAGTTGGCGTCCCTCTATGCTCTGACAGATTGCGGTGCCACCACTAGCAATATGTGAGCCACGTTTTTTTTGTTTGGCTCCTGGGTCCGATTCTACAGATCAATGGCTTCATTAGTGTTCCTTGTCTTTGTTAGTAGGACCTAAACGAGATAAACCAACTTCCATATCATTTGTCTATGTTAGAGCAGGCAAATAGGTCTTGGTCGCTATGTTGAAAGCAGTCCTATACAACCGTACTCAGAATTCCACTTGGCATGCATGTTTCATATAAGGACCAGACACTCCTATCTAAAGTGGAAATTGAGAAAGAAGTGTTGTTTCTTTCAACGTTGCTTCATTGACTTCTGTCGACAACCTATTGCTTAAACACGACAACTCACCCTCAAGATGAGAAGAGAAGTATTTATGGTTTAATCTATTGCTTAGTATCACTGAACATATTCCTAATTATATACCTGGTTCGCATGACTCAAACTCCAACTCTTAACTGAATATATCCCTAATGCAACAACTAACCTGTAAGCTAAACAAAGTAACAGCTAGGACTCGAACTCTATCTCTAACTGAAGTGTCCTTGCCCTTCATGATGCCTTTTCTGCGCCGGTATTGTATTCCAACAAAAGGCATCCATTCCATAGCACAGGAAAACAAGAGAACGCAAATTTAAAAAATTAAATAAATTAAGTTCAGCTCACTCATGGTTGGTGCATATAACTTACGGATTTGTGTCCCTTTTAAGCATTGGCGATATCCATTGCAGAGCAAGTGGAAGCACAAAACCATGTATTGCAAGGGATGGCAAGGACTCAAGCAAACTCAGCTGCAAATTGTATGTGGAAAAATGTATGTCAGATATTCTACTCTATTTTTAATTCGAGACTCTTTTAAGGGAAAAAATAATATGGTAGTATAAACCGGAATACAAATTCCGGACATGTACATATAAGTACATGTATCATTACCGCAAGTCAAATGTACCCCCAAATTGGTAAAGAATTTAGAACATCATCCCATCATGTAATCATTTCAGTTACATTGGCTTAGATAGTACAACATTTACCTATGTATAAAGTAGTTTTGAATTTTTCTACTTCTTATTCACAGAAATAAGTAATCCGTCCGTTCTCGAAATGAAGTTGTTAGGACAACAAATCTAGTTCAAAATTGAACTAAAATTGTTCCCCTAACGACAACAATTTAAGAACCGAGGGAGTAATAACAAACCATTTGCAAATTGACATCCAGATCCTATTGTCTTCACAACCATGGATTATAAATTTGCAAGGCCTCAATATGGATACTGAAAATCTATTTTAAACTAGTGCTCTTAGGATTATGCACTTTAGAAGCCTGTATCAGTGAATTATAATTCCTCATTTATGAACGTAAAAATGCGGAGCAAACATGAATTTGCATTACTCACCAAGATCTTTGTTGAGAAATTGTTGTTGCCGTAAAGAATCTTAATATAGAAGAGGATAACTACAAACAATGGCATACCCAATCTCTGGTTTGATGCACCAAGAGTGGCCAAAGACTGAGCAGCAGAAGCAGCAAGTTTTGGGTGCATTACCAGCACAGATACTACAGAGCTAACCAGTGATGACATTGCTACTGCAAGTAATTAGATGAGGCAACAAGAATTAGATGAAGATGAAAGGGCGAAAGGCTAAGCAGCATAAGAAACACAAGTTAATCGTCAACCTGATGTTATTGTTTTTGAAGATAAATCATCCAACGTAAGCTTTTCTCTGCAAAGGGCTGTCAGATAGTCATTTATTTGATGTGTCCAATAACTTGCTTCCAGAGAATCCCCAGCAGAATCAGATGAAACCTTGCTAGCTGTGTACTTCATGAAACTGAAGCCTGATGAAGATGGCTGTGGATGGGAAGCACAAATTGGATTAATATATACATGTGCATGGTAGTACACATAAATCAGAACCTCTGCCCTCTGAGGATGGAACTGGAGTGGACATATAGCAAACAATAGCTGAACCTACTCTCGCACGAACACATTTTTTTAGGGGAAAGCAGCAGGACAGAGTCTTATAATATGAGTAAATGCGAACGGGGCTGCAGCCTAATGGCTGGCCTTAGTAGCATCTCAGGTCCTGGGTTCAACTCCCCATGGGAGCGAATTTAAATAGACCTAGGTAAAAGAACACCCCTCACCCTCACCCCCTGCTGCTCCAGTGCTGTAGTTACAGAGATATACGTGGCCTGCAGGCGCGTCTGGCTGCACCTGGGGGGATGCCCGGTTGGGTGGGGCCTTAGTGGTGTTTTCTCAGTCCTGCAGAGAGAAGCTTCTTCTCTTAATGCAATCACTGAGGGTGGTTTTTCTTCAAGGGCCGTGTTTTTTACATATGAGTAAGCTTCTTTATTGTTCAGATACAGAAACATGCCCCAAATACAGTATATACAGATTCAAAATAGAAAAAAGGGAGAAAGATGGATAAAGCAATATGAACATAGTAAAATAAATATGCTCTTTCACACTAATGTGCATTAGGTACAATCATGTACAGGGTTCTAAGGGCAGTTTGCAATTGCATCGTGTCCATATTTTGCCAAACATTCTTGTGGCAGGTGCAGCATGCCAAGGTTTTGCTGTAAATAAAATGTGGAATAATTTCTTACCTCTCATTGCAATTTTGCACAATCGAATATATGCCATTGTCAATGACACAGGTGGCCCCACGTGGCATTGAAACATCGATGGCATAATGCTGGATTGTGCAAAATTTGTAATAGCAAGTCAAAATTGCCCAGATCAAAAAATGTTTGTCAATTGGGGCAGAATTTGGCAAGAAAGTGAGTCATTGATAGTTTGAGTCCCCAGATAAGAGGAAGCTTTGGCACACAAAAGATGTTGCAGTCATCCAAACACTAGAAACAGCTACCTAAACTTGCAAAACCGGCAGTAAACGAAACAGGGTTGTAGCATTTATCAGTACTCAATCAGATATGCCAAACCATAGATTTCATCACAATATATGATCAAATATAAGATGGTCAAAGGCTGGGTTCTCAATTTCATTTCTTTGTGCCTTTTAAATAAGATGGCTCATAACTCATAAGTAGGTGGGTGGCCGAGAGTTGCAAATGTAACATAGGATAACTCCTTAAGCTCAAACTGTGGAAGTAATACTCTGGTACTTGTGAAAAACAAATAGAACATTTGACGTGTGAGTGTTATAGCTGCGGTGATGCCAGATATATTTGTTAAGTTAAAGCAGCATATTATCATGCTCCAAACTCAAACTATGGAAAGATAACAGATTACTCATATTCACATATCGTACCACCAACTTGATCAACCTAGGACGAACTAGATGGCATTGTTAATAAGAACAAATAGCACCCCAATATATGTTTATATCAAAATTGGGTGGACTATGTGTATATCAAAACCCTAAACCAACTGAGTTACGCTCAGTTCCACATCGTATGTAGAGGAAACAGTCACAAAATCATTGTCTATCTCTAAAAATTGAAGATGAAGCAAAATTGTAATAGGACAGAAAAAAAGAACTTTGGATCAAAAGATCACCTGAGACCATAGATGACGCAGAAGTTTAGGAAGAATAAATGAAGGTTTGCTTATGTGGTAAGCCATTGAAATATCTTGTTGCTCTGACAAATGAGAAACAGGCAAGTCTAAAACAAGCAAGCTGAACCTTGACAGAACATGAGATGCTGCTGCTTTAACAGAATTAGATGGAGAAATAGCAAGGTTGATAACTGGCAGAACACAGAGAAGCTCCTCGTTGAGGTTGCGTGTTGAGTCTTTTCTTTCAAGCACTGAAACAATACACACATATATATAAAAGAAACTGTCAATGCATATTGTATCCCACGTCAGTGATGACAAAACAAAGGTTAGATTGGCACACTTTCCCTAAAATAAGGGTTGAGCTGAGACAACTATAGCATCACTTGATCTGTTTCTAAAAACACCTGAACCTGTTTTTCCAATGGTTGGGGTACGTTTATCATCAAACATCTGAAAATTTACCACTAACAAAGAATATAATTCTAACGTGGTTTTTATTTTATTTATCAATCACATTTGCGCCCACCATTATCTTTGAGTTCCACAATTTTTTTGCTGGGAACACATACGTGACATCCGGCCCATTTGAGATTAGGCCTAAGTGGCCCATGTGCACTAGTGCGCATGAGGAGGTGGGAGTTTAGTCCCACCTTGCTAGCCTAGTGGGAGGAAGGAACATATAAGCCTAGGTTGTCCAACACCCACCACCTTGGGTTAACCCCAGTGGCGAAGCTAGAGCGAAAGTAAGAAGGGTGCAATACTTCACCATACGTAAAAAAACGCCTGATTTAGCTATCTGTGGGTGCATAATATTTAATTTTGTGGGTGCAAATATGGTGAAAATTAGCTAGATGAAAGTAAATTTTTTTATTTTGTGGGTGCATTTGCACCCACAGCCACATAGGTAGCTTCGCCCCTTTTACGCGAAGCGAGGACGAAAGCGTAAAAGGTTGGTGGGACGAGTGGGGTCCGCACAGCGTGTGAGCAGGCCCAGACAGGTTTGGAACCTAGGATGTTACAACATAGGCGAAAACATGATATGACAAAAATTTTGAGTGTTATGTTAGAGCTTTCACTCAAAATATAGCCACAAAAAGTAAAGATTCAGACCACATGAAAATGGTCTCAGAATATTTAACATAAAAACTACCATGCTGCTATGTAACAAAGTGGTCAAATTCACATTGACACTTACAACAATATATACATTTGAAAAGTAGGAAATATAGTAATATAGCACCCTTTTCACTGTCTGAACTACAAAACTATAATCAACAAATTTGTAAGGCTGTATCACCTAAAACGTTGAACAACTTTTCAAGAAAGCCTATATAAATTTTTTAAATGATATTTGATATCATAGAACAGATTATTGTCAAAGTATACAGCAATCCCTCTCCATTCACTGAAAGCAAATGTGAAGGACATTGAATTTCTCATCAAATTTGGGACAGAAGATTATGATTATATCCATTCGCTGTTGCTGATTAACATGTAATAAGGTTACTGACATGAAAAACAACACAGTAGTTTAAGATAAAGTCATCACTACCAGCAACAATAAGGAACCCAAATTCCTAGAGGCTTCAAGAAATGGAAAGTTAGGGAGAGAGGGATTATAAGCTATTGGGTATGTACCGTTTTCATATTTCCAATCAATCAAAAAGGCTAGGAGTTTCAAGCCCGCCAGCTGTTCATGTTCAAACTCCAGACCACTGAGAGAGTAAGAAAGGGAACTAAGGACAACAGAAATCTCAGATATATAGCACAATCCAAGGTCCTTTTGCACCGAAAATAGATGTTTTGATAACCCAAGAACTGTAGAAGTGATTCCAATGAGCTTTGGACGTAATGAGCATTGCGATAGAAGTGTTTCCATCAATTGTGCACTACTTGCTTGGGTATCATGTGTTGGCTGTTAAAAGAAGAAAGTTACAATATATGTAAAAATCCAGTAGTCATGTGCAGCAACTATATAAGCATTTGACTTAAAGTAATAGCAGGAACCAAGCAGCCTATAGGCCCTATACTGATTAGTTGCCAAACTCATCAACAGGTAATAAACATGATAGAAGCAACATATCAATTCAACCTCATCAATAACTAGTAAAAAAATGGAAGTTCACATGTCAAGACATTCTTAGTGTTTTCATGGAAGGATGTTCGGAACTACAAGAAAAAATGATGTTCACCGTTGACACCTCACAGGAGTTCATTGAGAAGACCAACAATTGGCATGGGTACTCCTATAGCGGGATCTGCTCATAATAATCAAAGAACATTCTAAACCTCAAAACGATGTGACTAGAGTAGAAACACTAGAAACTCGCCAGATTTCGGAAAATATCTCGCGGAGAAATATAAATGTTATGACACATTCTCGTTTCATACTTCGGCGTTCATTAAATCTGGACATATGTGTCAAGTGGGGCAGTACACTGATTGTTATATACGTAGGAAGCATGATTCGAGTATATGAAGGGGGTTACACGGTATACATTTCACAGCATCAATCCATTTCAACAGCTCTAGGTACTAGCACCATAGCAGATAGTAGCTATGTCGAGAGCAGAAATGAACTTTCGCTGTTAACAAGAAGCATGACCTCGTATACATATGAACACTTGGTTTGCTGA
Organism: Eragrostis nindensis; assembly: GCA_012490785.1. Classification (NCBI taxonomy): domain Eukaryota; kingdom Viridiplantae; phylum Streptophyta; class Magnoliopsida; order Poales; family Poaceae; genus Eragrostis; species Eragrostis nindensis. The sequence continues at coordinate 841,402 of JAAXCT010000001.1, read as the reverse complement.
TTCGCAACAAATTATTATTCCAACATTTCAATGCACAGACGAGGCAAAAGACAGCAAATAATACCATTTGTGCATGAGCTAACTTCTTCAACAACAGCACGTAAGCATCCACCAAGCACTCTGCAGAACAAAGCCAGAGCCGCCCTTCCTGAGGAAAAAAACAAGCACAAGTAATCACAAACGAAACTAATTGCATTGAGAACCACATGACACGTAATGAGCAATTCTAACTACCCAGTATACTTCTCATATCTCAACCGCAGGGATTTTCCCTTTTTTATCCTTTTGGTCTTATGTGCTCTAAGTAATAATCTGGAAAACAATAGTGCTACTGCTATCATCATTGGAGACACAATGGGTCACTTTCATGACAGAGTTGTGCAAAGCAACTGTCGTCATCAGAATTCATGATGGCTCAAACACAATACCATACATTGAGAAGCTCCCGGTTGCATGATCCTTCACACGTACCTCATCATCCCCACAGCGAAAATGCAGCAAGCTCTCTTCGAGCAACTTCAGCACCGGGATCACGACACCCGGCTTGGCCACTGCAGCAGCAGCTGCAGCTAGTGCGCCAATCAAATCCCTTGCAAACGGGGCATCGCCTTTCCTCACCACGGCCAACATCACGAACGGCCTCAGAAATCCTATCACCCCGTCCACTCCCTCAGCAACCATCCTGGCCGCCTGCCGCGTCAGCTCCGCGCGCGCCCCGTCGGCCCCAGACGCGAGGGCCTGGACGAATGGGTGGTCGTGTGGCGGGAAGCGGGAGCCGGAGCGGAGGACGCAGGACGAGAGCGCGGCGACGGCCTTGACGAGGCATGAGGCGAGCCGGGGCGAAGGGGAGGCCGCGAGCGGCGCGAGGAGGAGCGGGAGGGCGAGGTCCGGAGGGAGGAGGTCGGGGCGCGAGGCGGCGAGGCGGGCGAGGGAGGCTGCGGCGTGGGCGGCCACGGCCGGGTGGGGCGAGGCGAGGAGGGCGGAGGCGGCGTCGTGGGCGGCCGCGGGGAGGGGCGCGGGCAGGGAGAGGAGGTGGCGGAAGAAGGCCGCGACGGCGTGGCGCTGCAGGGAGGGATCCGGGACACGGGTGCGGTCGACGAGGCGGGAGAAGGTCCCGGCCGCCGTGGCGCCGGTGGAGGAAGAGGCCATGGCGATGCGGTGGCCGGAGACAGAAGTGGCCGGCGAAGGAGCGAGAAGGGGTTGGGTTTTGTAGCGTTCACGAGAAGTTATTCGGCCCTAGCTAGGAGAAATGGGCCGATTAAGGATTCGAAATGAACGACCCAGCTAGATGCTCTCGGGCTCCTGGACCGGACCCAACTAGATGTTCCCGAGCAGCTCAATGGGCCTTTGCGTTGTAAGAGGGCCCCCTTTCTTCAGGCCCATATGTAGGTCTAGCATTTGAGGCCACTATTGTGAGCCCTATAATAACAATAAAATAATAATCTTGTAATACTGGAGATTTTTTTTTTTGTGAATTACAAATGGAGATTCTGATTGAGTTGCTTTCCTCTTCCACTGTTTTTCCATTCGTAGTTAGAATGGACCATCGTCTCATCAGCTGAGAGACTCCTCGTGTAGCGTTTTAGGGAGATTCCAGCAAAAGCTTCGTTATATCGCAATGCCAATTCGATGTCGCATGCTGAAGTACTAGAGAGTGAGAGAGAAAAGAAAAAAGAATGAAACCTTTATAAGAATTTGAGATGATTGGACATCTCCAACAACAACAACAACAAACACGAACTCGCACATAAGAAAAGCAACACAAAACTTTGCTCTTCTTCCTACTACTGCCTACTGATACTGCTGTTCTACTCATGCTCTCACGGGCATGCATGCCTGCTGATCGCGTCGATCTCCCTTCACACTTCACTTGAGAGACGCGAGGCGCTTGACGAAGATGTCGTAGGCGTCGTCCCTGTCGAGCATGCTGACCCGGACGTACCTGGGGTCGGCTCCGAACTGGCTCCCGCTCCGCGTCAGTATCTTGTGGCCGCGGAGGAAGGTCGCGCAGTCCTCCACGTCCTCCCTGTCGCATCGCAGCCACGCGAACGCTGCAACCACCAGACCAAGGTAAGTGCAACGAGATAATAGTGAAAAAATAAATGTTAAGACTGCCATCTCGATTCGAACAAGTAGTGGAAGTTCGTAAGTCTCTTCAGGCACGGTGCGTCCATATATACCAGGGTTCGTCGCTGCCATTTCCCCGGCGAAGTTGCAGTAGGCCGAGGTCTCCTCCGGCAAGCTGAAGATGCCCGATGCGGCAGCGGCTTCACGGAGCATGGTCCAGCGTTCCACCATCTTGCGCCGTCCGAAGTCGAACAGACGGTGGGCTGGCTTCGCCTCGGCGACCTCGTAGCCGTCGGATACGGCCTTGAGCACCTTGGCAGCGCGCAGCTGCGAGTCCTTGGACACCCCGATAGTGTTCAGCTCGATGAACTTGGTCATCTTCTGCGCGATGGCGCGGTCCTTCACCAACGCCCACCTATATACATACAGAATGTTTAATTTCGCCGCAACAGCATCAGTCACAGCAGCTCGCGCGTACGTCGTGATCGTTCCTGACCAAAGTTCACATTAATTACAGTTCTACTGAAACAAAGCTTAATTACCCGATCCTGGTCCCGGCATGGCCGGTGCTCTTGGACACGGTGAAGAGCATGATGTCGTGGTCAGCCCGTTTGGTGATGGGCGTGTACTGAGGCCAGTAGTAGGCCAGGTCGTGGACGGCCTTGCCGGACTCGGACGGCGCCAGAACGGCCTCCCGGATGGAGCCGTCGGGGTTGTTCGGGGAGCACACCAGCTCGATGTAGGTGTCGCCGGTGAACGCGTTGGCGTCGCCGGCCCAGCGGAAGAGGCCCGACCGGAGGAAGTCCGTCACGGCAGGGTAGGACTGCACACAAATTAATTAAAACCAGATCGAGTCAGTGCATTGACTCGATCGCCATAATTAACGTACTGCTGTTTATCTATTATTACTGGGCTTGATGGTTCAGGTCAGAGCATCACAGAAGCATGGGATGAGTATATAACAAGTAGTAACTCCATAAAACAAATAGGTTCGATGGTCGTGCCGACGCGAACACATGATTTAGCACTAGATATGGAGCAGACACATGAGTCCAAACCAAGAAAACGGAATGCGTGTACTTTCCTGTTCTCCCAGGTTAGACACAGATCGAGCATGTCACATGAACATAAACAGAGGAATCGCATATGGCGCGCGGTGTGCCATGTGTTAGCAATATTCCTGTCTAATGTCTCCGAAAGAAAGAAAACAAACTAGTATATATTCCTGTATGCACATGTCAGTGGATTTTCGAACGAAGGACAGGGCCTACTGCCGCCTAACATGCTAGTGCAATAACAACAACTAGGATTGATCAAGATTCGATTCTAGAAGTTCAGCTCATGATGATTGTTTAACGAGACATGTCGGCTACCCGCAAAAATGCCGGCCCGGCGGATGGATGGATGGATTCCCCGATCGAGCTCCATGAGACAATGATCAGATCAGAGCCTTCAGAGGTTGGCAGCGCACCATCATATGCTCGATCACCAACCGTCACATGACTACGGGAGGCGGGAGCACTTGTGGATGGTTTGGTTTGGGAGACAAAGCAGGGAAAGGGAGCAAGGATGATGAGTCAGTGTCGTCCCCTCAAGGACTTAATTTCTGCTCTATCTCCTCATCATTTGAGTGGGGGGAATGATAAGATAATGACAGGGCCTCGCCGTCCTTGTCACCCAACAATTCATCAGCACGGCGCATTATTTTTTAGACTGCCCGAGCAATCCACAGCGACAGGAATTGACAGCGATGCAAATCTCACTGCCCTCCTGCTTCTGCTGCTTGACGCTGCAGTATTGTGTTTTCTTTACTATACTAGTAGTACAGTTTGCAGTTGCAGGCAGAGGCTAATTAATTACCGAGTAGTAGGGCGCGGTGGAGACGACGCTCATGGGGTCGGCGGCGCCGGGGGGCGAGAGCGCGTAGAGCGCGGCCATGAAGAGCTGGGTGGAGCCGGTGCCGACGAGGACGTGGTAACCGTCGTCGACGGCGGCGTTGCCGACGAGGCGGTGGAGGCGGCGCACCTCGTGGTCGAAGCCGGGCTCGAGGAACCAGCAGACGTTGGTCACGTCGGAGAAGTAGCTCATGGTCTGCCACCCCGGGATGACGATCTCCGCGGCGTCCCCCGTCTCCCGCCAGAACGCCTCAAACATGGTCGGGTCCCCGCTGCAGCCGACAGAGCGAATGTCAAAGGCATATTGTATAATCATCACCTCACCGGGCTTATGATTTGCATCGTCGTTCAGCAGCAAATTAAAAGTAGATAAAGGAAAAAACACAAGTAATTAAGGTGCATGAATCGCGAGTGAATCTGCAGTCTCGGGAACAACGGGGTCCCTAGATCGGCGTTCATTCCTTCTTCTTCTTCTTCTTGGCCTTGACATTGCATAGGGACATGCCTCGTTGGGAAGAACGAACCTTCCCTCCCCCAGCCGCAAATTTGCAATTATAGTAGGGCGTGGTGCCAGTAAATTATCAAGCTGGTGGCGTGGCACGCGCGCGCGGGGCACGAAGAAGTGGAGCAGGGGTATACAATACTCACTGGTCGAGGTTGATCACCGAGTCGGGCGTCACCGCCGGCTTGCCCGTCGACGGCGCCCGCGCCGTCGCCGCACGGCTCTTGCCGCCGCTGCCGGCTCCAGGATGCATCAGACACGCCTGGTCATGCTCCAGGCCTTGTGGAGGAGCTGTCGTGGCGGCCTGCTGGTTGACGATGACGTAGTTGTGGAGGAGCAGCGCGACGTTCAAGGCGACGGAGGCGAAGACGGCGGCCTGCCAGAACGGCGCCCGCTTCCTGTGCTTCCCCGCCGGGAACATCTTGGGCCGCAGCGCGCCGGGCCTCGGCGCGCCGCCGCCGTTGGCCGCCGCTTCCTCCTTATGATTCGGGGAGAGGAGGCGCGGCGAGGGCACCATGCCGCCAGCGCCTTGGAACTTGCCCTCCACCGCCGTACCGAGACGGAATGCTGCCATGCCGGGGAACAACCCGGCGCCACCAACGCTTCCGAGCTGGGAAGCTAGCTCCCAGATTCTTGGGAGGAAAGAACTCACAAAGGAGAGGAGAGGAAAACTCACAAAGCCAAGCCTTTTTTGCAAGAAAATATATGCGCTTCTCGGTTGGAAGCGGCCTGGGCCTGAGGAGTGAGGACTGGGGAGCTAGCTGCAGCCCGAGGCCGTTGGAATCGGATCAAGAACTAAACTCCACTTTGCTTAGCAACAGGTAGTTACAAGATCACAGATCACTCTCTCCTCCTGCTGACCCTTTCTCTCGCTCTCCTATTCTGGTGCTGCAAACACCAAAGAAAATAATAAAAACTGTAACTGCGCTCAGTACTGTTTGTTAATAAGTTGCGAGAACAGCTGAACAGCGGCAAATGGCAGCGAAAGGATGAGAGAGAGATGGAGGTCTTGGGAGGTGAGAGAACAAGTGCTGGTGGCAGAAACGGAGGAAGCTCTCACAGAGTGCAGCGGACCAGCGGGGAAGTGGATGATGCAGACTTTATATTCTTTCTGCCGTTTCGGAGAGTGGAGCCCACCACTACTGCAACGGACACCAGCCAAGCACAGTGATTTCTGGTCGGCGCCTCCCTGCCGTTGATCGGCGCATCGGACGGCCAGAGCTTGATCTTGCAGATACCGCGTTGTACCTATACCGTGTGATATTTTCTTTTCTTTTTTTCACTTGAGAAGATTACTATCCGTGTGTGAAATTGAGTCTGCAGAACTTCATCAACTCTTAGTACGATCTGACAATTGGCTGACTATAATTTGGATTCATGTTGTTCTTTCTGGGTGGTTCTGTACTTGGTCATCAGGCTGGACACGGTTTACTACGAAATATACGACCGCACCAACTGAAAAACCTAAAACTTCCACTTAATTCGGTGTTTGGTTTTCAGTGCAATTTTTATTTTTGTGTCGTTCAGTGATGGGTAGCTCTTCGGATTTCATCATGTGCTAACCATAAGCCTATGTTCAGCCTATGATGTGTAAAATAGATGTTAAAATGGCAAGCTCTCTACACTCGGCTCCCACCTCTTTCAATGCAGAGGGACATGGGCGACGTGAGGGCGGTGGGATGCAGGAGGTCGCACAGGTAAGCGGGCAATGTCAGGGCATGAGATCGGGCAGGCGCGCGAGCAGTGGGATGGTGCAGGGAAGCGAAGGGCTCAAGCGACGGGGTGGGCAGGGAAGCGAAAGGGGTTTAAGCGACAGTGAGGGCATACAAAGGTGTGAGGCGCAAGTCAGGTGGCAATCTCTTCTCTTTGTACTCCATGTAGATTTTTTTGCCACCTTGAAAATTAAAAACTGCACTAAAATAATTGAAATTGATTTGTGCAATTTTGAACATTTACTCCCTCTAAATTTGCTTGACAAGTTGCGAAAGAAAAAAATTATTGATACTCGTCGAATTAACCAAACTAGACATACAAAATTAACCGAACATGCGAACAACATCAATAATATGTCTTTATGAGTGCACACTTTGGTATCAAGTGCATATCTTGTGTTAGATATAGCGTGGGGTCATGTTACAAACAATAAATTTGCACACCTTCAAAGCACACCAAGCAGCAGACAACAAAAATATAGATAGATATCTCATATCACCTTTTTATCATTCGTGAGATGCAATAAAAATATACAAAATTCAACGAAAAGAGAAATGTCAAAAGTAGTGGTTGCTGATTGGATATGAACAGTTACAAACCACCACTATTCATACGTATATTTCTATTTCATTGCATCTTGTAAAAGTTTTTGTTGTCACTTAAACTTTGCATTATACAAATGGTTACCTATTTTCACACTTGTATTAAAAGGCGTTATGTTTCTATGATCAAATTAAAACGAATTATGCCTTTGGCTTGGGGCCAAACTTCCACCAGAACATAGCAAAATACCGACTTTTTTTTGGAGGGTTCAAGAGTGCAATGGACAACCTCTTCGATTTTTATATACGATGTTGGGTTGTTCCAAAAACAAATAATTTCATTATAACATACTTCTGTGATAAAGCCTAAAATTGGAGAATAGCCGCCAGCCATATGAGCTTTCTTTGGTTTTTCCTAAGTCCGTCCTGATTACAAAAGCTTATGTATGCAAGTTATATAGCTTGCCACCGTCTAGTTCTCCGTATAATAACAAATGGACTAACTATTGCAATGTTGCTTCATGTTGATTATGTATATCCTCTAATGCTTTACCTCTTTTTTACAAAACATTATGTATGGAATTTATATAGCATGCCACCATCTGGTCCTCCGTGTAATGACAAATGAAATAACTATTGTAAAGTTGCTTCATGTTGGTTAAATACATCCCCTAATGTTTTACTACTTTTTATTGCCTTTTGGTGAGACACATTATCCAAAACTATTTGTAAACAAACATCCGAAACCGGCCATTTGCCACCATAGGCTTTTCTATAGTATAAATAACCCTGTGTCCCACAACAAATGGAATTATAGTTTTCTCTTAAGCCAAATTATTTTAACTTTGCCCAAAAGTTTGTGTAAAATGTACCAATCTCTATGGTGTCAAAAAGGCACCGTTAGAATTCATCATGAAATACATTTTCCAGATATGTCTATTTGGCATCATAAATATTGATATTGTTCTCTATACATTTAGTCAAAGTCGAAATAGTTTGAATTAGGACAGGACGAGAATGACGTTGGTTGTGGGATGGAGTAGCCATATTCGTACTACGAGTAAAGGATAAGTTTCGCGGCATCAGTCAAATAAAGACACTATAAAAGGCTAAAGAAGAGGAGGGTAAAGAACACTTAGCATCTCTACCGAATACCGATAAAAAGCACAAAACGGTTATTAAAACTTAGGAAGAAGGTAACCTCTACTTTGCAAGTGCAAGGATCATTTTCTATTTAAAACAGTGCAAGACAGCAAGAGCAACGACAAATGCAAAAGGTTCAACTTGATTCGTTCCATGTGTTACATATCAAGGTGCTAGTGCTTTCCTTTCCTTTTTCTTTATTCCTCACCTTTCTAAAAGTGTGCTATGGCTTTGGCTTAGTTTATAGTCTAAGAGATTGTGCAACTAGATGTTATCATTTGTATATCATGGTATGTGGGGAAAAGATAGCGAATGAGCTTGGGAAAAGGACCATTCATAATCAAAAGCATCAATCAAACAGGCAGACAATGATTCGCACCATGATCGGATAATAATAAATTGGAACTAGCATCAGATGCAACATACACGTACGATGTAAATTAAATTGTAACATTAGTGTTCTTTGGGTCCCAAATGGGTACGACGCTTATTATTGTGAATTTTTATGAAATTGTGCTGTATTGACCGTTCTTATGTCCATGTCGCGTCTTTCTCCTTTCGTTTATTTGCTCATTTGTCCAGTTAAAACACTACTATATTATAGTGTGGCTAACATGTAAGAAAATATGTATATCAAGTATAAAACTAATTATTGTAATAGCATGGGGGAATTCAGGTTAGCAAGCCACAATAAATAACAAAAAGGCCAAATACAAAAAAACTCAATAGGACAGTTTCTTTTACCGAACAAATTCATTTTTCTGAAAAAAAAAGTCTGAACTCGTTAACAATTTCTACCACTGGATCGGACAAATGCTAGATGGAAATTTATACAACCACATGTCCATGCTGCAGCTTGGAAAAACAAGATTAGCAGTAAGCTGCTCAAAGGACCCGACAAGACTCTGAATGGATAATCACTTAGATTTCTTTTAGATTTAAGGATAAATTTTGGTTTCTACCTCCTTTGCACATGACGAATAGTTTTGGAAAAACAAGAGCGATCCACTAGGATAGGATCGAGTAAATCAAATAATCGTTGCACGGTATATAGAAGAGTAGAAGTACATGTTATTGAGAGTTTTTTTTTTTTTTTTGAATTGACATGTTGTTTGAGAGTTGGAAGTTGAAGTTGCAACTTCCTTGAAAGGATCTTGAGGTCCCATGAAATGGACGGTTCATGAATCATGCTCATATGCAGGAGTCAGCGTGGACCACAACTACATTTATAGCTACTAGCATATTTTTTCAGTATGTGCGTATCAAACTGAAGATAGGAAGTATATCTGTTTTCTCAAAATCTTACAAATCAAGGCATGGCTTAGTTCCTTTATTATTTTTGTTTCATGATATATCCAACTCTTCATTTCACACATTATTCTATCTAGATGCATCATATCAAGCGACCGAGCCGAGAATATGCCACCTTACCTTATTGGAATACAGGTACTCATGTATCATGGACCACTAGTAGAAAAAGGATGCGCCTTTGATAGAACACTAAGTCACAGTCCTCAGCAAAAAAAAAAAAAAAGGATGGCAATAAGAAAAATAAGTTCTAAGGAATAGCGACATAAACTACGTACTCTGCTCTAAATCTATTTTATCAGGTTTGAATTGAAATATCTTAACATTTTTAACTCAAAATAACCAAGAAAAGTTATCCTAAAAACATCAGTTGAAAACAAGAGTACTTCTCAATTTTATTTACTTACTGCATTCTACATACACACATGCACGATAAGTTGTTCTAATGCCGCGCATAACTCTGTGTGTGCAGGAGCAAACTGACAAAAGCTTCACACTTCCTCGATGGAGGTGGCTACCCAAGTATAATAGTATTGGATAAAATAGAGGTCCCACTGCTAATATACTTTCCTGTGCGAATGCCCATGTATAGAATTTTATATGCCCAATAAAATAGAGAGACTAAATCCGCCGTATCATCAGCGGTATGAGTGACCCATAACGCCGAAATCGTTCACCGTATCTTCCTAGTTCCTAGTTAAGATTTGATGAGGGTCGCAACATCCTCGGCATTAAGTTAATTGTCACAAAGTCCCAAAGCATGTCACCGTACATTCCCATTGTGCCTGCTGCGTGGAACCGTCCCCATGAAATCAAATCATAATCCAATAAAACTTTGTTTGACCTTTAAACAAAAACTTCCTCTATCCACAAATACAATGTCGTTTTAGTTTTTTCCTAAGTTAAGGAGGAGAACCTCTCACGCAGGCCGAGAAAACCCCCGGCAGGTCGAGTTTTTAGTTTTTTCCTAAGTTAATTTTTAAACTTTAATTAACAATATATATAAATATATATTATCACAAACTAAAAGAGTTACATATTATGATAGTCTATTTCACAATGAATCTAGGACCATCATTTTTGTGTTGCCAATATTGATGTTTTTTTTTTCGTGCTTGATAAACAAAGTTAGAAACATTTGACTTAAAGGCAAAACTAAAAAGACACTATTTGTGAATGGATGGAGTATGCGTAAGCAACACTAAATATGGTGTATTATTATTAACAAAATAAGAGAACCATTATATCTGTTCCACACTCCCTCCGGTACTTAAATAATTATGTTAAGAGAGTTTAACAAAATAAAAGATCCATTATATCTGTTCCACAACTGGCTTAGCTCAGTTTTATGCTAAGCGTGTTGTCTTAACTGTTAATGAAAAACTCAAAAGAACCAACTATGGCCGTCACGAGCCCAGAACCGCGAGCATCAATTCGCGCTGCAGCGAAAATGACTCGATTCGGCTCGTCAGGTAATAAGCATACGACACATCGTCATCCATAAGCCAACCTTTCTGGTCAATGCAGTGAGCATACACCATGAGCACCACTGCCTTGTGATGCGATGCAAAGGGCTCTCGTTGCGCATGCACGCTTTTCCTTTCCCCCGTGCCGCGCGTGTTGTAGCCGATGTGATGTTTTCGTGATCGGGAAAAGAAAAGAAAGCACCACGCAATGGACAGCAGCTCGATCTAGCACCGGCACCTGCCTCTGTTGCTGCCAGGTGGATGATCAGACGCCGAGGTATATTCCGGCGGAGGTCGCCGTCTAGTTTACTGCCCTTTTACCGTCTTTGGCAAAGATGAGCGACTGCCGTTCGCGCCACCACTGCCAGTATTAACATCGCGGACGAATATTGTGTCATCGTCGCAGCGACATATATTGGCTAGCTTAGCAGTGAATCAACGAGCCCGTTCGGCTGCTGGAATTTCAGCCGGCGGCTGCTGTTTCTGCAGCTACAGTAAACGCATTGCTACAGTGCCAGATTCCTCTGCTACAGTGTTCTCTCTCACTATTCAAACTGCAACTGCAACTGCATCCTCCAACCGAACACCCCGAACAGCTCGACGTGTGTACTGAATAGACCCACACTTAGGCTACGTTCGATTCTCGACGCTGAAGCGAAGAGCAGCTAAGCATGTCCAGTCCAGTACGTAGCCACACGCTGACACGGCCACCCGATGAAGACATTTACTCTTTTTTTTTTCTGTTCATAGTAATGCTAGTACTAGTAGTTTCCAGGCGAGTGGCCATCTTGCAGGTTTCAGTGCCTATCATCTTAGAGGTTATCTACAACTTCATTCTCAAACGATTAATGGTGTGAGCCATTTGCACACTTCCACTTGGGTATGAATGGAAGCAAGTTGTTAAAATCAGCAAGAGTATTTGTTTTACATGTGAAGCCAAGAAGAACCCTAGTAGTACTTGATTACTAGTTGATTCTACTACTTGGAGCTGCTTAACCACGCGACCAATCATTGACGGGCCCCTACTTGGGACCATCGGACCATCAACAGCGAGAAAGAGGATCGAGGAGCAAGATCCGCAGCGCACCGCAAGGCCAGCGGACGACTGCAAGCAGTGGCTCAGCCGTGTGGTCGCCATCGGGCGATCCCCGTTGCATCACAACCGGCACTGCCACGGCACAGTACTGGCTCTCGATGGGCCTTTGTCATGCATGCTTTTTTTCTCCTCTTCGAACAGTGCGTCTGGTTGTGTCAGTAGTTGAGAGGCCGCACGGTCAGAGGAGGTTTTTTTTTTTTTTTGAACTGCGATCAGAGGAGGGTTTGGTGAGGCGGATCAAATCGTGCTAAGGAGCACCGGAGCCTCAGGCCAAACGCTGGAGGGACCGGCCTAACTGCTGCCTTCGTTTACAAAATAAATGTTCTTTTAGTTTTAGTATTAGAATTATAAAGAGATGAAAAAGATGTATGCTCCTCGCAAAAAAAAAAAGAGAAAAAGATGTATGTACGGAAATAAGGATGAGAGAGATCAGGTATATTTAGAAGAAATAATGATGCATCGAGAGGTGAAAATGATAAATAATTTTAAAAATTTGTTGAAGTATCGAATGACAAGTGATCTATAAGAAAGCTTAGAAATGTAGTAGTGACTGATTTTGCTGACAATAAGTAATCTAGAAAAAAGATATTTATTGATTTATGCTAAGAGCTGCCTCTTGCACAAAAGCTAGCCAAGCTCTCTCTTCTTCACTTGTCCCATATATTGCAAAAAAAATACTCCAAGCTCTCCATGGGAACGGTCTTCGAATTCGGCACTGTATGGTGCACACTCAGGAAATCCAAGAGAAGGTTCGTGCCAATCATCATGCAGCCGCTTTAGGACATTGTCCATTTTCAGAAAATCCTTTTTTTATTAAAAAAAATCAACAAGCTGTAAACTTCCTGCCGTCGGGGAGCATGGGCCCCGACCCACACAAGTTGCGCCTGCCGCCGGTGGAGCAGAGTAATGGGCGCAGCCGTACAAGAGACACACGCAAGAGTACCGCGACCGTGGGCGGATGTGACCGACCACGCTCGCCGCCGCCCGCGATCGTCAATCATCACCCCGGGCGCCGTCCCTCCGCACGCCGACCCCTTCCCATCCCGCCCTTTTCCGTGCATGGCGGACACATGGACGCACGTGACCTCGTGGCCATCGCGGAGCACGCCGTCATGTGGGGTCCCGGCGGCCTGGCACCTGCGCGCAACAGCGGGGCACGCTGACGGTGCGCGCGCGAGCGTGACGCGAGAGCGACGGATTTCTACCGCCGGGCATCGCGCACCACTCGCTGGCAGCGGGGCAGTCATTCGGCGGAGTCAGCGCCGCTGAGGGCTACGGCAGTAACTGCGCCGCGTGACCGACAGACAGCACAGGCCGCAACAGCCATAATGCGGTCCACGGACGCAGATCAAACGTGCGCGATGCATCAAAGCATCAGCGTCAGTCGAGGGCAAACAATCTCTTTGACAGTGACGACGACAGCAACAACAGAACCGACGGATGGAGAAGAGATCTTAGGAGCACCGTAAAACTGTTTATTATTAACAGAACTAAATAAACCACGGCATATATGTTTCGATATATATCACCATATACAGCAATCAACGTCTTCAGACGGTACTAGCAGCATCATTCACTTGGCACACCTGTAGCTGTTTGGATTTCAGATGCTGCAACCAACCCCCCAGGGCAGAGGTGATGATGCAGACTCCGTCAGCAGATACCATGATCTTCAGGCCATACCAATCAGACTTGCAAGGTTGCGAACAGAAGCTGTTTCAAAACGCACTCTTGATACTATACACATACTTTGAAATGATGAGAATTTCCCCGTTTGCTTTGCACAGCACAACTTATCGCCCGTTCATCAACTTGTCAAGCACCACATTCAGATCCACACTAGAAAAAAGGGCGCGCAGTTTGCGCGCCGCGTGGCCTGATCTTGTTGGGAACCCGTTATGAAATGAAAATAATAAGAATGAATTGTGCTTTTTATTTTGATGAGCACAAAATGTTTTCGAACACAATGGATAATAATTTATGTTGTATAGATATGAGGTTCATGTACATCTTCGTGCATAGTTGGTTGGTTTATAATTATTCTTTTATTTCTTGTTATGCATGATTTGATTTGCTCTTGTTCCAATGTTAAAATAAATTTTGTGAGTGGATAATTGTAGTTAAAATAAATTGTGAAGAATTTTGTATCATAAGAAATGTAGTGACTCAATTTACAGATTATTGTGTAAAAAAAAATTGAACTGATCACTTAATTTAGAAAACGTAATGTTGATAATAGAAATGCTGAAATAAATATATGGGAATGTGGGAATAAAAGAACCTATACGTATTTGCTGATAGGTGGTTCAACTAAATCATATTTAAACATAATGTGTTATATTTTGAATGACAATGATTAATGTAGGAATTTATAAATGGTTGAGTTATAATCAGACACTGATAACAAACTTTTGACCCTTTGAATCTGGAGCTAGGTAACGACAGTTTGCTAGCTCTGAAACAAATGTATTTCAGAACCTTGCTGAGGAAACAGTCTGGTAACCAGCTGGCAATGTTTGTGTCATGTTCACTTCCATTCGCTGCTGTAGTCAAGTCAATTCGCTGTTGGTTAATTACTCAAATAGTGCAAGGTGCATTACCAGCTAAGTTAACCTGTGAAGGGGACAAACATGTAATTAGGGACATTGTTGTTGAAAGCTGAATCTTGACACAGAGTGTGTTTCGGACTCATTCTCAAATCTGATGTCCTGCATTCTCTACGAAAAGGGTCCAGGAGAAGCTCTCCAATTTCTGAATGTGTTACAGCCATTATTGATGGAATTTGTACTTGTGGATGGTTTTAGTATAAGCGTACGGGATTTTAATGTTCGCAAGGCTCTATTAGAAGAAGCACAAATAAACATTCAGAAATAGTCCCTTATCCCTGAACAGGCAAGATGCTCCAAAACTCAGTTTGTGGAAATGCGAGTTGAGAAAAATTTGAAGAGAGTCAAACAACAAATTTCAGATTTTATCGGAAATTGTTCCAATATTGGATTGTTGATTGATCCCAAAAAGGACTCTGCTATGTCAAAGGTGGTTCAGTAGCTTGGTTTTGTTGGATTGCAGCTTTATCGTGAGGGGAAGTTGTACTCAACCGCCTGGTAGAGGACTGCTTTTTTTAAATACTCATGAATTCATATCAGTTGAAGATAGTCAACTTGCATAGATTGTAATCAGTTCAGGATTAATTTTTTCATATCATCAAGCTTTCTTTGAGTTGCGCGCAGCTTCTTTTTGAGAAAGAACAGATCCGTCATCTGCATCGTTTAATTCAGAACAGAGCCTTTTTCAACCACAATGTTGTGTTTAGATGAATTTTGTTAGAGGAACATGTCGCTGGCCAGCTGTCACCGGAATTTTGTGAATAAACACCCATCTCTTGGAAATGAGCATCCTCCAGAGGCTTATGGTCTTGTGAGCAGTTTGTTTGAAGCGCATATTAAGGGGCAATGTTGGGGGGTCTGGTTTGGCAAAGCCGTAAAAATAGCATGAAAAACTTTGCATTATAGGCATGTATAATCTCAAACTTTTAAGATGATACAAGCTACAAGAGGTCTATGCAATCTGGAGTTCAGGACTTCATCAGAGATGAAAATACCATGTAAAACATTGGTACAATTGGAAAGCAGTTGAAGGGTAACAATGTAATTTCAAATATAATAGTAATTGTTGCTTCCATATTGAATTAATAGAGACCGGTGCATATATATTAAATGTGTTAAAAAGGGAGACAAAAATATTGGTTTTAAAAATGTAATGTAATTATGTTTATTTACATTCTTTGTTGATAGTGAATGAATGAAAAAAGAATGCTAATAATCCTGGATTTCTTTCCTGATGTTACCTGTATCGAGCTTATTAGACCATTTTTGTGGATTATGGATTAATAAGTTTCTACTTTTGCTCAACTCGACAAAATATATATAGTCAGTGCAAATTTGAGTTTAGTATCAAAGAGGAAAGGAGGGAAAATCACACTTTCGTATTTGTTTTAAAATTTAAAAACAGTGTGATGTATGCTTAATCATTGATACGATGCAACTAAATTTTAGCCTAAGTGTAATATGCTTGCCGTAATGTACAGAGTGGGATGAGGCAGATTGCAAAGCATCTTTTAGGAACAACAAATCAACAATGTACATTGTGCATGGGAAACTCCAGCAACAGGCTTGGTGAAGGGGACAGCAGTGGCAGAGCCCAAGGAACTGTAGTTGCCGGCAGGGCAGCTGCTAGCAGAGGTAGCCGTGCCCCAATAGAGACCATAAACCATATGAATGTAGTATGATTCACTCATTCAGTCGAATCGGTTGTGTGCATTAATGTGATAACACCGAGGATTAGATGTACAGATGGCATTCAAATGTACAATAGAAAAAGAATAAATATTAAACTATTCGAGTATAATATGCATATTTCTCAGTTGTACCAGTAAGCATACAATTGGTTACAGTCCAAAAACTACAGATCAAGATCTAGTGTTGGCTTGTACTATTACTGAACAATCCTTCAAAAAGCGAACAAACTTCACAAAATTTTTGTTACTTATGTTATGGCCCCACTTGACTATTTTCAGTCACAAAGCTATTAGATGGCTATACACTATTGTTAAAATTCTCTAAGTACGCTCAGAGGATTCAAATTTCTGAAGCACAGATGAGGCCCTAATTTGATCTGCATTGCTTCCTGCTTTCTTGGCGTGAATCCACTGTTACCTTTTGTGCGAAAACAATGAATTGAATTTTTTACTTCAATTTATAGCTCTAGGATCAATTCATATACAATGATCAAGTATCAATTCATATACAATGATCAAGTATCTTTTGAGCTACTGGCCCTGGCCATGATACTAAGCAGCGGCATAATGAGCCTGTCAAATCTATAAAATTTCAAGTTCATAATGGTAACCTGCAGATTCATATTGCAACACATTTACATGATACTGCTGTTGGCCATGATGCTAAACCGATAGGTTCACCTGGTCCGTACGAGGTTGGGAGAACTAATGCAAGTGAGTAAAAATCATTGGTTCTTCGTACCTGACAGCATGGATGCTCTTTCTGTAATTTCTGTCAAGCTCCGTGACTACTGAATTTTTTAGCTGTATGCAGTATAAAATCAGAGTGTTGTTAAAATGAACACTACTGCAAAATCCAGAATATGAAAAAGCTTCACTTGAAGTAGAGCTGCATTTCAATTCAATAGTTTTTCAACTGAACCATCATACAAGGTGGTACAGACTGCAGTTTGATTCAGAATTGAGATATGTAAGTCAGTCAGATTGTATTGCTGATTTCTGAGGCATTTGGTTCGGAGGCCGAGCAGAGCAGAGACGGAGAGGTGCCCCAAAGCTTGTAGCGTGTGGACTGGTCGAGTCTGCGTGAGCTGCAGCATGGGAGCTAACGGATAGCACGCCAGACGACCAATGTTTGTGAGCGGGGGACGGCGAACGGGGCAGTAGCGGAGACGGGTGGCCTCTGTGCTCCAGGAAGTCCCAGCGATTAAGCCACCAGCCAAGAAACGGCCTGCTACACGCATATGTCAGGGCACCGCATTGTCATGTCAGAGTTCGATTGTGCGTCGCCATTGCAAGTTGGAAGACACCATTGGTTGTGACATTAACATTGGTTCCTCAATTAGAACTACTATGACACCTGAAACATATCAATCACAATTCACAAATAACACTCCCAAGCAAAATAAAAGCCATTGTAAAATAAACATGAACGTCAACTGAAATTAGCTTTACAAAGTATTGACACTCACCATTGGATAACTCGCTGCAGAAATGCTGGATTTTCAAGGATCAAGTGGATGCTTTGGGGATTAGGCATATCATCGAACAGGTCATGGGATGAGAGACGATCAGTGCCTTGTAGTGTATCGCCAAGGCTGTTAGCTGGGCTCAGGCGTTCAGCAGCCGAGACGCGTGTGCTCGATGCTTCCGTTTTCCTCTTCCTTCCATTGCTGAACGCCTTACTAAGCCGGGGGAGCCGGAAGTGGGAGGCTCAGCAGGGAGGGCGAGGGCATCAGCAAGCATGAGCTCGTGTGGGTCGAGCTCCTCGAGTGCGCTGGCCAACACGCAGGTGTTATCATCGACGCCGGCAAGGCGCGCACGGAGGCGGTGGAGGGCCTGGCAGCGCGGCGGGGCGGCGGCCTGGCCGGAGGCGGGAGCTGGGCGCCGGCTGTGAGCGTGAGCTCTTGGGTTGCCAGGTTTGGTGGAGAAGTCTAGAGCTTAGTGGAGGGACTGCGGGACGAATTTTTGTATACGTGAAGGGTCTAGAATAAAGTTTCGCAGAGTGGTGGAAGGATCAAATATTATTGACTCTTTCTCGAAGGTTTCGTGATTGGACACTTCGTGAAGGACCTAGATGCAAACATCACGAAGGCGAATCTAACGGTCTGTTTTTCATCTGTGGACGGATCGGACGGTTGTAGTTTTGATGATGACGTGGAGTGGCAATCTTGCGAGAAAACGCACGCGTTTTAGAGATATAGAGATTCTGCCCGTTCTCGGTCAGCCTCCGCACAGTTGCCCTCACCTGCTCTCTTGAGAATCCCATTGTTGCAACCTTCTCCACAACATCATCAAGTGCCACCCTGTTGCCTGAGGAGCCGGTTGGGCTGGAGGAGCTGATAGGCACAGCTTGCGGCAGTATCTGAGCAGTGGGGAGCCTGCCATAGTTGCCGCTTCCCCCAGAGGACGGCCCTGAGGAAGCAAAAGGCGAGGACGGCTTCATTCCAGCATTCCCACGGTGGGAAGGTGATCCACTGTAACCGTATGATTCAGAGAAACCACTACCGCCCTGTGACCCATAACCACCTGACCCATAAGATGATGGCGGCCCAGGGTTAGGCCTGCCTGCAGGAGATTCATACATACTAGGGTTTTGTCCATAGTAAGGAGGGGCGGCAGGTCCACTGGGCGGTTGCATATAAGGTGAAGGAGGGCGCACATTCGGTGGATGATAGCTCTGGGGAGGTGCATATGGCATGGTTTCTTCTGGCTGCTGGGGTGCCGGGGGTGCAAGTGGAGTTGAAGGGTTAACATTTGCAGGCTGAGGTGGCTGTGAATATTGAGGAAACTGGGATGGGGATTGGTACTGCTGCTGTGGAGCAGGAGGCGCTTGAGGCTGCGGAACTGGTGGTGCTTGATACTGCTGGTGCATGGTTTCAGTTGGCTGAGCAGATGGAGCATAGTAATGATCCCTTGGTAAAGACGGAACCGAGGGAGCCGGTGCAACAGATGGGACTGATGGTACCTGTGAATGGGGTAAATGGCTAGGAAACTGCGGTGGAGGCTGACTCTGAAGTGTCGGAGGTGGAGGCGGTGCATTTGGAGCAGGAAGGGCGGGAAGTGCCGGTGGCTGGGAAGGGGCAAGTACTTGAGGTTGGGGCTGAACAGCAACTTGCGGGGGAGCCAGAGGCTGCTGCTGCGAGCCCGCTTGTGAAGCCCCACTATTTTCTGTTGATTGGGTTTCAGTTTTGCTGGGTGTGTGGAGTTTTGCAAGGTGGATCTGCGTCTCAACAATTTCCTGCTTGTCACGCAAAATCTGCACACCTGCTTGCACCTGTGGAATAACCATATGTTCATAAGCACAATAATACCAGGAAAGAATATCTCAGGACTCGTTATCACATACTATAAACTACAAAGTAAATGTGATTGTTGATGGGCACCCTAGTGAAAACTCGACCAAGCAACATAAATGAACAGGTAAAAACTAGAAGAAACATAAGCCGCAGAATGCTACAATATTAAGTGCACCTAACAAGGGGAACCAGCTAAGCATGATGTACAATTAGACATGTCACATCTAAGCCTCCGACACAGTAACTAATACAGTTAAGTGAGAAGCTGAGGGCACTTCAAAAACAGCTCATAGAACAGCCACAGGTTGATTAATTCTTCAAGTTCGTCATGATAAAACTCTTGTCAAACAACAACCAATACCAAGTAAAGACCAGCATACTGCCAGCACTAACATGATTTAAAATAATCAATGAACTGGATGCAGGTGCAATAGCATGTCAGAACATGGCCTAATTACCAAAACACTGTATGTCAACCAGTGTGTTCAAATAAGTGCTGCCACATATTGAATTTGTTGCAGGATAATATAACGAAGTTGGAGCATAAGGCTAGTCCCAATGGTATGCTTCATTTTGTTGTTTCCAATGATGCCACATAGGCAATAAGGCATCAATGTGATGGTTGAAATAGCTCACACAATGCCATTGTTTCGTTTTGATGTTTCCAAGGTATACATGCAAAACACAAGCTATCTTGGAAACAGTGTACATAGTTTCATCCAGATGAAACCTCTTTCATCTCTCTCTTTAATCCCTTGTCACGTCACAAAAAGTGGTGACATGGAACCCTATTTAATGAAAATGGAACTCCCATTGGGATGGCCTAACACAGAGCATGGTAATTACTCCTGTTGGAGTATGTGTATAGAGGCCCATGTTAGAGGCCCATATAGTGGCCCATGTATAGGATTATATATCCCACCCTTCTAGGGTTTGGAGGAATCAATCAATCACAATTTACAACATGGTATCAGATTAGGTTTTCCTTTCCCTCACCTTTCCAGCCGCCGCCACCTCTCCTGCCTCCAGCCCGCCGCCGCCGCCGCCATGGCTGGCCGCCGGCCGCCGGCGTCGCCGCCGCGCGGGGCCCTCTCCTCTTTCCCTCCCCTCCCTCCCTCCTAGGCTGCGGCAGCCCAGGAGCAGGTCCACGCGGCCGCTCTCGCCTGGGAGCGTGAGCGGACTGAGGCGGATGCCATCGCACGTCGGGTCGCTGAGACGGAGCACTACATGCTCCTGTCCGCCGGTCAGCAGCCCGTCGTCCACGTCGCCGACACCGCCGCCTCGTCTTCCCGCCCGCCACTGCCCGAGAGTACCGGTCCCTCGCCTCGACGATCACGATCCGATGGTCGCCCAGCTCCACCTCCAGGCCGTCGGCATCCAGAACCTCCGCGCGCTGGTCTCCGTCGTCCTCGACCCCTCGTCTACCTCCTACGGCCGCTGGCGCGATCAGGTCATCCTCGCCCTCCGCCGCTACGCCCTCGACGACCACGTCCTCATCGACACCCCCGTTCAGGCGCGGGATGGGATCTGGCTGCGCCTCGACAGCATCGTCGTGTCGTGGATCTTCGGGACCGTCTCACCAGAGCTACAGGACCTCATCCGGACTCCCGGCGACACCGCGCGCCAGGCCTGGCTGGCTCTCGAGGGCCAGTTCCTCGACAACGCCGAGGCCCGGCTCTTCGACTCGACGCGTCGTTCCGCACCTTCGAGCAGGGGGACCTTTCCGTCGAGGAGTACTGCCGGCGGATGAAGGGCATGGCGGATGCCCTCGGTGACCTTGGCTGACCCGGTGGTGACCGACCGGGTCCTGGTCCTCCACATCTTGAGGGGTCTCAACAGCAGCTACGACCTCCTCAAGTCCTGGATCCCTCGGCAGCGACCCTTCCCTACCTACCAGTAGGTGAAGGATGACCTACGCTTCGATGAGATCAACCGGGGCCTCGCGCCTGGCTCCTCCACCACCACCGCCCTCGTGACCGCTACACCAACTTCTGCAGCCCCGCCTGCCGCTCCACTCCTCGCCACTCCTTCCCCCGGGCCAAGCGGGGGTGTTGGGGGGGGGGGGGGGGGGGCGTAACCGCCGCCGCCGTGGTGGCCGTGGTGGTGGGTCTGGTGGGGGCCGTGGGGGCGGCCGTGGCACCCCCGCAGCGACTCCTGCTCCTGGCGGTACTCTCTAGCCATCCTTCACCAACCCATGGTCAAGGCGTATCTCGATGTGACCGTTCCAGCATCCAGGGGGCGGGGCTCGTCCTCCGCACCAGCCCGTGGCCATGTTCGCGGCCCCCACTTGGCCGCGGGGGTGGACTCCACCCGCTCAGCCCAGCCAGCCTTCGACCTGGCCGGGGGGGTGGGACCAGACGACGCTGGCCCAGTCCTTCAGCATCATGCAACGACACCGCCGGTGGAGTGGGTCGCCGACTCGGGTGCCTCGTACCATACCACGCCGGATGCTGGTATCCTCTATTACGCCCACCCTCCCCACCTTCCTATCCTTCCGCTGTTATGGTTGGCAATGGCTCTTGTCTTCCTGTCACTTCTGTGGGTACTGTGCCTGGTTCTTCTCGCCTTCCTAATATTCTTGTTGCTCCTCAGATGGTTCACAACCTTCTTTCCATTCGCAAATTTACTACTGACAACTCCTGTTCTGTTGAGTTTGACCCACTTGGTCTTTCTGTGAAGGATTTGGCTACCCGGCATCAGCTCCTCCGATGTGACAGCCAGGGTCCTCTTTACACCCTCCGTCTTCCTGCTTCTGCTGCTTCTTCGCCAGCTGCTTTTGCCACCACTTCTTCTTCCACGACTTCGCACCGCCGGCTTGGTCATCCCGGCCGCGACATTTTGGCTCGACTGTCGCAGTGCAGATCTTTCTTGTACTAGGATTTCTGATGAGCACCTTTGCCATGCGTGCCAGTTAGGTCGTCATGTTAGACTTCCTTTTTCTGTTTCTTCTTCGCATGTGACTCAGGCCTTTGATCTTATTCACTGTGATCTATGGACTTCTCTTGTCATCAGTATTTCTGGCTATAAGTATTACTTGGTGATTGTTGATGATTTCTCGCATTACTCTTGGACTTTTCCGCTGCGCGCCAAGTCTGACACGTTCCCCACCCTTCTCCACTTCTTTGCCTGGGTGTCCACTCAGTTCGGCCTCACCGTCAAGGCCGTTCAGTGTGACAACGGCCGCGAGTTTGATAACCACACCTCCCGCGACTTCTTCCTCTCTCGTGGCGTTCACCTGCGCATGTCTTGTCCGTATACCTCCGCCCAGAACGGCAAAGCTGAGCGGATGATTCGCACCACGAATGATGTTGTGCGCACCCTTCTTTTCCAGGCCTCCCTTCCTGCTCGCTTCTGGGCCGAGGGCCTCCACACTGCCACCTACCTTCTTAACCGCCTTCCCTTCAGTGCCATCACTGCTCCCACTCCCCACCACGCTCTTTTCGGCACCCCACCTCAGTACGATCACCTCCGTGTTTTCGGGTGCGCCTGCTACCCTAACACCTCCGCCACCGCTCCTCA
Organism: Eragrostis nindensis; assembly: GCA_012490785.1. NCBI lineage: Eukaryota > Viridiplantae > Streptophyta > Magnoliopsida > Poales > Poaceae > Eragrostis > Eragrostis nindensis. The sequence goes on along the minus strand of JAAXCT010000001.1, from coordinate 818,558 downwards.
CAAGCTGGCGCCCTGCTCGACTAGGTGTGTTTTCCTTGGTTACTTCCTTGACCACAAAGGGTATCGATGCTTTGACCTTACCTCTCGCCGGATGCTCATCTCCCGGCACGTCGTGTTTGACGAGTCCGATTTTCCCTACTCCACCTCCACTACTCCCTCTCTCGATCCCGAGCTCGAGGTCGTATTTCCGACTGACCCGGTGGTCCAGCCACCTGTATCAGTGTACCCTCTACCTGCAGGTCTTCGGAGTACACTAGCACCGCTCCCGGTGTCTTCAGCCGCGCCACGCGCGGCCCCAGCGCCCTCTCCCGCGCCACGCGCGGCCCCGGAGCCTTCTCCCGCGCCACGCGCGGCCCCGGCGTCGTCTCCCGCGCCACGCGCGCCCCGGAGTGGCCCCTGCGCGCTACGCCCAGCCGGTGCTGGTCTACCGGCGCCGTGCGGTGCCGGCCCCGGACCCGGCGGCCCCGGCGCCTCCACCTCCACCGCCGCCGGAGGTGCCCGCGCCCCAGGTACCTCGGGCTCGCTCTCGGCTCGACCCGGAGGTGTACCACCCGCCGGTCATCCATCGGGATCCTGGCCACATACATCCCATGGTGACACGGCGGGCGGCGCGACCGTCTCCGACCCTCTCCGCTGCAGCGGTCGAGCCGGGGGTCTCTCCGCTACCCTCCTCTGTCCGTGAGGCCCTGGCGGATCCTCACTGGCGTCGGACGATGGAGGAGTACGCGGCCCTCCTTGCCAACCAGACGTGAGACCTCGTGCCGCGTCCGTCTGGTGGCAATGTGGTCACGGGTAAGTGGATCTGGACGCATAAGCGTCGTGCTGACGGCTCCCTGGACAGGTACAAGGCTCGCTGGGTTCTCCGGGGTTTCACTCAGCGGCCTGGTGTGGACTATGATGAGACCTTCAGTCCGGTGGTGAAGCCGGCCGCAGTTCGCACAGTGCTCTCCATTGTTCTCTCTCAGTCTTGGCCTGTGCATCAGCTGGATGTGAAGAATGCGTTCCTGCACGGCACCTTGTCTGAGACAGTCTACTGCAGCCAGCCAGCGGGGTTTGTGGATTCCAGTCGTCCTGACATTGTGTGCCGCCTCAACAAGTCCCTCTATGGTCTGAAGCAGGCTCCTCGCACTTGGTACTCCAGGTTTGCCACGTTCTTGGTCTCTCGGGGATTCACTGAGTGCAAGTCGGATACCTCACCGTTTGTCTACCGCCGTGGCTCTGAGACTGCATATCTGCTGCTGTATGTCGACGACATCATTATTACTGCGTCCAGTCAGACCTTGCTCCAGAACATCATTCAGTGCTTACAGCAGGAGTTTGCTATGAAGGATCTAGGTGTGCTCCATCACTTCTTGGGTGTCACTGTCGAGCCTCGTCTTTCCGGCCTATTTCTTCACCAGCGGCAGTATGCTCTTGATATTCTGGACCGGGCAGGGATGACTGACTGCAAGCCGTGTTCCACTCCTGTCGATACTCAGGGCAAGCTATCTGCCGACGTGGGGGCTCCTGTTGCTGACCCGACTGCCTACCGGAGTCTTGCTGGTGCCCTGCAGTATATCACTTTCACCAGGCCGGACATCACGTATGCCATCCAGCAGGTCTGTCTTCATATGCATGATCCCCGGGAGTCACACCTCGCCGCTCTGAAGCGGCTCCTGCGCTACATCCGTGGCACGGTTGACTACGGACTGGCTCTTCACAGGTCTCACTCCACTGAGCTCGTCGTCTACACTGACGCCGACTGGGCTGGCTGTCCGGACACTCACCGCTCCACCTCAGGCTACGCGGTCTTCCTCGGCGGCAACCTTGTCTCCTGGTCGTCCAAGCGGCAGCCGGTTGTTTCCCGCTCCAGTGCTGAGGCGGAGTACCGGGCTGTAACTAACGGCGTGGCTGAGGCGTCCTGGCTTCGGCAGCTCTTGACGGAGCTCCACAGCCCGCTCCTCAAGAGCACCCTCGTGTACTGCGACAACGTCAGCGCCGTGTACCTCTCCTCCAACCCGGTTCAGCATCAGCGAACGAAGCACGTGAAGATCGATCTGCACTTTGTTCGGAACCGGGTTGCGGTGGGCCAGGTTCGGGTTCTCCATGTCCCGACCACCTCCCAGTTTGTGGACATCTTCACCAAGGGTCTCCCCTCCTCGACGTTCTCGGAGTTTCGGTCCAGTCTCAACATCATCGGTGGCTAGTTGTGACTGCGGGGGGTGTGTACACTTGTGTGTATTTCTTTCTTTCGTGTCCAGTCTTGAACTCCGCTGCGTCGGTAAGTTCAGACTGCGGGGGGGTGTTAGAGTATGTGTATAAAGGCCCATGTTAGAGGCCCATATAGTGGCCCATGTATAGGATTATATATCCCACCCTTCTAGGGTTTGGAGGAATCAATCACTCACAATTTACAACAACTCCACTGAATGAAAAGCATCATCTAAACATGTGGTGGTGAGTAAGATCAGATGTATGTCGTAATTTTAGAAAGGGCATACTCATCCAAACATCAAAAATGATTGTCCTTCCATTACGAAATCCTTGTCTAATATGATATTAGCAGCATTCATAAGCAAGCATGGTAACAGAGAGGTAAGGTGAAGGAGAATCAAAGGAAGCTTACCTCCCTAAGCATGTTCTCGAGGTGCCTGAGTTTTCCGTCAGTACTGCCGTTATAGTTACCGATAGTTAACTTCAAGTCATCCACAGAATTTTCAAGCTGGCGTGTTCTGCCCTCCATTTGCGAGAGCCTTGAGCTTACACCTTCCAGTGCATGCAAAAGGTTATCCGAATACTTCTTCATCGTTCGATCAATATCCGCCAAAGTAACCGCGGCAAAGTTACTCCTGTCTTCCTCATGACTAACTTTCTTCAGCACATGAGGCTCCAACAAACCAGCACTCTAGCCACCATAAAAGAAATTGTAAGCATGCCATTTATATCAGAAAGGAACAAGTATCAATGTAACAATCAAGACGTGAATTGTGAATAATTTACTTGATGGGATCCCTAATGCAGAAAGATAACTTGGTGGGATCCCTAATGCAGAAAGATAACTTGGTGCAATCACAAGCTTCAATAAGTGAACTCGTGACCTTGGATATTTATCAAGTACATATGTCAGGCAGGAAACACCCTACTTTGCATAGATCGGCTAGTCGGTACCCAATGAAGGTTACGGAATGTGATTCAACTTGGTTGAGCGGCTTGAGCCAGAGTAAAAAGTATAACAGACTGGATGGGAGAAATGGGGATCCACATGCTACTCGGGTATCCTTGATTAAAATCGAGCATGCAATGGCAACTTATCATGTTCAGACAAATCTCAAAGCGCCGTCCATCACTAGAAATGAACAAGAGTTCAGCTTAAGTTCATAGAACTAACGTAATAGCAAACAGCACCCTAAGAAAAGGGCATAAAATTTCCACATGTAACTTGACACCCTTTCTTCAACAGAAATGCACTGACATATAAGTACTTATATCTGCGTAAATTACAATATCACCTAGCGAGTATTTTTCAGTTTTCACAATATAGAAGAAACTAATGGGCCAAGATATATGTAAAGACAATCATGCATACCAGCACACAGGGTCTAGCTTTTTAGCCTGCCCGCATTCCATACTTCTTCGAGCAGAAAAAACATCGACATATCATGTATGCAATCAGTGATTGTAAATCTCTATACCACTGCCAGGTCAAGGGTTTTCTCTAACAAAATTATTCTCGCGATGATATTAAAAGTTCAAGATACGAGTTCGATAATTGAGGCATGGTTATGTAGCACTGTTACAAAATCGAGAGATCTAAAAGGAGGGGGAAGAACGTGTATTCATACCTTGAGGTTGTACGAGGCAGAGGCGGAAGCCGAGGGTGCCTTGGAGTCGAGCGAACCCCACGAGGCCAGGGGGGCGGGGGCGGCGGCGGCGGCGGAGGTGGTGCGGATGGGTTGGAAGTCGTAGCTGGGCAGCACGTCATCGGCGGTCCCGTTGGCGCCGCCGAAGCTGCGCCGGCGGCGGAGCCGGTCCTCCGCGTCCTCCTGCGGGACGGGGTTCATCAGATCGCTGAGATCCACGCCCCCGCTGGCGGAGGGGGCCGCGGAGGCGGCGAGGCCGAGGATCTGCTTGTCCATGAACTGCGACGCGTTCATCGCCTCGCCGGAAAGGGGGCGGACGCAGCGCGCGGCGGTTGGTGGCCTGGTGGGCGAGCTGTGGTGGGGTGGGAGCTGGAGACGGTGGTGATGAGGTGCGGAAGGGGAATTGGAATCCAGGTGGGACAGGGAAAGGGGACGAGACGAGCCGAGACGGCACGGTGGCCGGTGGGACCGTGGGAGTCGGTTTGCTCTGCTCCTCCCCTGCTCCCTGTTAGTTGGGCCTCGGGTTTACGCGAATTTGAGCCTTCTGACTGGGCTCGGAGTGGATTTCTGACTTGTATTGGGCTTTTTTTATGGGCCTTTCCATTTCTCCTACCTTCGAGACGGACTCTTTCTTCTGTCAACCATTGAGTTCTGCCTTATAAATGGGGGCATATGGCCGAAACTGAAGAAATCTGTTATGAATGCCTGAATGTACTCAGAGAAAACTGTGGTGTAGCGTGAGCTGTATTTTCTGCTGGCGGGGCTGTAACTGAATGATATGGTCCGCTCATCTGGGCGAGACTGGAGTAATAAAGCTCGTTAATTCAAAAAAAAAAAAGAAGTTCTGCCTTATAAATGTGGAGCAACAACATAACAATACTGAAATGGTACAATTTTCTAGGACATTGACACCGGTATGTATGTATTTTCGCTTGCATATGGACCCATCAGATGGTGTACTAATTTTCTTTTTGTCATGTTTGAAGAACAAAATCATCTTTCAGGCAGGAGGTGGAGGAGCATGCATCAGCTCGAGAAGGCCGGTATATCAGCTAGGAACTGAAAATGCCAATCCTGGAGACATTTGTTGCTGCGCTGCATGACGTCCAGTATATCAGCTTGGCTGCTGGTTGTTTTGTTTGCAGCCACGGCAACGGCGGTGAGATGGTTATAAGGAGTAAAACGTACTATGCGGTTCAAGGATTTTGTCACCTGCTCTGTTTGTAGAAAGGAGCCAAACAGGTTGCTCTGTTTGCAGTGCGCGCACTGCTCTCGTGGTGCAAAAGTATTTTAACACAAAGAAATGGCAATGGTCTGTATCTCTCAATGGTGCAAAAGTATTTGAATTGAACTTCCTCTCTGCATCTCAAGGAAATTTAGTGTGCAGAAAGAATATAACTCAAAAGAACTCATCACTTCGATTAATTCACATAAGATTATCCTTACAAAGGAAAATTGAAAGAAAATCGAAAACCATTAGAGCTTTAAAACTCGCTGAATAAGTAAATTTTTCACACTTTGATTATTGCGGCCTAATCGAATGGCGCCGCGGCAGAGTCGTCCGTCCGTCCCGGTCAGTAGACGTACTCGACGCGGCACAGCTTGGAGGACGACCCCGACCAGGGCACGTTGACGGTGACCATGCCGTCCTTGTACGCGAACTCGGCCTCCTCGCCGTTGACCCTGCAGAGCTTGGGCTTGGCCGACGAGTACGCCACCATCTCGCCCGCGCCCTTCACGCCCACCTCGGCCGTCACGTTTCCCGCCGCGTCTTCCTTGACCTCGAAGGCCTGCACGGCGCCGGCGGTGTTGAGCATGTTGGCGAGCCCGATGGGCGCGAACCTGACGGCCTTCCCGACGACGCGCACGGGCGCGACGACGAGGAGCTCGTAGGTGAAGGGCTTGAGCGTGAGGTCCACGCCGTCGTCGCGGCGCAGCAGCCGCAGCTCCCTGGCCTCGACCATGTACACGGCGAACTCGTCGACGCCCTCGACGTCCACGCCGCTCTTCTTCCACTCGACGTCGGCCGGCGAGGCGCGCGCGGCGAGGGGCACGGAGCACTCGGCGAAGCACTTGTTGCGGCGTGCCTCGGGGCTCCACCCGCCGCCCTGGCAGTTGAATGCGCCGACGACGCCGGCGAAGCGGTTGACGTTCCAGATCTTGAGCACGGTGGCGCCGTCGTGGAGCGGGTCGCGGAAGAGGCAGTCGCGCGTGGGCAGCGCGTACGCCTCGCACCGGAGGATGGTGCCGTCGGGGAGCGCCAGGCAGCGGAGGAGGTCGAAGTCGTGCTGGCCCACGGCGTCGCTGACGTAGACGGGCCCGCCGGAGATGGCGCGGGAGGCGGCGTGGAAGGCGGCGCAGGGGTGCGTGGACTGGAACATGTCCCAGTCCGGGTGGATGAAGTTGCCCATCCACAGGGAGTTGTAGGCGCAGTGCACCATGTGGCACCCCTGCAGCCAGAAGGTGCCGTTCGGGTCGCCGGACGGGTCCGTGCACCAGAAGTCGTCGCCCACGCGGCCCAGCGCCACCGCCTCCGTGCCCAGCAGCATGAAGTCGTTGCAGTGCTCCATGCTCGCGATCACGCCGTTGCCGCCGAAGTGGCGGCGCACCGACGCCGTCAGCCCGGAGAAGTAGGACTTGGCGAGCTCCACGCGACCGCCGTACTCCTCGCACAGCATCTCAAGCAACTGCAAAGCACAATTCGTTTGTCAGTCCCACATGTTACTACTACCGTTCATGAATTAAGCAAAAACTAGTAGTATGTTTTTAAGGTCCTGAATAGCACGCACAGTTAGCATTTCTCAGATTAAGGTATGCTCACTGTGCCTCCTACAGTTTATTAGGACATCCCCTGTTGATGAAACCTGAATAGCACGCACAGTTAGATTTCTCAGATTAAGGTTTGCTCACTGTGCCTCCTACAGTTTATTAGGACATCCCCTGTTGATGAAACAGGTCTACATAATTGCATAGCATGTGGATTTCGTGTCTACAATTTTAGTTAACAATCTTCTAGTAGTAGGTTTGCTTTATTTCCCTCCTTTCAGAAATTTAAGACCTTGATGTTAAGAGCCACGATGAACCACTAGAACACATGCTTTATTGCACTAATAAATTATGGAGAGAGAAACTAGATATCACTAGGTCCTAAAAATTTCCAAATCTCACGGTCCACGGTACCACCAGAAGGTTGGGTTGAACCGGAATCTTCTACTCGGCGGCCTGGCCCACTGGTTAACTAGGATTATCCAAAAACGAACCCAAATTATTTTCCACTTTTGCCCCCTCGTTGGTTCCCGTCCTCTCGGGCGCGTCCGGACTCTTGGAACCGGGATCCCGAACCAAGACATGGGGGCATTCCCAAGCCAAAATTAACCCAAAAATAATAAAATTCTGTAAAAGATTTAGCGAAAATCAGTAGTAACAAGACTTACGTGGATGACGTCCACCTTGACGCCGTCGATGCCGGATGCCTTGAGGTGGGAGTGCAGCCCCTCATAGAGCTCGTGCGCGCGCTTGGGGTCCACAAGCCCGACGCCATTGTTGACGATCTTGTCGACGGCGAGGTCCTCCATGGTGCGCTGCAGCCCGGGGGAGAGCTTGGGCTTCACGACCTTGGCCGGCGGCAGGCCCGGCGCGCCGGGGCGCAGGCCGCCCCAGTACCCGCAGAGCGCGTGCCACACGTACACTGCTCGACGGTCGGGAACGCGGCCTTCATCTCCCGCACGAACGCGCCCATCCCGCCGCTCTTGTACTCCCTGAACTTGTGGTTCTCCTGGAACTTGATGAGCCGGCACGGCATCTGCTCGCCGGCGGAGGTGCGGTTCATGCCCTCGGCGCCGCTGGCCGGGTCGTCCTCGTCGTGGCAGATGGACTGCCAGCCGTCGTCGATGAGGACGAGGCCCGGCGGGCAGCCGCCGTCGGCGAGGCGCCGCACGCCCTCCCACACGCCCTCCGGGTGCACCTTGAGGTAGAAGGCGTCCCACGTGCACCACCCGAACTTGTCCACGATCGGTGGCGGCGTCTTCTCCTCCATGAGGCGGAACGTGCCCAGGTGGGCGCGCACCACCTTCACGGCGTCCTTCACCAGCTCGAACGGGTCGTCGCCGGCGTGCAGGTACAGCGCGCTCCGGAACGCGGAGGCGGTCACAGCCGACGACCCGCTCTCCACGCACAGGTCCACGTAGTCGTCCACCTTGCCGGCCTCGAGGCAGGCGCGGAACGAGCCCTCGATGATGGGGAGGAGGAGCACGTACGGCCGGCCGCCGGCCTGCTCCGACGACCGGTCGAGCACCATCATCTGCGTTTCGTTCTCCACGTCCCGGCCGCGGTCGCCCACCCAGTGGGTCGTCCACCACACCTTGAACCGGAAGATGCTCATGAACCGGGTGTCGCGGAGCTGGCCCACGGGGACCACGTGCCGGCTCTTGGCCGCCGCCGCATCGAAGCCGAGGAAGCTGCCGCCGCCCGCGGCGCCGGAGACGAGCGTCGACGCCGGGGTGAGGCGGATGTTGGCGGGAACGTCGAGCAGGAACGGGTGGCCGTCCACGGCGAGGTTCTTGCCCTTGAGGGTGAACCGCGACGGCTTGAACCCCTCGACGGCGGCGACCGCGTCGCCGAGGAGGTCGGCCCTGGCCTTGCTCAGGTTGGGAGCCATGGGTGGTGTCACCGGCCGGCTTGGTTCGAACTGGAGGCTTTGAGAGAAGCGGCGAGTGTTCTTCTGTCTTCTCTGCGTATGCTCTGCTTTGTGCTTTGCCTGGTGCTTAGGCTTCTGCTTTGCCGAAGCAATGGTGGCCAATTGGCGCTCAATTTATAGACCTCGTGTGTGTGCCCCACTAAGGAAGGCACCGTCCAATGGGAAATTGTTTTGGTAAGTTTTTTCCCCCTGGCCATTCTTGAAAACAAACAGTAACGTTCACCGACCTAATTGCGAATGGCGGAAGCTTCGCACGCTAATTATTACGCCCCCTATAGTAGGCTATTTTCCTTGCGTCTGATTGTCAATCCGCGAATTATCTGCTTCAGATTTTTCTTTAATGAGATTAAATTGCCGCTTGTGGCGGTCATTACTTTATCCATGCTGCTGATTGTTCATCCAAAAATGCTGACATTACTTGTGGCAGTCATTACTTGACGACTAATGCTCTAATTATCAGCATTATTTGGACGACTAATGCACTAATTATCAGTACTTTGTGGGAATCTTGTAAATTTTTCTATAGACATAGCATTACTTCGCGAATTAACCGCTTCAGATTTCTTTTTCGATCAATTAGCGATAGCGGTTGTGTGGTTGTGTAATGACCGAGATTTTTGGTAGCATGGACGGTGTTGCAGGGAATGCCATCTCTCACGGCAGATTGGTGCTATCCTTGTGAGATCTTGTTGTGTAATTACGGCCCAGAATCCCCTAGCCTCGTATCACGCTCTATCTGATACTACGATGATTTGGTTGCCATGAGTCTGACGCCGGGGATAACCGACCTCTGTTTCCAAATTTCGAAACGTGACGTCTTTACAGATTTGAAATTTGCTGAGCGACACCGCCACATCCCAGATAGGGCCGGTGCTCATCAGGTCAGCTCTGGTAGTATTGTGAGCTGGTCTCCGTTCTCCAGGCACCTCTTGTCTGATCGAGAGCGTGCGTCCAGCTTTGCTCGCTCGCGTGCGGTGCGTGCTTCACACTGACCGAGCGATGCCGGTGAGCACGTGTCGCGCTCCCAGGCGTTAATCGCGTCGCCGGCCTCCTCTGGCCTCGGCAATCGATATACGTTAAAAATACGCTTTGAGGCTTGTATTTTGCGCAAACCCAAATTGGATCGCGGACCACCAAACCCCGTCTCCAGGTTTTTCCAGAAGAGCCTCTCCCGGCCACAATATTCTGGACGGATTCAGGGAGACGTGGGCCCGCGGGCGGCTGACGTGTCCCACTCGAGGTCGCCAAATTTCGTTTATTTTATAATTTTAATATTTTTTCAACTGAATCCGGTTGCACTTTGTTTGACCAATCGAGGTTTGCCGCGTTTGCTAGATGTGCGCTCATTATTACCACGTTTCTTCACATATTACAGTCTACAGACCAGTATTGGTGCTGGGCTTTTGACTATAGATGAGCCAAAGGACAATGGAGCGTTTCTATATATTCTTTCGTCAGAAGAAGCATTTTCTTCAGGTTACTTTTGGGCACCGGCCAACCGGCGGAAGAAGCCGCGGCGCAAGGCAGCAGCCGAGAAAGGATCTGGTGCTCCCGCCTCTTGTGGTGCTATCGTGCTCCCACGTACTATAATACTCAAAACATGTAACCAAAAATCGCAACAAAAATATGAATGGATAGCTCATGCAACGATCTACAATTTATATTTTTGATTGAGGTGCAACCGAAGCTCGTGCAAGAAGATACAAAAAAGAGAAATCAGACTGTGAATAGTGCGGGTTGCAACTGTTTATCAAGAACCCGCAACCCGTTACTATTCAACGTCTGATTTCTCTTTTTTTTATCTTCTTGTACGAGCTTCGGTTGCACCTCAACCAAAAATATGAATTGTAGTCGTTGCATGAGCTATCCATTCATATTTTTATTGCAATTTTTAGTTGCATGTTTTAGGTGCTACAGTGTGTAGGAGCACGATAGCACACATGAGGCGGGAGCACCAGAGTTGCTCTCGGCAGCAGCCAGCAGGTGCCTTGCCGCCCAGACCCCGGCCGGAGCCCGGGCTCGCCGGCCACGTCCACCGGGAGACGATCGTCGTTATCGTCTTATCGGTCGAGAGCTGTCAGTGCACAGAGCGGACACGCGCGTACGTACGCAGAGAGCTTTTCAACGACCATCAACGTTACGTGGCGACGAGCCAGTATATGGGCGATCCATCCGTTGATGTGCCTACTCGACAGATGAGGCAGCACCTGGAGCCCTGGTCGGTCGGTTGGTGAGCCGTCGTTAAAACAGTTAGTAGTACTCGCGGTGATCCAACTAACCCGTTTTTTTAGGCACGCAACCGGTGTCGGGGCCTATCGCGTGACGACATTTGACGAGCGGCTCGATCAGGGCGGTCGCCGGGATGGCTTGGCCGGTGCTGTGGGAGCCAAACACGACAGCACGGGACGGACGTCGCGCGCCGAGTCAAGTGACCAATCGGAAGCGTACGTGCAGGGTGAGGGTGGCTCGTCCTGGAGCGCCCGAGCGAGCAACGCCGTGCGTGCGCGACCGAAACCGTGTGCTTTACCTTTGGTAGTACTGTATTTTTTCTTTTAACACGCACCGACTGCCTCGGTCGATCACAGCGACTCGTACCAACACAACTAGGAAAATACTACTAAAGTAGCAAAGTTGTCGCGCAGCAGTTATTTTGCACAGTCAATACCCTATCCAGAACGGTGCCACGGCGGCATAACCGGACCGGATAAGTGGGACCCGGCGGGGCCTCACTTCGGCCGTGTGGCACGTTCGACGCCCGGGCTGTGCGCGGGCGGCTCTGCGCGTACGAGCGCGGCGGCCGGTGGCCCGCGTCCTCCGGCGAAGCTCCCCGGCCGGCCGGTCGCTCTCATGGCCGGTGGGGATGGACACGTGATGCATGGTTACTTATGTGCATGCCTTGCCAACAAAGTCATGCGGCGTCGTGCAGGCCGGGACATCTGGGCGCGAGGGAGGGCCGCCACTTGCCACGTCGATCGTCGACCGGACGGAAGCGTCTAGCAAAGGCTAGGGGACGGCCGCACGCGCGCACGACACGATCGTCGAGAGAAGCCGTATGGTTTGGGGTGGGGCACGGTCGAGGTGGCGATACCTGAAGCTCGGCCGTGGCAAGGTACTCCTACGCGTGACATGCATGGGCGTCGGTCCAGAGAGTTGTATATGTACGTACATGGAATACGATGGCCACGCCTCACACCTGCGCATGTACACACCATGCAAGGACCAATTAAGCGGATGATACATGTAGCGAACTGTCAACCGTTTATTTGGTCGTTACCTATCCCTCTTTATTCTCTTTGACGACGATCCGTTCTTGCCGAGGTATCATAATCAGGCCCATTCGTGTACTGATTCTAACGCTTGCTTGCAGCATTTCCTGCCACAAAATTAAGAGGATGATATTGGCATAGGAGTACTAGGTACTGCTTGCTGTATTGGCCAGTGGACACACATCTATCGCATTAAACAACCAGAAATGACGCGGTGGCCCCCTACAGTGGGGGTGAAGGACGGCGTCGTCGGGAAAAAAATTATATGCGGACCGTCCGCAAACGCTCTCTGTGCGGCCCCGTTCCCGATGTTGACGCGTGGACAGCTGGGGGGCATCCAAGGGAGAAGCGATCGCATCCTTCCGCAAGGCTTTTGGCTCGCAAGATCGGCTTCGGTCGTTCGGCTATAGTTAAACACACAGGCCACACGGCCGCGAGCTCCAAAGAACAGATGAATTCGTCGGGATGGGACTACGGGAGTCCAGGAGTCCTTGCATCTAGGGCCGCAGCGGAGCGTTTGCGGACGATTGTCCTGCACGGTAACGGCTGCAGCTGCGGAGCCTGGCAAGGCCGCTTCGTCGACCTCCGCGAGCACACACGCACCGGCGTCAATGCCGCCCCATCACGAAGTCCGCTGGCGGCGCACACCGGCCGTGGCTGCAGCAGGCAAATGGCACCTGCGCGGCTCCAGGTCCTCCTCCCGACTTGCAAGAATTCCCCGCTCATCATCCTCAATGCATGCTGCCGAGCTGAAATGGCTCCTTAGAGCGAGCTCCACACCATGATCGACGAGGTTAGCCTCCACACCATGATGGAGGCCGCCGAACCGTTCCCCACCCCAGCTACAGTGAAGAGCGGGCGATAAGGGCGATTCGGCGGCGACTCCGGCCCGGCGGCGGCTCCCTCTGCTCTCCCGTCCCTCCGGTGGCCCGTAGGGCTTCCGAGGGCCGGGAGATCGGCGGGGTTGCCGTCCGGCTCTTCTCCTAGGTTTAGGTGTCTAGTAGTTTAGGTTTTGTCCCTAGGGTTAGGGTTAGGTCTCCGGTATCGTCCTCGGTGATGGTGCTCGGAGTTTGTGTCTCCCTCGGCGGATCCGGTGGCGGCGAGGTCGTCGACGGCTTCGTCTGCACTGGTAAGTCCTTGTGGTGTTCTGTCTGCTTCCGGTCCTTTTGCGAAAGGGTGGAGGTTGCTGTGCTTCCATTCGTCGCCGGTGTTGGTGATGGTGGAGGTCTTGTCCGAGATGTCGGCTTCAAGTTTTGTTGTCGATTTCTTCGGCCTTTTGCGGATTCTTGCTGCTGGTCTTCGTTGGTGGTCTCCTCGTTCTTCTTCCGTCTTCTGATGTCGTCGCGATGGCCGGCTTAGCACCATCTTCGTTCGAATCCAATCGGCTTCATCAACAACGCGTTTGGTCGCGAGCTTGGAGCGAGGAGGAGCCTGGAGATCGCCGTCGTAGAGCCGGTGGTGAGGATCTGGTGTTTCGGGAGGCTTCGAGAGTAGAGGGACTTTTTGTAATTTCCTTTTCTTTCGAGGTCCTTTCTGTAAAAGTGCCCAGGGGGCTCTCTGTAAAAGGTGTGGGGTGTACTGTTCCACAGTTTAATATAATTCCCACCCCTTTCGCCAAAAAAAAACAGGAAATATAAAAAGCAGCAGGCTAGCGGATGAAGAGCCAATCCGAGGCTGCTAAAGGATGGGAGCCGAATTGAGCCACGCCGTGAAAGAGCCGAGCCGTGTGGAAGCATGCGGTGCTACTCCCTTGGATGCCCCCACGATGGCCACGCGTCAACCATCGGAGCGGGGCCGCAAGATGAGCGTTTGCGGACCATCCGCACAGAATTTTCTTCCGCGTCGTCGTCGGTCGATCCTCCTAAGAATATCATTGCTATCAAGCTTTTGCATATTGGGACGCTGACGCCCCCACGGGAAAAGGCCGGTTCATTTCTGATGAGAAATCAAGCAGACCATATCATGAATTCGTGATTAGTGAGCGCCGAATTGTACATGAGATTTGTTAGTTCCCAAGTGACTGCGATTTCGTATATCTCTCAATCACTTTTTGAAATAATGAAAACTGGAACAATTAGTTCTTAGATGAAACAATTTTGTTCGCGTGAAGGGTTCTCATAAATATACTCATGGTATCCACGCATCTTGGAGCTGCTTGATGGATCCACGTTTTGGAACCTCGCACAGCAATCGCTGTCATACACAGAATGATATCGTGGCGAAGGACGTCCATTATCGGCGGTGCCCGTGTCCAGTGGACGTACGAAACGGCTGGAGATGCGCGGCGTATACACAGAATGTCTCTTTGCCTAAAGTTGAAAGTGCAACATCACAAAAGTGATATTCATCTTGATCCATATGCATGACTAGCTAGGCCGTATACACGCCACGTATCGTCAAAGAACACCGTCATTCCGTAGTGGAGTGTGTTCCTCTGCGGCCGGACTTTCGAGAAAAAAGAAAAACAAGAAAGAAAGATCCTTTGCCGGACGCACCGGAGTGGAGGGGAGCATCAGAGGCGCCGCCGCCCCCGGCATATGAGAAGCAACAAGAATCAGATGCACGAGTCGCGTGCGTGTCCCTACGAATTGACGCCGCAATACATTGTAGTACTTACGTAGTACGTGCCCGTCTAATTGACGCCAGCTATAGTGCACGACTGACTGACGATCGAGAACGAAAAGGTTGCACTCGCACTCCGATAGTCCGATCGACCAGCAGCTAGCGAGGAGTAACAGCGAGCATTTTGGCTGCATCGATCCATTCCCGCGAGACCATGCACGCACGCCCGCCCGCTGATGCGATCCGCCGCTGCACGCCCGCTGATGCGATCCGCTCGCTCGTACGAGTACCACATGACTCACGGAGATTATAATTTTTGCATTGACATCTCGCGTCAACCGCCCGGCGACTCTGCAGAAATTGGTGGCGGGGAACCCGCCAGGACCACAGGAGCGGGAGTGGCGTAGATTATCGAGCGAGCGGTGCAAAAGGCCAGTCGAATCGTAGCGGTGGTGCGGCCTCGTACCAGGTAGGTCTAGAACGCTCTCGAGAGTCGAGACTCGATCAGAGACCTGGCCGGACGTGCACCTCGATCGACCTCCTACGCTCCAGAAGCTCCTGGACGCCAGATAGACAGGGACAGCTCGACCCTCCATCCGTGTTTGACCGTTGCAAAAAAATACTTCCTCCGTTTTTCAATATTTGACTTTTGACCTACTATGCACATTTTGACCTTTTAATAACTTCTAAATACTTAGTTACATAAGTACACTTATGATTAATAGATGGGAGTAATATTTAGTAACATAAATATTTATGAGAGTTTAATTATGTATTAATGAAAAAATAATGGTCAAAGTTGAAACAGTAAAAGTCAACACTGACAGTTATTAAAAAAGGAGGAAGTACAGTAGGAGATCGACCTCCTGCAAAGGGAACCACTCCCTCCGTATCAGTTTACTTGACATTCTAGTCTTATCTAGTTTTTCTAAAATAATTGTCATTCTCACTTCTCAATGCATCTTTATCTCTTTCAATACACCTCTACCTCTATCTTTTTTTTTTGTTTCTGCGTACTTATCTTTACCAACTTTTCTTAATCTCCGTGCTGAGTTAAAATTATAATTATTTTGAGACGGAGGGAGTCTGCCACGGAGCCCGTGCGTGCATGCGCTGTTGAACGGAGCCCGCTCACGCACTGCACGTCTGCACCCATGCGCCGCCCGTCGATCGCCGGCGAGCCCATCCGCCGCGCCAACGCATGCGTACGTGTGCGCCTCTACTCGTCATGGTCGATTCCACACGCCCTGCTTCGGCAGCGTACGCGAGTGAGAGGTCGCTCGATCGAATACTAGTAGCGATCCAGTTGCGTTGGGTATGGGAGACGGCATGCATCGGTGGGACGCGCACGGTGTACCCTGTCTCTGAGGGAACTGGAGATCGTTCGTTACGGCGGACCAACGCGCGTGCGCCGAAAAACCAATAGCAAGGAGGGCATCTGGCAGCTACCACACGACGTCCACGATCGAGTTTTCTCCTTCCCAGCGTACCGAGTGTTGAATTTCCAGGCAAGCGAAGAAAATTGAGCATATGCATCCTGCGTCCGGTAGATTCTAACACTCTGCACTCCCTTGTTTTTTTGGGCGCTCTGTTCTTTCAGCAGAGGAACGGAAGAGGAGGGTAAAGCATAGCATAGAACGTACAGTTGGTGGAAGAAAATCTCCATTCCCCCACTCCTGAATTTTGTGCTGAGACGTATGATAAGTCTGTGGCATAAGTATTCCAAGAACCCAAAATTTATGTGGGCTTTGGATTTTGGAAGATCTCGTTTGCATCTTCACGTATGACGAATGCTTCTTCTTCACTCGCCCAAACACCAAACTTATGGTTTGCAACACGTACAGGCAGGCCAGGGAAGGCTGAAAGCTAATCAGACCCAAACACTTGAAGGCCCATTGAACTCGACTTTGAAGCCCGACTGACTACTCATAACAAATGGAAATGGGCTAGGCTTACCCTTCTACACCGGCCCATCAAACCACTCCGACGGCGGCGAGGCACCCGGAAGCGGCGAGGTGGTCGTATCTTGCCCGGCGAGCGGCGGCGATGGACGAAGGCGGTGGCGACGCCGCGGCGGAGGGCGGCGGCTTCGAGTGGGACGCCGACTCCCAGCTCTACTACCACGCCAGGTCCGCGTCGTGACCCTAACCGTTTCGTTTCGTCGCTCTGCAATTCCGTAGATTGGGCGTCGCTGACGGTCGATGCTCCGGTCCGTGGTGTGCGGAATTTCATGTGTTTTGGGCGTCGGAGATAGCGCGTACTAGCATGTCCTATGGCCTGGAAATTTTGTATATTGGAGAGTTTTTTTTTTGGGGGTGGGGGGGGGGGGGGGGGGGGGGGGGGCTGGGATGAACATAGATTTTTTTTTTCCTTTGCTCCGTTCACACGGATTGGAAGAACATCTGACATCGAGAGTCTGTTGGTTCTGTGTTTAGCACCGTTCTATTTATCATATGGAGTGTGCTTTAAGGTATAATCATAACCTCCTAGGTGGCCTTTTTGACCAAGCAAATGCAATTATCCTTCTATCAATTTCATGGTATATGTAAGGGCATGGTGATAATCAATGTAATGTGATACTAGTGTGGTCATCTCCTTCTTACTTGTGTGACACTTGGGTTCCCGCCGAATACTGCACATGAAGAGTTCTATTACTTAGCCGAGCTCTCTTTCTTCATTTCCTTATATCGACCAGACTTCTGCATAAGATAAAATTAAGGATACAGAAGACCTTATCTGTCTAAGACACTTAATACTTCCTTTTCAGTTCAGCAGATTGTGCTTTTTTTTCATTCAGCTTAATATAATCAGTACCATTGTTAATGCTATGTTCTCAAAGATGCTTTGATACTTACTTGAATGTATCATTTCCAGTACTGGTTTTTACCACGACCCCGTCGCTGGATGGTACTACAGCAGCAGAGATGGCCAGTATTACATCTATGAGAATGGAAATTACATGCCATTGATGACAGATCTGGTAATTAGGACCTAAACTCTTCCAGATTTCTAGCTTACTGTTGTCTCATGTTACTTTTACACTCCTACATCCTTTTTTCCCCAGGGCACTGACCCCAAAGCCCAACATCCTTGTGATGAAGGCGACCAAGATGTCCTGGAATGCTCTTGTATGTGTCATTACTCAAAATTTCTGCAAATTTAGAAGTCGCTCATAGTCTGAATATCTTGCTTCACCTTGTTTTTGTGTCTGTTAATTTTGAGAACATGTAACCTATAAATTCAAACTACTCAGTATTGACATAGCAATACTAAAATTTGTGATAAAAGGGTCCGGAAATATGTATGACTTTGGTTCCTCTGATACAAGAGGTGTAAGGGAGGTTTGGTCCTGATTAACAGGACGAATGGGGTGTGTCTAAATCACCTTGGTTGAAGGAAAAGTCATTGGAAATAATGCGATTGTTTTTCATCTTTAGTAGCAGGGCAGCAACCAGCTATACCTGACAATGAGAATGAAACACTGGGACCGCCATCAGAATGGTTTCATTTATAAACATCGCTTTTCTTTGATAATTTTTTCCGTGCATTTTTGGATTTTCTTTTTCGCTAAGCTTTCTTCCCCCTTTTTCCACAGGATGGAGGAAACACTGATCAATTTGTATTTGTCGGGCTACAAAAATATAGAGGTCAATGCTGAAAACTCACTAGCAAACCAATGCTCAAATGGTTAGTATGAATTTTCATCCTGTTTTGTTATATTGTGAGGAATGAAGTTTGTACCATCAGTCCTAATGAACTTATGATCACCAGAGGAAGACAGAAATGAGACAGTTGGCAACTTGTCCTCGGACAATGCATCCTCTTCAAATGATGCTACATTACCACAAAATGAAGATGAAATGGAAACTAAGAATTCCACTGCTGTGCACGAAACTTTGGGTGAAGGTGAGGGACCACTCTATTACTGCCTTCATTCTCTTATGTATTGACTTGACATTGAGTACCCATCAATCTTATAGCAAGCCCTGGGATCTGATACATATCATATTAGTCGTGATTATGTGTTTATAATTTCGTCCTTGACCACCTTGACCATGCCTGGTCTGACTAATGGTTATGTTTCATACTTCCCCAGAGGAAGAGAAATGGCTCTCTCAGTATGGTCAAGTGGAGAGAGTAAATGATGAGATACCATTGCTTCCAACTATTGATCTGTGGGATTGGGATATGGTCCAAGAACCTGTTAGCAAAGGTCAGCCCGTGGCTAGGCTTGTGGGATGCTTATCTAGAGGTTCTAGCAAGCTTCATCCTTCTCTGCCTGCTCGTGGTGGTCTTCTAAGGACTGCTCCTGTGCGTGAAGTTCATCTTGACCTCGTACGTGTTTCAACAGGTAATACTGTATAGGTTCCACAAATAGGACATGCTATTCAATTTGTTGAAAATAATGCCAACAAACTGTTTGCTTTGAAGCAGCTGAGGCTTGAATTATCCTTTTTACCCCTGACCTTGAGAAGAGCATATTTTTCAGAGAGCTCCAGTTTCTTTCTGGTGTACAACTTTTACGCCTGATAATGCTGTATTGCTTGCAATTACTCACTTGTCTTATTACCAGGGAAGCTGTACAGGCTAAGGAATCCTTGCCGAAAATACTTAACCTCTTTGTCCACATATGATTCATCCAACCCAACAAAAGACTGGGGTTTCCTGATATATATGCAAACCATGATATTGATTTGCACAAGCAGCCAATTGCACAGTGTCAATCTGAAGTTACTGATGAAGCTTCTGTTGAAAGAGGTATCTCAACTGCTAGCGGCAAGGTAAGTTAGGATTACTAATTTTGATCATAGTCATTTGCTAATGTAGAATCAAACTGTTAGCAAACGTTTGTTGGCTTGACAATGAACCCAGATTTAGACTTTATATGCACTTATAGAACCTATTTTTCATGACATTTCGTGATGAATTGGATATGATCTAAATTAATAGTAAAAAAGTTAGAACCTAAAAAAAAGGGGAAAAAACTAGACGGATCATGGATGCTTTTCTGCCCACTACTACTTACATAACATGATGGCTTAATGAATAAGACATAAGGCCCAGATAAACACGACGTGAACTGTATAGACAGCGAATTATTTTCTCTTCACTAGACATTTCCGTACATATTGGTGTGATACCAGTAGCTTTTTCAACTCTTGCCTTACAATACTTCATATTGAAATATTATTTTCGTGTGTGCATCATGTCCTAATTTGCCAATTCTGTGCTGCAATCCATGTGCAGTATAAATTTTGCATGACCCATGTTGTGAACATCTTAAGGCACTCCATTGAAGTGTATATCTTGTTGATACTTTTGTCTATAAATGAAAAGCTGCCATTTTTGTTGGACATAATAGCACAGATGAATCTTCAAGTTACCCGAAAAGTGCTTTGAATCTATAACTCTTTTAAGTACCATACGTTCCTGTGGTTCGCTAAACTTCTTACTGTTGCATCAAAATGCATGAACAATGTTAGATTAGTTCATGTCCATTTGATATTTTCTCAGAAAGTAGCATAGCATTAGTGTGTGGCTATGTCTCACCTATAAATGGCGATCATAAAAGCATCAGTATTAAGGTTCTTGACATCAGCAGAATCATTTTGAGAATCTTGTTATACTTTAGGAGCACAAGACAAAAGCTTACAGGGACAGAGCTGCCGAGCGAAGGAATCTACATGGTGGCTTAGGGATAGGACCTGGACAAAAGCGAAGTAACATATTCGATTCTGATGAATACGAGGAATCAAGTGGGGACATGGATCCAATGGAATTGGTGGATATGAATTTCCGTTCCAGTGGTTTGCATTCTGCCAAGAGAATCATGGAGAGCATGGGCTGGAAAGAGGTATGTGTCTATCTATCTATTGTTTCTGCATTTGTTGGACTTGCTCAACGCGTTTGCATTCTGGAATACTGGGTAATAATACCCTTGATATATTTGCAGTACATTGATGAAGAACTAAATATATATTATGTTTTGCTGACATACCAAGTCTCTCAAATCTTTATCCTGGGGGTAGCTAGTCAAGTATAGTAGTCCCTCTTTCTTTTTTGGACAAGGTGCTTAGTTCAAATTTGTCTGAAGCATCTTGTCCTAAGGTAGTACTGTTCCCTCTCTCTCTGTGCAAATACCAAACCCCTTCTAACTAGGTGTCTGTTGTGTTTCTTAATATATTTTCAATGAACCAAGAGGCATGGGAAATTAAGAACCAATACTTTTGTTTTGTGAAGGATGGAACAACAAGAACAAAATTTAGTAGATTTCTATTTTTCAGAATAAGTATGTGAATTTGCATTTATTTTTTTATTTCATCTTCTCAACTGTGCTAGGGAGAGGCCCTTGGGAAAAGCGGAAAGGGTCTTGTGGAACCTATACAGCCTATCATCAACAAACATGGTGCTGGTTTGGGATGGAATCAAACCCGCTAAGATATTTATATCTCTGATGCTATGGTGATTCCTGCCTAGGCGCTGTGCCCTCAGAGGTAAATGTTTAGTTATTGTGCCATAGGGTGAGGAGTGAATGGGATCAAAATTGCACAATCCTTCGGTTTTTGCTACTCCTTTAATTTGCATTTTGCAACTGTTTAGTACAATTTACCACCCGAGACATAGAAATTTCTAAACTATAAACTCTTATGCACATCTTTTAAGTACATGCACAATAAATTGCCTAATTGATATCATTGATCCAGGTATAACTTCTTCAGCGGAAGAGTTGTGTATCTGACTTGTGGTCCTTGCTGTACAGTGGTCCTTCGAGGACAGCATATTTACTTACTTGAAGTTATTCGTGCATAAATACATTTGGTTGGGAAATTCATTGGTGGCCTGGGGTATCCACACCCCCACTATCGAAAATGTGATAATTTGACATGTTGCATTTTTTACAAAACATCATAAAACTCGTAAGTGTTGCCCTAATTGAGTTACTCAAACCTACAGAACATCATTTTCGAAATCATCTTTGATATTCAGATTCAAAAAAATGCAAGTGGTACTGTTTGTAGATGATGAACATAGATTGATTCTTTTCCATTTTGTTTCTCGACATAGGATGGATTCGATGTTGAAATTTTGACATACCTAATTAAGTTCATGCGTACTACACATTGTTCTTAGACAATTTTGTTTAAACATTGCAATATGCAAAAATTGTTAACGGGGACGCGGGAACCCCTTCACACAAATCCGCACTCAGGTAGTTATTATTGGATCTACGAGAGATTCTGTTATAGAACAGAGGAATATCTTTATTGACAACAATATCGAAGAAACAAGCTAAATTCATCTCAGTTTTGTCTGTTTTGGGGACTTAGCAAACTGTTGAAGAAACTGCAATTACTCTAGCATTGTGGTAATGTAAGCACTACCATGCTTTTTTGATGGGTTTTCCTTTCCTCCCTAGCTATGCAATCGCTGCAATTTGGCGTTGCATTCAAATTATACTAAATACTGGCACATGTGGTAATATTCCCTATTCTTAGCGTCTAGACAACATAAGCTTCATGGTGCCTTTGAGTGAGCGTTCTTATATCATTCTGTTCTAGATTGTTTTTATATTTATTGTTTGAGGTGGGAGGTGACAAATAATTATTATTTGCGCAACTCTTTGCACCTGTTTATATATCTGCCTGTAGGCAAAATGGTATAAGCTTGGTTCATTAATCGTGAGTTTCAGGTTTAGTTTGCAGTGCAGTTCGTCTCGATTACTATCCAGTGGATATTACAATAAAATTGTTTTAGAATTAGAAAACTGTACCTTCTTAGATTTGAGCTTCACCATCTTACTCGATGCCATTTGTCCAAGACACCTTCCTTTTACAACACATGCGGTGTGTAAGACAGCCCCCCAGACATTTTGCAAGAAGACTTTGCACATGTCGAGAGAAAACACCTGTCCCACCCTTACACCATTGCACCGTGGCTCGTGTGAGACGACCAACGACCTGGGCCGGGCAGTGGGACAGACGAGTGGATTCTTTTAACCCGAAACCTGAGGAGTGCTACTAACTCAGCTAGAGGCCCGTTGCAATGGGACATTAGTATGACGACTGTGTTCTTAAAATCAATGTAGCACTGCGTTAAGCTTTGTAAAATGCTGGAGAGGAACTTTTTTTTTTATGTCCCTTGCCCCAGCATTAAGTTTACCAGAGCAGTCATTATGCACTTCCTGCTTGTCAATTACTAATACCTTTGATTAGCAAATCTCTTCCAGCACTTTACATATAATGAAAAGTAAAGCTACTCTTTCTCGGTAGTGATTAAGAATCAGAAAAAACAGTGGAAGGATGGAACTGCTGACTGCGAGCAAGTAAGGTACATATACTGCTGCATATGATAAAAAGCGATGAGATCACGAAGAAAAGGGAGGAAGAAGGTGGTTAGGAGTACTATTCTATTGTACTTTTGGTCTAATTGCTTTTTAGGGCGGAAAGACAAAGGACCCAATTCCACCACCCTCAAAACCCGGGCTCTGCTCCCAAATCCCAATGTTGTTCTCTAGATATCAATATCTTGATGTAATAATCACTGAATATGTTGGTTCATCTGAAAAAATCGACACTCTACACCAACATTATATTCCGTATTTGAACTATTAAAGTTATCCAGTTATCATATGTTCTTAATTTAGCTATATGCAACCGGGAGGAGTAACTTTGCTGCAAAGATTCACCAAGTTTATGTGCCTCTTGTTCCGCTTGCAGGTTCCAGCGCAAACATGAAGCCGTCGGAGACAAGCGTGTTCCCTAAAGAATTGGCATAGCACTGTAAACTCTCTGGTCATCCTTGGCATTTTACTTCTCGGTGTTACTTACATGTATGGTTGTTTGTCTCCCTTTGACATCAGTTGCATACATATTTTTCGTCGCTTTTGCAATTCTTTACTCGTAGGATCTAATTGCCATCACTGAGCGTCCTTTCTTTCTACGTGTAGACCACTGGATGATGTTGTGGATTGACCGAAGCGAAGCCTAATGCTTTCTAATGCACATCATGTTACTTGGTAACGAACAACAATATATAAGTGAATTTTTCTATATAGGTGAATTATTCTTTTGCTACCGATTGCATAATGATCCCTTGAACCTCATTTCTCTGCACAATCCGAACAATGCTCCTTTTTTAACTGCCAAATTTGCCTGACAAGTACCGTTGTAACACGTAACTGTGGAAATTCAATAAAAATGGTGAAAATATTAGGAAATCTAGGGAAATGATGAATGGAGAAAAAAATTAGGACAAAGCATGACAAGGATCGAAATGTTCTGCAAAGTAACTTGTTCATAATATTTTTATTTTTTTTAATATGTAAACGATTTTCATGGTGCTCTAAGAAACATATGAATTTGAGGTACAACGTGTACATTATGATATACTTCCCCTGTTTTTAATATATGATGCTGTTGGTTTTTTTGTTTAATTTTGACCAATAATATATATTTAAGTAATTAGTTACCTAAC
This sequence comes from Eragrostis nindensis, assembly GCA_012490785.1. Classification (NCBI taxonomy): domain Eukaryota; kingdom Viridiplantae; phylum Streptophyta; class Magnoliopsida; order Poales; family Poaceae; genus Eragrostis; species Eragrostis nindensis. Next base: position 794,721 of record JAAXCT010000001.1, on the reverse strand, counting down.
GTGAAATGAATATTCTTAGATCTGTCATGAAAAGAACTTTAAGGTTAATTTATACATTTAGCTATTTGCATAACTATTTATAGATAATATGAATGGTCAAAGTAATGAAAAAGTCAATGGTGTCTCCATTCCAAGATGATGTACAGTTCTTTTTATTTGTTAGCACCTTATTTTTTTCCCCTAAATTCACTTAAGCGAGGACATGTTCTTTCTGGACAATTTTGATGACAACGGAGAGAAGTGCCTTCATATTATGATTTTTTGCTGACAAACAAGAATTATACCATAACAAGTGACAGAACAGAAGTTATACGAAATATTGGAATAATATTGGACGCCTGATTTGTGACACCAACTGCTCTGCCTGTAATGATAACCTCAGTTTTGTTTTGTTTAGCTAGTCCTTACATGTCATTGAACTGTTGCTACAGATATAGTTTAGATTTTTTTTTCCATTTGTATGCGAGTGTGCCTTTTGGGAGCGTCGAAGCACCCAATTGAACAGTCGTCTTAAACAGTAGTCCTGGATTGATTCAGACGCTAATAGTAGTATACCAACAACAAAAGTAGGGCATGATTAGACTGTTAACTGTAACAACCAGTATACGTGTCTTGGGTTTGACTCCCACACGCGTGCATGGAATCTGACCGGCGCGTACACTGCTGCAGCGCGGCCCAGATTGCCTCTGTTGGTTCCCTGGGGAGCTTGCCATGCATCTAACCGTCAACCCGTGTCAAATCACTGAACACTCCCAGCCGTGAAACGACAAGACCTTGTTCGTGTCCTTGCACAAAAGAAAGCCTTCCGACCGCTCTGGTCGAGGAGGGCGCAAGTACCAATCCAACACGATTAATTGGCGTCGAGTTGTTCGTGCCCGGCAAGGGTAAACAACTTGCGATCGAGGGCCCTAGCTCCCAATCCATACCCCATCTTGATGCGAGTCATTGGCCCTTGTTACTGTGTACAAACTCTTTTGAGCCTTCTGGAGAATTGTAACTTTGTGAGTTGGGGTGCTTCTATTCTTTTCATGTGTGTGGTTTTTTGGTCTGCATGCATGGTGATTAAGATGCCTTGGCCACACCATCAAGGCATCAAACGAGTAGTAGGAAATTCCACATCTAGTAGGTTCCCCCACTCTAAGCTTCTTTTGGTTGCATGCTTATAGCTGATGATGTGTGCTTATGGCTAATGCATGTGCAACCTTGCTCTTAATTGCCTGGAGCTAAGACAAATGAAACCTAGGAGGCCCTCGCTCGTGCCTTTAGCCATCCATGTGCCCCTACCACCTCCCACCTCTCATGCCTAGATTCTCTACTTGGTCCCATCTGTGACTGTTTCTTACCGACACCAATTTATCAAAGCAATATTTACTCAATATATCTGTTGCTTGCTAGTTTCCTCCAACATTGATAGTATTTAATTCTTTTACTCATTTTGCTGCTTGTAGATCTGTTGACAGTTTGACATATTGCCTCCTGGATTGCTCTTTGTGTCTGGGAGCTTGTTGATCATCATTCATAAGAATTTTGCAAATATATACCACGAGGACTAGTAACCGTTTTCAGAAATAAATTTATTGTGCTTGTTCTATGTGAAGGAAACATAGAAATAAATTTTTTGTTTCGTTTAAAATGGCAGATACCTTTGGGGAATCAGTACCACAATACTGGGCTTATCTTCAGTTCTAGGTGCTACTACATGATATAGTTTTATTCGGACTCCAGATTTTGTAGGACTACATGTAATTATCCTTTTGAGACCAAGTACACGTCAACCAATTCAGTTTTCTTCTGCTCAATTTGATCTTAGAGAGATTCGCACCAATTCCACAAGTTTTACAAACAAATGGATTGCAGGATTGGCATCATGGAATGGAGAACTGTTTACTTATGCTGTCACGCGGCAAGCAACTCAAGAGTCCACTGTGTCACGTGATCGCTCGATCACTTTTGCTCTTATTTGTATTTGTTATCCGTTCTTCTAACAGGAAAGATCGTATCACGATTCCTTTCATTAAAGATAATTTCAGAGTCTGCAGATCAACTTGTTTCAATAGGTTCACAGTTACTGTTCTTAATTACAGCTGCCAGGTCAAAAATATGCAGATACTATAATTGTTTTGCAGAAAAAGTACGTAGACTAACTGATGGTAGGCAGAACCTGATATTTCTGGTAGATCTACAGCATAATGCAGTGAACTTTGACAGCCAATGTGCATGGGTAAAATCATTAGTCCGTTAACTAATTTTCCCGGACAGCACTTAGCCCTCCACAGCTATCTTTGCTTTCTTTCTCCATCTCCTTTCATCATCCATGTAAAAACGGACCAGCTTTTCACACCTGATGCCAGCTTTGAGCTTCCTGCGTGCTCATGTATCATTGCTAGCACAGTTGCTCTACCAACATACTTGTGAACTAAGCTTACTCACGGTAGTATTTTTTGTGCTGCTAGATAACATTAATTAACTGGGGGGATAAGCTGAATGTTTTACCACTTTTTACAAGTAAAGTTTTCAGAACCTTGCCCCCTTTTGAATGTACGTTACTGTACTATAGCAGTGGTAACTCTGTTGTTCCCTGTGTTAGAAGAACAAGAAAGTTTGCTGTTTTTATGGGATGAAACAACTTACAATGCATGGCATTGCACTGTCCCAAATAGAAGCCCTAATTCCTATGTAAATACTCTGTAAGTTCTACTCATTGGAATTACTATCTTCTACGGGATTAGAGGCGCAGTGTCCTGGTTAATTAGGACTGCTCTTTTACCAATGGGAATTTGGAGTGGGGGGTAGATCTGGATCTCTGAGCCTGTGAGTTTTTCAGTACACTGCTAGCACTTTTAACCGCTGCTGATGGCGGCTTCCTCGCGATTAGCACGAATTACAAGAAAGCGAAGGTAACAACAATATTTTACTGGTGCAGTGGTAGTAACAGCAGTAGATCTCATCTAACCAAGGACATGTGCTGCCCTCCATCAATGGGTTTAGATCTTAACCTTTGTTTAACCTGCAGAGCAGAGCAGACAGGCACTGTAAGAAAGGGCTGTGATTGTTAATTGTTCCTGCATGGAGGAGCTGTGTTCTTCTGCGTGTCATGGTTACCCTAAACCCACCAAGAGGCCAGCTGTTATGTCCTTTTTTTTACTTTGTTTTCTTTACCCCCTTTCACCTTTCAATTCAACTCTTGAGAGATTCTTGCTTCAGCTGCTTGACAACCAGCAACACCACTAATCAAACGTAGGCCTGTTCTTTACGGTTTACATAACAAAAACGAATTGTGAAAACACAAGTCGCCTCAGGATTGCGCAAATAGGTTATTCGATTAGATAAAATGGCCTGTTTGCTTCATTATCCTTTGCTGTGAAAAACATGAGTGGCACAGTAGAATAGACAGAAGAAAATAAGGGTGAGAAAATAGGCCAGTAATTATAGGACCAAGAATTAAGAGGCCTAAGGCTATCTCCAACGGTTGGGGAGACCCATACCCAAACTACATCTCCATTTTCTTCAACATGGCAGCCCAAAAATTCTTCATCTCCAACGGCGAGACGCAACAGCGAGACCCACTTCCCCCGCGCCGCCGCGCCGTGCCGCCGCCCTCGTGCCCGCGCCGGCGCGCCGCGCTCAAGCCCGCGCCGCCGCCCTCGCGCCCCTGTCTTCCTTCTTCCTCCTCTAGACGCCGCGCCGACCCACGCCGAGAGTCGTCTTCCTCCTCCTCGCCCCATCCCGCGCCGGCGCCGCCCCGGTCGATCTCCGCCTCCAACGCCGCTCCGACCAAGTCGAGCTTCAATTGAGCTTGCCCGCGCTCCACTCTCCCTTCCCAAGCCGCTCAATCGCCCCCTTCCTCTCTTCCCCGAGCTCCACCCGAGCAACCATGCCGCCGCCTCCACTCCCCGCCGCCGCTCCCCGCCGCCGCTCAAATGGAACCACAGCACCTAGGGCATCCGATTCCCCTCTCCCTAGCCTCCCTCTTTCCCTTCCCCATGCCGGATTGGAGAGCCCTCGAAGCTTCGTCCATGGCGAACAGAAACAGGGGAAGAGAGAGGAGGAAGGAGTGGAGCGGCGGAGGAGGAGAAGGGGAGCCGGCAAAGGAGGAGAAGAGGAGGCGGGGGCGGGGAGGCGGCGCTGGGTCGAGCTCGGCGAGGAGGCCGGAGAAGGAGGAGGAGGCGTGGGCGACGCGGAGGGCGCGTGTACCGCTTCGAGAAAGAACGGGGAGGGGAGGGAGACGACTGCGAGCGCTGGGTCGCGAGGGCAGGCGACGCAGCACTGCGTCGCGGAGGGGGCGGCGCCGAAATTGGGTGGCTGTTTTGCGTCGTCCGTTGGAGACGATTTTTACCGTTTTTTGACCCATTTTGGGTGTAAGTGAGAATATGAGGATCCCGTTGGAGACAGTCTAAGATTATAGGCAACGGGAGGGAGGTCGTAGCACCTTGCCATGTGTTGATGCCCATCTTATTCTACACGAGCTGTTTACGTTTCCAAGATATTCTCTCCACACTGCGCCGCTTTAGCAGTTGCAAACTTGCAATGCTGCGTGCATGATGGAAGGCTTGCACCGCCAATTCGAAAACTTTTTGGTTGATGACGCTGGGATAAGAATTTGTTCATCGTCCAATAAAATCTGGAGGGACCATAAAAGTATAGCCGATTCTCCGTTGTAAATCCAATGCATGTTGTTTCAACGTGCTGTCAGCCATGTCACAGCCTTTCCGTGAAGTTACACGACCTGGTGATGCGAGCGATGCAACAGCTTGAACGACTTCGATTCACCATCTTTCCCTGAGGGCTAAAGCTGTTGCGGCAGTTCAAATAAGCTGAACCAGTCCCCAGCATAATTCACGAAAGCAAAAGCTCACTTATTAGTCGTTGGTGACCCCTCTCGAAACAATTTAAACCAAATCAAGCGGCCAACCATAGCTATCAGTAGGAGCATACAACAGTGTACTTAATTGACGGTGCAATTGCAGTGAACCGGATCATAATCATGGCTGCGTTCGGCTGGCTGCTTTTGCAGCCGGCTGCAGCAGCAGCTACAGTGTCTGCAGTTATTTCTCTTGCAGCATCTACAGTGTTCGCAGTTATTTCTCCTGCAGCAGCTACAGTAAACAGCCGCAGCAACAGCCCAACGAACAGGCTGCATGCTTATATGGACAGGAATAAACAAGTACAGTGAGCGATAGGGGTGCGGTGTGCCCTGACCCAACCGGTGGCCTCGGATCCGGAGATTCCGCAGACACACATGAGTGGCACGCCCTCTCACTCCTGCCGCTTGATCAAATGCAACCCGCAGCGAGCCACCTAAGCGGCCATTTCTTGCCTGTTTCCTGCTCCATCCTCGCTTCGTTTTTTAATAACACCCATTGACATATTGAACTGAACACTTTGGCCATGGCACCGGCCTCTCTTCTTCTCCCTCTCTACTAAACCTGTCAGTGAGTGAGGCTTAAACCTCACCGCCAAGCCACCTACTTGTAAGCTTTGCAAAGCTGCAAGGCACTTTCTTGCGGTGCTTAGAGCACAAGCAAGAACACGGATTTGCAAGTGACACCAGCAGCAGTGTAGCTAATTCTACAGCTTCAGCTCACCTCATCATCTCTTGCTAGATGTTCATTAGTTTCATAATTCATTCTGGATACGTTGTACTACCAGAAGTGCAGCTCTGAAGCACAGTAGTGCGAACTGTGAAATCCAGTACGAGGTCCTGGTGATTTGGTAAGTTGAAGAGATGCCTCCTGGTCTGTGCAGCAGTGGAAGAAGCAGGTGGAGGCGGCCGCCTTCGCTGCTGCTGCGGTGCGCGCTGCTCATGGCGTGCATGGGCGGCGCGCTGGCCGTGGACGCGCAGGGCGCGGCGCTGCTTGCGTGGAAGCGCACGCTGCGCGGCGGCGAGGCGGCCCTGGGCGACTGGAAGGGCTCCGACGCGTCGCCGTGCAGGTGGACGGGCGTGTCGTGCGACGCGGCGGGGCGGGTCACGGAGCTGAGCCTGCAGTACGTGGACCTGCACGGCGGCGTGCCGGGGGGCGACCTGTCCGCCGCCGTGGGCGCCACGCTGTCGCGGCTCGTGCTCACCGGCACCAACCTCTCCGGCCCGATCCCGCCCGAGCTCGGCGACCAGCTCCCGGCGCTGACGCACCTCGACCTCAGCAACAACGCGCTGACGGGGCCCATCCCAGCGAGCCTGTGCCGGGCGGGGAGCAAGCTGGAGAGCCTGTACCTCAACACGAACCGCCTCGAGGGCGCCATCCCGGACGCCATTGGCAACCTGACGTCGCTGCGCGAGCTCATCGTCTACGACAACCAGCTGGAGGGCGGCATCCCGGCGTCCATCGGGCAGATGGCCAGCCTCGAGGTGCTCCGCGCCGGCGGCAACAAGAACCTCGCCGGCGCGGTGCCTCCCGAGATCGGCAACTGCTCCAAGCTCGCCATGCTGGGCCTCGCCGAGACCAGCATCTCCGGCCCGCTCCCGGCGACCCTGGGCCGGCTGAAGAACCTCGCCACGCTGGCCATCTACACCGCGCTGCTGTCCGGCCCGATCCCGCCCGAGCTTGGCGGCTGCGCCAGCCTGGAGAACGTGTACCTGTACGAGAACGCGCTGTCCGGCTCCATCCCGCCGCAGCTCGGCCGGCTCGGGAACCTCAAGAGCCTGCTGCTGTGGCAGAACAACCTAGTCGGCGTCATCCCGCCGGAGCTGGGCGCGTGCCCCGGGCTCACCGTGCTCGACCTGTCCATGAACGGGCTCACGGGCCACATCCCGGCGTCGCTCGGGAACCTGACGGCGCTGCAGGAGCTGCAGCTGAGCGGGAACAAGGTGTCCGGGTCCATCCCGCCCGAGCTCGCGCGCTGCGCCAACCTCACCGACCTGGAGCTCGACAACAACCAGATCTCCGGCGCCATCCCGGCCGAGATCGGCGGGCTCGCGTCGCTCAAGATGCTCTACCTCTGGGCCAACCAGCTATCCGGCTCCATCCCGCCGGAGATCGGCGGCTGCGCCAGCCTCGAGTCGCTCGACCTGTCGCAGAACGCGCTGACTGGACCCATCCCGCGCGCCCTCTTCCGCCTGCCGCGCCTATCCAAGCTGCTGCTAATCGACAACGCCCTCTCCGGCGAGGTCCCGCCGGAGATCGGCAACTGCACGTCGCTCGTCCGGTTCCGGGCCAGCGGCAACCACCTCGCCGGCGCGATCCCTCCCGAGGTCGGCAAGCTCGGCAACCTCAGCTTCCTGGACCTCAACTCCAACCGGCTGTCCGGCTCCATCCCCGCGGAACTCGCCGGGTGCCGGAACCTCACGTTCCTCGACCTCCACGGCAACGCCATCACCGGCGTTCTCCCATCCGGGCTGTTCCGCGACATGCCGTCGCTGCAGTACCTGGACCTCTCGTACAACGCCATCGCCGGCGCGATCCCCTCGGACGTCGGCAAGCTCGGCTCGCTCACGAAGCTGGTCCTCGGCGGGAACAGGCTGTCCGGCCAGATTCCGCCGGAGATCGGGTCGTGCTCGAGGCTCCAGCTCCTGGACCTCGGCGGCAACTCGCTGTCCGGCGCGATCCCGGCGAGCATCGGCAGGATCCCGGGGCTGGAGATCGCTCTTAATTTGAGCTGCAACGGCCTGTCCGGCGCGATACCCAAGGAGTTCTCGGGGCTGGTCCGCCTCGGCACTCTGGACGTGTCGCACAACCAGCTTTCCGGCGACCTGCAGCCCCTGTCCGCGCTGCAGAACCTCGTCGCCCTCAACATCTCATTCAACGACTTCGCGGGCCCCGCGCCGGAGACGGCCTTCTTCGCGAAGCTACCGACGAGCGACGTGGAGGGCAACCCGGCGCTGTGCCTGCCGCAGCGGTCATGCCCCGGCGACGCCACCGCCGGCGGACGCACGGCGAGGCGCGCCGCCCGCGTCGCCACCGTCGTCCTGCTCTCCGCGCTCGTCGCACTCCTCGCCGCCGCCGCGTTCGTCCTCCTCGGCCGCCGCCGCGGGGGAGGCTCCGTGCTCGGCCGCCGCGGCGAGGGCGACGACAAGCAAGACGCCGAGATGCTGCCGCCGTGGGAGGTGACCCTGTACCAGAAGCTGGACATCAGCGTGGGGGACGTGGCGCGGAGCCTGACGCCGGCGAACGTAGTCGGGCAGGGCTGGTCCGGGTCCGTGTACCGCGCCAGCGTCCCGTCCACGGACGCCACCATCGCCGTGAAGAGGTTCCGGTCGCGCGACGAGGCGTCGGCGGAGGCCTTCGCGTGCGAGGTCGGCGTGCTGCCGCGCGTGCGCCACCGCAACATTGTCAGGCTCCTTGGCTGGGCGGCCAACCGCCGGACGCGCCTCCTCTTCTACGACTACCTGCCCAACGGCACGCTCGGCGGCCTGCTGCACGGCGGCGGCGGCGGCGGCGCCGTGGTGGAGTGGGAGGTGCGGCTGTCGATCGCCGTGGGCGTCGCCGAGGGCCTCGCGTACCTGCACCACGACTGCGCTCCGGCGATCCTCCACCGCGACGTCAAGGCCGACAACATCCTCCTCGGCGAGCGCTACGAGGCGTGCCTCGCCGACTTCGGCCTCGCCAGGGTCGCCGACGACGGCGCCAACTCGTCACCGCCGCCGTTCGCCGGCTCGTACGGATACATCGCTCCAGGTAACAATACAATCTCCGTTGCATGGCACATACTGCTAGTACATTGGCACAGGAAGGGAACTGATTGACAGTGATGATTTTTCTCTGCTCTGCATGCAGAGTACGGGTGCATGACGAAGATCACGACCAAGAGCGACGTGTACAGCTTCGGCGTGGTGCTGCTGGAGTCGATCACGGGGCGTCGCCCCGTGGAGGCGGCGTTCGGGGAGGGCCGGAGCGTGGTGCAGTGGGTGCGGGAGCACCTGCACCAGAAGCGGGACCCCGCCGAGGTGGTGGACCCGCGGCTGCAGGGCCGGCCGGACACGCAGGTGCAGGAGATGCTGCAGGCGCTGGGCATCGCGCTGCTCTGCGCCAGCGCGCGGCCCGAGGACCGGCCCACCATGAAAGACGTGGCGGCGCTGCTGCGCGGCCTCCGCAGCGACGACGGCGCCGACTCGCGGAAACTCAGCGGCGGCGGGCACCGCCCGGACTCGTCCAAGTGGTCCGCCCCCGTCTCGCCGACCAAGCCCACAACGAACCTGGGCCACCAGGCCCAGGCCCAGTCACTGTCACAGTCCAGCTCGTCAGCAGCCTACTACTCAACATAACCCCGAGAGCAGCCGAGCAAGCCCAACGACGACGAGGAACCGGCGGCGCCAAACCAAAACTGCCGCCGTCGTCACGTCGTGTCGCTGGACCCCCGCTCCCAGGCGAGGCGACTGAGAAAGGGACGCGTTGGGAACTTGGTAGTATCAAAATCGTGCCCAGTCACGGTCGTGGGGACTGGATCGAGCAAGCGACTCGAGAGGTGGGGGAAGGAGGCGCCACCACTACCACCATGAATTGAGATCAACCGAAGAAGCAATAATTCCTTGTCCATGCGTGTACCATACACACAGCTGTAACGCAAATGCGTCTTGTACTTACGTTTTATTATCACTTGAGTGAGCCTGAAAGATGCGAGATGATATGATCGTGTCCCGAATTGTTCAGGTGTGTTTGTCTCGTCTTGCGCGGCTGGCTAGGCCATGTTACGCACCTCCGTCCTGCTCTGTCGGGTTGGCAGAGTCGGGCGAAGAAATGACGACGATGAACCGCAGAACCAACGGTTCACCTGGTGAATGTTCCGCGTGAATGCTGCTTCGGACCGGATGCTTATCGATGTGCTTGCATGCCAATCATGGTGGCAGATCTCAGGTTGAAAACGAGAACAGCAGGCTGTCAGAGCCAGTTGCTTGATGTTGTCCCATGATGGTTGCCCGGACGGAAAAGGACGCGCCACCGACCGCCGGCCGGAAGCGGAAGTGATGCGCGTTCATTGCTACGACTGCAGCTGGCTGAAACACCGCTGCTTCCTTTGAGAATGCTCAATCTGCTTACCCCCAAAAGTCCGAGACAAACAAAACGAGTGCAGCTGTCTGGGCCAGAGAGAGAACGAGCCATGGCACTGCTCGGAGGAGTGGTGAAGATGGACGTGGACAGTGATGGAAAAGCCAGTGGTGCCTTCCTGCGTGCACGCATCTCCATTGATCTGAAGAAGGCTATCCAAAGGGGGGTTTTATTGAGGATGAGCAGAACGGAGGAGCCCAGGTGGTTCGATGTGCAATATGAGAAAATTCCTTTTTTCTGCTTCTCCTGTGGTTTCATTGGGCACTCTGATCTTGAGTGTCCCACACCGGCACCCAAAGATGCTGACGGAAAACTACCCTATCAAACCAAGATACCGTTGAGGGCGGCGGATGATAGAAGGAAGAAACTGCAAAGTTTTGCCGAGGCTGCTGCAGAATCATTTGGAAGCGGGTCCTCTACTGGCTCTCGCAACACACGTGGCCCAAGTGCCAAGAATATGGAGAGAAAATCTGAACCAGTGAACACGAAGGGCAAGGCGACGACCTCAGCAGGCGCTGCGCCGACTCAAAGAGACGGGGACGAAGTAATATCCCCAAGGAGGAGACAGACAACTTCGGTGGTCAAAGAGAAAGCTCCGGAGGGGAGCAACTCTAGCCGCCATTTGTTTCAAGAAAAGGACATGAGGCAGCCTGCCAGGAAGAGGAAATCCAAAGTCTCGGCCTCGAGTCCTATCTCTACCCCGGATTTGAATTTACCGGCGAATGATACGACGGCGCTGGTCCCGGTTGGTTTGGTACATGCAAGGGTTAACCTGTTGGATGGCTCGGGAGTTCCGGTGGAGGGTGGTTCGGAGGAACTGGCCAAAAAGCAGAAGAGGTCTGACAACAATCAAATTGCACTATCGGCGGCGGCTGCGATGGACAGCCCCCGCCGGGCACAATGAATCTGTTAAGTGTGAACTGCCGGGGCTGCGGGCAGTCCGAGGCAGTTCAAGAACTCCACCAGCTGGTGGAGTTGCATAAGCCCGGGGGGGTCCCGAAGGATGGACTGCTCATTGGGAGTCAGATGTGCCGCCGCAGTGATGTGTGTTGCTACAGTGATAATCTGTATGGGCTCAGGTTATTACTCCTACTGTACCGTGAGAGTTAGCTAGACTCTCGTGTATCAAACATGTTTGAAATTATCGTTTACGCTTCCGCTACTCTGTAATATTTCCGCTGCACTCCGAACCTTTCTTGTAATATAAATAATGTAAAATGTATCGCAAGTGTTGGTATTATCTCGTGTCTGCTTAAACAGCACCGTGGGACAATGATCCTGTGGATCAGACTGTTCCCTTATGTTGGTCGTATTTACCTTATGAGGCAACTCTCGGAAATGGTTGCCCGGGAAGAAATCATGGAACGCCAACGATCCCGGGTGGAATGGCTGCAAGAGGGAGACAGGAATACGGAGTACTTCCAAGCTAAAGCACGGGCTCGAGCCAGAACCAACAAAATAAAAGGATTGAGGCGTGCTGATGGCGTGTGGTGCAGTGAACAGTTAGTGATGGAAAGACTGGCAGCAGAATTCTATCAAGATCTGTTTACGGCCCAAGAAAATCTCCAACCAGACCTGGTGTGCCGTTTTGTTCCTAGGAAAATATCGGCACATATGAATGAGGCGCTGGACATGCCTTTCTCTCCAAAAGAAATAGAAGTGGCGCTATTCAGGATGAAGCCCAATAAGTCGCCAGGTGTTGATGGTTTTACTGCGGGTTTCTTCCAGAGGCACTGGAGCATTCTGAAGGAGAGCATTATGGATGCCGTTCTTGGCTTCCTAAATGGGGGGGACATGCCCCAAGCTGTCAACAAGACGGTGATTGTGTTGATTCCCAAGGTGGCGAGCCCGCATGAACTTACACAGTTCCGTCCTATTTCTCTCTGCACGGTTCTTTACAAGATATGCTCCAAGGCTATGGCTAATAGATTAAGGCCTATCCTTGACGAAATTATCGCTGAGGAACAGAGTGCGTTCGTTCCGGGAAGGCTGATTACGGACAACGTGGTGGTAGCTTATGAGTGTATCCACTATCTGAGGAACAAGAAAGGGAAACAGGGTGCCTGTGCTATGAAACTAGATATGGCCAAGGCCTATGATCGAGTGGAATGGGCCTATTTGCTCTCAGTTATGCAATCCCTGGGTTTTTCAGACAGATGGTGCAACTTGGTTATGAAATGTGTTACCTCAGTATCCTTTACAGTACGTGTGAATGGCTCTTACTCCCCAATCTTTATTCCAACTCGCGGCATCAGACAGGGTGACCCGATCTCACCGTACTTATTTCTTCTGTGTGCTGAGGGGCTCTCATGTATGTTGAAGCACAGCGGCCCAGCCTACATATCTCGAGGAGTGAGGGTGAGCCTTCATGCGCCATGGATTTCACATCTGCTTTTTGCGGACGACTGCCTAATATTCATGCAAGCTACCGAAAGAAGTGCGAGGAGGGTAACTTCTATCCTTGTCGATTATAACAGAGGATCTGGCCAGCTTGTGAATAAGGAGAAGTCCGCTATTTTCTTTAGTGGGAATTGTGAGGATGACACAAAGAAGCTGGTGCATGGTGTGTTGAACATTAGCACAGAGGCGCTGGGAGAGAAGTATTTGGGCCTGCCAACAGCAGTCGGTACAGCTGCAGATGGGACTTTTGATTATGTGGCCAACAGAGTTAGAGGTTTTGTGTGCGGCTGGGGAGAAAACACTTTAAGTTGTGCTGCAAGGGAGGTTCTGATTAAGGCAAATGCACAAGCTGTCCCAACCTATCCGATGAGTTGCTTTAAACTCCCAACCAAAGTGTGTGATAAGATGAAGACATACATTTCAAATTATTGGTGGGGGAGTTCGGTTGATAGCCATAAGATTCATTGGCAGAGATGGTCAAAGCTTACACTGTCCAAAGGGCAAGGCGGCATGGGTTTTCGTGATCTTCAGCTTTTCAACAAAGCCATGTTGGGCAAGCAAGGTTGGAGGTTGATTACAAGACCGGATGCACTCTGCTCCAAGGTCATAAAAGGGAAGTATTTTCCTCATGGAGATTTTCTATCGGCAACGAGGAAAAGGAAAAGTTCAGAGACGTGGAAGGCCATGCTACATGGCAGGGATATTCTGAAACGTGGTATCATCAAAAGAGTGGGTCCTGGTTCATCCATTGATGTGTGGGAGGACAATTGGATACCGGGCATTGACACTTTGAAACCACGAGTGAGGCTGGAAGAAGCTCAAGTTGCAAGGGTAGATGAATTGTTCTTCCCAGGGACTAGAGTGTGGAATGAAGTACTTGTTAAGGAATCATTCATTGCCATGGATGCAGATGAGATCCTGAAGGTGAATCCGGCCATTCATGGGGAAACTGATCTCTATGCATGGGCTTTTGAGAAAAGTGGCTATTACTCTGTCCGATCTGCATACAGAGTTCTGAAAAAAGAGGCGGAGCAGCGACACATTCTGAAGGAAAATGTTGGAGCTACGTCTGACGAGAGCCAATGGTGGAAGGTCCTATGGAAGATGAGAATCCCTCCAAAAGTTCGTATATTTTGGTGGCGGGTGATTAATAATTTTCTGCCGAGCAAAGCTGAACTGAGGAGACGACATGTTGCCAAAGAAAGTCACTGTGAGGCCTGTGGTAATCCTTCAGAAAGCATGTATCATGTGGCGATGGAATGCACATATGCCCAAAGGTTCTGGGAGGCCGTGAGAGAAGCTACTGGCGTCAAAATGCCTGCACTGCACCCGGTGACGTGGGCGAAGGATGTCTTATCTGGTAATTTTTGTTCGGAAGATGATGCTAATATGTTGGTGTGTGGAATATGGTCTCTCTGGACTGGCCGGAATTCTAGGAACCATGGAGCCAAGCAGTGGAGTCCAAGAGCAGCAGCCAGGCATGTTGCCAAAATGCTCGAAGACCTAGTGTGCATGAAGGAAGATAAAATACCTCAACAAGCAAGAAGGAAGGAGCGATGGAAGCCCCCTGACACTGGATGGGTTAAAGTGAATTCAGATGGGGCTTTTCTGATGAACACTAGTACCGGTGCTTCTGGTGCAATAATCAGGAATGAAAGGGGAGATACTATTGCTGCGGAAGGGCGATGGCTGGAGCATTTGCCTGATGCACTAACGGCAGAAGCGCTGGCGGCAAGGAATGGCCTGTCCCTAGCTGTGGCTTTGGGCTTCGACAGGGTCATACTGGAGGTAGACAACAGCTCGCTGGCAAATTCTATACGAGCTGCTACTCCATGTCTCTCGACAATTTCGGGTCTGTGTCAGGAGATTCAAGAGCTTGGACGTTCTTTTGTTGATTTCGATGTTTCGTTGGTTGGACGGGAAGCAAATTCGGCGGCACACTGCTGCGCGAAAATGCCTACCGCGTCCAACAGAGTGTGTTCGTGTGTGGGTTACACTCCGGATTGGCTCCATGGAGCTGTAACCAAAGATTGTAATTCGGTTGAAATTTAATACAAGCTCTTGTGTTCTGCTCAAAAAAAAAAATGTTCAGAGCATCGGGGCTTTTGCAACGTAACTCTAGCCTAGTTGGCACTTGCAGCAAGCAAGCTTGCTAGTAATAATAATAGGAGGAAGGCAGTTGGAGGAAGGTCGATCGATGGACGAAATTACGAGCCAGCCCGTAATTAAGTAGACAGGCAGCAGATGCAGGGTAGGATACGGCCGGCCTGACCTGATGGATGCTTGTTGCTCGGATCAGGACCTCTGTTCCGCAGCTTCACCGTGACTGCGGGCTGGTCATCTTATCGGTGCTTTCGGTCCCTTTTGTACCCCGCACGTACGTACGCGCCGTCGTCCCAGCAACGATCTGTCATGCACTGCACGTCGACATCCACTGGCCGGCCGCCACATGCCGCTGGGCTGTGCCGACGGCAACGGCGCCGCGGCGCGTCTCGTCGCTTCCGTGCGTTTCCCTTCCTTCCCACTCTGGCACGCGCCCGCTTCTTCCTGGCTTATTTGCCCGTGCCGGCAAATCAGATCAGCGGTCATTCACACCTCACATTCACCGTACATACGTGTCGGCCAGGGCGCACACTACACAATCGCATCCAAAAGCGCGGGCAGAGCGATTTGGGCACCTGGATTTTACTGTTGCGAGTGTGAGGAAACTGAAGGCCATGCATCGGTGTTGTCAGAACACATACGTGCAAGCTAGATCGTGTGTTGTCTGGGCCAGAGAATGCTCCCTGGAGCCATGGCGCCATAACATGCTACTACTGTAGTTGGTGCAGCGCACCGCACCCGCCGTTCACAACGATGATGATCGCCATATTGACATTCCAACAATATGGAACACTGCACAGCACAGTAGCAGTTTAGCGTCGCTAGGCTGGATAATCTTGTACTGCGGTTGATGAGTTATGAAGGGGTCGTACAATGTCATAATGAAGTCAGCCTGGTGTTTATCTTAAAAGTTAGGTTAGTTAAACCTAAAAAACCTTAAGTCTTTATTTTACTGTAACCGAATTTTTCATAGGCACCATTCGCCAAAAAAATAAAATAAATAAAACTTAGGCGAAAAAACTAAAGCGTAACTAACGGCCCAGGCCTAGTAAGCAGCACCGGGCCGCGAACAGCTTGATGGGCCGGCCATGTCAGCGCTCTGGCGTTTTTCGCTTTCATCCCCCTCCTCTCATCCGTTTTCGAATCTCGGGGTCCTCAACCCTTTCGTCTCTGCTCCTCCCTCCTGCCAAACCAAACCCTAGGCTAGTTCTCCGAAGGTGGAGGAAATGGCGACGGCGGCGGCGGACGGGCGCAGCATCGGCGGCGGGGGGCGGATCCACCGGCTGGAGGTGGAGAACTTCAAGTCCTACAAGGGCGCGCAGACGATCGGGCCCTTCTTCGACTTCACGGCCATCATCGGCCCCAACGGCGCCGGCAAGTCCAACCTGATGGACGCCATCAGCTTCGTGCTGGGCGTGCGCTCGGCGCACCTCCGCGGCGCGCAGCTCAAGGACCTCATCTACGCCCTCGACGACAAGGACAAGGAGGCTAAGGGCCGCAGGGCGTCCGTCAGCCTTGTCTACCAGATGGGCGCCGAGGAGCTCCGCTTCACCCGCACCATCACCGGCGCCGGCGGCAGCGAGTACCGCATCGACGGCCGCGTCGTCAACTGGGAGGACTACAACGCCAAGCTCAGATCCCTCGGCATCCTGGTTAAGGCCCGCAACTTCCTCGTCTTCCAGGTATCCCTCCTTCTCGTCCATCTCACTGTATATTCCTTTAGGCGTCGCTGCGGGACGTGTAGAAGGTCGATTAGTGAAATGAACACATATCAGATTAATTGTATTGTCCCGCAGAGCTACAGCAGAATACACGACATTCATCATGCATGTCTGGCACTAAGAAAACTTTGAGTCATAGCTATTATTTGACTACCTTTAGTCACCCAGTTTAGCCGCATATTAGAGCTGAATACATGTCTAATCCGATCTTTTCTCGCTTTTCTGCGTGGGAAAAAGAAGGAAGCAATGGGTATACTTTAGTCTTCAGAAACTAAATAACACTGACAGTCTAAATTGTAGACAGTTTTCACATCTCTGAATAAAGTTGCAGTATGTACATGTATAAAGATTCATGGGAAGAAAATACTTACCATTGGTGCCTTACCCACCAATCAAAGTGAACTGCTTGATTTATTAAGTGCAAAATAGGGAGAGATTCATGCTAACAAAACAAAATCGTGACTCTTCATTTCTATTCCACGTCCTTTCTGTATAATCCATTTGCAGTTCCCTTCTGATGAACCTCGTGCACGTAAAAAGGTAAACATGTGAGAAATCACAGGAGGGTGAGATAGAGAGTGAGAGAGGGACTCACCCTGATGAACTGTGCCATGAAAGAGCCCGCTATCGGTTGAGTGATCAGCTGTATGAAATGTGGTAGAGTTGCATCACGCCCATTTGTTTTGGAGAGACTGTCGCCTTTTGTGGAGGTTGGGCAACAACACGTATGAAGTTTGGACAGATTCGAGATACCAGCCGAGGGAGAATGCAAAACACGCCGCGGGTGATGTTGCGTTGTCTTGGCACTTATAACCTGTTCATATTCTTCTACCGCCGCTTAGTTCATCACTGAGCCTGATTGAGTTCTATGCTTGCTTAGAATGCTTGTCAGTTACAACTCATAGGTAATAGGCGTGAATAGACAGTAACGATAACAGTAGCTCAGTGACGGAAAGGAATCAGTTTAACTAAAGGCAGGCTGGATCTATGACGGTGCAGAATATGAAACAATCATTCACTACCGGGGGAAGAGTGGAGGGCAGGTGAGATGTGGCAGTGTGGTTAGGAAATTCAATTTCGTAGGTGGCTCCACCCATTTAATTCGTTTCAGATGAGAGTGTGGGAAGTGGGCAGCCAGGGAAAGGGATGGACGGACAGATGAAACCAAGATGCTAGGATCCAGCGGTGTTAATAACCGGGATGACCTGGCTGCAGTATAGTTGAGAGAAATACGAGTTAATGACACTTTGTGGGTTGTACTTATATAGGATATGTAGATTAACAGGGTCACTGGCCATTTGCACTGCAGGGTGATGTAGAATCCATTGCCTCCAAGAACCCCAAGGAGCTTACCGCTCTTCTGGAACAGATCTCAGGCTCCGATGAGCTCAGGAGGGAGTATGACGAGTTAGAGGAGCAGAAAGCGAGGGCAGAAGAGAATTCTGCACTTGTTTATCAAGAGAAAAGGACTGTTGTCATGGAGAGGAAGCAAAAGAAAGCACACAAAGAAGAGGCAGAGAAGCATGTAAAGCTGCAGGATGAACTGGTATGATATTCTTCTGCAAATTTTTGTGTGAGCTTTCCCTGCACTTTGTTTACTTTATCCATGTTAATTACCCTGTCTCTTTGATTTTTGCAGAAACTGTTGAAGACAGAGCATTCCCTGTGGCAACTGTACACCATCGAAAAGGACATAGAGAAAATGGAAGCTGATCTTGCGGAGGACAGGCAGTCTCTTTAGCAAGTGCAGGAAGAGAATCAATCCGCTGACTATGAACTAACTGCAAAAAAGAAGGAGCAGAGTGTGTTCCTCAAGAAAATAACATTATGCGAGAAAAGCATGGCGAAGAAAAAGCTTGAACTTGACAAGAAGGTAAGTGCCTTTTAATTCACCAAAATGTCTGTAGTGGGCACATATCTGTGGGCTCTACAGGGTACCATTGTATTTTTTTCCCCGTTGAAGTGTCTGTCAGTGTTTCAATACAAGTATATTATTACATCAACTGATGACATCCTTTCCATACCACGTAAAGGTTTTTTTAGGCCTCTCAACCACACAGCCAGAATGTAGATATAAGTTTTGGTCTTATGCTCGCTTGTTACATGCATGTGCGCACACAACTGTCCCTTCTTATTCTCACTACCCAGCATGTAGATATAAGTTTTGGAACGTATATGCTGCCACTTACTATTATTTTAGCTTAGTTTTTTCATGTCTCAGTTTCTGATATTTTCGCTTAATGATCTAGGTGCTCTTATAAAATCATGCTAAATGCTTCCATGAAATTGCTGAATGAAATGTCGCTTTACTTTTAATTTATCATGCTTGCTATTCGTACATGGAACCTTTAAGCTGAAACAAGGCTTGTCCTCTAGAATTTTTGGAGACAAATTCATACATGGAACCTTTTAAGCTGAAATGAATTTTTGGAGTGCTGTACTGATACCTTTGAACATCGTGCAGCGGTTCTACTAACAATTTCTTATATTTGTAATCACAGCAACCTGAGCTTCTTAAACTGAAAGAGCAAATATCTCGGCTCAAATCAAAAATCAAAAGCTGCAAGAAAGAGAGAGAGAAAAAGAAGGATGATAGCAAGAAGCATCTGGAAGAGATGAAAAGGCTGCAAAATGCTTTGGATGATGTCACAAGAGCTATTGAGGAATTGAACGAGCAAGGCCAAGATGAATCTGGAAAACTGCAATTAGCTGATGATCAACTCCAGGAGTACCATAGAATGTGAGTGCAACCAGGCATCTTATATTCACTGTTGATTTGATACTTAGTCCATCTTGACACTATTGCAATGCCTTAATATTAATGATTAATCAAAGAATAGGTTTAATCTTGTACAATGCAGTATACACTTTTTGGTTTGGATATATGGAAATATGTTTCTCTGTTTCTTCTCAGTTTCTGTGACATCGTATCAACAAGAGTGGTCTTTTGACACACCAAGCGCAAGATAAACAATGAAATGAAGCCCTGCCCTCAGTTCAAACTGTGTAACTGGGCTGAATGGTTATTTATTGGGCCCTTAATTTGTTTATTAACATTCTGTTGTCGATAGTTGAAATGAAAAAGAGTCTACATTTTCCTTCTGTGTCCTTTCAGTGTTTAGGGTTTAGCCTTTCTTTAGCACTTATTTTATGGTCTCATAGCTATTATAGGTTACACTTGATATGAAGAAATCATGATGATTGACGTTATTGTTGTTAGCCACGATAGCCATGAGTTATTAGAAACAATAACAATCTTACTAAAATGACTGCACTACAATTTCATTACAGTAAGGAGGATGCAGAATGAGGACAGCAAAGCTGAAGGATGAGAAGGAAGTTATAGACAAAAAGTTAAGTGCCGACGTTGAAGCAAAAAGGAACTTAGAGGAGAACATGCAGCAGATACATAGCCGTGAGGATGAGATATCATCTCAGGAGCGTGAGTTGAACATACGACTTAAAAAAATTCTTCAATCCACCCCAAGCATGAAGATGAGCTTGCAAGCTTGCGTGAGGAACGTAACAAAATTGCGAAGGAACGCCAATCTTCAGGGTACCATTCTCTTAGACTTTTCTATGGTGTTTCTTCAGGTCCTTTTTGCAGATTAAATTTTCCATCAACAACCAATATTGTTTTTAATTCTTAATGTGTTGATGAAATTCTATGCAGATCTAAGTACCAAACATTGAAGCAGAAGTTGGATGAGACTGATGCACAACTACGGGAGCTTAAAGCTGACAAGCACGAAAGTGAGCGTGATGCTCGATTAAAAGAAACTGTTGGAAGTCTGAAGCGACTCTTCCCTGGAGTCCATGGTCGGATGCACGAACTCTGTAGGCCCTCACAGAAGAAATATAACCTTGCTGTTACTGTTGCCATGGGGAAATTTATGGATGCAGTCATCGTGGAAGATGAAAACACTGGAAAGGAATGCATTAAGGTGCTCTTTCATGATTTCTTGTCAGCTAATACTTCTACTTTTCCGTATTTAATGGGAATCATGTTGTACTTGTACCGCCTGTATTTCTTTTGTTTTGCCCAATTCTTTTTAAAATGCGCTTTGTAGAATCTCGTTCACTGAGAATATAGCATTTTCTTGTGACTTCCTAGATTATGTGAACGACTGGAATAAATTTGAATAGGTTATTTTTGAATGGATTGATAACCACCATTTGCTGGATAAATGAAATCTGGTCCAGCAGGTATATAGGACTTTGGGAAGTCTGGATGTTGGACTAGATATTTATCCACATGAGCACTTAATAAATTTCTAGATGTGACTGAACATATTTTTAAATGTATTTTATGTTATTAAAACAGTTACATGTTTCTTAATCTTAATATAATATGCCTTTCGTATGCCAGCCTTTCTGTTCTGCCTTTTGCAGCCAAAATTACCATGCTAGAGATTACATGTTAAAACAAAATTACAAAACTCTTTGGTGGTTGCTTTGATGTGTTCCATTTTTGAGTAACAGCATGCAGAACTGTTGCTGCAATTTTTTTTCGTTAGGGAGCAACGTGGCTATGTATTGCTAAACGGTGAAACTACTCTTAAATAAAATATCCAAGTCATAAAATGGGCAAGCTGAAAAAACCCAGACTTGACTGAAGAATTTGCTGTGGCATATTCTTATTAGGAAACTATTAACACAAAGGGACTGGTTCACCTGGTAATCAAGTTGCTTTGCACATGTTTCTGTCATTGAGCCTTGGATATTTTCAACATGAGCAACAGCAGGAGTCCTGTATTGTTTATATCCATGGAAGTGATGCTGCATCAGTTGTATATATTCATAGATCTTCAAGTACAAATATTAAAAAAAATATCTTGTAAACAAAATCACTACTAATTGGTAAGAATAAGATTAGGTATTAGTAAATAGAAAAGGTCATAACATAGTCAATAGAGTTGCATGTGTTTTCTGCTTCACAAAAACACAAGGCACGACTATGTTGGTTACATTATATAATGTTTTTATGTGAGCTGGTTTCCACAGTATCTATTGAAACAGGCAAAGTCACTTATCTTTTCTTTGCAACAGTATTTGAAGGAGCAGCGTCTTCCACCTCAGACATTTATTCCCTTGCAATCAGTCCGTGTGAAACCAATAATTGAAAAGCTGCGAACCCTTGGTGGGTCTGCGCAGTTGGTTTTTGATGTCATTCAATATCCTTTTTTTTGTATGGTCTGAAAGAACTTTGCTGCTTGCTCAATATATTATTTTGTTTCTTTAATTCTGATATTGATTTCTGCATACATTAATTTTGTGCCTTTAACATTATACGTTTGACCGAGCTTTGGAGAAAGCAGTTCTGTATGCTGTTGGCAACACACTTGTCTGTGATAGACTTGATGAAGCTAAAACCTTAAGTTGGACTGGTGAAAGGTATAAAGGTAAGTACCTGTGAAGCTCCTTCATATTTTGAAGCAGCTATTTCTTTTTCCCTTTTTTTGTTCTTATTGTGCTATCATATGTTTGTATTTAGTTGTCACTGTCGATGGGATTCTGCTGACTAAGTCTGGCACGATGACTGGTGGAATAAGTGGTGGAATGGAAGCCAGATCAAACAAATGGGATGACAGTAGGATAGAATGTCTGTATTTCCCCATGTTCTTTTTATTACATATTGATGTGCATTTTGGAAATACGTATTGATGGATATGCAATTTGTGTTGCAGCCTTGAAGAAGAGGAAAAGTCAGCTTGAGTCTGAAATGTCAGACCTTGGGTCCCCCAGGGAGTTGCAGAGAAGGGAGCTTGCCATTTCTGAGAAAATAACCGGACTTGAGAAAAAATTGCACTACTTGAATGTTGAACAGGTGGGTTCACTCTTTGACTAATAATCCAAATAATGATTAATCTTTTTTTTTTCTATCTAACTGCATTATTACTAATATTTGGCCTGGCCCTAAGATGTGGAGTTTGACATGTATGCTACTCTCAGTTCTGGTTTTGTTATGCTATGGAAGATATCATACTACTATTTTCGTTGGGTACTTGGGTGTGATCTGTTGTGATAGGCGATCGCGTATCTTTATTACACAATTCCAGAATACCTCTTTTTTGTTTGAAAATAGTGATTTATTGTGCAGAATAACCTCAGAGAGAAGCTACACAAATTGGCATCTGAGAGGAATATAATTGAGAAAGAGATTAATCATCTTGAGCCTGGAAAGGAGGAGGTAATTTTTTGTTGAAGATATATTCGCCCACTGTTTTCACCAGCCATTGATTGCTAATTTTGTTTCTTCAGCTCGAGACCCGTATTGCTGAAAAGGAGGTAGAAGTAAGAAAGCTTGAGAAGAAGATTAATGAGATTGTGGACAAGGTGTACAGAGATTTTAGCATCTCAGTTGGTGTGAAGAACATTCGCGAGTACGAAGAAAAGCAACTAAAAGATGCTCAAGCACTGCAGGAGAGGAAGCTAAGCCTTAGTAACCAGATGTCAAAATGGAAATATCAGTACGTAACACTTGGCAGTTGACATTGGCATGTTACAATTTTATTAGATTAGCTAGTTTTGCTTTGACATGTACACACACAATTGCGAGCATAAATAAACATCTTGTTCTGCAGGCTTGAATATGAACAAAAGCGAGATATGCAGGCACCAATTGTGAAGTTAAAGGATACACTCGAGTCACTAGAGAAAGAGCTGAGAGGTTTACAGGAGAGAGAGTCTGGTGCCAAGGCTGAAGCGGAGCAAATTTTGACTCAGATGGACGAACTGAAAGCTGAAGCTGAAGGTGCACATTTGAAACATCTTTTCTATTTTCTTGTTATTAGTGACTGAAAATCCCCTACTTGATGACCCTTGTTCTGTGCATTGTCTATGCATCCATGTAACATCATGTTTACCTTCTAGACTTGCTTATTTCAGCATAGTATTACTTTACCAAACCCCTGCCTAATAAGGGCACGCAGCTCCTGCAACTTAAAGAAATTTAAGAATGTTTTCTTAATTATGTGTACTACCTTTTGTTTTAAGTCCAACACTCAAACTGTTACTTCAGTTCTGCTTGTTGTGATACTGTTCTGCTTTTAGGGCCCTGATGCATTCCTTTACATTTATGCCAAGCGACAATCAGCTTTCCGAAGTCCAAATTGCTTCTTCATTCTTCTTTTCGTCTTTCTAGTGATTTCATGAAACTCTTTTCCTATACAGACTGGAAATCCAGGTCGGACGAATTTGATAAGGTTATAGATGAATTGAAGGAACAGAATGCTAGTGTTGCAGCTGCGCTGGCAAAGCTTGATCGCCAAGTTAAGTCAAAGGTAATCCTATTTAACAGTTCGCCATCTTTGATAAAGAGTTATTTCCTTTAAAAAAAGGTTCTTATATGCACTTTTTTCAAAGATTGCATGCACCTTTGTGTTGTATTTAACTCTGGTAATGCTATCATCTGTAGAAGTTTAATAATTATGGATCCATTTGGACTTGTAGGAGGGTCAGCTCATGCAACTTATGTCACGCCGTAGGGAGATTCTTGAGAAGTGTGAACTTGAGCAGTTGGAGCTTCCAACCGTGAATGACCCAATGGATACCGGATCATCTTCACAAGAACTGGTTCTTGATTACAGCCAACTTAGCGAAATCTACCTGCAGGACATGCGACCATCTGAACGTGACAAACATGAGGCAGAGTTCAAGCAAAAAATAGGTTCATATGTGGCTGAGATTGAGCGCACTGCTCCAAATTTAAAAGCTCTGGATCAATATGAAGCACTTCAAAGGAAGGAGAAGGAGGTTACCGAAAAGTTTGAGGCAGCTAGGAAAGAAGAGAGAGAGATATCAGATAAATATAACTCTGTCAAACAAAAGAGGTATTGCCAAACCATTTTCTGATCCTCATATGAAGATGGTGACTTTGAATTCTTAAGTAATTCTCCTAGGAATGCTATATCTTTTGTAGGAACTAGTAAAATTTTCCACCATTGCACTGTCTATTTTTTTTTCTCTTGACATTTTTTTTTTTGGCGAGGGCTTTTTTCTCGTGACATACTAAGTAATTTTCTAGGATGCTATATGTGAGATGATTTCTTGTTGTGTTCGCTAGAAGAAATCTCCACGTAGTTTTTAAGTGAACAACCTCTGTAAACTACGCTCTATTTGCAGAGTCTGTTACAATCGTAGCTCAATTTATACAGAGGTGCACTCATGTAATATTTTATCAATACTCTTGCAGTTGAAACTAGTACACTTTCTTTCTAAAGTAGTCAAAAATATTTGGTCTTTGGCTGACTGTAACCTCAGAATTTCTTGAATTCGAATGGAATTTGGGTTTCTTGGGTTGCATGTTCCAGAAAAGTTACCTCAGGTACTGTTGCATTCATGCTTGCTGTCTGGGCAGCTTGCACTCAGATAAAGGGACAAGTAAAGCTAAAGAAAATAAGCTGTAGGCATAATCATCTTCCTGTTTAAATATCATTGTCATCCCATCTCATCAGGACCAGCAATTTTTGGATGATTATGAGATGCTCACTGTTATTTCTATTGTTGCGTAGGTATGAGCTGTTCATGGAGGCCTTTGACCACATATCTAAAGGCATAGACAAAATCTATAAGCAGTTGACAAAGAGTCATACACATCCTCTTGGAGGAACAGCATATTTAAATCTGGAAAATGAAGATGAACCATTTCTACATGGAATCAAGTACACAGCTATGCCACCTACCAAACGATTTAGAGATATGGAACAGTTATCTGGTGGGGAGAAGACTGTCGCGGCACTGGCTTTGCTTTTTGCGATTCACAGGTAATAAATCTGAAACTTTTCCTTGTTTGTGGCTCAGAGTTAGATGTGACACGTTGTCTAATTCAGTTGAGTGACATGGTTTAATTGGATGCCAATTTTGTTTCAATGTTCAAATATTTACTTAGTGTTTTCATGCCCATGCTTCTAGAGAGCTCTTTGGTTTGCCAGTGCCTATAAGTGACTGCAATGTGTCTTTTAAGCATATCACGGGCAGTATTTGGATCAGTATCTCTATTTCATTGTGGTCCTCCCTCCACTAAATTGAACGTAGCACAAGCACTCTTGCAGAAAGCAGTCTGTTTAGGGTGCCATATCAGGGCTCTATCCTGGCTGCACACCGATTTCACACACTACTATTCTCGCTTCACCTCTCACTTCATAAAGTTGTGTGGTAATCTTCAGTTTCAGGCCATCACCATTCTTCATATTGGATGAAGTAGATGCGGCTCTGGACAATTTGAATGTAGCCAAGGTTGCTGGGTTTATCAGATCGAAGTCATGCGAGCGTGGTGCTGACGAACAAGGTAGTGATGGAGGATGTGGGTTTCAGAGTATTGTCATATCGCTGAAGGACAGTTTCTATGATAAAGCCGAAGCATTGGTTGGTGTTTATAGGGACTCGGAACGAAGGTAAACTGTATGTTTGTTACATGCTTCCATTTCGATGCACTGTATCTAACTCTGAAATCTGATTTGCAGTTGCTCGAGAACTCTCACCTTTGACCTAACCAAGCACAGAGAAGCATGAAGCAACTTTTGTTGGAAAATTCCTACTGAATGACTGTTCTTAGCCAGTTAAATATTTTAACTAGTGTACATAATTAGTCGCTTGTAGTTAATGCAGAAGCACAAGACTGTTGAGTTAGCTAGAGATGTCTCTGCATTTTGACGTTCGTGTTGTACATGAGCTATGTGATGAAAATACCCCCCTATGCTTTGTATTTATCTGGTGGAATAGTATCCTAATCTTTCTCGACAGTTCCAACTTTTTGCATTATGCATGTGTGAAAACGAGATCTAATAGTCGTAGCTTTTTATTTGTTTCTATATTATGTATGTTCGTGTAGTACCTCAGTTTGCAAGGTTGGATCTTGTATCCAGTCGTTGAAGCGCAGTGTATGACTTTTGTCACTAAAGAGTTAGAACCAGTCCCCTGGAGTCTGAAGTGTGAACCTTTTGTACAAGCCGTTTGTTAACTATTTACTCCAATAGTTTTTCACCTATTGGTTTCCTTCCTATTCTTACAACTGATTCAACTTTAGTAGTGGGTTTAGAAACGAACATTGCCGAATATCTCATTTGCGCTACAGTGCCAGATTTGACGCTTCCGCCTGAAAACACAATTTTTGGCATAACTTTTAGAGTAGAGGCACTCGCAGAGATGAGGATGAATGAAGGCACACAATCCGGGACGCTAGCTATGAAGATTCATGGATCGTACTATACAGAGACGGTGATCAAAACACTCCCTGTGATCTGTTCATGTATAGTACATAACTCAATAAACCCCCCAACAAAAACAAAAAGATCAGCCCAAGAGAAGCCTCCTCGCCGCTGGGCTCGACAAAAGCTTTCGTCATCAGAACACCAGTACCTAATTAAGCTATATATGATGATCATGCTAACGCGTATCAATCCCTTAGATTAAAACCTCACACCGCGTGAGCAGTGCTAGCGGGTTACTAATTAGCTTATTAATTAGGGGCAGTGGACGTTCCTGCCCGGTCCGCCGTAGTAGAAGTAGTTCCCCCACGCGCGGTTGTAGCCGCCCTTGATGTCGTAGCATCCCGGGTGGTCGGCGACTAGTCGGAGCGCGGCGGCGGGGACGAGGCTGTTGTCCCAGTCCACCACCTGCACGTTGCGGAAGTAGGCGGCGCGGTTGAATCCTTCGCGCGGGAAGTGGCCGCTGCCCATCTGCGTGGGCGTGTGCGAGCCCGACGGGCGCGAGTTCACCACCTCGCCGCCGAACTGCACCATGTTGGCGTGCCCGCCCAGATGCGAGAACAGGAACGATGGCCAGTACCCCACCAGCGGGCCCGACCCCAGCTGCAGCCACCAGTGACCGCGCCGTGGGTCCTGCCACGTCGTTTCCATGTAATAATCGTTTACTTCCAGTTCCAGTTAAACACTTGAAGAATTGAAGTTGTATATGTAGAGCAGCATGCTTGTGTGTGTACCTTCCATATGAGGAGGCTGATGTCGTACTGCCGGCCGTTGAAAACGGAGGTCGGCGAGATGGCGGCGCCGATGGCGATCTGGTTGTTGGTTTGGACGAAGCCGGAGCAGTGCAGGTTGTAGCAGCCGGTCTCTTGGTACGCGTCGGTCTGCCCGGAAATGCCATCCCAGTTAGTTCAGTAGGTGTTTGGAGACTGGAGACTAAATTTTAGTCTCTAAGAATCTTGCGATTTAAGAGTACTAGATAAAGTCTAATTACAAAACTAATGTCAGAACTCCGGACTAATTCGCGAGACGAATCTAATTAGGGTAATTAAGACATGATTAGCGACTAGTTACTGTAGCATTACTGTATCAAATCAGCGATTAATTAGGTTCATTAGATTCGTCTCGCGAAATAGCACCCATCCTTAAAAAGGTTTTGCAATTAGACTTTATTTAATACTCCTAAATCGCAAGATTCTCTAGGACTAAATTTAGTCCCACGTAATCCAAACACCACCTCAGTCTCTACAAGGGACTTTTTGGATAAAATTCTGGGAGCGCAAGGTGTTTGTATTGAACAAACCAGTTTAACCGCTTCTTATGGCCAAAAAGAAAACTACTACTAGGAGTACAACTGAGCAGTAGTATATCACTAAAACGAACACTGACAGTTTTTGATCAGCTTGTGTACACGAATTTGGTGAGTTTTTAGAGTATTACGAATTTGGTGAGTTGGCAACCATTCATGTTGCTTTGCAGGTTTCCAATAGCACGATCAAAATGTAGGTGGCAGAATCGAAGTTCTCACTTGATGAAGATGCATGGTAAATCACTAAAGCATTGGAGTCGACGAACTTACCGTCCAGTATGTGAAGAACCTTGGGTTGCTATCCCCATACAGCTCAGGGCTCACCTGAGTAAAGAAACATGCAGGAAGTTAGCACCGTCTCAAGCGGAATCAATTTGACTAACACAGCCAACCAGCACAAGAAGTATAATCAAGTCAACGGGCGCAAATTTCCGATCACGATGACAGTGATCGAATCTAATTAATGAGTGCCAGTTCTACAGCTTAATTTACTACCAAGTCAACATGCAACCACATGCATGCTTGTTTGCTAGCCTCCATACAAGAAAACCACTCTTTCAGTGTTAACCATGGGCGAATACAGAACTTGCAATGCGAATATATATCATCTG
This sequence comes from Eragrostis nindensis, assembly GCA_012490785.1. Taxonomy (NCBI): domain Eukaryota; kingdom Viridiplantae; phylum Streptophyta; class Magnoliopsida; order Poales; family Poaceae; genus Eragrostis; species Eragrostis nindensis. The sequence goes on along the minus strand of JAAXCT010000001.1, from coordinate 766,392 downwards.
AACTCTGTTTTCTCAACGATGTGGAGAAGAGGTGTGGCTTCAAGTTTCAGTTCTACTAGTACAAAATAAAGCTGCTTGCAGTGCCACTCTTTCAGAACAAATTATACCCGGTTTACAAAGTAAAAGCGGCTTGCAGTATCACACTCTTTCAGAACAAATTCTTTTGTTTTGAGACGGATGGTCAAACAAGCATCCGAGCAGCGCGGCCTGCAAAGCTCTTTCACATTTGGCGCTGCCAATTTACTCGAGTCACCAACCAGCCGCCTGAACAACTTACTGCGAGTCAGGTTCCCATTAAACTAGACGCGCTTTCAATTCATGGCTTTTCCAGTTTCAAGGACTGGCGCCAAAGCGCTGCAGGAACAAGCAAGCTTTTATTAGTGCCACTAGTTCTCTTGCGGGAAAAGACAATCCGGACGCAGCACTGACCAGAACTAGCCAGCTCCTTTAATTTCATCCTTGATTTCCAACCAATATCTACTGCTCTTTTGCACTGCAGAGTGCCAGAGTTAAACAAGAGCTAATCAACCAAAACAGAAAATGTGCAGAAACTCGATCTGTGCTAATTTCTCCTTCGCCGATCAACCCTCGTCTCATGGTACTACGGTCAAAAATACGGCATGTAATGGACTTTGTCCAGGTAACTAGGGCGCAAATGTACTTGGAGGCGGTTGTTGCGGAAGAGAGGATGAATGAAGAAACTTATCACTGACCTGCCACCCTGCCTCGATGGTGTTGAGGTCGTTGCCGAAGGAGCCGGAGATGACCCAGATCTGGGAGAGGCTGAACTCGGCCGGCGACGCCACCTTGGCCGACCACACGTTGAGGCTCGCCTTCGCGCCGTAGAACTGGTCCCCCGTCACGTACCCCACCGCGTGCTGCAAACAATCCACCACAGCAAAAGCATTCATCAATCAGAGCTTTGAGGTAGCTGCGCACACTGCTGCCATGGCAATCGCTGTGGCCACTGCAGTGGCTGCTGCTAGCTGGCTCCCGCACAATCAATGTACTGTGCTCTACTACTGCACCGGCTAGCTGCAGGTGTACGGGAGTAGCAGTAGCAGAGTGGGTGGTGTACGCCGACCGCTCGATCCATGAGGCAGGATTCGGTCGCGTGATAATTCACGCAATTAAGGAGTACTTGTAATAATAATCAGCGTAGTTATTACTGACGAGAGATATGTAGCGGCGCATCAGAAGTTCCGATGCGTTTTGTAGTGCTAACCAAAATGGCTGAACAACCGAGAAGGAAGAAGATGCAGCTGTAACATGGCACTGACCTCGTGGCCGCTGCTGGTGGAGTCACGCCGCGCGTTGCTGGCGCGGGCCTTCATCCCGAAGCGGAGCGCGGAGCCGGCCCTGAGCACGTCGCGCGCCGTCGTCCGCCGCACCGGGACCGTCCCCTCCGGGCACGACTCGCCGCCGTCGCTCCACGCCTGCGGGAACACGGACGCGGCGCCGGCGGCGCCGTCGACGTCGTCCTCGTCAGCGCCGGCGCCCTTGACCTTGGGCCGCTCAACAGGCTCGTCCTGCGAACGCCAGCACACAACACGCAGGCACGTCTCAGAAATCTAGAGACGTACCACCAGCTCACAAAACGGCCGAAGCAGGAATTTGCACGGTGAGGAAGATGAATCGCCTACCTCGGGCTTCTGGCCCCGGAGCTTGGGGTGGTCGAACGCCGGCTGCAGGTGCGCCGGCACGCAGTGGATGACGTCACCGTCGGGGCTCTGCATGCACAACCAGCCAAGAAACCAGTCGGTGAGATTTGGGTGAAGCGGCAGTACTGTAGCTCGGATCACGACAGCGCGAAGACAAAAGGAGCAGGCAGGTAACAAGAAGAAGAAGAAAGAAAGAGAAGCTTTCTATTCTTTACCTGGATGGTCTTGTTGCAAGCCTTCTCCATCCTGGCCATCCGCGCCATGATCCTCCTGTACGCGAGCAGCTCATCCCGAGAATGGAAGAGCGTCTGCTCCGTGCCACTCTTATTGGCGTCGGCGAAAGCGGCCGGGGAAGAAGAAACGAGGAGGAGGAGGAGCAAGGGGACAAAGGACGCAATGATTGGGACGGAGCCGGGCCTCCTCGTCTTGCCGCGGCTAGTAGAATCCATACTCGTCAACCTAGGATCGATTGATTCTTGGAGTAGAAGCTGCCTCCGTCGTCGTCGTCGTCCTTGTTGTCGGTACGCTTCTTCTTCGTCTTCTTCCTTCTCCTCTGGAGCTGTCGGTATGCTCGCACATTGGCGTGCTTGTCCTCTTCCCCTCTCGCCTCACCTCCTCCTCCTCCTCTCCTCACACGCACGCTCCCTAAGCTAAACAAGCCAAGAAGAAGGCACTATAAATACAGCCGCGTACGTGGAGGTCAAACCTCTCCGTGCGCTGGTTGGTTGGCTGCCCGCGTGGCTGCTGCCGAAGGACCGAAGCCGAATTGATGAAACCCGGAATTCAGCAGTTGAGCTCTGTTCGTGGCGGCACTTTTTCCGAGGACCCCCCTCCCCAGCTCTCGCTCTCGTCTTTGCAAAGCCTTGCCTTCGGAAGGTGCATCATGTTCGTTTCGTTTTATATCCTGCCGCTGTCTCCCTCTCCACATTCCCCTTCTCCCTATCACAACGAAAAAGGATGAGCTGGAGTCCCTCATCTTTTTTCGAAAGACCTCACTCTGTGCATCATCATCAATAGGTAGGGTGCTGGAGCTGCTGGTACTGACAGTGGGGCTGCGTAGAGTGGAGCAAGTGGCACGCAGTAGCAACGGCGGCACACCTTTGCATCGCCATGGCACGAGCGAATAAACAAAGAAAGCAGCCGGGCCGATCTGTCTTCCAGAGAGACCGAGGAGGGAGCGGGCGGGCTGCCTTTCTTTTGCGTGGCTTTTGCTGCAGAGAAGAGAGGAGGCAGGGCGTGGTGCGCGCCATGTGCCAGGGGAGGGAATTTTGAAGGCACAACAGTGGTGGTGTTCAGTGCCCACAATCATGCTGGAAACCGCTTCTTTCTCCTACGCGCGCTATCCCTCCCTACCCTGCGTGTGTTTCCGGCCTCTTCTCTTGGAGAGACAGGGCACTGGCAGTGTGTTCTTCTTTGACACTTCTTTTCGGTGGCGGGGAGTGACATGAGATCACGTATGAACGCGGACACGGATGAGATCTCTCCTTTCGCTTGCTTTCTTTTCTTTGCCAGATTAAAGGGGTCGTTGATCCGTTTCTCTTTGTTTGCTGATAAATCTGCTTTTGCTCAGATCGAGTACTTAACAGTGGCCAAAACAAACAATATACACACAAAGACCAACTCTGAATTTCTGTATTACCCGGCGCTGATTCCTCTTTTTTTTTCCCCGGCAATTAACAGCAGTACTATCATCCCACTAGTCGTGGTTAGCTGGCAGTCAACTTACACCGACTGCGATTTGTTGAGCTGGTATGCACCAGTGTAGCGTAGTGCAGTGCCTCTAGAAGCTGTAGTTGTACCTTGTACGCACAACGCACCTAGTACAATCCCCGCACATGCTGAGCAAATTCTTTTCCAGGCCTTCGTTGATCTCACTTTTCCTCCTTTTCTTCAACAAAGGCAGGCACGCCATTATTCCCTGCAATGGCTACCTCAAGAAACAATCCTTGACTACTCTCTCTCTCAAAAAAAAGAATGATGAAACTTGTTCACCTCATCACCCTGCTTGTTTCATTGGTCCACCGTCGTCCGGCTATTACTACTACAGTAGCAGTTATCAGTACAACCACAACGATCATAGTATTACTTCATACTAACTCCATATGTCTCACAAACAGAAGAGTACCATACACACATTTTATGACCCTGATATGAATGAATCAGGAGTACTACTCCTATATGAGTGATGAAGCAGGTGAGGCCAAGCCAGGTCCACTGCATCTGCGAGCGAGTAGAGCACCATTAATAGTCAAGCCTGCCTTAATTTCTTCGGTACTCTCCTCATTCAAGCTTCTGCAGCTGCGTCGCAATCTTTTGGCATCTCTCTCGCACCTAACACTGCTCCGGCTGCAATGCCTCGTGTTCATAAAGCTAGGTCTTGCTTCAGGAGGGCTCCACGGCCATGGCCGCAGCCCACAGGAGAGTGATATTAAATAAAGTCATTTAGGGTTGCGTTCGGATGGGAATAATAGGCTTATTATGCACTGTAGCTTGTCACATCAATACTTGCACGATTTATGTGTACTAAACAAAGTCAAATTACAAAACTAAGTCCAGGACTCTCCTCTATTTCGCGAGACGAACGCAATGAGGGTAATTAAGCCACGATTAGACGATGGTTACTGTAGCATCACTGTGTCAAAACATTGATTAATTAGGCTCGTTAGATTCGTCTCGAAAAATAACGCCCGTCTGCAGAAAGGTTTTGCAATTAAATTTTATTTAGTACCCCTAAATAGTAAGATTCTTTTTACTTTAGAGGGTAGAACTTTAGAGGGCTCTTTAGAGCCCTCATCCGAACGCTACCTAGGGGTGTTCGTTTCTTTAGGCCTAATTTTAGGCCTGCTAGCATTTAAAGATATTAAATAAAGTCTAATTAAAAAATTAACTGCAGAACCTTGTACTAATTCGCGAGACGAATCTAATGAGAGTAATTAAGCCGCGATTAGATGATGGTTACTGTAGCATCACTGTAGCAAAACATAGATTAATTAGGCTCATTAGATTCGTCTCGCAAATTAGTGCACATATGTAAAAAGGTTTTGTAATTAAACTTATACGACCTTAACACCCCCGGCCTCACTCCTGGCTGCCTTTTGGACAGCACAGAGCGTGGGGGAAGGAGTAGGATATCCAGTCAGTGGGAGGAGCAAATGAGCAATGGCTGTCGTTGCTGCCGCCAGTGCTCTGGTGGGGCTCTCGCTTGCTTGCACCGCTGGATGGGTGGTCGATTTGATTCTGCGCAGGACCAAATCTGTTGGAGAAAAAAAATTATACTACTTGGATTCCGGTGCCATCCTATTGTCTAATCCACGGCCATGCTCTTTTAGAATGACTACGCTTCTTTTGATGATCAGTTGAGAGATCAGCACTTCGCAAATGGCCGTGCCAGAGCTCTTATTCCATGGCGTGTAGGCAGGCATGCACCACGCTCTCATGCATGCATGACTCGCCTTTTGCTGATGGAGGACGGCATGCGTGTTCCCCCAGCCTAGCATCATCTCCATGCACACACACGCCACTGATTACTGGGATTAACAACATGTCTGGTTACTGGCGCTCGCCAGTCGCTAATACTAGTGAGTAGGACTGCGAGATGATCATGATGTTCATCTTTATAGCTTCACCTTTTTCAAACATTTTTCTTTTGCCTTGTGGAGCATGATGACTGGGACAGTAAACAATGCGTAATTGTGATCTGTCAAGAGGCTGTCAGATTCAGGTGGTAGTGCACGCGCGTACTAGTAACATAGGCGCGTAGCACGGCTTGCGGAGGCAAGTTGGAAAAGGTAATTAGGCAGCACATGCAGTCACATTCTCAGCTGGTGCCGAGATGGGAGCAGAAATGATAAATTAACAACGGTGGTAAACTCCTGTTACGAGCAGGATAATGCAGTTGTTTCAGCTCAAGGAGGTAAACGAGAAAACCTGGTCGATCGATGCCCGTGCGGTGAATTCCAGGCCGTTATGGTGGCGGTAAAGTTCGAATTCAAACTGAAGAAGTTAAGGAGGGATCCGGTAGTCTGACGATGAGATTTGAAGTGTTTGTTGGTTTGAGTGTACTGCAAGACATTGATCCGCGGCCTGGGGAAGATCTGAGCCTTAAATCCGTGTATCCAATCAGCTCTATTCATCTGACGCGTCCTGCGATTTTTGCTTGAAAAGGTGAAAGACCAGTCATCCAACTTCCAGGGCTGGTCTAGTCGCCGTTCAATGCTTCGCCAGATTGAACCAAAGGCAGAGGCATGTACAGTGAACCAAAACAGTGCTGGTTGCCTGGTTGCAAGATTGAACAGTGGAACAGCTTCAGACTCGCAAGTCGCAATCTCTTTGCTTGCATGCGTGCGTGTTTTTCTTCTGCAAGTAGGAGTACTACTCTCTCTGCATCCAAGCTGTAGGCAACAGGGAGCGGCTCGGACTGAATATTCAGAATTCCTGTGCTGCCAAAAATGGGACAAAAAATCACTCCGCAATAGCATGTCGGTGGAAACGTGCTGTGTCTCGTGGTTTCGAGTTCTCCATAATGCTGTAGAGGTTGCCACAATTTCGTCGCTAGGAGGACCACCCCAGTTTGTTCAGTGTTCTCCCTAAGTTTTATGCTGTACCACTGCAGATAGTTTTATGCTGTACCACTGCAGATAGGAGACATCAGGGGAAGTGGTGAACAACGACGTCTCAACCGATTCGAAAGGACTCGAAACTATCAGCATCACAGCTCACGAGCCACGGCCATGCGTTGTTCTCCTGACACTGGAATCGGAGAGCGTCGCTGCTGTGTCACAACTCACACGGAGGCCATGCATGACAAACCACGCAGCACGCAGGTGAAGCTGCTGCCTGCTTGAGGAATTACCCGGATGCATGCGATGCAACACTGCAAAAAAGCGGAAGCATTGAGGTGGCAGTTCCACGTCAGCGGAGCTGATTCGCTGCCATGTCAGCACCGATGCTACCAGGCATTGTATACTCCTAAACACTCTCGACTGCTCTGCTTACTGTACCTGTTATTACTGGTAGTACCATCCGCTCTATTGTTCCCGCTTCACCTCTTGTAATTTTTCCTTCATCGAAAGATGGAACCGTACGTATACGTCATGATGGCGCCGGACCGTGTACACGTCAGTACTAAAAGCGAATCAAGGGGGGGCAACATCATGGCCACCAGAGGTAAACATTCGATGGTCTGCATCATCATCCGTGGCTGCACCTCCGCCCAGGATGTGTCGAAAAGTAACAGACAGTGAAATCTGAATTTCTCGCGTGCACCGAAAGCATCACCATCTTTTCCGCAGATCGCCCTGCCACGGAGCGTGATCTGATGCAAAAGAATGTGTTTGGCACGGCTTTGTGGAGGATGATGAACCGGTAACAAAGAAGTAAACATGGACCTGCACCGATTTATCTATCAATCGAGAACAGAATACTGGTGGTGATTCTTGCAGTGTTGCAGATTCAGCTAGTGGTCTAGCTGTGCGCTTTAGCATGTTACAGGCTTTATTACCTGAAAAAGGTCAAGCCGGCAGGGCCTTTTTGGGTGCAGATCTTTCCTGACCGTGAGGAGGGATACGGCCATCGTGGAGCGGTCGAGGCGTCTTCCCGTCCGCCGGTGAAAACCGTGGGGCGGCGCGTGAGCTACCCTGTTCGACTCCGGCTGTCCTTTCTTCTCCGAGCTATGCCAACGGGCCCAATCTACTGACCAAACCATATATCTTCTGGACTTACCAACGCCAATAATAGATGGCCTTTACACACCTAGCTGGCCGACAAGGCCTATACCTTCACGAGACCGAAACGAACACGGCCCGACCCAAAGCGTCTTTGTCTCCGCCTCCGTTTCTTTTCTCGGGCTGCTCTCCTTCCTCTTCCCGAACGACGACGCGAGAAGGTGAAGATATCGAAACAAGGCCATCACTAGAGTGGAGAAGGCTCGAACCCTCGAACCCGACAAGGCCACGAGACGCGGCGATGGCGTGGAGGCGGCTGGCGAAGGAGGTCATGTCGGCGCAGCTCCGGCGGGGCGGCGCCGCCCTGCCCTCCGCCCCCGCTCGCGCCTTCTCCGCCGCCGCCGCCTCCTGCTCCTCCTCCGCCAGCCCTACCCGTGAGTTTCTTCTCTCTCCGCCCCCGCCTTCTTCCGTCGCGGATGATCGGCTGCGCTGACGCCTTTGATGACCCCCCGCCCCCGCTTCAGCTCTTGGCAGGAACTTGCTGCAGAACATCTGGTCGCACTATTCGAGTCCCGCGCTTCGAGCCCGCGCCGCGGAGTACGGAGCTTCCGCCGCAGCGAGGGTGTCCCTCAGAGTTCGCCCGCACTTGTCAGGTAACCCTAGGATCGATTGCTATGTTCATCTGTCCTCCATTGTGCCAGCCCAACTATTATTGAGTAATTCAGTTCAGTAATTTTTTACTTATTCTATCTGGGAGCTTCATGGGAAGAACGCCAATCGTACCAGTTACCCACGCTCACACTTATTGATTTTGTGTACTGTTTCAGGTCATAATCTGTTCAAAGGATTGGGGACAGGCACTGCACTAATCATGATGCTTCAGGAAACGGCTGTTGCTGCTGAACAAGGTGAAATTCTACATCGAGATACCTTACATAGTCCAATAGGTTTGATGGTCCACAGGGTAAACTTGTATATATAGCTAAATGTGTGATCAATGGCCTAAAAAGGATGTACTACAAGTGAAACCTTTTTTTTCAATATATGGTTGAAGGGCTGTGACGTAAACATATTGCAAAGTGTAATAACCGTGCAAAATACTTAGTTCAAAGTGTTACTTTGTCATAAAGTTGATTCATTGTGTACCATACGCCGATCTGGTTCAAATTAAATCCACTTTAACTCCTAAGATCAGCTAGTAGGTAGATGACAGGTCCTATAGTCTGGTTTATGTATGCTGTACTGACCTATGTTTATCCCACCTAGCTGCTGATAACTAGTTTTCCTTATGGTTACCTGATTTATGAAAGTTCTTTTGATATATGTAATTTATGATGTTTTTTTTCCTCTCTAATTTTGGATCACAGCACGACCATTTAAAGACATTAGTGGGTCACCTTCGGGATCTGCGAAAAAAGAGCTTTCCTCGTTGTGGCCTTTGGTCAGGAAGTTTCAGCTACCTGTTGGATTGATTCTCCTGATTGTATCTGGTTGGCAGAACCCATTAGGCCTTGTCATCAACATCTTGCTTCTCATATACTGTTCAAGGCCTAGCCGCTACTCAATATACTTGTTTCTTCAGGAGGTTAGTGTTTCAACTTGTGCTATGCCTGGGTAAACATGTCCTCAGTTGCATTTGCACTGCATGAAATGATGTAGGCCGTGCAACGAAGTTGGTTAGTTTGCTCACAGTAGGATGATATATGTTTTTACTGGTAAGCTAATGTGCCATTAATTATTTCAGATGCGCCAGAGAGAGATGGGTCAAAATCATGTGGTGCGGAAGGAGGAGGTGAGTATTATGCTATTAGATTTTTCCCCTTAGGGGGGTAGTAGATACCTACTTTTTGTATTGGATTCACAACAATTCTACATTGTATGGTATCATCTCATCCATATTCTGAAACACTTATGGGTTGCACATAACCTTTTTTGCACCATTTATGTAGCTTGAAAAATATCTCATGAGCTCCCAGGAACTAAAAAGAGTTACGTACTTTCACAAAAAAGCAGTGCCGATTAATAGCATCATCGCCTTGGTACTATTTGTCAAGATCACAACCCGTTTTGTTGAAATCTGAAGTGCTTGCTAGACCATTAGGTTCCTATCCTATGTGGGCCCATGATATAAACTATTCTAGTTCATATTGTGAATAAGTATTTTTTATGGGTGATCCTACTATGGCCCTAATATTCTGATGAATTGACACGGAGAAATTCTTCCTGGGATGCTTTGTTTCCACTATGTACTTTTTTTGTTTGGGTTGAAACGTGCATAATTTCCATTTGCTTCAGAATTAGAGATGGTTATCCTTCTGTTCCTTGGATATTTTTGGCACATATGCACAGTGATATTCGAATTACTGTTTCTTTCCTCGTTCAGTTTTCATCTTTACTTGCATAGTTACTTGAATTAAATCTTGTATATATGATATATCTGCAGGTCCTACATACAAGAAAAGTTGATACTAAAGATTACAAGTTCTTTTCTATTGGAACTGTTGAGTTAAAAGACGGAAAAGTGCTTCAACTCATTGGAATGCTGGGCAGCTGGTGGATCTATCGTGAATCTTATGGCAACTGAAAAGAGAGGATGTAGCATGTATTTGCATTCTAAGCAGCGAGTTACTCATCTGTGCTGCAGATAGAGTTATTTCTAACTGACAGTAGCTAGTTAGAACATTGATATTGTGACCTAGTGCATTGTGGCAAATGTTTTAAAGCTGATGTTAAATGATGTAACAAAAGAATCTTTCATGAGTATAATGCAATCTAGTGCTATTTCTCATGAGCTCTACTTCAGTACTTAATGCAAGATCACTTAGATGGTCTGCCTATGCGGTGCCCTGCCCATCAGTAATGGGCAAGTGAAATCACATCGAATGCATTATGTTTTTCGCTTACCTCAACTTGCTTGGGATAAAAAGGCTTTATTTTACCCGCAAAAACATAAAATAAATAAGCTTTGTTGCTGTCGTCGTCGTCGTTGTTTTTCTAAGTTCACCTTGTCATTAAAACAGAACGTCACAATGAGTTCATTTGAAATATGTTAATACAGGCATAGTGATCCATGTTTACCCAGGAAAGGCATAGTAGCATGTAGCCGCATTATCTGTCCGAACAAATTTGCTAAATTAGTATTATATCCGAGCAAAATTGCTACATTAGTATTATTGCAGGAAATAATTAATTTAGTTCCTTGTCCACCGGTGTCTGGATAGGCAGCATTTTATTTTAGTTTATTCCTGATTAAACTGGCTTTTGAGATACTTCCTCTTTAGTCAAAATCAGTATACATCGTAGTGTTCTCTTGATCACTACTCTCCCTTGAAAGTGATGTTTCTTTGGTAAAACGATTTGGTAGAATATGGGATCTTAAAGACAGCAAAGCTGGAAAAAAAATCTTGAAATATTCTATTTTGCCACCTTCTGCTTTGCATAATGAATCTTGACTTTACATGTCCCTTAGCTTCATTCATAGCAGCAAGGAAGTGTAACATGTTTCTTGGCGAGTTGAAGTGATAAGGAATCGGATAAAGTAAACAATGGGAAAGGAATTTTGTAAAGGAAAGAAACGTTAACCTCGGCGTTTCCTCTCTCCTTTAGTCCCTTTGTTCGGTATTCCAAGTTGTAATTGTCTATTTAAGGACCTAATGAACAGCAGGTGATCATAGCTGAAACTTCATTGTGTTTTTCTTTGGACTTACTGGATTGAAAACTGTAACCTGCTGGTTCTGATCATACTTGGAAAAGACATGGTTGGGAGGAACGTTGGAGTCGCAGTTGACTTCTCATCATGCAGCAAAGCAGCTCTGAGATGGGCATCGACCAACCTTGCCAGAAACGGCGATAAACTCATACTTGTCCATGTCAACAATTCCTACCAGAATGAGCAAGGAGCAGTTCATCTCTGGGAACAGAGTGGATCACGTGAGCACGTCTTCTTGTCCATTGTTTACTGTATCTTGAACTCCCTAAGACTATTTAAAATCTGCATCTTGAATGCCCTTATTGTTTTATTTGAAGTTTGGTTTGATGAGCTTTATAAGCAAGGACTCGAATTTTATCGGTTGATTATGTCAACTTATCCTCCTTCTGATTTCTTTTGTATTCCAGCACTCATCCCTCTGACAGAGTTCTCAGATCCCCATGTCACCAAGACATATGGTGTGTCACCGGACAAGGAAACAATTGAAATTCTCACACAAGTGGCAAATCAGAGAGGGGTAAGGGCCATTCTTCTTTACATTTGCAGTTTTCATTACTCAATGGGTGATGGTTTTTTTTTTTCCGAGGTTGCTATTTCTCTGCTGATTGATAGTTTGTTTAAATCACATAACATGACATAGATTGAAGTCTTTGCAAAAATAATCTATGGAGACCCTGCAAAGAAGTTGCATGAGGCAGTGGACCTGGTCCCCCTCGACTGCTTAGTTATCGGAAGTAGAGGGCTAAGCGCTCTTAAGAGGTAAGCATACAACTATTTTTTTTTTAGAAAATAGGAAGATTGCATTGATCCTGGTCTTGGTTCTCCGGTGGCTTTGACTCTTATATTTTCTTGTCATCGGATCTTAAATAAGCGTGGATCTATACATGAAAGATTGGAACTTTGCCATGATGATATTTTCAAATTGTAAAAGCTATAAAGTTTTTAAATAATAAAAGAAAAAAGAATTATAGTGTAAAGTGGTATTTTGAGTGAAGGAAAGGGGCACATGCCCCGCTCACTGTAAGGACCTAGTGTCGCCACAAACCTAGCTATAACAAAAACACTACCAAGAAACCCAGCTGAAAGAAGTACGATCTAGACGTAATAAAGTAATACAATGAAAACAACGCGACAAACAATCTATTGCGCATGCCAGTAGTAATCATTCCAACACGTATGGTTGTATAAAGATTATGTCATTCGGATTTTGCACTAGGATGTGCTATTTGTAAGTTTTCTTATAAGTTACAACCCCGTCCTTGTTCTTCATAAGCATAGTCTGACATTACTATATTTTATATAAAATGATTTTTTAAGTACAAATGAGAAATTAGTAGGGTATATCAGTAACATGCTCCAACACAGCATGGGTTGATCCGTTCCTTAGAGGTTTTTGTGCCTGAAATCGTGTTCAAAAGGTTGCTCTAGCATGGTATGATTGGTATCGACTTCCATCAAATGTGCCTATCCGATTAAAGCAGTGAGATCCTGAACCGTATTCATTTCTTCTTATCATTTTACATATCTTCTGATTTTTTTTTCAAAACTGAACTGCAAATATCTAATCTCTGGCTATGTATAAAATTTCCTGCCCCTTGTTGCCTCACGCAGGGCTCTGATGGGAAGCGTGAGCACCTATATTGTGAACCACGCTACATGCCCCGTCACGGTTGTGAAGGAGAACATGTAGCAGCCTTCTGCAAGCAGTCACCGCAAGAACAATACGTATGTACGGCAAATAAAGTGTGCTCGACACATGCGCTGATGTGGCGCCTCTTGCTGCTGCTATGGCCAGGCTACCTCGATCAAGGCTGAACAGAACAGACCTTGGCCATATTGTTTGTCTGAAGAAACCTTATGTAATCGTAGAACCATCGGCAGCAATGAATAGTGAATACTATGAAGAAAAACAGTTGAAAATCTATAGCATCTCGAGCGAAGGCATTGAGATCGCTGAGATGTCGAGCTTGAAGTGGGACGACTGTATAGTATAGACACCGGCGTTTCTCAGCCGTTCTTTTTCTGATCGGACGGCCGGCAAGAACTTCGTGGTCAAATAAGATGATTCCCCGCCGCTGGCGCTGCCTTTCGTTTGATGGCCATGAACGCCGCCAAGGCCGCCGGCCGCGTGTTCGCGCGCCGCGGCGTCGGCCTCGGCGGTCGCGCTCCCGCCTCCGCGCTGTCCACGGCCGCCATGACGCCTCAGCACATCTCGCACTACCTCGCGCACCAGCCGCGGGCGACCTGGGATGCGCTCTCCGCCGCCTTTCCCACCGCCGCCGCGGCGCCCCAGGGCCACGTGGACGCCGTGCTCCTCTCCCTCGCTAGGCACCCCCATGCCTCACCCGAGCCCGTCGCCAAGAACGCGCTCACCTTCTTCCACTGGTCCGCCGCCGCCGCTGCCTCCTCGTCCTCTTCCCCGTCGCCATCCTCCTCCTCCCACCACTCCCTCCGCTCCTACTGCCTCCTCGTCCACCTCCTCTCCCGCGCCGCGCTGTTCCGCGACGCGTCCGTCCTCCTCGAGTCCGCCATCGCCAAGCACTCCTCGTCGCCCGCCACGTCGTTCCTGGACGCCTTCTTCGCCGCCTACGAGGAAAGCGGCACTGCCGCCACGACCCGCGGCCTCCACCTCCTGGTGCACGCATACGCGCGGCTGCGCCTCCCGGTGGAGGCCCTCGAGGCCTGCCGCTACCTCGCGCAACGCGGCGTGGTCCCCTCCAACTCCGCGTTCAACGCCGCGCTGCACGCGGCGCAGGGCGCCGGGGCGTTCCCGGTCGCCTGGGAGGTGTTCGAGCTTATGACGCTGAAGCGGGTCTATGCCAACCAGAGCACCGTCGAGCTTGTCATTGGCGTCCTCAGCCGGGAAGGCAAGCTCGCCAAGACCGCGGCGCTCGTGGGGAGGATCCACGGCAAGAAGTGCGCGCCAGGCATCGTGGCGCACGTGGCACTCACGCTGAGGATGATCGAGGAAGAGAGGGTGGAGCAGGTGATCTTGCTGCTGAAGAGGCTGCTGCAGAGGAACATTCTTCTCGATGACATTGCTTACTCACTCATCGTGCATGCCTACTGCCGCATTGGTGATCTGAAGTCGGCCTTTGAGCAACGCGATGATATGGTTCGTCGAGGCTGTCGCCTGAACGCATTTGTGTACACTTGCCTCATCAGAGCGCATCGCCATGATGGTGCTGTTGACAAGGCCCTTCAATTGCTGCAAGAAATGTTATCCAAGGGATTGAAGCCCTATGATGCTACATACAGTCATCTCATTGCTGGGTGTTTCAGACAAGGGAAGGTGGAGGATGGCTTGAAGTACTTTCGAGACATGCTTCGTGAAGGTTTTGTGCCGGATCTCAGAAATTTTAACGAGATGTTGGAGGGGCTCTGCAATGCAGGAGAGGTTTGCAATGCAAACGATCTGCTGACAGCAGTGATGGACAAAGGACTCGTTCCTGATCAGGATACATACAAGAAGCTTATTGATGGATATGGCAAGGTTGGTGATGCACGAGGCATTGTTAAGACCTATCATGAGATGGAGCACAAAGGGCTTAGCCCTGGTGTTGATGTCTACACCACTCTGATCAGGTGCCTTTGCCAGTGTGGTAATCCAGTGGAAGCTGATAAGTTTTTGGCAGTGATGAAGAAGAAAGCAGTGGCTCCAACCAGTGACTTGTATGATATGTTGATTAGCAGCTACTGTGAGAAGGGTAACACGAAGAGGGCACTTTGGTTGTACGATAAGATGATGACAGACAATGAGAATTATGTACCCTCCGCTGATACTTTTATGATGTTGGTGAGGAGAGTCATCAAAGTTAAGATTGCCTATTCGCCTAGCTGACCATGTAATAATCTATATCCGAGGAAGCGGAAACAGATGGGCCGAAAAACTAAATGTGACAGAAGCGAAGGCAAACAAGACAATTGTTAGAGTGAGTTCGAGATAAAGTTGAGGTAACGCATGCCTTTTTTCTTCTTATGATGGATTATTATGTAAAGTGTAAAGCTATCTTTCTGATCTGAATTTGCAGTTTTTGATTGGTTCTGCTTGGGGGGGTTCTAGCATGCGTGCACATAGGAATAGAAGGGAACGCTACCATACAATAAAATATTAGTTGCTCACATATTGCATGCTTAATAAATTTGGTAGTAATTGAAACTTACTGAACCTATTGCAGGTTAAGCAACGCGAATTCTGTTATCTTCATGCATTACATTTGCATTTCGATTCACTATCGTCACAAAGCCTTTTATGCAGTTTTCTTTTTAAACACACACACACACACAAAAAAAAAAATCTGTCATGATATGTAGTTTTATTAATTATCCGAATTCCTTACCGTCATCTGTGGCAGTAGGATAGGAAAGTGTACTGCATTCTGGTACCATTGGTGTTCATCGCTTTCTGTTACTGTTTCTTTATTTTTCAACTAATAATGTCACAGGGCTATACTTCAAAGTCCAAACTAGAAAGTGGCGGAGGGAACAGCTGGAGACCCTGACGGCGAAGTCTTACCAGTGATCGGCTGTATTGTATTTGGTTGTGGTGACTTGTCCGGTTTGGCCGTCCTCAGTTCAGCGGCCTGGATAGGGGACGGGACACGTCAGCTTTCTGTATGGTTGAGTCCTTGTCAATTGAAACCAACCGCTTGGCCCTCTTCAGCACAATAGTACAAGGCAAGGCAGCTTTCAAAAGCAGCTGTGCACATGCAAGAAGCCCTCTACCAGGCTCTGCGAAGAGGAATGCAAGATGGATGACACATTAGCCACGATTGCAAGATGGATGACACATTAGCCACGATTGCAAGATGGATGACACATTAGCCACGAATGCAAGATGGATGACACAGTTCAGTTACTGCTGCTGCCTGCTGGCAGGGCCTAGTCATGTACGTGCCGGATGCAAAAATTTCTGT
Source organism: Eragrostis nindensis (assembly GCA_012490785.1). Classification (NCBI taxonomy): domain Eukaryota; kingdom Viridiplantae; phylum Streptophyta; class Magnoliopsida; order Poales; family Poaceae; genus Eragrostis; species Eragrostis nindensis. The sequence goes on along the minus strand of JAAXCT010000001.1, from coordinate 750,443 downwards.
AGGTATACCATTTTCTGCATCTTCTTTAGATTCATTCAGAACTCGGAAGACACATTCACGAACTGCAAGTAGCGAAGAAACTCTATTTCCTGAACAAAGTTGCAATGAAAAACATAGGAAGGCGTTATCCATTCTCATTAACGCTGGAAACACCGAAATAGCAATTGCCCCAGTTTAATCTGGTGTTGATAGATATAGATGCAAAGACGCGAATCATCATCAAGCAATTCCAGGCAGGCAAACGCCTCTTTTGCACGAAAACCACCACGTAAGTAGACCGTCCTCACGTGCCGGCCAGCCGTGCTGGCGTGACACCGCCGCGTGGTAGCCGAAGCGGCACCGCGTGGCGCCGCGCTGCCACGAGCCGGCTTCCGCAGCTGACACGGTGCTCTGCTGCCTGCCTGCATCGCCGCTTCACTCTCCCCTAGCTAGCTTCTCGCCACTTCTGAATGCCCAATGCAGCTCGCGTCTCAGACAGTATCTCGCCACCTTCTGATATTCTGATCCAGCCATCTCCCTTTCCATCCTGCACCTCGGACTGGTAATCAGACCGGCAGAATCCGCATGCTTGGGCACTCTTGACATCTTCTTCGTTTTCACGCAGCTTGCTTGCAATCTGACACCTGAGCACGGGCGAGAAGAAACTGACCCTTTTGTCTGTGCACGCACGCAGGCTAAAGAGCAGGAGCAGCAAGAACGAGCCATGTCGACGACCGCACACAAGGTGGCCACGCACATGGGGAAGACGACGGGGAAGCGGCCGCCGAGCGTGATCAGGGAGATCGTGTACGGCATGAGCCTGGGCGTCTTCGCGGGGTACCTGTGGAAGCTGCACCACTGGAGCAACCAGCGCCGCACCCGCGAGTTCTACAGCCTGCTCGACCAGGGCAGGATCACCGTCGTCGTCGACGACCCGCCTTCGGGAGCCGAGGACTGATGGTACTACTCCACCAGACTACCAGTACGTAGTGCACACTTCATTGCTGCTAGATCGTTAGCCGTACGTAGGCGATGGAATCACCATGCATGTCTTTTTGTGTCTGATCCCAGTTTAGCGTTCTTCTAATGCTACTGTACTGCTGCAATGTCGTGCTCGTGTCAATTGTTTGCTTTGTTAGTTCATGTTAACTCCTCTGCTATTCTAGCCTGTTTATGTTATCAGAAACAATGGAAGTTTTGTGATGTCGTGCTCTTGTCAGTGGTTTGCTTAATTTGTCAGGTCATGTTTCCTCGTCTACTACTTGCTGTTACCAGACAATCTGACCTTTTTCTCCCAAGAGAAGAGGTTTGGGAAACAAGATGTTCCAGTCTTCCAGAATTCCAGGTTGGCTTTTATTGGTGTGTGCAGTACTGTGATTAGTGTTGTACCACGGCGCTTGTCTTTAGTCGCAGCGATTAGGTTCCCTCCCCTCCCATCAATTCGTTTTCGGCATGTCAATAATTTGTGGACAGCATGATTGCATGAGATATACTGAATTCGGAGAATCTCAGCTAGACAGGGATGTGCTCTCATTTGCTAACTTCAGTGACATAATTTTCTCTGTTTTTGCTCTGTGTTTTTCACTGACATAATTTGGAGAATCTCAGCAAGACAGGGATCTAGTGTAGTAATTAATGTGTTTATCCATCCAACTGAGAAAAAGGGAAACTGTAAAATGAATGCATGTTCGGTGCCAAGGAGGTCCGTCCGGTCTATTTGGACATCTCTGTGACAGAGTAAAACTGAATAGCCAAGCCTACTGTGCTCTTTCGAGCCCGTGATCATGGGCTGCTGTGGCATGCACGGTTGAGCACTCAAAACGTCTCTAGTGAGTACCTGAATTTTTCCTCTTAAAAATTTAGTTCCAGAAATGAAGAGGTTAGTGTTCCACAAGTAGCATGAGCACGCTTTCCTCCTGCAAAATTATGCTGTCTGACACCATGACATAAGTAGCTAGGTCTGACCAAGTGTTGAATGTGCAACGCTTCGATCTGAATATGTCCATGAGCGAGATTGGCAAGAGTCTATAGCTTCCATGGAGAAGGGATCGATGTTTAAACAATACCACCGGCTACTCGAAGAAGGAAACGCAAACATAAATCAATCTGATGCACAAATTTCTTTTCACACCATGGAACAAAAAAAAGAAATACAAGTATTCAATTGCTATGTACATGATGAAGTCACAAGAATGGAGTATGTATAGCTAGTACGTGTTCCACACAACGACACAACGAATCGTATCAATAAATCACGGCTGAGATCATACTACGTACTATGATCTCAGCCGTGATTTTTTGAGTAGTACGTAGTAAGCTTGTGAGCTAGTACGTAGTAAGCTTTACCGGAAGATGAAGTCTCATTGCCTTGTTATCTGCTGACCTGCAAGGCTTCACGAGCTAGCTTACAAGCAGCGGCGGCAGGGCGGCGCCGTCATCGTCGTAAGTTGTGCAGCGGGTTGGACCCCGTCGGCGCCAACCTCTTGTCGTCCTCGAACCAGTTGTCGCCGCCGCCGTCGACGAAGTCAACCTGCTGCCGGAGCCGCCTCGCGGCGACGGTGCTCTCGGTCCTCCTCCTTCGCTGCCGCTGCTGATTCGCTTCGCGCGCCGCGGCAGCTGGAACGCGCAACCCGGTGGTGGCAGCAGCAGCAGCAGCGTCGTGTCGTCTGGTCACGCGGTGAGACGTCGCCGGCGGCACGCCGGTATGGCCGCCGAGGAGGAGCGATGAGCTCGCCCTGAGCGCCAGGGGGACGAGCGTGACGAGCAGCAGAATCTTGAGGCACTTGCCGCTCATGCCTGGGACTCTGGGACGGGATGGTCACTGACAAGACACAGGCGTGGTCAGGAGATAACGGTGCTAGACTTTGAGAGAGTGGAGAAGAATGAATGGTCTTGGGTTATTAGCATTGGCATGTGGTGGCGCGTAATAATCGGCAATGATGCGAGCGGACGACGAGAGGAGAGGAGAGGATGATGCGAGCGGACGACGAGAGGAGAGGAGAGGAGAGGCGGAGACGAGAGGTGATTTGACGTGGGCGGCGGACAACAAAGGCGCAATGAGTGATCGACTCTCTCCATCGCTTGCAGCAGTCCCTGTCTCTGTTTGCTCGCTTCCGCCGTGCCCGGGGACTAGCGGCCGGCCTCCGTGTCGTCTGCTCGGCATTGATCATTGCGAGCCCGTGACATGATGCTGCCGCTTGACCGGCGCCGTGCCAGCCGCTCCCTCATCAGCGCGTGCCATCGGCAAGGCCTCTCGACTGCGATCCATGTCGAGCACGTGCCGTGCACGCGGTACACGCAGGACCTTGTCACATCCGGCGGACGTTTTCACCGAGCCCTGCGCAGCCATTCTGTCGATCACTTTCTCGAGGAAAGAAAGACAACGCGTCAAACGACGTTCTCTGAAACGCGACGGACTTTTTCATCTGTCTGTCGCTCTCTGTCCAGGGCATGCCGTTATCGGGATCGCCCAAGATCTGTTAATTTCATAAACCAACTCGATCGAAGAGTTTCGAGATCCGACTCAGTGTCGCGCGGCTCGCGCCAGTGGTGGGCGAATAAAGAGAACGGAGCCTTTTGCATGGGAGGAGATGAGACGAAGCAGAACCAAACAGTTTCTGCGAACAGTTTGTTGATGGCTTGATGCCGATGCGACGCGATGGCGGCGAACTGCAGCTATACCACAGCTGGAGCATCCGGCACCCTAGTAGCGACACCCCCATTCGATCAGTTCCATCGCACCAGCTTTCCACCTTTTTCATACTACTATCCATCAGCAGCTTCCTATACCTACTAGCTGTGCATTGCAACTCATGGCTGCCGCTCTCCAAACTTCCAAAGTTTGCTTAAATATACTGTATCAATGCCTGGCACGCAGCATCTTAAACATTCCTGTCCCATCCACAGAGATCAACTGCCCAGTACATGCCGGTAGACAGTATTGAAGCATAGCACATATAATCGAACATACAAGTGTAAATCTCTGCGGATGTAGAGTGTTACAAGCTGATGAACTGATACGGGAACAAAAATGAAGGCGCAGGCACAAGACGCAACACTCACTGGAAAATTTCCTTTCTATATTTACTCATTCATTCGTCTCATCTCTCTTTGCCACCAGGCAGATGCGCAACAAGGATGGGCTCACCTCACACAATGCCACCATATCTACAAATGAATGCCACCACATCTATAAACAGACAGATTACACCCTACCCAACTCTGGAAAATTTTTCGCCTTCCCCTCTCGGAAGGCTCTACACCTAATACTCCAATCAAATGTAATACAGCAGGCACATATAACATCATCTATTTGCCTATTCGTTGACCCGTCGATCACCTTGGCCCAGACAGTTCCATGGCTTCTAGGCCGAGTGAAGATTCATCCGGGGCGAAATCCATGTACTTCGGAGGTAGAATCTCCGATGATATGGACTTGGGTGTGTCCACGTTCTGCGATGCTTCCCATTTCTCTGCGAGCCCGTCGCCTTCAAGCATCCTGATCACCTCGGACATTCTGGGGCGGTGAGATGGGTAGTACTGTGTGCACAGCAAAGCCACCTGAACCATTTCTTCCAGTTCAACCCTGTCATAGTTGCTACCTAGGTCCTTATCCACCATCATGCTTAGCTGCTTTTCTTGATGAAGCTTCTTAACCTGGATTACACAAGGGTATGAGAAACAATGTTCATGGAAACGCAAATAATGGAGCCTCTATCTGACAAGACAACTTTAGTACAAACCCTGACAATGTCCAAAACAAAGGAGACGGGTATTTTCTTTGTCAAGGATTAAAGCGAATCTGGATATAAAAGGCGAAAAATGCTTACCCAGTCAAGCACTCCACCCTTCTGATTTGCAAGTCTTCCAAAATCTAATGCCTTTTGACCAGTTATCAACTCAACCAATAAGACTCCAAATCCAAAAACATCAGTCTTCTCAGATGACTGGCCAGTTGACAAATACTCTGGTGCTATATGCCCAACAGTCCCACGCACTGCAGTAGTCACATGGGATTCCCTATGATCCAAAAGTTTTGCCAATCCAAAATCTCCCACAATTGCTTCGAAGTATTCATCAAGAAGCACATTGGAGGCTTTTACATCTCGATGGATTATTTTCGGATCACACTGCTCATGCAGATAGAGCAGACCACGTGCTGTGCCTAGAGCTATCCTCTTTCTCCTTGACCAATCTAGAGCAGGACGGCCATTTACAAGCTCTGACATAGATGAAAAAAAGCTGGTTAATTTGCATGGACACTGGATGTATATATAGGCAGATGATGTGGGTATGTTTTTGAATGTTATCTATTAAGATTAATATATCCTGGTGATTCTAGCAAGATATGTGATGATGAGAAGCTGCTCAGTTCATATCCGGAACCTGACTTGTAGCACAAAATATTGTATGACCAGATTGTTGCTGGCATCCATGACAGGAAAAGCAGTAGGCTTCAAGTTAATCAACATAACGCACTATTATACTTTGAATAAAAGGACATCATTATGCAATGCCATGTTGCTTGGTTGGCATAACAGGAGCGTCAAGGTAGCCTAGTATGATAGGTGGCAGCATAGCAAGATGAAATGCATAAGACTGAAAATAACTCGAATATTTAGGTGACGGTGAAGATTATGCTAATGCATTTGCAGACTGTAAAATCAGACGCCATATCTATTTTCAACCTAGACCACGCTACAAAACTCCATGTATTTATGTTGATTTCAATATCAGAAGCATGCTGTGATCATCTGCGCTGACTAGATCAAATCAGCTACCATACTAGCTTGTCCATTCATATGAAGCCTAAGATATGGCCTATGTGAAACCAAATTAGATTGGAAAGAAATGAATGCGAAAACATAATGAAAGAGAAGAACTCTATGCAGTAAAACTATATTGGAAAGCTGACACACATGACATCAACTATGCTACATCCAGAAACGGCAATCATTTCGTGTTGAATGACGAAGAAAACTTGTTTGACATTAGCACCAAAGTGTGGACAACTTAACACATACAAAATTGTTATCTAACTTGGATAGCCATTTTTCTCTCTTGTAACAGTTGCTTTTCGCTATTTCTCTGACATGTGCTTCCTCAAGACTCGTATACATGAACTAATCTAGTTCAATTTTGAACTGGATTAGCTGTCTCAGTGTCATGTGTATGAGTCCAGAGGGAGTATATATTAATCAAATTGTGATGACTCATTATAATGTGTAGGCACGGAAGTCATGAGCATGACGAGAGACTGACCTCGCAATTGAGAAGCAACACTCCCATTCGGCATAAAAGGATAAACAAGTAATCTCTCGCTCTCTGTAGTGCAGAATCCAATGAGCCGGAGGAGATTTCGATGGACAGCCAAGCTTATGACTTCAACTTCAGTTTGGAATTGAGCTTCCCCACCAACGGCATTATAGTCCTTTAGCCTTTTAACAGCAACAACAGAGCCATCACGCAAATAGCCCTTATATACTATGCCATAACCACCTTCACCTAAAATGTTCTTTGAGTTAAAATTGTTAGTAGCCGCACGCAACTCCTTGAAGGCATACCGCTTCAGATGACCCAAACACACTTCTGGGTCATATTGATCTGCACATTGAAGCATGTATCAGGCTCAATTACCATACTGCTGCAAAGTTAAAAAAATATAACACGCAAGACCAAGATATATGCATGTATGTTCAGAGTGAGCATGTTACAACCATGAAAGCAAGTCCCAAAAGAGGAAAAGGAAATCTCATGTGTACACGTTTCCTAAAAGTAAACTTTTTTTTTGGGGTGGGGGGGGGGGGGGGGGGGGGGTCATTAATTCATTAATTCCTAAAAGTAATTAGGGGTCCTTATTAACTAGGCCACATGTTTTCCTACTAAGGGCCACCGAACAGGCTAGTAACCTAGAATTTAACGAATGTAAAATTCTTGACTACCCCAAGCTTATTATGCTTATGCAGCACAAAGACAAATCACATAGCCTTCGTCATGTGTACCATAAGTAAAAAAAAGAAAGAAAGATGAGATATACGGCTGCGATCGGAACCGCTAGCTGCGGTGGGCTGCGGCTGCAGGTACAGCATGAACCAGCAACGCACCAACAGGAATCAGTGCTGCCAGGAAACGCCACAGCCATCAGTTCCGATCAGTGCTGCCAGGAATTTTACGCTTGAGTTCATGAGAACTTCAGAAATCAGAAGACATTGTGGAGATCACATGGCAGAAGATTAGTAAACACTTAATGTTATTGGGAGAGTATGTCAAATCCTAGTTAGCCAGCTAATTGAAAGTTCAGAAGTTCAAATTTACTAAAATAATTTATATGGTATTGCATTGGTGTTTCTTTGTATCCATGTAAAACCGTTGCGGAGTCACAAGGAGCATGTAGCTGTAAGATAAAAAAAAAGCATGAAGTTGAAGCCATTACTGCAATATAGACATTAATATTGTGCAATTCAATCCAGGTGGTTGTTAATGCAATCACATAGCAGGGAATCATTAGAAATATTACCATTTACATCAAAAAAGATCTGCTGATTACGCCTATACCGCCACCAAAGAAGCACACCGAGAACAATCGTGGTAAAAGCTACTGAACCAACTGTTGCTCCACATATTATAGCAATACGGTGGCTTCTTGCGATGCCTTGTTGAGGCAGAGCTGAAGAAAAGGAGGCATATCATATGTGAGCTCCCACACAAGAAAAATTACTACCAATTCCCTCTTTACTGTGTACTTCCCAAGACTGAATAATGGGGAAAAAAAAAAAAACCTTACTCTTCAGATCATCTGGTGGATAAGAGAGTGGGTCCAACGACACAGAAGAGCAGTTATCTCCAGACTTAACACCACAAATCATCGGATTTCCAGCGATGCTGTTCCAAAAAGTAATAACATAAAAACATAAGTATGTGAGCGCTAATCCATGGCATGAATAGGTAGTGTTCGGCTGGAAATAAGATTAGCCAAGGTGAAAGTAAATGGACTGAAACTACATACTTGAAAGTTCTTGCAGAAATTTTGGGTAATGGACCACTCAGATTGTTATACGAAAGGTCTCTGTAAAATAGGTCAATTCAAGCGAATTAAAAATTCACCATGAATCATGAGAAAGAAACAGGAAGGATAAAAGGATTGTAGGGCATACACGAGGGCAAGACCATCAATGGTGGCAAGTGAATCAGGTAGAACTCCAGACAAGCTATTGTTATTCAATTTCCTGGCAGCAATAAGAGATTTGAACAATTGGCTCAACTGAAATTACAAGCTACAGGAGCGCCATCGGAAATCAATACCCAGGGGGGAAATAATCTTACAAGTAATCGAGGTTCTTGAGATTCCCAATTGAACTTGGGATACTCCCAGTGAGTTGGTTGTCTGACATGTCAAGTGTCTTTAGCATCCCCAGCCTTCCAATGGTACCAGGAATAGGTCCATAAATCGCATTGTTCTGTAACAGCCTGTCGATCAGCACAGTCGAGAAATTTTCAGCATTTCATTCAACAACAATAGCTCTGGCTGAGGTTGAAATTTCAAATTCGAAGTGTCATGGGTAAACAACAGGGGATCAATGAACTTACACAGATTGCAACCTGGTGAGGTTGCCAATGCCTGGCGATAATTTTCCTGACAAGCTCTGGCTGGGTAGACCTCTGCAAAGACAGCGTGCCAGAGAATATCAGCCCAAAGAAACGACTGATAGTGCTATCTGGAATCGGCATCAACAAAAGTAGCGTGACGTACAAGGCGGAGACATAACCATCGGCTGAGCAGGTGACCATCCTCCAGCTGCAGGGGTCGACGGAGTTGATGTCCCAGTTGTCGAGCACGTTGTGGGGGTCCTCCAGCTCCGTCTTGATGGCCATCAGGGCCACAACTGCAGTACAGCCACAGGCAGGCAGGCTCAGCTTCACCAAATTGCAACACACCAAGAACAGCTAAAACAATAAAACTCGACAACAGCACGATGACGATGAGTAAAGCACAAGCACGGCAGCTGCATTTTCATGTTATTCTCCAAAGAAAGATTTTTTTTTACTTTTTAAAAAACAACGATTGTGAAAAAGGAAACTTTTGGCAATTTTCACGCAATCATCGTGTGCCTGATTTTACGGAGATTTTTAAACGAAAGAAACAATTACAGCATTGAAAAGGTTGGGCCTTTGCTGAGGCTCTGGAGACGAAGAAGATGAGGAGAACAGGGTAGGCACCTTCGTAGTTGATTCCGGCCGGGGAGAGCGTCGCGGTGGCCGGCGGCAGGATCACGGCGAGCAAGGCGGCAACCGCCACCCACCACGGCATCCACGCCCGAGCCACCAGCACCCGCATCGCCACAACCAGCAGATTCAATTCGGCAAACAAGGAGCAGGCGAGTCCACGGCTCCAGGCCACAATTCCGCCAGCAGCAGCCGAGAAGAAGGCGAGCAACCCGATCTAATCTAATCCAAATATCCAATGATACTCGCTGCTCGCAGACGCAAGAAGGGCGAAAGCGAGAGGTTCACGCGAGCGAGCGACGAGAGAGGAGGAGGAGAGTGAGGTGGTGGGTAGTGGGGGCAGGGCAGGGGGGAAACGCCAACGCCAGCGAGCAGCGGCAGCACGCAGCACAGCAGGCTGCCACTCCCTTCCCTACCTATCACCAGTCCATGACGCGGCCGCTGGCTGACGCTGGCGATGCCCGCGCCCCCACCCGCTCCACGCCGCTGCTGCAAACCGCCAAACGCTTTCCCCCGACACGGGTGCGCATGCCTACAGAACCGCCTCATCCTTTCCTCTGTTTTTCTCTGTTCCACTTTTCATTCCCTTCCCCGAGGTTTTCTTTTCTGGAAAAACAAGATTAGTAGTACTATTACATCTCCGTTTCAGAAAACAAGAGTGAATGTTCTTGCTGGAATTGTTTTTAAAGAAAAATAGGGCCACAAGCCCCGGCCTTCTTTGAAGGCCTTACTGATGTTGTTGCTGGAACTGCTACTAGGTTGAAATCCCTTTTGTGTGACTGGATATTTATAGGGAAAAAAAAAGAATTGAACTTTTGCAAAAGGGTGGCCTTGTTCAAAAATGACGGCGGATCCTGCTTGCCTTGCAATTTGAGATGCAGGCTGAGGGCAGTGACAACGCTTTCTCATCGGAAAACATACTCATAATGCAGGAGTATTCAAACGAGGAGGATATACCCTAAAGTATTGGTCCACTTAGTACTAGGAGTACATATAATACCGGCAGTTCCGGCAGCTTAGCGTAGAGAAAACAACCCCTCTGCCGGCCCTGTTATTAGCACAAACTCGAAGCGTTCTTTCTTGTTGTCATCATCTCCTCCAGGACAGCACGACGCTAATGACAGGACGCATGTTTGTCATAACTGGTCTACAAAGCCGAGCCCCCGCACGAATACCCACGCCGCCGTAACTGTAACGCACAGTAATGCACCGTGATAAAGAACGGAATGATGGGAGCATAGAAAAAGGCAGGAGGAGGAGGAAGAAGAGGTTTAAAAAGGCTAGAGGAGGAGCACTGACGAGTCACATGCTCACCTTTTATTTTGTCCCGGCCTCTCTTGTCCCTCTCTCTCTCATGTCCATCAGTGTCGTGGTAGAGTAGAATCTAGCGCTCCTGCATTGTTTTTGTTCGTGTTTATTTGCTGGGCGACGCCCGGTCCCCGGTGGGTTCAGTTGTTCACCTTTCATTCATTCAGTTTTGAAATGGATGGTGTTCTTCAGCATGTTCATATTGGGCAATTCAGCAACAATCCTTGAGAGGTTCTTAAAAACAAATTGCGAGCGAGGAGAGTACTATTCCTGCGCAATGAGCATGAAACATGTTACAGTACTATGGCTGCTCGAGCAGGCCAGAAATGAAAACGGCTCAGTGACTGGCTGCGTTCGTAACAGCGGGCTATGACTGTGAGAGCTGCGCATGGTCGTGCCCACTCGAGTCGAGCGGCCATGGCGATGCCACGAGCAGACTGGGAGGGAGCGGTGTCGGCCGGACACGGGCCGCCGGCGCAGGCAAAGCTGCCAGGTCGCCGCCCCACGGCCACGGGCCACTGGCTCTCGCTGCTTGCTGTGGTGCCTGGCATGTCAGTGTTGCTTTTAACCAAACTGCAATCGGTCTGAATCTGACTTTGATCAATTTGTGTGCAGTTCAGCCGCCCCCATCCATAGGCGCATTCCACCAGTCTCGTCGGCCAGGGGCTCGGCTTGGCCAGCGAAACCGCAAATAAAATAGTATACAGTACTCCACTATTTATTATCCCGGCCCGGCCCAACCCAACCCATGCTACAGTTCAGAGGAGCCGGAGCTAGAACTAGTGAAGAAAAAACAAAAAGTGACATTTATCATCTCCTAGTTCATCTTAGGAGGATCTTCTAAAAAAAAGTTCATCTTAAGAGGAGAGAAGAAATAAATCGCATAAAAAGAGAAGATGAAGCATAAAAATGTCTAATTTGTAGTATGTCAGATAAATAACGTATAGTTTTGGTTTTCCAGACAAAATTGTCTTATAATAGTACTAACATTTTACAGTTTTTTCATGTGATTGTACGAAAGCCAAGCGAGTTTGGTTGTAAGAAAGCAAAGCAAAATCAATGGGCACTAATGGATCATGAAGCCGCTTCTCTAATGTCAGTTCCTGCCAACGCATTGGAGCCCGAGCGGTCAGAGCACAGGCTCCGGGGGCGTTAGCTCCTGTCGACCCGGGTTCGATGCTAAGGCACCGCGGGTACTGTAGCCTCTATAGTGCCCGCAAGAGAAAAAAATCCCCTCGTCCTCCCTGGATCAAAGCATAGGTAAAGAACTCGCGCCACAGCTTACACGGCCAGCTGAGTCCCTGTGTATGGTTCAGGGAGGAGGTTCGGGGTTTTCTCGGCTTACATGAGAAGGTCTTCTTCTTAACAAAATACCGTCAGAGGGATTCCCCTGGCAGGTCGAGTTTTTTTCTAATGTCGGTTCCTACGGTGAGAATGATAAACCGGCATGTGTGTTCGCCGCCGCTAGAGCTAGGTTTGCGGCACTGCACATGGACGTGACGTGCGTTTCCATTCTGCGCGCGGCGGATCTGCCGCCGTCTTCGTACGTAGGAGTGCGAGCTTTAGCTCAATCAACCGATCGAGACTAGCTAGAAGATCGACTAGACTCAAGCGGAAACGATTAGGGCCTGGACGACCTCAGTATATATATAGGTAGTCAGTCATCCACCATGATTTCCTCCCCGTGACTTGATCATCAACCGCGCGGGGCATTATTGGATTCTGCATCTGCGTTCGTTTGATCTCCGATGTCGTCACGACGCCGTCGTCTTTGTCCTGAATTGAAGTTCCATTTGGTATCGTTGCAAGGATGATTAGAGGACTAGTCCTGTTCTCTCCTGAATTGAAAACGGCTGGGTAGGGCGGGGGACCGATCGGCCAATTGCATGCATCTGCCGTACTCCTGATGAGGATGGATAGTGTTCACCTACCCATCACCATCAGTATCTTCCTTGCCTCTACTGAAAACGAAAGCACCCGTACGTGTGGCTCTTGTGAAGCCTGGCTGGCTGGTTGGATGGATTGTGCCTGGACTCCGAACTTGGCTTTAAGCCGGCGTCGGCACACGCCATGAGGAGGTGAGGCATGACCCAAACTCCGATGAGCGAGCGAACGAGCATCTTTGTCACCTCCTCGCGCGCTTGGGGAACGGCGAGAAAACCCCCCGAGCGCTCGCCTCCAAACCACAGCACAACACGCGACTATTCCGCCGATGGGAATGTGACGGAATCAATTACAAACGGTAATCCTCCTCGGCGCCGGCCGGGGCATTAGATTCCCCGTCTCATTTGTTTAACGACACACAGAGACCCATGGCGCGCGCAAACGAACGAAAGCGGTCGCCGAGGCACCTCGGCGTGCCCGCGTTCCAACAACGACATGCTTTTGTGGGCACCACTACTGCTTGTGGGAGTACTACCACGTTATTTGTAGACCAGTACTGCTAACAAACTCGATCAACTTTTCAAGAGCAGCTTAGTAGTGACCTGAGTGATTTGCACGCACGCACGTCTTTAAGATCGATCGGCGACAAGCAGCAACGCGCCAAAGCCAGCGTACGTTGTAGAGTGAGTGAGTGACTGGTGATTTGTTCGCCGGCGTCGGAGACCGTGGCAGCGCATGCGGCGCGGAATGCCGCACTCGTGAGCGCAGGACCGACCAGGCAGGCAGCCAACGGGACCGGCGGCTGTGCTCACGTGACTCTGCGGCCTGTGCCTGCCAGTCCGCGCGGTGCGGTGCCAAAAAAAAAAAAGAAAAAAGTGCTCAGCCTTTTCGTACCTCTCCGAATATTTAACGTTTCTTTCCGCGGACAGGCTGACTGCCGGGCCCCACCCGGTCCGTTTTCGGTCACACTTCTCCGATCGTCCGAAATGAGAAGTGGGCCGCCGTGACATCCAGCCCGAACAAGGAAGGAAGGGGCCCAGACCCATCATGCCCACTGACTGACTCCACTCCATGTCCCCGAGACGACAACGGCATCAAGCCCTCGAGCGGTCGAGCCTCGATGCAGATTACAGCCATCAAATGAGAGCAGAAAGTAGGCGGCCTTTTGAGTTGCATGAAATGTCACCTCAGGAACCACTTCTGATAGCTGAAAAAAATAGTATTGCAACGGAGGTATGACTGTACACATCTGCAGGCAACAGCTACCTCAAGGGAGCTGTTGTCCTAAAAAATATTTGGAGTATGCTGTTGCTCAAATTTACATCTCCACCTTGAGGGTAACCCATCCCATTACGAGAGAAGAAACGGGTGTAATCTAGTACTTCTGAAGAATCAGTATCTCCACTCGGGTTTTGCAGGGCGTATAAGAAAGGAAACTATCTGTTTCGTGAATAATTTACTCCACGTAAGTGTCAGGAAACCAACTTCCCAACAGAGAATGCTTCAGCCTCAGGACCAGGGCGAACAAGGCGTAGCAGGGGAAGTGCAGCACCGCCACCGCCAAATACCTGCAATGAGAGCATATCGAAATCACGATTTGCAGAAGAAAACTGACCGCTTCACATGATGCTGGAATATGCTAAGGACGGAACGATATAATCACAGTAATCAGTTCTTGCCGGCTTGAATGCTAAATGACTAGAATACCCTAACTAATCAGTTCTTGCCGGCTTTTATGTTCTTTCATCTTCTCATCTATCGATAATATAGGCTCACACTGCCTGAAAAGTAGCCTAAAATCTGAACAGTAGTACAAATGCATCAGGCAAACCAATAGTTTAAATCGAGTAGCAACTGTTAACTGTAACTCCTATATACACCACTAACCGCTATCTGCTAGCACTGAAGCTGGAAAGTTGTTGCAGATTTTTTTGCTAATGTACTACGGGAAACTTATGGTATCAGTGCTTCGAGATAATGCTGACATTATGAAACAAGTAGCACTAGCTGTCGAGAGAGATGTGCTGGTCCCAACTGTATTATTATGGAAGTCTTTCTTTAGATGCAGTTTCATTATCAGATCTGAATCTGATACTGCCAAAAAAACCGTGGTGATTAGGATTGCAGAGCTATGTCTATCATGCGGTTCTACTTTAATTGAATGTCTGGATTCTATATTTTCTGAGATAAACCTATGTAATGCAGTCACACAAGCAATAAAATGATTAGCACAGCAAAGCCACTTTTACTTACCATGCAGGTGCTGCAGGGAATTTCAAGTCTAGAAATGGGTAAGGCCACCTGAACAAGCGAACAATGTTTACATCAAGAGATCACAAATCAACAGCGATAAAAGGAAAGGTAAAAGGCATTACCGCATTGACACGTTAGCATGGATGATCCACTGAACATTGACAAAAATGCCTGTCCACAGAAGGAAATATGCGATTCTAAACCACGGAAAACGCTGCAACATAGATTAAGTGGTCAATAGAGAGATCAAGTGATCATGGTATAGATAAAGACTCTGGAACAAAACATTTACCAAGCTATTTAGAGCAGCATCCCCAATTATGAAGACAACATTGATTGAATGTGTCCCGATCAGAATCTGTGATTACAATGTCGAGAACTTTAAGAAATAAAAAATAACAAAGAATGCAAATAACAAGCCTCCGCAATTTTCTGAAATAACATGGCTAGATATTGAATGAGCAGCATGCAGTTAATTGTCTTAGTCAGAATAACCACACCACAGGATGTAAGTAGGCACACACAATCAACCGCACATAAAAGTATGTCTCATAATAGGAAAGTGAATCACAAAGGTGAGCTGATACAACAAAACTGATCCAAAATCCCAAAGAATGATGGACTATGCTGGCCATGATTGTGCAAGGAAAGGGTCAACAATAAAATGCAGACCCTGGAGTATGCTGGCCAAAATCCCCTAGAATGATGAACTATGATTGTGCAAGAAACTCTTGTACAAAAGAATAGAAGTGCATATAGTAAGAGTTGCGACATGTCTTCATAAACAGAGTAAAAAAGAAGTGTATGGAATTGTTTTTCATTTTCCGACAAAGTCGTGAAGCACTTTTCTCTCTAACATGTCTTCCTACTTGGATTGAAATATAGAGCTCAGAATATGAAAACGAAGTACTCACAAAATTCATCTCGTATTCATTGCGGGCAAGGAAAGGGTACAGAATAAACCAGAATACCAGATCTGTAATCATCACCGCACCTGCATTTGTCTGGGAACAAGAATACAAAATTTCAGTGGAGCTGCAAGTAGAGCAATACTGCCAATCAGCTATCCCATTTCCTTACAATTTAGATCAATTGAAAGTCTAGTCTACTTTATGTCGATATGTTCATTGACAAGACATGCTAATGTGGGTTACCTGAAACATAATCTGGAATAGGTAACCCCAGAATCCTGCAAGTTCTTGACCACCATGTATTTTATTGTAACAAGGACTTTTGATAGCATGGTCATAAGTAGCTTCTCCTGTTGGAGCAATGACATATGTGCCATGATCTGCACCAGATCTATCGCCACGGGTCTTGTAAGCATGCTGATAGCATCCGTAGATTGAAAGCAACGAGCCAAGCTAAAGAAGGAGACGAAGGCGTTAGGAAAACCCATTAGTATATTCAACAAATAGTACAAGCAAGCATATATTAACTGCAAAAGAAAAGTATTTGTGGATCTCAAAAAAAAAGTATTTGTGTGCTTTCAGATTAATCCCTCAAAAGAAAAGTTCTATTATGTTTAGTTCCAGTGCGTGTTGGGACAAACGTGAAGTCATAACTCATGAGAGCAGTTATCCGTAAATGATAGAAAAAGAAATATTCGTTATTAGCAAATTACATACCCCAAAATACAAGGTGACAAGAAAGAACGTCCATCTGTCAAATATACAGAACAACATAAATCAGACAATTTTCTGAACATACATTTTCTCTGAATATTACTTGATACATTTCCTGTTAGGAATTGTGATCAGAGATGAAGGTTGCTTACTGAGTATAGTATAGGAAGATGCTCCATCCATCAATAATGAGGTCGACCACAAGCAGTGAAGCCATAACGAAGAAGGCCACAAGGCGAAAAGCCAGCAACCAGCCAGGGTGGATCTTCTCTAGGCATGGCTTCCAGCAATCTTCACGGTAAACAACTCCAGGCCGGATCCGGGGCTGCGCTTCCTCTCTGTCTTCAGCATCATCAACATTGCTATCCCGTGAATTCGCTCCCTCATACTTCCAAATCAAGTAGCACGCCATGGCCATGCAGGAGTAGACCCAGATCCCACACAGCAAGAACTTCCAGTTGAGCCAGTACTCCGGGTCGGTCGTGTCCACGGCCATGGCTGATGATGACAATGCTGAGTTGGTCGACCCTGCCACCATCTCAGCGACACACTATAACTCGTGTAATTTGGATACTATACTTGCTCGAGTTGGACTGAAAAAAGAAGAAGTGATTTTTTTTCTTGTCAGCTAAGGGAGAGATCAGTACTACAGAATATCCTGATGATAGCCATACAGAGAAAGGAACCAGAGAAAGAAAGCGAGAGAAACCAAACCAGTATCGCTACTCAATTTAAGTCTATCCTGAACTTTGGTAGCCCACGCCCACACAAGATACATCCTTTATCTTCCATCAACGAGAACAAACAGAAGGAATTGCAGGGAAGAACAAGATAGTAGACAGCATCAAGAAGCATATCTCCTGCGCGGATGAAGAGGGAAAGGAAGCTGAATTTTACCAGCGACACGAAGGAGACCGGAGCGGAGCACGATGAAGCCAATAACCACTGCTTGCCTCGTCGCCCGCCCTTCTCCAAGCTTCCTCCCGTTTATCCGACGTCTCTTCTTCCGCCGATTATCCTACTGCTACCTGCAGTTTCGAGATCGAAGATCGGCGAAGACATGTGCGCATTAGTATACTTGGCAGTAAACAAGGACGCAGAACCAGAAAATGTATGGCAGAATACAGGAGGGGTGGATCGTGAGTCACAACATACGGGCAGATCTCTGACAGTTCCTCGCAAGATTCTCCCGAGTCAAGGCGTGCTGGCTGCTTATCCGGAGGGGTCGGGAAGCGCCTCGCGCGCCACGCCCCCTCGCCCAGTCACACACGCACACTCTCGCAGCCACAGGAGCGCAGGGCAGGGAGAGACAACAGAGAAGTGAACAAACTATACCAACCGCGAGTGGAGGGGCAGCCACACGTTGCGGCGCTTGATTGCAGGCGCCCCGCGGGGAAGGGGACCTAGAGACTTGAGTGAGAAGTTGAGATGGAGCCAACTCCGACCGATCCCCCCTCCGACTTGGACCGCCTGATGGGTGGACGCTCCTCTCATCATTGCTTGTATCGATTGGCCTTTGCAACCTCAGATAAACAATTGAAACTGGTGGTTTTCTTTGGAAAGAACAAAATGATGATTTTAAGCACCCAGACCTTTGGAACGTACTAGGTAGGCAGCAAGGATATTCACCTGAACACTCTGGCCCGTCTCTCTCTCTCTCTTTTTTTTTTAAGTCACTCTGGCCCGTCTCTGACATACCACGAACCTATACTTTTAAGTTTTAACCGAACAAACCAATCAGGTTACTTTCTCTTTGGTTACTTTCTCATGCGTACTCGATATACTAAATATAATGGCGATTTGTCTACAGAACATTGAATAACGTTGACTTGGTCTGTAAGACACTAAATAAAAAAATCTTAGTATGTAAGACACTGTGTCCTACGGACAAAGTTTTTTTTGGTTCAGTGCCCTACAGACAAATATGGTATTTTACAGTCCCACAGACAAATTATCCTAAATATACAGAATATCACCATCAATATACAACCAAAAATGCTACATAGATCAAGACAGACATTCTTCTCGCATAGGATTTTTCTGCTTTGAAACCTTTTATGTAAACTATCTATAGCATTTTCGTTACACATTTCCCAAACTGAAAGAATTTATATGAAAAGAAAAATATATGCTGCATATTTACATGCACAAAACAAAACATAATTAACGGTTATTTAAAGCTATTAAGCCTATCGTTAACCCGCTTAGATGTGCATACATAACATGTTACTATATTCACCTATGAACCCATAAACTCATGAGCTGGTTATTGTGAGAACGTCAAGGGGACCGCCAAGTATATTTACGAATTCAACCTCAAAGTTGCAATCTCTAACCACATTTAACACACATTTTCCATTGTACAAGCACGATCTTGCCTACGACATAGTCACATAGGTACTTCACGCTCATCCTATCTCAGAGGAAACATATTTGCACCGAGTTAAAGTATCATAGACATGTACTCGAAGGCCTGAAAACAAATGCACAACTCTCATCCGCCGCAACACAATCCTAATCTGCATAAAGTTTAGTTCCATATTCTATCTGTAAAGTATGTATGAAACTACCAAATGGCATGAAGCTATATGTTGCAAAATATACTGGCAGTGCCACTTGGACTAAATATTGAGATGGCGAATCCCCTTTGTCGCCACAATGATGGGTCCTCCCATCATTAGACCATATATCAGGAAGGTGAATCCTATCGCCACCACAAAACCTCGCACAATTTAGGCCAATCTTAGGAGGGAGAAAAGTATCTCCTCCCCCTCCCATCCCAACCCCGCATACGTCCCCTGTCTCCATTGCGCCATATCCAGGGAGAGTGAAGAAATATATGCCCTCCCACCACCACGGCGGCTCCTCGTACCCTCCATTGAGCCTATATCAAAATCCCTCCTTGAAGACCGATACTTGCAAGATGGTGAGAAAGGATGCATCAAGGCACGGCCTAATGGTATTCCTTCACAAGTATTTTGGTTTTCCCCGCGGATCTATTATTACAACTTCCATGGTTATATTCATTTTGCTACTTCTCCGCATAATAGTACATAATGTAAATTATGATGCATATATATTTTGTTATTTATATTCATTTTGGTTGTATCCAGTTAGTTTTGTTTGCACTTTTTAGTTAGATAGTAGATGTTCCTCCTAAATTTGATCAAATATTATCATGCATACAGAAATAATATATGATTTAATGAAGGTTGCCAAGTTCGAAACACGATCTAATTTGTAGTCCATCGTGACAAATGTCCTTGATACAATATGGATAATTGGTTATATGAGATTGTTTGATCTTATTATTGCACCTACAAACGAATTATATGTGAAAAAACTTTTGACCACTGGCGAAGCCAGGTGAGAGCTCCCTGGTGCACCGGCACCAGGGTACAAAATGAATTTCAGTTAAAATTGCCCATTTTTTACCCTTTGTGCACAAGGCTAGATCAAAAATGTGCACCACTACGCAGCTGCGAAAGCCTGATAAGCAAGGTGTGCACTCGGGTGTCGAGAGCTCTAGCTTCGCCACTACTTTTGACGTTTCTTGAGCAAAATCATCTGCATAGGCATAGCACACAACACAAGGTTCGAGGAAATTCATACAACTTAGGCCACATGTGACGACATTTCTTTTTAACTTTATTTGGGGGTATTTGCTAATATTTTTATATTTTGTATAGGCAAGAAATATCGAAAAAATGATCCGAAGGACACCGCCCCACTTGTTGAGCCAACATAACAGAAAACATCTCAACATATATGAGTCGTCTTCTATGGGCCATCGGACTGGTAGTTCTAGCACAAATCCCATAAAGAAAAATAAAGAGAACTGCAATCAATTTGGATTTTTCCCTGCACCCCTTGGTGACCCTGCATCCCTTGGCGGCTCAAGTTTTCCGCTTCAAGGTCGTAACATGTATACGGGAATTGTGCCTCAAGAGGGAGAAACTAGGCGGTATTTATACTTACCATTGCTTTTATCATTCACCCCAAAGACTCCAACAAGCTGTTCTCCTTATGAAGAAGGTACTCTTTAACCTTATTAGTAACCAACTAATTTTTATTTTCGTAGGGTGAGGTTTCGTTCTTCGGTTGAATCATATGTTCTATTCCACCAGAATCAAGTGTCATGCATATGTACATCTCACATTCTAAAAATATTTATGTCGTTTTCAACTGAATAGGAACTCATAGGGTCAATGACAACATATTTATGTTGGTTTCAATTGATTAGGGACTCCTAAAGACAGCGAAAGCACCTCTGTGCACCTAAAGTCATCACTTGGAGGAAGTAAGTCAGGTGGATCAAATTCAAGAACTACAGACTTCCATCTACCTTATCAGTTATCCAGTGTAAAGTACTCGAGAATCCTAAATTTCTGCTTAATTTGCTTTACATGAATCAGTCGCATAGCTTGTATATTTTTCAGTTTTATCCTGTTGATACTTACACAAGTGGTAACAACAACTGGAATCACTCTCAGCATCCACAACAAGCTCATCTCCACTGCAACCAACCAGGAAGAGAGCAGCAGCTGCCATTGTCATCCTATGGGAAGTTACACGAGACCAACACCAACGTAAATCACACTACAAGCAGCAGGGCGTCCTCCTCATCGATTCTTGGCAAACGTCCCGCTGCGAGCAACCATTCTCAGAGCTTCTTCCAGCAGCCGCCAACGCAGCAACCTCTCGATGCTCCTGACATGGGCCCTGAGTGCAAGCTCGAGACTGACGAGTTGTTCGGCCTGGTTCAGTCGGTGGGGACACCAGCATACATCTGGAGCTGGGAGAAGGTGTTCAGATCAGGTAGCTCGATGTATGGGCTTCACCATACATCCTCAGCTCATGCCATGGCAGGCAGCAGTGGCACTGCGTCTGACAAAGGGAATGGAAAGTATATGCACTCCTACTCGGAATTTCCCGCTGCGGCTGAGAAGAGGGAGTTTGTGAAGAAGCAGAGAAAGGAGAGAATTCGGTCTGTGTCTAAACTAACAGTAGGCCTAGACGCATACTATCGAGGGATTGATGAGCAGCAATAAATAAAAGAAACAAGAAACCCCAGTAATATTTTCATTCATTTTCCTTTGTATTCAAGCATGAAATTCCATATTTAAACAAATGTTATTGCCGAGAGTTCATAAAACCCATGGCAACAAATATGTTTGGTTCCTGGAGTGATGCGTTCTTTGTTATGTCATGGTGTAGCATAGCATGATAAGCGAGAATATGTTTTGTTCTGACATGAGCCCACACTGGATAATTTTGTGCCAAACCTTGAAATCTCACTAAACTTTCCTGCGTTCTCAACCAATAGATACAAGATAACGATTATAATATCATTCGAGTGTTTCATGGCTGTTTTACGCACATAAATTGTTTCTTCATTTTGACATGCAGCCTCCTACATTGGAAAGACTCGAGCGACCAATTTCATAACAGCAACGAAAACACTACAGTAGTACTTGGCAAATATAGTCATTCTGATATATATATTTTTTCTATTATTTTGCAATGTCCACCTACAACAGCAAGGATCGAGTCATTCGAGATAGAGATATACAGCATTAGAGGATACAACATGATAGTTAAGAGCATCCGTTTCCGATCTATGTTAACAAGTTACAAGGTGAACATTTCATATGACTAGATGTTACCCCAAAATTTCTGATCTATGGATTTCCAGATGCCTTTTGTTTGTATCAGTAAAAGTATATTAGACTACTGCAATACCAAAAATCAATCAGTTCTGACAGGAAGCTTCACACTGCCATTGCCAGCTTCTTGATATGTTTGTTATGTCTTTCGCTTGATATAGGGGTACTCAGTAGGCGAAATCCATATGCCAAACAAAATGACAACGTGCAAAAATAGCAAAAGTAGAGATGAATACGCAGTGGACGGATAAATATTCCAGCAGAGCTCCACACCAGCGAATAATATGACCCTGAAAGAATGAAATACAGTTAAATGTAAGAAGAAACCAAGTGGATGGATACTATATTGAAAGTACTACCGAAATCACACAACTCCAATGACATGAAACAAGTATCTCTATCAATATGGTCATGCTTAGTTTGTTCAAACAGTTCTAAGCACGACTATAACAGAATTGAGATGGAATGGATATATATATACATAAGGTGAGTGCTGTCTTACCTCAAAGCCGTTGGAAAATGCGTCTTCCACAAAAGAAAAGGCAAGGAATAGAAGTACCTGCAAATAATGAACCCATAAACTTAATTTCCAGCATTTGCAACCAACCGTACATCCAGATACACACTTACAGTGCTGAGGGGACTATGAACTTACCAGGAATAGAATTGGTAATGTAGAGATCGGGCACACACAATGCCAATGAAGTTGCCAACAAACATGACAGTTACAATATCTGGATTCATGTTGTAACTATCAAGTTAGTCCAGCAAAATGGGGGAAAAAGAAATTTAAATGCAATAACTAGTTTCAGTATTAGGGTCTGACATACGTTCTGCACTGAGATCCGATGATCCGGGCTTGCAGGAAACAAGCTGTTGAATGGATTTTGCCGATTTAAATCTTGAATGCATGAAACCAATTAGGCCTCCTTCATGCCTGTCAACCAAAGTGAAAGAATATAAAGTACTGGCAGAATCATATGGTTAAACAGAACCACTACAAAATGTGCTAGTATTTTTCTCAAACGTATTGTTATTGACACAAGTGAAAACATGAAAATATTTTTAAAGACCAGAATATAATCAGATTAAATGTTAAGTAAACTGCAATGTTCAGATTGGATGTTGAGATGAGTGCATATCATTACTACTGGTTAAACCCAACGAGAGGACTCACTTTAACCACTTGTAGTGCGCAAATACCACAAGGGTAGTGAGGTGAAGGATCAACAATGTAACAGCAAACTCTTTCGATACAAACAACTTCTCAGGGACAAATTTGAAATTAACAGACCTGAAAAACACAAAAACGATTAACCTTGTGCATACTAAACACTGTGAAGCCACATCTTAGAATGTGATATATAGGGCATGCTGCTGCTATTATATTATATAATCACCAGAAATGGATGAAGACACGCCCAAGATCGAATGCTCTTGAGATGTACTGAACTGGGTGCAGCAGCAAGAATGGCATACCCAAGAAAACCTACAGATAGGAAACCATTAACAGTGAGATACAGTGTGCCCATCTAATCACTATCCGGGCAAATTTAAATTTGAACAATACAGGCATGGTTATGCTTCGTCAGGCTACAGTTTCAGAATTTATATCGCCGGTCATTAACTTTCCATGTAAATACGATCAGATGCATTCATGTATGCAATCTGATATGATGGAAATGCTCCATCAATTTGCAATCTGATATGATGGAAATGCTCCAGAGAAACTATCATACTAAAAAATACAATAACCCGTGAGTTTAGTCCCTTCGTGATACGCTATTGGAAGGCACCATTACGATTTGAAGTTTCATAATAAAGGCATACATAAGACCTAGCAGCATTCAGTGTGACCTTATCTATTTCTAGCATAGGAGTAACCCATATTAGCAGGCTAGAAGGAACTGACAAGCGTAGCTCCTAACAAAGCAAAATGGTGCCGAAAAACCATTAAATGAACTTAAAAAGTGGAATAAGAAGATTTAAGAAGCACAATGCACCTGTAAAGCAGCAGCTCCTAACAAAGCAGAGAAGACTCCTATGATACTCATGGCCTGCAACAATAACTTAGTAAGGACCAGCAAGAAAAGATGCAAGGAAGAAACAAAGCATGGCACAATTGTACCTTTAGCATCAGTAGAAGCAAAGATGGAGCAAACAGAAGCACATTCATCTTAACTGAGACAGCCCCACTGCAGAAAGAGTGATGGAAATTAGATGTAAGAAACTACAACTTTGTCTTGGCAACTTGAAACAAATAAGCCGCGGATGGATGCAATTCAATGGCACACTATTGGTGATCACCTGAAAACTATCAGACCAAGGTACCACTTGTGATAAACGATCAAAACCATGGTAGCGTGTAGCAATGTCATTGCAAAGCAATCGTTGAAAAGGCGGAGCACAAAGATGGAATGGACTCTCTTGGACAAGCAAAGCAAACCTAGAGCCCACCATGGAAGCTGTCATCATCATTGGGAAATAGGGAGGGGATCAGTGACAACATTAGGTAGTCAATTAAAATAACCAACATTCTCAATTGAAACTTGTCTATACAGATATTGTACAAGTTAAAAACAACAACAGACTTCTAAATTTTTCATTCGTACCACTTCACTCTTGACGTAGAGCAGCAGAACAAGACTCAGGTTAACAATGTACAGGACTCCGAACAAAATCTGCAGGCAAGGAGAAGCAAGAATTCATCCTTCTTAGAACAGCTGGGCAGCTGGCAGGGACGCAAGAGATCAAACGAGCTAACATGTTCCGCTGTCAGGTTACCTGAGCAGGGAAGACTTGACCGCCAGTGATGAACTTAACGGCGGAGTAGACATAGAGGAAGCCAGCAGGGTACACCAACGGCCCGGTGTCTCCCTCGATCTTGGTGTAGTCCCTCTCCCCCTCCAGAAAAGCATCCACCTGAGACATGTAGGCGTCCCAGTCGATCTTGGTATCTGCAAGTTGAAGCAGCAGAATTGCGGGTTAGAGAGAAAGAATGAGTTGAGCAAGGAGACCGTTAGCTTGGGAGTACAAACAGGGGACGAAGGCGATGATGAGGGCGACAAGCGCGGCGTCGGCGAGCAGCAGGAAGGCCGCGAAGTAGAGCGGCCTCCGGTCTACAGAGCCGGCCGGCTTCTCAGCCACCGCCGCAGGGCTCGCGGCGCGCCCCACCGTCCGCGCCATGGTTGCCGGCGAGCTTCAAGCCTCGAACCGAGCGGCAGATCCAGGGGCGAAGACGAGCCGATTTCCGCCGGCCGGTGAGCAGCAACTAACTCAACTCAGACGGCGATGGGCTGCTGGTGAACTGGCCTCATGGGCTGGTCCGTTGGTGAACTGCCCTCATGGGCCGATCCGAGCAACTACGGCCCATGGACTTCTCCATAAGCCTGTTTATGTCCTTTTCCGGCCCATCTGCAGTCGTCTCCTTCGGCAGGCAGTCGCCATCTCGCGCGCAGTCATCCTCCACGAACATTTTCGATTCTAGCTAAAAAAAGGAAAGAACGTTTCGATCGATTTGGACAGCCATTTCCACCTGCACCCGCTTTGGCAGCCACCGCCATATTCTTTATTCGTATCCCATGGCCAAGCGCCTGTTCCTTTTCTTTGTCACAATTCGGCCGGGGTTGCTAAAGCGAGATTTCGCAACGAAAAGGGGCCACATGATCGTTTCCTGGAGTCGGGCTCCGATCAAACGAGATCGCATTCTATTCTCCTTGAACAGCACTCCCCTCGTTCTCCATGATCGTTTTAAACTAGCATTTCTTGTCGGAACGAAGGATAGCACCTTGCCACCTTCAGTCGCTACTTACCGCGCCACGTGTCTGCTGCTAATCAATTCAGAGATGCAGCTTTGAGGCCATGAATCGTTAATTTCTTGTCTATCTGTACGACTAATCTTCCGCTTGTCTCGCAATTACTTAATTTGACAGTGTTGGTGGTTGCAACACGAGGCTGGATGGAATCGGGGCTCACCCTGGGCTCACACCACGGAACCTTGGTACGCGATTCGATCAATGCGTTCAATCGTACGATGCCTTATCCACACGTGCGCATGAAAGCTCTGCCTTATCAATTCATTACTACTACTAGTTTTGGTTTTCAAACAATCGGATTGATGCTGCGACTTTAGGCAAGCCCTCTGATCCCCTCGCGTCACTTGTGACGCCATTCCTGGGTCAAACCATCTGACACCATGAATCATTGCATATGCCAAGTCCAACCAGGTCCGGATGCCGGGTGACGTTGACACAAGACAAGCAGAGGAAGATGCGCGGAGGAAGACGAAAGCCGTGCCGCCATGAGCCACCCAAGTCTCACTTGTGCTTTGTGCGCCGCCGCCGCGGCCTCCACAAACCTCACTGGTTTCGTCGTGCTTCCTGCTACGAAGGCGAGTAGTATATCGGCAACGAGGTACGACAAGTGCCAGTAGTGGAAGCGTAACGACAGGGGGGACGAACCAGAACGGGATCCCGGGAAGATTCACCGGGCGCCACCTTTCCTCGGTCCCGTGGTGACGCGGCCATCTATTTTAAGCGCGCGGGCTTCCGAAACGAACCGCAACGAAACCGGCCGGAATTAAAGATGCAGGGCGCGGCGGCCGCCCTCCGCTCCTCCTTCCTTCCCGGAGCGTGCCGCGCGGCGGCGCCCTGCTGGTCCCGCCACGCCGCCGTCGTCTCTAGTCCCCGCGGCGCTGTGCTGCAGCCGGTGCTCCGCGTCGTTGGCGGAGGGCGCGGGCTCCGGCCTCTCTCGCTGCTGTCGGATGGCGGCAGGGACAGGGCACCGGCCTCCGTCTCCCCGGCGGCGGCCGCGGCGGCGGTGCCGGCTGGCGATGCAGAGGAGAGGAGCGACATTGCGGGGACGGTGCAGCTCGGCGCCATGATCGTCGCGTGGTACCTGCTCAACATCTACTTCAACATCTACAACAAGCAGGTCCGCCATTTCGCTTGTATAGCAACAACCGACAAATCAGGATCCCATCTGCTCTCTTCTCCATTTCCACGCCGCGTTCCCCTGTTCCCTGACCAATCCGCTTCCTCGCCATTGCAGGTCCTCAAGGTGATGCCGTTCCCGTACACCATCACCGCGTTCCAGCTCGCGTTCGGCTCGCTGCTCATCTTCCTCATGTGGGGGACCGGGCTCCACCCAGCTCCCAAACTCACCCTCGCACAGGTGAGACAACTTCAAGCTTTCCGTTTGCTGCTTCGCGATTGACAGCTTACTTACCTGAACTGAATTCCGTGGCCGCAGCTGGGCAGGATCGCGCCGCTGGCCGTGGGACACATGCTGGGCACGGTGTTCACCAACATGAGCCTGGGCAAGGTCGCCGTCTCCTTCACGCACACCATCAAGGCCTCCGAGCCCTTCTTCACCGTCCTCCTCTCCGCACTCTTCCTCGGCAAGGTTCAGTCGATTTCCACCGTGAATTCAGAGGAAACAACCAGCTGCAATTTCGCTCACTCGTGTTCGCTGTCTCGTCTGCAGGTTCCTTCCCTGCCGGTGCTGGGCTCGCTCGTGCCCATCGTCGGCGGCGTCGCCTTGGCGTCTATGACTGAAGTTTCGTTCAACTGGTCAGTGCTGCTGTCAGCTACAGTATTGCAGAATCTTTGGCTCATTCATAATACTTCTTTTGTGCCTTTCTGCTGTTGGAAGTCAATGATTGGGGAATATTGACACGCTGACTTCGTGGAAGCAGGATTGGGTTCTGGAGTGCCATGGCGTCCAATCTCACCTACCAGTCAAGAAATGTACTTAGCAAGAAACTTCTTGCTGTTGATGACAAGGTGAACAGTCCATTTTCCTCTCGGATGCCCCTGAAGTTGCAGACAGTCCCTTTCTAGTTGGCGAATCGTAACAGTTAAACATCTGTCGTGATGCAGGAAGCTATGGATGACATTAACCTCTTCTCAATAATCACTATATTGTCGTTTCTTCTTTCTTGCCCTCTGATGCTGTTCGCAGAAGGCGTCAAGTTCACCCCGGGATACCTCCAGAGCACTGTAAGCCTTTTCAGAAAGTTCAGATAAGAAGATTACTTGATTTGAAAATTATGAACTCAGCAGAAAATCTCATTTTGGCGAGCAGGGACTGAACCTCCAAGAACTCTGCATTAGAGCAGCACTTGCCGGCTTTTGCTTCCATGGCTATCAGAAGGTGAGGAGATATCACAATTCACATTCATAATTCCCATGTATTTTCACCTTATCTTAAGACGCCAGATCGGTCAGTGTTCTGATCATGATCTTGCTTCACAATGTCAGCTCTCGTATCTGATCTTGTCGAGGGTGTCACCCGTAACCCACTCTGTCGCCAACTGCGTCAAGCGTGTGGTTGTGATCGCTTCGTCCGTTCTGTTCTTCAGAACCCCAATTTCGCCTGTCAATGCACTAGGTAACTTTGGTCAACTCACCAATTTCTCATAGCTGCAGCTGCTGATGCTGCTTCTAGCTCTGATTAATTGTTCTTCTGTGTAACGTATCCATGTTTGGATTGTCCTTCCTGCAGGAACTGGTGCAGCATTAGGAGGAGTTTTCCTGTACTCTAGGTTGACGAGAACAAAGCCGAAGGATGCATAAGCAAGACGAAACAAAGCACAGTAGTTCTTGGCGGAAAAATAGATCTTGTATACACGTTTCTAGGTATAAAGATTGGATCAAGATATTGGGATGAGGAAATGAATTAAGCTCAGTTTTTCCCCAGTTGTACGCTTGTACAAGGGCACGAGCTAAAGCAGCTCATTTGCACAGCTGCAATATACTTACTGTATCCGCGAATTTCATGAGACGTCACACGAGACAAAACAACGTCTGTGACGTCCAGCTTGTTCTGATTCCTCACCCAGCTATTTCCATGGAAACAATTGGCATCAGCAAAGGTGCATTTGGGCAGATAATTGTTCAGAACATGAAAGAATACTTGTTGCCATAATTTGTACATAAGATTCAAACGAAATATAAGTTGGCCACAGCTTCGTCCAAAAAATCATTTGATGCGGTTTGTTTCCCAGGATTGGATTATATAACATTAGGAGGGTATACTAGCAACGAAGTCAAGCTTCAAAGCTTTACAAACTACCACCAACATGCCATACAGTATAAGATGTTCCCCAAGCGTCAAATCGCATAACAGGACACCATTAGACTAAAACCCATATCCTAAGTTAGAGATATTCCAGGACATGTCTCGATTTAAGGCGGGCGAACAAGATGATATAATTTTGTTAGGGAGGGTAGCCACTTCATCTACTTTGTTTCGTCACCATCACAAAGCCAGGTTGCAACTAGCAAGCGCAACTACCAGTTGGAAACTCCCAGAGCCTTGCTTGGAGGACTCCTGCTCCTAGCACGGAACCCATCATTGTTTGATCTGCTCTGATCCCTGCCACCTGATCCATAGAACCTGCCAATGAATGATAAAGTCGTTAATCCTTTGTGGATGCAATCACATCCCAGAAAGTAAGCACCTTATATATATTTTTTTAATAGAAGGTGATATTTTTTGTCGGCAAAAGGCACAAGAATGAAAGAAGAGAATAGTACAAAAGGTCCGCAGAGCATGGTGATAATAACATAATGATTCACAGATTTTGTAGATTATAGTAGGATTTGAAATTTTGAATGACCTAGTAGGGTAACTCAAAAAATGGTAACAAGCATGTGCCCGTTTCAAGTTCAGGCATACAATGCAAACGTGCATTCCATCAGAGGTAAAAGAGTACCTTTCATGAAAGCTGAGACCACCCCCAGATTGATCGTTGTTAGTGCTGCTATGGACGACGGCAATTAATTACTCAAACAGGGGTAAAGAAGCCAGAAACAAGTATCAAGATGGAAAAAAAAACATATGTACTCACCTTGGGGTAAAGCTTGCATTGCCACCAGTCTGATTGTTGCGGCTGCTGTTATCAAAGCTGCAAAGCGAGAGTTCATCAGGTCAGCGTTTCAAGACAAAAGGCATCATTCAAATAGGAACAGATACAGACCTAGAGTGAAAGCTTGAACCACCCCCAGCCTGATTGCCAAAACTGCTGTTGTTGAAGTTGTCAGTTGGTCTTTTAGCATAACCTGAACCATACCCCTGACCACCATAAGAGTCATCAGAAGATGCCCAGCGCCGCGACCTTCCACCACCATACCCTCCTCCACGAAGAGCCAGCTCTTTTAACTGTGATGGAACAGATTGATCTGCACCCTCCAAAATCTTCACAAGGTCTGAAGCATACTTTGAATCCTGCTCACCAAAGAATGTATAGGCAGATCCTGTCGCACCAGCCCTACCAGTCCTTCCAATTCTGTGGACATAGTCCTCCACACCCGTTGGGAAATCATAGTTAACCACAATTCTGTGACAAGACCATTTTTGGATAATTATCAGTGAGCTACATTACAACATTTATGGATTATCAAATTGTATGTTCAGTCTCATTTACTATCAGCATCACCATAACCATAAACTTATCCAAATCTCATAGAAAATCAAGCACTATAAGGAAAGAAGCAAAGATAAAGTTCCAACCTGATATCCTTTACGTCTAAGCCTCGAGCAGCCACATCAGTGGCCACAAGAACCGGGCACCTGCCATTTCGAAAATCACTCAACACAGAATCTCTCTCAGCCTGTGACTTATCACCATGAATGGCAGCAGCGCCATACTGCCGTGACAGATTCCGAGCCAGTTGATCACACATCCTCTTTGTGGAGCAAAATATTATGATTTTGGATCCAGGCTCCTGCGAACGCAAGATTTGATCCAGCCGTCTTGATTTCTCCCCATGTGGGATAACTTCCACATGCTGCAGCAACAATAGACAACTTCAAACGCTGAAATAAAGTTATAAAGTATCTTGGTCGACAAAAAGAAAAACATATTTCTTACCTGAGTGATAGACTTATTTGCAACAAGCTGATCAGTGTTCCCAATGTTAACTTGAATGGGGTTGGCCAATAAATCGGAAGCTATTTTTCTAACTTCTTTTGGCCAAGTGGCAGTGTACATAAGAGTTTGCCGCTTAGGTGGTACTTGTCTCACAATTTTTCTTATTTGTGGCTCAAATCCCATATCAAGCATACGATCAGCTTCATCGAGAACAAGATATGCTACTTGACGCAGGCTCACTTTGTTCATTTCTAAAATGTCATTCAATCGTCCAGGAGTTGCAACAACAACATCAGCACCACGCTCTAAATCTCTTAGCTGAGGACCTTTTGAAGCACCTCCATATAAGCACTGGAAGAAACAAATCAAGATTAGAAATATCACAAGATAAACTTATATAAAGTTAAATGGAACAATCTGCAGCATATGAATCACTAGAATTTTGCAATATTGTTAAAGAAGCTGGATAAGGTCATTTAAAGATACGAGACACATTCTAGATCCAAGGTAAAACTAGCATATTGAGTGAACAGGTACAGGAAACAATAGATTAGCATACAGCAGATGATATTCTTGAAGATCTGCCAAACTTGATTGCTTCATCTTGAATTTGTGTTGCCAGTTCCCTTGTTGGAGACAGAACTAATACTGTTGGACCTTCCCTTGAATTCTGTTGTAGGCGTTTCAGAAGCATAAACCCTGGAAGTAGATAACCCAGAGTTTTTCCAGAACCTGTTTTTGCTACAGCAACAATATCACGACCCTTTAGAGCAATAGGCCATGATTGCGCTTGGATAGGAGTTGGTGCAGAGAATCCTGCTTGCTGAAACTGTAAGACCACAGATCCATAGAGATACGTGAATAAGCGGTGGACTTACAAAAGCCTGTCTACTATTTTGGAAAAAGAAAAAGAAAAAGAGAAAAAGCTTCTTATGGAATATAACTATTTGGCAACGAAGCCAAGACAATGTCTTGCAATTGCATGTTATGTTAAGAACAATATAACAGGGGATTGTTTCAAACCACAGAAGGCTGGACAAGACAACAAACAGGTCAATCCCGACTTGGATTGTTGACTTGAAGAGCCTGCTGCAAAGAAAGTCCAGCTAAATCATGGCATTAGGCAGAAGGATGCACAGTGAGAACCAAGTTCTGTCAGAGGAAGACACAAGGAAGCTCAATAACATTGGCAGACGTTGGGGCCCTACCTCCCTTAGCATCTCCATAGGGAAGCCCGTGGAATGAAATGTAGTGAAAGGCGCTGGAGCCTCATTGCCCTGGTCATACAAGGAATAGAGTAAATAAACAACCTACAAATAAAAACTATCAATTGATTCAAGGTATAGAATTAGTTGAACACGTACGATGATAGTAATCTCATGCTTAGCACGATATGCTTCTGGTGACATGTTGTTCCCATTGGCAGCCTGTGGAACTTGACTGGTGGACAGAGGATTTTGTGCAAGGTTTGATCCAGGTGCAGAGCGCTGCTGGAAATAGGAAGTAACATGTTAAGAGTAGAACAAGTAACAAATAAATTACGATTAGTTGATCATGCTCTTCTTAAGATAGTATTTTGCCTCTTTGTAACACCATTACTATAGTATCTTCTTTTATTTATCAAGAAGCAGTGCGGTATAAATACATAAGTGTTCAACATTAACGGCAGGTAACCGACAAGAGCATTTTGCATGCAGATTCCTGCAGCTTCAATGTGCCACTGAAAAACAGGATAACGCATCTCCGGACATATAAATAACTACTTCCCCCTTTCTCAACAACGAAGTTGGCAAGCAACCAGAAAAAACGCATAGTTTATGCTCAATTGTTACAGATATACTCGTCATACACCATACTAGGCACACGTTGGGGGCAAATGCAGCGCAAAATACGGCACAGAACATGTGATTGATGGCGAAATCAGGGAAAAACAGTACACCTCCGACTGATTCATCCTTGCCCTGTCATCAGCACGAGGCACATTCTGCGTGTAGCTCCCTCCAGCATCCGCGCGCGGCTGAAATACCAAAGACAGACCGGCCTGACAATCTTGCAAACGTTTATTCTCTACATTGAAAAAAAAGGGCAATGTTGCAGGCTTCGACCTCCTGCGAAGCTACATTCCTCTGCACAGGCAGGACGAAGGGGAAAAGGGGAAGGGTATTGTTGTTACCTCGGAAGGCGCGTTGCTCCTCTGCCTTTCCTCGGGCCTGCCGTAGCCGGGCGGCTGCGACTGCGAGGAGGGGAAGGCGGGGACTGGGGGCGCGGGCGCGGGCGCGGCCGGGGCGGGGCGCTCGTACTGGACGGCCTTGGTCTCCGGGTTCCAGAAGTACATGTACCCGGTGTTGCCGTCGATGAGCGCCCTCCACGGCTTGGGCAGCGTCGGATCCGGCGGCGCGTAGCGCGGGCCCTTGGACGCCTCCGACGACATCCCGTACCACCTCCCCTCTCACAAAACCTGCACGGAGACACACGCCGCGAATCAGATCAAACGAAAGAGACTCCGCCGCGAGACGAGATGCAATGTGCGCGCGCGGCGCGAGAGGGAGCCGGGATCGGGGCGAGGGCGGACCCGAGCGATCGGCGCGGCGGAATGCGGGCGGCGGCGGGGGAGGAAGGGGAGGATGGGGTTTTCTCCGTCGCCCACCGAACCCTTTGGCCTCTCTCCGGTGCGGTCGGGATGATTTTTGATTAAAAGGGAAGGGGAAGGAGGGATGCGGAGGCGCCGAGGACGAGTCGCCAGTGTGTGTGTGAGAATGTGTAGTGGGGGACGACAGCTGGTGGTGGTGGTGTGGGACCCGCGACAGCACAGAAGGCCGCGCCCCTGCTAGGCGCGGTCAGGAGCCCAACGTGGCTGACCTCCTGACCTTATGCTGATTTCGGCCCATCAAGCGTTTGCAGTGGCCTTTGTACCCTTGTCCGTGCTTTTTTCTGTTTTCGGCTGGGGGCTGCTTTTGCCACATGGGGATATTTGCCACAGCTGACGTACCTCTGATGCCATGCACGTTGCTATAATTATTTCCATCTGCGGACTTGTTACAAACAGGCAAGGCATGTGAACTACAATATTTCGTTTTGTTTTTGGAACTGAACGGGTACACGGCTTCCCAACTCCATTTCACCCTCAAAGTCTGGTGATGGCAAGGTAACTAGCTCGTGACATCCGTGGACTATTTCAAACTTAAACATGTCATTTTCTGAAACTGGCAATTTTCCAAAGAGAACACCATCGTTCACACCCGTGCTTGAACATGCATCACACTGATAATAGGTGGCCATTTTCCTGATGATCGGTGACTGGTCTTTTCACTATATAAAATACAAGTTCACACAATTCTGATCTGAACCAGATCAGACGAAGGAGCTTCGTCTCGAAGTACTGGAGGCAATGATTTTTTACTCTTTAGACTAGAATGGTTTGACCAACAGCCAGCGACGTTAGATACTATCTTCTCAAATCAATATAAATCACACTTTCGTCTATAGTTCACTGCCACACACTTCTCTTTCTAGCTTTCTTTTGACAAATTCAATAAAGTGACTAAACAAGGACCCCTCTAACATTACAGGTTTGCCACCACAGCTCTCTAGCAAGTAAAACAGGCCTTCCAAGAGTAAAAAAAAAAGGACGACACAGCAAATCCTCGTTACCTCATCACCTACACCTAAGTCATTCTTTCTTCTCTTCCAGAATTAATTGTCATCATATGAAAGCATTTGTGCTAGTCATACAGACCACCTTCCTCCCACATGTCCACAAGGAAATCCACAACCTCCTGCGATTGCATGATCCAGGTTTAAGCATACGGCTCCATTGAATGGTAACTAAAAAAGCATTTATCTTACATGGAGAGGAACGGGTCGAGGAAATGGTTTATTTGTTATCAGTACAGTCTGAAATGCTGCATTCCAACTGCACAGAACAAGAGATTTTAGATGAGCAGAATCGCATAAAACTTCTTCATATACCATGATTGCATAAAGGAAACCTAGAAATACAACATCAGAAATAAAACTACATATTATATTTGGTCCAACATACTCTGGGTGATGAAATGGAAACCGTATCTGGGGAAAAAAATTCAACAATAGGAGTTCATGTTTACCACCACAGCTCTCTATAGGGGTGTAAATTGGGTTCTCTAAGGATCACCTCCAACCCTCTTTTTAGTTCAATGAAATGAACTTCCCAAGATGAGATAAAAAGGGTCGGAAGGGACCCTGAGTTCCTTCAGTTTACACCCCTAGCTCTCTATCCGGCAAGTTGAAATATTGCAACCTTAGAAGCAAAAGACCGAACATTGTGAAATGGAGACGATGGTCATATGCAAAGAACTACATATGGCTCCAATACAGAAGGACAACATATAGTGGTAGGCAGGAAAAACAGAATTATCTCAATCTTTGAAGAAGAAAACAATTTAATACTTGCCTGATAGAAAAATCTTTCACGTTTAATCACATTACATATGAAATTAATTCTATTTCGGAATGGATTCAAGAAAAGATTTTACAGGTACAAGGCCATCTCATTTTCCCATACCTTAACACAGGTTCGCGAACCTCCTTCACCTTCGGTCGTAGCCTTTTAATTTCAGTCCACTCCTCCCTAGTCTGTTCCCAAAGAGCGCGCCCTGCAAAATTATTTGACATGTAACTTATGTTCATCTCAATATGTCTTCCAATTCTACTTCTTATCCAGAAAGAATATCAGAATAATAACTAGGCAATAGTTTGAGCACTAAAAATATTTGATCATATAAAAAAGGTCAGAAGATTCAGCAGTTACCAAAGGGGACAGGCACCTGAACTAGGCCTAGGTCTCAAATTAGGGTTGGAGAGGTTAAACAGCCTCCCCACCGCCAGGGTACTATGTTTGCTGCCTACTAAAATTTCTTACAGGCTAATCTTGTAGCAAGACAAATCAGATGTTGTTTATGACACTGGTTCAAAGCTTTCAAATAGATTTCCACAGAGAGACACAAAATAATAAAGATATGAAAGTACGGCACACTAAAACTGCATTGATCTTGATACATAGAAATAGCTTCTGCTGGTATTTTAAACAATGTCATATATCGAAATGGATATTTACATCACATCAAGGTAATGCTAGAATTTTTCTTTTCTTACGAACAGGATAATGGCAGATTGGCAGGTGCTCTGCCTGTTTTAATGAGGAAAGAATATAGTACAAATCACGATGGCACAGACACTGGCTTAGGAAGATTAGCTGACCTTAAAAGAAATGGACACAAATGGCTAGCTGCTAATGACTCTCTTGACAAGAGTACAAAACAACAAGAAAATAGAGAACCAGCAATATATTTCTCAGCTGGACAAATAAGGTATGGAAGACAGGTAGGGCGAAAAGCAAGACAAGTGCTTTTCTTAACACCTAAAACACTTGGTTTCCAATATGTACAATTAAAGCAGAAGGTAGGACACAGTTATGTCTATTAAATCAAGGTTCAGATATGACCTGGATGGTACGTGTGCAATGAAACACTCTTCTTTGTGCAAAACAGAATAATATGTTTCAGAAAAGAATTACCATGATTAACAGATTCAGGGAGCCCATGACTGCTTCCAGATTCAAGGAGCGGGAGCCTATGACTGTTTCCAGATTCAAGGAACGGGAGCCCTTGACTGCTTCCAGATTCAAAGAGCGGGAGCCCATGACTGTTTCCTCCTCCATGCTGTTCAAAGCTCCAACGGGCGGTTTCGATTGGAGGAAAGCCCTTTAGATCTGACTGTGAAACATCAATGGTGGTTGTACTCCAAAACGGTTCTCCTCCAGTGAGTTGGTCATGAGTAATCAAGGTCTTGGACAGCTCCCCTATTTTCTTTACAGTCTTATCACAGCATCCAAAACAGCCTCTGCTCTGTATGGAAAGAGTTTGAACACGCAGACAATTAGAATAATAAAAAAAATCAAATTAAACGTGGGTAATCTGGATAGAAGAACATATACTGCAAATATGGCATAACCAAAGCAGACAAAGTCACCTTCCATCTTTTTAAGCAAGTGAAAAGAAGGAGACCGCTATCGCATCTAACCGACTAAACAGGTCACTAATGACATTATATAGATGAGAAAAGTGTGATGAAAGAACAAACAACTAAACGAGCAATTACTTATGACTGATCAGTGTCTGCCACCAAGCACTATCCCACTATCTTCAATGGAGACACCAGCGACGCACACCATGTTCCAATTCTTCTCCCGCGCCCTAATCTCCAGAAAGTTAACAATTAAATCACTAGCCCAGACTGGAAAGCGTTATCCTCTCACAACCGAAGAATTCACCAAACCAACTTTCCATCAATGCGATCCCCTTCCGCATCACAATCAACCAGCTAACAAACGCGCCAATCTCAAGCAACGCGGCAGCCAGAAGCAATCGATTCACTCGCAGCAGCGCGGCTACGCCTACGGCCCTAAGCTAATTTGATGGCGGGAGAAGCGGGAGGGAAGCGAACCCACCCGGAGCAGAAGAAGAGGCAGGCGGAGGAGAGGAGCCGCGGGATGCTGCCCCAGTCCCAGCGATCGCGAAGGTCCACATCCAAGTCGCCGACCCTCGACGCCGATCCGCCGCCGCCGCCTCGGGTCCCCATGCCGCACGCCGCACGCTTCGCGTCGCGCACGATTGGTTGGAGCTGGCTCCGGGAAATCGAGCCGGGCGGAGCCGAATCGAGGGGCGTCGCACGCGGCGGTTTGGTTGGATAAGGGGAGGAGTGGAGAGAGGGTGGGCCGGGTTTGACGATGATGGACGGATGTGATCTGATGATCGTGACAGCGCGTGGTGACGTGGCCGACTCCTCGGCGTCCACGGCGGCCTCTCGTCTCGCCACTTCCCGCGTGGGCCTCTCCCCAACCAACCAGAAAAATAACTGCGCCGACTTCGCATGCACAGAACAGAAAGATCTTTTGAGGTGATGTTTGGATTCTGGAAAATGTTGATTGGGATAGGGATAGGGACATGGGATGGAAAATCAAGACCCTTTATTTCTCTATCACATTAAATCTCAACCCTTTATTCCCTCATGCATCATTTTCCAATCCCTAACCCACCTCCTATTTCCCATTATCCAAACACTACCTGAATGTATTTTGTATTTGCTGGGAAAAAATTTAAAGACTGCTGTTACTTATGTAAAAATCTCAAACAGGTATACACTTTCTACATATTGTTATCGAATAAAGGTTGTTTCTAAAATACGGAAAAAAAACTCTTTACACAGTTCCGTGCCCAGCATGCTCTTGCGACTTGCCACTCCCTGTCCCTGTTTTTCCCCAAGCAGCACGAGAAATCTTACAGCCAGTCAGCCATTGTACCCGAGGCCTGAAGACCTGAACACGGTTGGTAGTGCCGTGCAGCAATGATGCAACAGAATCAAAATCATTGCGAAAAGAGCACAACGAACCAGATGGAAGTGGCATCAACAATGGACAGCACGAACAACTGAACAAGAAATCATGTCACGTGCTCGAGTCTCATCTTACAAACGGCACTGCAACGCAGAAGCACACGCAAGCTAAAACATACATGGACGACACAATCTGTATGCAGTATTAGTAAACACCAATCCTTCCCCCTATCTTCCCAACCATGCACACTGCACTTATTATAACTTCCCTGCCTGAGTAGTAACTATAGCAACACTATCTGAACATCTGAAGCGTGAAGTATCTGAAAACACAAGACAACACCAAACTGAGGCCAGACAGGAGAAAGACATAACGGTGCTTCCTTCCCCCATCTATGTGGTGAGGATGGGCGGGAGGTAATCCGACTTGCCACCCAGGATGCGTGCTCGGGTGTCGGGGAAGAACTCCATCCCTGGCAGCTCTGTGACCGTGCCATCTTCGCTGATGCCGATGGGGTAGCTGAGCAGGTGTCCAGGGAGGTCCTGCTCCAGATCGTCGCTGGAGTACATGTCCCAGTACTTGTCCGCAATCTTGTTTACCTTCCGCACACACTCCACGCTATTGGGGTTCTGGAACACGTCATCCAGCATGCCCAAGTGCTCGTACCACAGCGCCATACGGAAGCCATGGATCTGGCCACGGGCTGGCTGCCTGGTCGATAAGTGGTATGGCTGGTATGCACCCATGGCGATTTCTGAATCCCTGGCACCGTCCATGGACCTCTGGTTGATGTTGGCAGACCCGATAATAATGTACTCATCATCAACTGAAACCAAAGACGAGATATTATCTTGATCAATATCCATGAGAGAAATTAAGGGCCATTTAGATTCTAGATACTTTGATATCAAGAGTAACCAACTAGCATATAGCACCTCCATTTTAC
Source organism: Eragrostis nindensis (assembly GCA_012490785.1). Taxonomy (NCBI): domain Eukaryota; kingdom Viridiplantae; phylum Streptophyta; class Magnoliopsida; order Poales; family Poaceae; genus Eragrostis; species Eragrostis nindensis. The sequence continues at coordinate 711,313 of JAAXCT010000001.1, read as the reverse complement.
TTTTTATTCATTACAGTATTGAAAACTTTGAAGAAAATATAACTATAGCAGCAAAGGGCAGTTTCTTTCCGTAACATTTTATGCTATCAATTGATTTTGCTGCGTTCAAATTAATAATCCTTTAGTTTGATTTTGGATCTGATAAATAGTTCTACATTGAATTGAAATAATCCATATCTACCAACATATGTACAGTAGAATGCACGCTTTGAAACGACATAAAAAATGCTCTTGAATCTTTATAAACAGAAGCTATTTGTCTATTGAAAAACTTGATACTGAAAAATAGCAAGTGACATGCAAGGATAAGGTAGAACTCAGTACCTATCATCATTTTTGTGTGAACATAGATCATGAACCTCCTAGCTTCTTGAGCTCGGATGTAGTCAGTGTCAGGTTCGGGATGTTCCTCAGGTTGATACTCCCCCTCCTGCTTCACTTCGCGGTTGCCTAAGCAGAAGAAAGTGAGGTAATCCTTAGGGTTTGCTTCAATTCCCTTTGCTTGGAGAGCTTGTATGATGTCAGTGTACATCATTTCCATTGTTCTCCTTTGCCAGTCAAGGATTGCTTGAACAGAAGCACTTTCTGGAACACCCTCAGGCCACATTGGCACCACAACATATACAGTAAATCGTTCCCCAGCTTCAATCTTGCTGACAATCTTCAAGGAAAGCTCCTTCGGAATCAAGTGAAGAGCACCAATTTCTTCTGGCTTGATGCCTTCAGGCTTCCAGCAATATGAACTTCCAAGGAAATACTGGTTCTCAATATAGATGAAGTTCTTTGCCCTCCGAATAGCATGTACGTAAGCATCCTGGATGCTCCTGTCAATGATTTGATCCTTTCCACTAACAAGCCCTGCTCGTGCAGCATCTTCAGGAGTTTCAGGGAAGCCAAAAGCAGCACCGCCATCAATGGACCTGAAGAGCTGAACATTCCATGTTTCCTTGTCCTCTGGGAACATGACAGGAGAAGGGGGAATAATAGTGTCAGAAAGATCCCTGAGATGCACAAGGAGATCCTTGCCACCTTGCTTTCTCCATCTCTGCTCGAAATTGTAAAGAACATCCCAAGCAATTGGCCCTTCCAGCCGTGAATGAATATCATGCCATGGCTCTCTTGGACCACCTTTCTTGATTGATCCAGTCCCAAAGTTTGGCTGATGGAAGTCATCATGATGGACAGTGTCAAGTGTCCTAAACAAGGAGTGATACTGGGTATCATATCTTCCATCACAAAGGTCAATGCCACCAACAAAGCTGACTATCCTCCTTTGCTGCGAGCCCTGGTTTGGCATCTCATGGTCAACAACTACTATCTTCTGGTGGTGGGTGAACATAGTTGATATCTGCAGATCCTGGACAATGCTGCCGGAATCATCAGGGTTGCGAGGACACAGAACACAGTGGACATCAGTGCCATGGAAGTAATTTGCAGTCTCCTCATCATGGGTGGCCATCAGACCATCCCGCTTCAGCAAGCCAACTGAAGTCCTATCATCCCACACAAGCATAAGGACCCTGACACCTTCACTGGCTTTCCTCTTGAGCAACTCTCCAAGTGTAACATCTCCTCCAGGCTTCGGCCGATTGGTGTCCCTGATCAAGGTGATTTCAGTGTACACAGACCAGCCGGTGATGTAGATCAAATGCTTGGCATTGCTGATGGCGTCAAAGATATCCTCCCAGCATCTGTGTGGCTCATAGACACCATCAGCAAGCGGGATCCTGGGAATGAAGTTGTCCGGGACATGAGCATCCTGGTACAGAGTGACCTTGCACCCTTGCCTCTGCGAGAAAAAGGTGTAAGGCACACCAGGGTACTTGGTGCTCCGGACACCCCTCGCCCAGTTGCGGTCCTTGGCGACATCAAAGTACTGCAGCTTGACGTGGATCTTGCTGTCACCAATAGGCTCACGGTTCGTATCACAGACCTCAAGCCACCTATCAATCTCCTCGCCGCTCAGCAGCTCCTGGACCGGCAGGTAAGCCCTCCCGATCAGCGAGGCCCCAATGGCGTTGTCGATCTTGACGGTGAAGATGACATCGGCGGCCAGGTGGGCGCAGTAGATGTGGAAGGACTCGTACCAGCGAGGATTGACCGGTTCGTTGGCTATCATCCGAGTACGCCCGACGCGGGCTTTCTCCAGATCAATGGTGGCATATATCTTGGTGGCGCCTTTGCCGACTCCCAGGGTGTCCTCGATCCCCTCCACAAACTGTTGAGGTAAGACCAGGATGTCAGAAGAAGATAAGAGTATTTCAGTTAGGTGATACAGGAGGCAGAACACTGTCGTGAGCTCGAGATTCAGCTGATCACGAAGTGATCAGTAGCAGCAGCAAACTTGAGATTCAGCTAACTGGAAAGTGATAAAAAGTACAGGTAATTCTGTTACACACTGGTACACATGTGCCTTGCGTATATGCCATAGTTCTGCAATTGCAACAGCATCATTCCTATGTGGTGTGATAAATCAAGCTAGCATGCGAGCTGGGGGGCAGAGATCAGTTTAATTCGGATTTGCATCTACAACCATGATGATGGTACGCAGAGAAAGAAAAGGGGGGAAGAAGAAGGAAGAGCCGAGCTGACCTTGCGGATGAACTTGGGGGCGCTGCCGCTGGCGCGGTGCGGGTTGGAGAGCGACTCGGCCTCGAAGATGGTGGCGTGGAGCGTGCCGTGGAGCAAGATCTGAGCCATGGCTCCCTCCTCCTCCTTTCCTCCTCCTCGCTACCAGCCTATCACGAGTTGCAGAAGCCAGTAAGCAAGCGAGCGGGCACAAGATAACTTCAGGCGGATCGCGCCCCGCAACCGCCGAAACGAAACCAGAACAGCAAGCACGGCACGGCACCGACAAATGGGGACAAGTGCCGGCAGATCTGAGCGGAGCTGGAGGCTTAAGCACCACTGCTTACCGGAAGAACGACGAAGGTTAAGGGACGAGGGTTAAGGGAGGCTTACCTGCTGGTCCGTTCACAGGCAGGCAAGGTCGTGGTGCGGTGATGGCGAGGCTTTGATTATGGAGAGGGAAACGCGTGGAAGGAGGAAAGAAAGGGAGGCGAGGAGGACAGAGGAATGGGGGAGCCGATCCGATCCGATCAACGGATCAAGTGTGGATTTTAAAATGGAAAGAATGGATCTAGTACGGATGACGACGGAGTGGTGCGGGGATTGGAATTTGGATCGGTTTGGCACTAAAATTTTCCCGTGTTGATGAAGCCGTGCGCCGAGAAGTGTGTGCACGTCGCCGAGGGGGAACCAGCACCACCGTCCACCGGCTTCCGAGTTCCGACGCGTCGACTCTCGAGTAGTAAAATAAAACGGGAACCCGGGGGCAAGTGGGCAGTGATGGATACTAATGATAATCCATCAGCCAATGGCCAGTCGTCAGTCGTCGCTGCGTCTTGCCTGCTGCCTACATCGTCCCGTTAATCCGTGGCGCGCTGTCACCGTCCTCCTGAACGCGACGTGCCGCCGTGCCGACGGATGACGGGGCGTAAACACTTCACCGAATAATTGAATGATCAACTTGCCTGCCTGCCTGACGAGCTCGTAGTAGAAGATTCAAACTGTTTTCGCTACTGTTGTAAACAAGCCAATTTCTCTGCTTGCAGATCGCAATTCGCGAACCTGGGACGTCGCAGCCCTCCCCTGCGTCCGGAACGCCCGACGCCGCCCGAGCAAGCAACGCTTGACTTCCTCGGTAGCAGTACAAGAACCCTGCATTTGCCCGCGTTGCTTTGCTTCACTTCGCCGGCTTCGAGAAGACGGGGGCCGAAATCTGGGCGGTGGTCAGCGTTAAACCGTCGCGTGCCGACGTCGCCGACGAAGATGGCCTCTCGGCTCGCGCGCGTCAACCACGTGTGGCGGGGTTTGCCGGCTATCCGCTCGACGGAACGCCCCCGCGCCCGCCACCCGTTCGAGCGCTCGCGCGGTCGCGCCACTCCAACAAATCACCCAGCTCATCTCGGCACGCAACGTTCCCCGGGCCCCGGCTGTCCCGACTCCAGACCAGGCCACGGCCACCTCAGCCGTCGTCGTTTTCAGAGAGATCCATCGCGTCTATAGCGTGTCCCTGTGGATGAATCCTCGTCGTGCCGCGTCGCCACAATGCCACCTAGCTAACGTCGTGGAAACACGACCCTTCTTTGCTGAGCGAGTTCAAATGCTGATTGATGCTAATTAAGCTGACAGCGGCCTAGCCGACGCCACGAATTAGTCGTTGAATGAATATTTTTTCGAAAAAGAAAATTCTATTAATATTAAAACGTATTATAAACTCTGAGTATATAAACAACTCAAACAACGTCAACTTCATTGATGAAAGACAAAAAAATCTTGAGAAATTCGCAAATTACACCATTCAAGATTGATCATCGTGCCAGACGGATATGCCACGAACGAAAAATCAACTCTGATCTGAACGAACACGATTATCTCACCGTCCATCACCGTCATCCTCATCAGCGATGGGAGAAAACTGAAATCCAACATTTTCGAAAAAAAAGTTTTTTTTTGAGGGATTTTCGAAAAAAAAGTTGACTACTAAGCTTCCATATGCAAATATAATGCACTTGTCGTCGCCGAGCCTGTTATTGAACCCATCGCCACCTCTTTTACCAAATTTGTCATAGAAAAACACAAATCCAACCATCATCTCCAGATGATGTCATTGGAAACAAAAAGTCTCACTAGTTCACACCTATTGTCATAAAAAAAAACCACGACAACACAATCTAGAGGCCACCCTATCATGGTTTTCCATAAGCTGTTGTCCTTGGCTCTTTATTATTTGGAAAACGTTGGCTACTGAGAAGAGAACATCTAACTTGTCCGATGTTAAGACCCTGTTTGGTAGTATATTTTATCTCTCAACTTCTTTACAAAATATAAACATAAATTATGCCAAACACTAGAATTTTACAGAGCTTATTAGTGAATCATATTCTTAGAATGAACTGGAAAACCACTTTTTTCGATAAACTATTTATTCAACAAATCAATAGCCAGCCGATCCATATTGCAGTCCTATGCTCATATCTATATATTCAGGATCATTCAAAAGGATTGAAAGACATACATTGTGTTTTGGATTCTTGCTTTCAAAGCAAATACATACAATAGTGTCAATTTAGTCATTGGAATTTCAAATGACATATTATTCTTGTCTCGACTCAGAGTAATGCCAAATATAGCAACACAAAGTGGCAAATATTTTCATAATTTTTTTGACTGGTAAATATTTTCATAATTAACTATCCTTTTCTCTAAATATAGATTCCATGCTAGCGCCCATGTAGCAAAGTTTCACAATCGTTGTTATTATAATGTTTTTAAATATGCACTCTTGCCGCCGTCAGTTCGACTCAGAGAGCATAAACTACGCTACATAATACTAAATACTCACTCCATTCCATAACAAATAGCATCAAAGCGTTCAAAATTTGTCCCAGAACAAATGACTTTGTAACCGATTAATGAGTCTACCTAACCAATTTATGGCAAGCTAAGATGGTATTTGTGGAAAGCTGGTTTGGTGCAAGCATCATGTACAACATTAAAAGGCAGGAAAGCGTAATTAAAAGGCATTGTTTCCCATTTAGCTGTCTCATATTAAGACATATTATCTCTAATAATTAGGGGTACCGGTGTCATTTTACTTTACTCTTAATCTGTCTGAAATTTTCTAAGATGTTATTTATTGTGGGACGGAGGGAGTAAAGAAAACAATTGGAAACAAACGTGAGAGACACACGATCTACCAAGGCTCATGCCTCCCTTTTATGATGGATAATGGCTCTATATCTTGCTAGGAATTTGCATTGAGGTGAATAATTGTTGACCACAATGTAGATATTTTGCTTATGATCACGGCCACTCTACACCTCTTCAGTCCTCAAAGAAGGCCTTTTTATAACATCTCGGCTACGTTTCGATCTGTAAGAAAAATCCTTCAAGACCTAAGGATTTATGGGCCTTACCAGCAATGTGAGGCCCATGGGCTGCTCATGCACGACATGGCAAGGAACGTTTTTGTGTAGATTGTCCTATGTGTGGGTGGGTGAGTTGCCTTGACGACTAATCCTTTTACCCAAAGCGAGGACGAAAGAGCAAGTTACAACGTAAGCGTAATTCGCGTATCATGTGCGTGGGCATGAGCCGTATTGAGCCTGTCAGTTACAAGTTGGACATGTAGATGAAGGTACGCCTCCCACGTGGTGCCGACAACACTATCCTTGCAATTTGTTGCAAAGCAATTTACCTTTTATCTATGACAAACATTAGGTCACCCTCTAGTCTTCACTTCTCATGGCTGAATAGATTAACATTCATTTCATTACTTTCTCAATACAATTCTAAAACGATGGATTGATTAGGGTTGATTTTTTTGGGAATATATTATAGTGTGGTGTTGATTAAGATGTCAAGAAAACATTTCTCCAGTTACTAGTAGTATCAATACGGCTAAAGGTGTATGCTTCAACGATAGCCAATTTATAATAGTTTCACGATTATTGTTATTATTATGAGGTGGGTAAATATGTACAAACCTGAAAAGAGTATCAAACTGATGAAGACAGATATGGTAAACTTTCACAACAAGGTTTTAGGTGAGTTAAATATTTTATCTCATGCATTACCCCAACCTAATCTTGTCTAATCTGCTATCTCTATTCAATTATACTAATTGCTTTATCCCATTGCTAACCTTTTTTAATTTATTTTTCCAGAGCCACGTGCAACAATTCATTGTGGAATTGTGCCCAACTGGCATGCAAATAGATGGTGGAAGCCTACGCCCGCCAAGTCCACTCATGAGGATGGTACCGTTCTGACATGTTTTCTCATGTTCTTCACGAGTTATGCTAGCCTACTGGTCATTTCAGTGAATGTATCGGATGTTTTTCACGAGTAACGCTGAAACTACCCCTCTTCAGTATTTTCAGTGGTTCCACTTCTGCTAGGTTGAGCTCGTGGCCTGATCATGTGAGTGCAGTACTGAAATCCAGCAATGGAATCTTCCAACTTGAGGGCCGAGTGATATGATACGGCTATCTTACGCAGCGCAACTTATACTGAAAATTTTATCCAGAGGAAAGGTATAAAAAACTGAGAATGTCAAACGTGCATTTCCTGGCATTTTAGTTCTTGCACAATTTGATGATTAGATGGAACCATAAAATATGCAAATCATGTAGTACCTGTTATCCACATCTTTCAGTGCATAATCCACCTGCTACTCCACTAATGCCACTAAAATGGCTCTAGCGTTGTAGGATACAGGATAGCGCAAGCTCAGTGACCCTATAAAACGAGGCATCGGGTTACAGAGTTGCCACAACTGGAACTCGATAACTAGTGCTGAACAGACATTCAGAGCACGATGGCATCTGCAATCGCAGCTGTTTTCGTTTTGTTCAGCGCCCTGCTGAGAAGCTCGTTAGTTCATAGCCAAGGCCTGCAGGTAGGATTCTACAGCTCCAAGTGCCGTGACGCGGAGGATATTGTGAGGTCTACTGTCGAAGAGCATTTCAACAAAAAAAAAAACTCGACCTGCGGGGGGTATTGACCGCCCCCCCCGGGCTTTATACTATAGGGATCAACCTACTCACACAGGTCGAGAAAACCCCCGAACCCCCCTCCCCCGGCCTATACAGGAACCCGTAACCGAGTGAGAATCGACCTGGACATGGGCTGGCGACCACTGCCACAACCCCCAGGTTGGGCCGCACCGTTACCCAGTCCCGACCTCCGGCCGGATCTTGACCTATGCTTTGCGCAGGGGAGAGGCGAGGGGATTTTTTTAACCTCCGCCCGAAATTCGCTCCCACCGGGAATCGAACTCGGGACCTGAGGAGTGCCGCTCGGAAGTCTTAGCCACTCAACCAAGACCCCTTTGGCCCAAGCCTGCTCAGGTTACACTTCCACGACTGTTTTATTCAGGTTTGTTCTTATTTGCTTCTATCCCCTCTCTGCCGCCGCCATTGCTTCTGGGTTAATTTGAGGGATCATGTTGCTTTAATTATGCCTGACAATTGTTTCGTGTGCGGCGTAGGGGTGTGATGGATCCATTTTGATCTCTGGGCCATCTTCTGAGATGACTGCACCACAGAACACTGGGCTTAGAGGATTCTAGGTGATAGACGACGCCAAGTCCCGGTTGGAAGCCAAGTGCCCTGGGGTGGTGTCGTGCGCTGATATACTGGCTCTCGCAGCACGTGACGCCGTTGATCTGGTAAGGAGTAGGAGTTCATGCTAATTAGAACTGTTTTAGCTGGCCCGTGTTGATGAACTGTTTCGAAGCTTGATGACTGACTTCGACTTGCTTGTTTGTCATTGTGGGTGTCGAACCTTAATTAAGACCTTAGGCCCAAGCTGGCCCGTGCCGCTGGGTCGAAGAGATGGGAGAGTTTCATCAGCCTCCGACGCTGTTGCCTTGCCTGGTCCTGACGAACCTGTGTCTGTTCAGAGGCAGAAGTTTGCCGATAAGGGCCTGACAGATAAAGACCTCGTCACTTTAGTTGGTAAAACAAATAATCATTTATTCTTGACTATACAAACTGTATGCATTTTAGCAACAGATGATCGATCCTATAACTGACGGCCTGCATGCGAAATTTTGCAGGCGCCCACACCATCGGGCGTGCGGAGTGTCAGTTCTTCAGCTACCGTCTGTTCAACTTCACGGCGACGGGCAACGCGGACCCGACCATCAGCCCGGCGTTCCTGCGGCAGCTGCAGGCGCTGTGCCCGGCCACGGGCGGCGACCCGGAGAAGGAGGTGGCGCTGGACAAGGACACCCCGGGCGTCTTCGACGTGAACTACTTCAAGAACGTCCGCGACGGCAACGTCATCCTGGAGTCGGACCAGCGGCTGTGGGGCGACGCGGCCACGCGGGACATCGTGCAGAAGTACGCGGGCAGCATCCGGGGCCTGCTCGGCTTCCGGTTCGGGTTCGAGTTCCCCAAGGCCATGGTCAAGATGAGCAGCATCGGGGTCAAGACCGGCGGGCAGGGCGAGATCAGGAAGCAGTGCTCCAGGTTCAATTGATAAACTGATCGAAGGAGTTGAACGCGGGAGTTTCAGCTCGACTGTTTCGTGTGATGGATCGAAACATGCAGGGCTTTGATTCGGGATAGCGAAGAATGGTGCTAGCCCGGTCGGTACTGCTGGTAATAATTTGGGACAATACGTGTGTTGTTGCTTGTCACTTTCTTCTGTTTGTGTAGTGTGGAGTAACTTGAGAACGGACATTGGCAAACGTGCTATCCAGCTGGTCATCCCCGCTGAATAATACTTATAAAATCTAGTAAGACTTAATTCAACAGCGGGCATTTGGTCTAGTGGTATGATTCTCGCTTAGGGTGCGAGAGGTCCCGAGTTCAATTCTCGGAATGCCCCTAATTTTTTTTGCTTTCTTTTTTTTTTCTTATATCTTTTAACTTTTCCCTAACCATTTCTTCCGCGCGAGTCACGTGGACACCAATCTGCCGTCGTCCCGCTCGACGGAGAAAGGGACGCTGCAACTGGACTCGTGGATCATGGGGTAGCCACTTGTTGACATGGCCAGACCAGAGGCATGGTAATGCAGCTGTGCATGTTGACACGGACGGTTGGGCCCACTGTCATCCAGAACTGTTCTTAACAAGTTTTTAATCTCGACAGACCAGATCAGATCAGGTGATAGGGAAAACTTGAACAAATCATCGCTCCCTGCTGTGTGCCAGTCCCGAAAGCAAAATAAACCTTGAGCTGCCTCCAATCCAAACCAACGAGGCAACGACTGACCAACTACCACCTCTCCACTTGTCCAAAGTCCAGCCTCACCTCGCCCGCTCTCGCCAGTCAGCAGCCACCCCGTCGATCCAGCCATGGCCTCCGGCGCCACGCCACCGCTCCGCTGCCTCGCCGTGCTGGCCCTCGCCGTCCTCTCCTGCCTGCAGCAGCTCGTCATCCCCGCCGCGTCCCTGCAGCTGTTCAAGCCACGCCCGCTCGAAGCCTCCACGGCGACGCCGTTGCTGGTGGCGGTCAAAGCTGCAGGAGGTGAGCATCATCGAGCGCAGGAGGCCGGCGTCGCGGCGCGCTCGTGCACGTACACGGTGAAGGTGAAGACGAGCTGCGCGTCGCCGCGCCGGTCGTCGGACTCCGTCAGCCTGGCTTTCGGGGACGCGTACAGGAACGAGGTGTACGTGGCGCAGCTGGCGCCGCGGCCCGGCTTCGAGCGGTGCGCCACGGACACGTTCCAGGTAGCGGGACCCTGCGGCTACGGCGTCTGCTACCTCTACCTCCGCCGCGCCGGCGCCCGCGACGGCGGGTGGACGCCCGAATGGGTCAGGGTGTACGACCCCACCTCCTCCACGCCGTCCACCTTCTACTACGGCGACGCGCTCCCCGCCGGCGTCTGGTACGGGTTCAACCGCTGCCCGCGCGGAACCGTGACCGACGGCGACGCCTCGTCGTCGTCGGACGACGCCGCGGCGCAATCAATGTGACAGAGGACGCGGGTTTGGTTGCACATGGACATGGTGCGTGGAGCAGAGCAGTGGTCGCACGACGATGCCGTGATCGTGATGCGATGACGAGTCGTGGTGTACCTCGTGGCCGTGGCTGCCAGAAATCATTACTTCGTACCAGCGTCTTTTCTCCTCTTTCTTCTGTTTATTTATTTATTTTACGGGTGGGTATATTATGTGAAGGTACATTGTGTTTTGTAATAACACTGATCGAAATTTTCAGCAATAGAACCGATCAGCGTGATTTGTTCTACGACGATGTCCACTTTTTCTGCAATGTTTTCGGTCCAATCCAAACACAGCACAACTTTATTTTCGGAAATGCCTAATTGTGGCAGATTCAGTTCGCAGAAATGAAAGGGAAAAACTTCATGGTGGATATGGCGCCCTCTGTTCTGGGAACAAACCGTGCATAGTGCATTTATGCGATTCCTTTTTTATTCCCTTTCTGCAAGTAACTTGAATAATGCAGTGTGACAGGCAGGAGACAAACTGGCAGAGTTACTGCGTGAGTGACATTCTCAGTTTCCTGATATGATCAGAGTTACGGTGAGCTAGAAATGCCTCATACGATTATGGACTTGGATGAATATCATTATCAGCACATATTTAACCTGCGCAACCAACAGTTCAAGAATTTTCAATACTTTACTAAGTTGATATCAAGCACTTCGATAACAGCCTGTGCGTCAGATTAGCACTCAGAATCACGGTTTTAGGTAGCTCTGTCCTTGCATTCTTATCAAACCTGTTTCTTCTTCATAAGTCTTCACACATATGGCTGCAGTAAACACATGGTGCTTATCACCTACCATTGCCTCCGCACATAACATGTACAAGACGTCCTTTAGAAATGTACCATGTACGATTGGTGGCAACAATCTGCCACATGAGTCATGATCCCTTGAACTTAGCAGGTTATCATGGAATCTGTTTGTCGAGGTTTTAGTCTCTACCTCATCTTGAGTGATCCATTTATGACTGTTTACACTTTAAGTGGTACGTGATGTCCATGGTAGAAAAATGTCAATCCTGACACCCTAAATATTATTCTAACATAATCTCTGGTAGGCGTTCATAGAGATAATATGCATGCATATAAACGAGGAGTGTGTTCTTTTTGTGAACTAAGCGCAGCTCAGATGGCTAGGTTCCTTGTGGTGAAGCAACCCCGTGGGCTCGAGTTTGTCTACGAGTGTTGCATTTATGGCCAATTACCTTTACGTGATATACGTGATATGGCTATCCATACATATGGCGAGTATATCAATCTCAAAATCTGACGGCCATCCTATTATTGGTGTTCATTGGGTAAAGTGCACGTTTGAGTATTCATAATAACTGTGATGCTTGTTCATGTACTCAAACGTGCATCACAGTTATTGGTGTTCTATGTTTACTATGTTTAGGTTGAAAAAAATCTGTCTTACTCCTCAAACAATTCGCTTTGTCCATCGACCCTTCGGAAAAAATCTTGACTCGATTTACTCCCCCGAACAATTCAAGTTGGTGCAATGATTTTGCTTGATTTTTAGTTTGCGTAACAACATAGGAAATAAAATCTCTAAAAATAGAAAAGTGGAAAGGCGAAAGTATTGCTGCTGAATCTAAAACCCACGTCACCCTATTTACCAATTACCATAACCCTTTTGCTTGTGCATGCATGGATAAGTGGGTGTTTGGGAAAATCATGATCTGCTGGGAAATCGTGAAGGATACTCACGATATGAAATGAGATTATTAGCGTGCAGGAATTTCCATTCGGAGGCTTCACGATGATCCGGCACCACAAACATTCCATACCCGGTGGATAACCGGTTAACTGGATAATTAAATGGTTTAATTGCTTTGCTTCCTTCCAAACTCAACAGATTACAAACCATTAATAGGCCGTCTATATAATCACTACTCACTAGAAGAACAGCTGAGCCTGTCATTCCTTTTGTTTTGCGAGAGTGCCTCAAAGTTTATTTTCAGTTCCTATACTATAGAAAATTGAATCAAGTCCAAGTAAGCTTGACTCTGAATCGTAGCGTCAATTGTTCATCAGCTCAATATTTTATATCTTCATTTTCATTCTAATCAACCATGGTTTTTCTAGAAGATGGCTGCAGTAAAACACATCTTCGTGGTGTTACTTGTATTGGTCATTCTATGGGCAGAAGGGAAGCCACATATATACAACGTCCTAGACTTCCAGGCCGTTGGGGATGGCGAGACCGATGATTCAGAGGTAACAACACAGCCTTTACCAGTCCTGATTTTTTTTTTTTGCGAGGTACCAGTCCTGAATTAATTTGGATGGATACTAAGTGTTCTGTTAAATTGTGACACTGCTTTGGGTTTCTGACCCCTCTACCAACAGGCATTCTTCAGGACATGGCAAGCGGCTTGCAATTGCAGCAGCCAGCCGGTCATGGTCGTCCCAGGAGGAAAGACATTCTTGTTGGCCCAGATTAAATTTGAAGGTCCCTGCAAGTCAGCCATCACTGTACAGGTTAGTAACATCGATAATTTTGCTGTCCTGAATCCACTGAAGAGTGCACACGAAACTTTCGCATCTGCAGGTGGATGGCAAGATTGAGGCACCAAACAAAATCTGGACGGCAGAGGAAGCCAACCTTCTGACCTTCTGTAGTGTCGACAACTTGACGTTGGACGGGAATGGCGTGATCGATGGCCAAGGTGCCATCTGGTGGGATTGCTACAACCACAAGGTAGGCTTATACGACTTCAGACTTCAGCATATAACAGTTCTTTTAAAATCCTTGGCAACAATCTGATTTTGGCTTCTCACTTTCGCAGAGATGCGGCAACCGACCTATTGTAAGTAGACGCAATATATCCTTTAATTCAGTTTCAATCCAGTCAGTTAGAATTGTGAAATTTCACAATAAAAAAAGTTAGACATGTGACATGTTGTGTTCACTTCAAATCAGTTGCTGGCATTCGCATCCTGTAACAATCTTGTGGTGAGAAGCATTAGTCTGACGGACAGTGCAGACAAACACATGACCTTGTTCCAGTGCAGCCAGGTGCAAGTATACAATATCTCCATAACCGCGCCTGGTGATAGCCCCAATACAGACGGCATAACCATGGCATCGTCCAACAACATTTCCATCTCTAGTTGCTCTATCCAGACAGGTAATAATACTTTCGCTGTTCATGTAGAATTTGTTTGTAGTCTAGCTAAAAGGCAAAGCTTTGACAATAAGTCGCACAAACCAATGAAATGGTGACCTCAAATGCGTATGAATGCTGACATTAAACCATTTTGCAGGAGATGACTGCATATCAATCTTATCACACACCACAAATGTTAATGTTACTAACATCACCTGTGGACCCGGGCACGGCATCAGGTGCGAATGAATAACCATGCCTTTGCTTAGTATGTGTGCTGATCAAGTTCTTGTCTGGTAACATGCATTGAGCTCAACTTCCTCATCTTACGTAGTGTGGGAAGCCTTGGAGGATCCGAGATTGCAAAGGTGGAGCAAATCACAGTATCTAACTGCAGCTTTGTTGGAACTATGACCGGTGTGAGGATCAAATCGTGGCAGGTAATCAAGAGCAAAGCATCCTCTATACACCCTGTGCATCTATCTGCCTAGCATGAATTTGAATGATCTGTGAATACACCCATTTTCTTATGATCTCTATAAAACATAGAACACACATCAGAGACATGCCCTCTAATGTAAGAAATAAATGAATGCAGGGAGGAAAGGGCTACGCAAGAGGGTTCCTTTTTGAGAACCTCAACATGACTGCAGTTCAATATCCTATCATCATCGACCAGTTCTATTGTCCGCAGGGAAACTGTCCAAAAAAGGTACACATGCTAAACACATCATCAATGTCGAGCACTCAGTAGACTCATCCTCCAAAATAAATGTTGAAAAATGCCTGCACTTTGATTGTGTTTGTAGAATGGTGGTGTGGCAATAAGTGATGCAAGATTTATCAACATCCAGGGGACATCGACCGAGCAGCAAGCTATCAGATTACTGTGCAGCCAAAGTGTTAACTGCCGAGACATCTATCTCAGTAACATCGACCTCTGTTGGATGAACCATAACGACCCAGCGAAATCCACTATTTTAAATGCCCATGGAACTACTGCAGGCATGGTGGTACCACAAATACACTTTTGACACCAGCTAGTGCTCCTCATTGCTACCACATGCAAAGCATACAGCTACATTAGATTTTTTTTTTCCTTTGCTTAGATGAGTGCCTTGTAATTTGTAAACAAGGACAGACACTAGGGTATCGCTCGTCTGATCATCCATGTTACATCCATATACGCGCTGTCTATTTGATAGCTAAATATATAAACAAAAAGTATAATTCTACTCAGTGTTGCCTGCTTTATTTTCCTATCTGCATTGGTGGCCAAGTCATTGCAATACAATTCTCCTCTCTTCTCCTTAACGAGTGACACATGAATCTTTCATGTGTTCCCGAAAAGAACAAGGGCCACAAGGTGTTGGGGGCAGAAATTCACAATATCTCACATGCCTCTGTTTCGGAACGGCCAAACACAGTGTACCTGTTGTCCGCGACATTGTCATATGCAAAGTCCCTCAGAAACCTAACATTTGCAGCAGGGATCAGTGATAGCTAATTTTGCACATGCAGTTTTAGAACAAAACGTAATATATGACACTACGAGTTGAACTGAGCAGGAGGGAAAGGGAGCTCACAGAGGGACAAACTTGAGGAAGATGGCGAGTTGCGGGAACGGCAGATTGAGGTACTCCATTATCCTCAGCACTGCTTCGGACTTGATGTAGGACCTGTTAATTAAGAACAAAACTGTCACTTCATAATCGACAAGGAAGTGTTCCTACTAATCAGCAATTCTTGGAGACGGGGCTGTGGTTTGGGCACCTGTCTTTCTCGACAAGAACAACGCTGGAGATGTCGTCGGGTGCCCTCCCTGACCTCTGCAGGAGCTTCCTCCCCGACTCGCTCTGCAGCGGCACGTACCTGATGCTCCTGCTCGTCGGAAATGAAATCGATCAGCTGTGCGCGTCGGAAAATCAACTGTGCTGTCACTGATTGCAATTGCAGGTCGAGTGATCGGTGGCACAACAAACAAAGTGTGCAGGAATTCAGTCAGCTACCTGTTGGGGTCGTGCTCCCGCACGAACCTGACGCCGCCGTTGCAGAGGTTGCACACGCCTGCACACAGTTGCAGATTGGCGATGGCTCAGTACGATGCCAATTGCCAATCATGGGATGGAGGGGAAGGGGAGGAAGGATCTCGATGCGCACCGTCGAAGAGCATGATGGGCCTGGTGTCGGCGGGCCGGAAGAACTCGGCGTCCGTGGCTTCCTTAATGGACGGCTCAGCCCCGGCGCCGGCGGCGGCTGCGGACACCTGCTGCAACCTCGGCCAGCGTTCTCTTCGAGCGGCTAGCGTCGGCAGGAGGCCGTGCCGTCGGTGGAGCGGCAGGGTTGGGGGCGAGTAGTAGGAGCACCGCGCGGCGGTTGCCATCGTCGAAGCACTGAGCCGCGAACGATGTGCTGCCGGCGCTGCCAAGACAGACTCTGGCTATCTGCACCACAAGAGCCTGGTGCATTCTTGTGCTTAAACGTGGCGTGTCCAAGCAGCTCATAAAATTGCACGGAGGAAAAATAGTTAAAAAAAAAAAGAGAGTAAAAACCAGTATCAAAAATGTCTTTCTGTGTGGAATTCTTTTGCTTCAAATTGGACAAATCTGGCATCGTTTTGATAGCTTAAGCGAATGGTACGATACCTCAGAATTGGATATGTTTTCATTTGCTCAGAGCAATAACTCAGGAAAGCTAGAAATACAGTATTGCTCAAGACAACGATAAACAAGTAACAAAGCACTACCAGATTATTTTTGATAAAAACATTCAACTAGCAACCCATACATGGACAAAGAAACAAATCAAATAGCATTCTAAAATGTGATGGAGATTATAAACATCCATCATCCAGATGCACTACGATAGAAAATATGATTGAAGAACACATCCAACAACACAAACGGAGCACAACAACAGACGCTTGTCGCCAGTGCTCTTTTTAAGATTGCTCTTCACCGTCTTCTGCTTCCTTCTCTTCCGCAGCAGCGGCCATCAACTCATCGAATTTTTCGCTCTTTCCTAACACAATCTCAATCTGGAGCAATCAAAGGTCAAAGTCAGTTCAGTTCAGTTACAAGGGAAATATAAGGGTTGACAAAATTAAAGAAAAAAAACCAGACCAAATTGACAATGGCTCTAAAAAAAGAACCTAATGTTCTCTACCTTGGCCTTCTGGAAAGGGCGCCCTCTTGATTCATCATTTATTTCGACAGTAGATGTCCTAATCTCTGCGAAGGTCAGGAAACAAAGGGAAAGTTCAGATACATGGCAATGAATCATGTGAATGACTAAAAGAAAGAAAGTGCTGATCAAGATAATATAATATAAGATGTACAAGGAGACCCGAACATCTTACTCTTTTCAACAGCAAATCCATTGTTCTTCAGAATCTCAGCCACGGTAACAACTGTTGAAATGGCTGCAAACAGAGAAATCAACTTGATTAGAATTGCATGAAACAGCACCATATGCAGAAAAGTCGCATAAAACAATGTAATTAGTTCCCCATGGTTAAGACGCAAGTAAATGTTACTATACAACAATTGACAGGATTTTCTGCCATGTTTTTGTAGATGCTAACGCTACACGTTCAGTGACCAGGTGTTTAGCGTTTAACCCGTGTAGATGGCATTTAAACGGACTAAACGTTTTATCACTATAGCACCTGAAAAGAAATAAAAGACAAAAAAAGGAGAGGATAATGTGTTTTGCTAGCCCGACCCATCAGCAAACCCATACGGCCAGACCCGCTTCTTTCCCTTCCCGCCAGAAACCCCCGCCTCCTCGATTGAGCCCGCCCATCACGCAAAAATGCCGTGTGAACGGACAAATCGGAGACCAGAAGTGTTTCAAAGCCGTCTTGTTTTGGCCGTTTTGCCCGGTCTTTGACCGACTAAACGGGCCCATCATTAAACTAACCGACTAGTCCCTAAACTCGATTTATGGCGGCCTGCCGTTTAGCGCGTTTAGACAGGCGTCTGAAACCTTTTAGGAAACGTGGGTTCTGAAGGATGATTGTATTTTCATTTTGAGTGTCTCTGGTGCTCACATTCGACACAGTATTTTAAAATCAACCCAAATCAGTTCTCACAACATTATTCAGTTGGCTGGCAAATTAGCTAATATACAGAAATGAATTCAAGTACTTCTCCTGAATGGCATATCTCTTGAGTCTTGATACAAGAGAAGTGCTGATTAGAAGGCAGGGTATATGAGAAACCTTAGGGTTTTAGCAACCAAAACATCTGAGAACCACAACTAGACGGCACATGTTCTTGCACATATCACAGAGACACAGAGTACTAAGCATCGTAAAGATCGAAATCGTGCACAGAGGCATTCATATCACTCTAAAACTAAACGATGCCTAACCATAGACGGGTAAACAAGTAACGATACAAAATGCACTCGATCCCCAATCCAAAATCAACGAAGATGGAGGATTTCCGCTTTCGCATCAATGAAACTAGAGATCTCCCTTTATATAATCTAAGAATAGAAAGAGGGATGCCGGATTGCGAGAGAGACGCACCCATCCCGAGCGCGGAGAGGTCGACCTCGCCGTGTTGCTGCATATACCTCTGCAACGATTCGACCAAGGAAAGCAGTCAGGAATCTGCACTGAGACAAGATTACCGAAGCAGGCGGGGGGGCGGCCGTACCTTGGCGAGGTTGACGTAGAAGAAGAGGGGCTTCTTGGTGTTGGACACCTGGATGCGGTTGCTGTTACCGCCGCCACCCCTCCTCTGCCCCTCGCCGCTGCCGCCTGAAGCCGCCGCATCTCCGGCGACTGCGAGGTTCTTCACACCCTCGGTGATCTCCTCAACCACCATTATCGCTGGGTTGCTCCCCGCGCCGCCCTCGACAGATCGATGGAGGAAAGGGTTTGGCGACTGGTTCGGTTCCTCTTCCGGGGTAACCGCTGCTACCCTTTCTCGTCTCCTCTAGGGCCTCTCTTCTCGGTTTGGCGGTGGCCGCCGAACGGGTAAAATGAGGCCACGAGACGAGGCTCGGCCCGTTTCATGTTGCATGTGCCAAATGCCTGCGTCCACTGTCGATCGGCCCATTTCATGTTGCCGGGTAGTTTGCTGAAATTCTCGGGCCCTCGATCAAATTTGTGTCCAAAAGAGTTCGAGATTTCCCTGAGAAAAAAGAGTTCGAGATGAGTATCACACCGTCTTTGATTATGGTTTGCATTCTTTTCACTCAAGCGTAACTGGGATGCACAACGCCAGCCTGATTGATATCCTACGAGCTTTGCGTGTCAATTTTACAGAAGAAGGTGTTCTACATGCGCTTTTAGGCCTTGCGCTCACAGCCGTACAAAGGTTGTAATTTGCGTGAAATAAGAGCAACCAGGCAACAAGGAGAGGAGGATGACGTATAACAGTTGGCCGAAGTATATATGTGTCAAACAAGAAATAATTGCCCACTTAGTTTCTATGCATCCATCTTTCCCACTTCTTCTTAACCGATCAGTGCCTAGAGCCAAAATGTAAAAGTTCTGAACGGGGAAGTAACTATTAGCTAGCTAATTATTAGTTGGAGGTGTCTTAACCTCTAACTATTAGCTAGCTAATAGAATAGGATGATTCTACTGTTATTTGGCCTTTAGCCACCTATTAACTACTATTAGGCATTAGCTAGATTGAAGGAGCTAATGAGATAATTATTAGTTGTTGTGGTAGCTAACAATCAACCAGACTATTAACCCTGTTTGGATGTCATGGTTTTCAAAACTGTAGTATTGAGAAACTATGGTTTTAAAAACTAGATCCTAACAATACCATAGTATATCAAAATCAGAGTTTTTTGCGGTTTTGAGGAAAACCATGACATGTTTGGCTATTTAAGTATTTTGGAGTATTTTTAGTTGTTGGAACGTTTCTGCATATAAAGTAGCACTTGGATGCAGTTACTGATGTTGGTCTCTTGTCTGTCAATGTGTGTACATGGACCATTTAAGCGATCAACTAGCTTTATATCCTTAGTATATTAACACTTAATAAACAACAGGACTGGCATTCAAAGGCTTTCCTTGCTAATCACCGTGCCTCCAGCAAGACAAATCACAAGCACCTGACAATTCACTTCTTCCTCTATCCATGATATGATTGGTGGCTCGATCATGTGCATCTATCCCAATGACGGAAGAGGATAGATTTGAGAACAACTAGATCTCTGGGGAAAAAGGCAGCGGCCAGATTGAATACCCAGGGAGACAACAGCAATCGAGAGCCTTGTCTTCATTGGAGCATCAAGCAGATCGAAGATGTTATCTACTGCACTGGACTGCTCGTGTGGGAGAAAATAAATTGGCGCGCGGCCACAAAAGGTTCGTGAGTTTTCTGCAGAAGCGCACCGTCATCAGCTCGGTTTAGAAAAAAGAGGGTCGGGGTGAAGTTTTTGATACAGCAAAAAAACTGCAGTTTTGAAGATACTGCAGTTTCCAAAACTCTAGAATCGGTTGCATCCAAACACATCATTAGTTTACAAAACCATAGTATTTTCTAAAACCGTGGTATTCTACCAAAACTTTTAAAAAACTTTGCTTCCAAACAGGGACTAACTTGTGTTTGAAACTTGTAGAAATAATTTATCTACTAAATATTAGTTTAACGGATTGAAGCAGGGCCTAACACACATGAATGCTTCATTCATGCTTCCTTTGGCGCCAATGAGCTCTGCAATACAGCTGGAGCCGTTGTACGCGATGCAAATGGCCATTTTCTAAGGGGTGGATCTGCATGCATGTTGGCTCCCGGCAATCTCCGTTAATTGCAGGAGGGCCAGATCGAGAGCAGGTCTACGGCCCGAAGCTCAGGGCTTTTGAAACTGAATCCAAACCCCTCGACGACTTCTAGACATCCACATCCAGACCCAATAACCGCACAAAGTGCTACTCCTATAGAGTATGATCCTAGCAGACGACATATCCAAAACCACAATGTCAACTTGTGTAATTCTTTTCCTTAAATCTTTTTGTAAACAGCTCTGCTAACGACGGGCTGCTGATCGATCTATGTGCTCCGCAATAGGATCATAGGGCTATTTACTACTCCTGGTCGCAGCCTCCCGCTTAATTAGCTCCCAACATTCGCAGCATGATTATTGTAACCCCTATGATTAACTGATGGTCAGCAAGGCACCTTCCTCCCTCGGTCTCCTTTTGTTGGGCTTGTCTTGTACTGGCACAGGTCGAACCACACGGCCGGCGGCTATGACCTCTACCAGCCAGCCGGCCGGCCGGTCGCCATCTGCAGGACAGTGCTGACCACCAGAGCCACACGGCACACGCCTGCCTATATCATAAGGCATTGCGCGTGCCGTGCTCCTCATTGGCCGGAACGGATACTTGATTTTCATCGCTGCTCCAGCTGGACGTGCATCAGTAGTCCATGTGATCACGCCTTGCTGATAAAGCTCCCCTAAATTGAGGGTGTAACAGTACTATAAGCTGCAACATTATGCGTTGGGCTATACATGTACAATAAGTGCCCCAAACTGAAGAGTGGTAGCTGTATGTCATCAACGTCTTGCATGATCACTCAACGTGTATTTTAGGACTAGTCGCTGCTGCAACATATATAAATCTAGGAACCGTCACTGCTTCATCATTTAGAATCCAAAGTTTACTAATCGCAAAAAAAAAAAAAAAGGAATCCAAAGTTTACTAGTGCTACATAGCTTGTATATATATGAGCTGATAATACGACTAACAACAACAGATTGGTCAGATGACTCGTGAGATGCGTCATCTGATCAATCTGGACATTGTTGGTTAGTATTCATTACGTGCCGGAAAAATTAGAGTTCCTTATCAGTTCACGGTGGCCAAATGCAAGTGTCACGCATATCTCTAATTTCCTCCGATCCTTTTCAACCACGCTACTTACATGTTCGTGGATCATGCGTGCACAATGCCACTTGTATATACATTTGTTCGTATTTACTCTTTATTTCGATTAAAATCAAAGGATGATTTCATTCAACGGATGGCGGAACCCCGTGGTGAGGATGCCGCCAAAGGAGAATGGCAGTAGAGAAGCATGCCCTTGCATGAGAGAGAGAGAGAGAGAGAGAGAGAGAGAGAGAGAGAGAGACGTGAATCCCAGTGATCCAAGTTGGCGATTGAAATTTGGGCTGACTTTAGCCGATTGAGAAAGGGAAAATTGTAAAATAAGCTTTTTTTTCTTTATTTTGTTCACAGCATCGCAACAAAGTTGTAAAGTCTCTTGTAATAATATAAAATTTTGGTTATTTAACAATGGTAGATGATAACGTTGTCGTGGAGCCTCTAAAGTAATGCTATTAGGAAGACAAGTCACATTGTCTATCAAAGTTATTAGAGAGGAATATGGAAACACATAGATACTTGCATGGAAGGCTAAAACTAAATTTCTTATAGATGGGTATATGAACTCTCCGGCCGCGAAATATAGGTGGTTTTTTGCAATTTTTCATTGAGAAATAACATGCCTCATATTTGCTTCACCCCAAAATTATCAACAAAATTCAGGAAATTCTAGAAGGCCGTGTTCAACAGGAGGGAGAACCTCATCATTGATTAACCGCACATGAACGTTGCAGAAGTCCGCTACTAATGAGACCGCGTGCAACATGGCAAAAGTCAGACTCGGGTCCCTTGATCAAACGGACAAACCATGTGCAAGACGCCGTCCGAATTTCTGTAGTTTTTTTTTTTTGATAATTCCGTCCTGATTAGGGCTTTTTTTTCGAGGAAGTCCTGGTGATCGCTACCAGCCTACCACTGTCCAATCAATACGTGATTTCTAGGCATAATTGATGTACTTGTATATAGTATATCTAAAATTAAGGAGCTAAACTAATGCTCCCTCAGGATTCCCTCAAAAAGAAAAATGCCCACTTGAGCAAATTACTTTATTCAACTCACTCTTAATTTTAATAACTCCAGTTCATGGTCGACCACTCCATAAACTATGGGATTAATAAAATTGTATCCAATAGCAAATAAAACAATTGTAACCAGTTGTGTAAGCTAGTACTAAAGCGGTGATTAAATCATTGTACTACCTTGAAAGGGGCTAGCAGCGTGTTGACACCAGAATTTTGACACGTGTTTATAGTTAAATTTGGCATAGGTTATGCTATGAAAATTATGGCGAAGCTGGATTGCAAAGAAGAATTTGTCGTATGGCATGGCAAAGGACGGAGGGAAATGTTGCTGGAGCATTGCTATCCATACTTATTCATGAGGAGACAGCTGCCTGATGTTTCCGTATGAGCCAAGGAGTATGTGCTTTGTTGCCGGAATACGTACGAGCTTGGAAGGAAAGCTATACGTGAAGAAGTTTGAGAAGGTTTGGCCTGGAAGACTAAGGAAAGGAATCATGGAAGGAAATTAACACCATGGCCGGATTATTATATTATTTCTATAAGCTATTAAGACTAGAACATGTGCAGTGCAGGACTCAGAAGTTTTATCTGGTGATTAGTATCCTGGCCGGAATATTTTATTCAGGACTCCGGTGCATACAAGGCAAGAGATGGCGTGGGCGTATGTGCATGGAAGCTACTCACGTATACGTCCTACTCGAATAAAGAAATATTTGTTCTGTTTATTAGGAAGGAACAAACCGACTTGTTTAAATTATAGCATATCTCTGTACGTAGTCGGTTTTGATGCTTTAGGCCAAAGTCCAGGTGGCCCTATAAATATAAAGGGTCACGGCACTTGTAAAAAACAACCAATCAATGCAATCAACTTTTCGGCGCATCGCCACAATTTCTCGACGAGATCTCCGTCGACATCGGCGTCCATCGGGGCTCCGGTTTCGACTTGGATTTTGTCAGGTAAGCGCATCGATCTTGTTATGTCGACTTGTCCATGATTAAGATCGATGTGGCTGCTAGTTATCCGGTAATTTAGATCAATCTAGGGTTTACATTATGCATCGACTACATGGAATTGTTTAAGATCTGGTCCAATTCTTTGTTACGGTTAGTTGACTTGTCCTAGCCGCGACCTTGTTTGCCGATTGCTGATGTCGATTCCTGTTTGATCTAGTTATTCGAGTCACGGTTAAGGTGCTTAGTCGATTAGATCTGCTCTTAGTGATTGGGTAGGCAGTTTGACTTGTCCTGTCTGCTTCGCTTAGTTGACGTGTCCTCGGCGAAACAGTTGCTAAGAGTTAGATTTAATTTACTGAGTACCTGGGACTGGTAGTTGCCGATTATATTTGTACCTGTCGATCGTGTAGAACAGTTTGACGTGTCCTGTTCTACTTCACTTAGTTGACGTGTCCTCGGTGAAGCGATCGTTAGATTATGAGTATAATTAGTGATTATTGGTTTAATCGTTCTTTCGGGGTGTTTAGCCGATTGTTTACCACGTTCAGATCTATGCTTGCATGCTTTTAATTCCTTTTATTATTCCTGTTCAAGTATAAGTCTGAGCCTTCTTTCGTCAATGTCGATTCGCCTTACCATGATGCTTGCCGATAGTTGTTGCCGATGGCATGCTTTGCCGATTGCCGATTCTGATGCATGCCTTGCTTTATTTATCGCGCGAGTACTTATCGTTGCGACATGTCGATTCGTTTCTAGCCGATAGCCGAGTGCTTATTTTATTATTTTTTATTCACTAACATCGGCTGCGGTTACGCATCGGCCTGTCCGGGGCCGATAGTCCGGGAATTTTACACGCTTTTCTTGTCTTTGTCGATTTGCAGGGAAAATCGACTGGCACGCTCCGGAATTCACCGCGTTCCAAGTTTTGGTCCTGAACAGAGTTAAGCAAATCTCTCAGGCCACGTGTGCGAGCGGTAGAACACACATTTTACCGTCAACACACTTTTTGGCACGCCCGGTGGGACAGATCAAGTTCTTAGAAGCAGATGGCGTTCGTTCAAGCTGTTGCTGATGATGGTACTTTGCTCGTTGATACAAAGGGCCAGAAGATCATGATTCCTGCACCAGTTGTTCGAGATGATAAAGATTCTTCTGAAGTTACTACCAACAATGAGTTGAGTGCATGGGAGAAGATGTCTTTGGACCAGAAAAAGGCATATCAGAGTTATCTGTACGAGTGTCAAGTGAAATACTTTGAAACCATCAAGATGACACGTAGCAAGATTACATCAGTATCAGGTTCCCCCGCGGTGATAAGAGCAGAAGAGTTGGCTGCAATAAAAGCTGCGAAGATGCCAGATCGTGCTCTGTTGGATGAAGTTGTGAATACTGCGGTTCACAATGCTTTCATTAACCAATCAGGGGTGCTTGTTAACACTTTGTACAACATGCTCAAGGCATTTACTGATGAGACCTTGTAGTTTGAGTCTGGATTTATGGGGCCATCATTTACTATACCAACTACTACGCCAGCACGTCCTGCACATCCTGGTGGTCAACCTGCAACTCAAGAAGAAACAAGTGCTGCTGGTCAGCAGAGGCAGCCATATGGCATGCCACCTGAGTTGTGGTCCCAAGTGCTTAAGCTTTGGCTGCAGGAACAGCTCGGGTATCGGCACCAAATCTTATTGATGCGCCGATGTCCACGCAAAGGAAGTAGGTGGTACATCTAATGAACCAAGGATGAGTCAAACCCCTCAAACAAGGTATCATGTGGCTCCCAATGTCAATCCTGCACTGTTCAACCAGGAGATACCGCAAGGCTATCATAGAGTAGCAGATTACAGTGAGCACTACAACAGGGACCAACCTACATGCATAATTTGCTTCCTTTTATGCCGTTGGTTTTTGAGTCAATGTCTCCTTGCCACAGATATATTGCACGGTAGCCTTCCTTCCTTGCTTGCTAACTTGTTTGGCCGATGTTGACTCCAGTTGGCCGATGATGACTCCAATATAAACAAAGCACCAGTCGGCATTAGGAGAATATAAAAATATATCTTCTGGGCACAATTTGTTAATCACAAGGAGACAAAATATTGTATGCACACAATCGACCCTTTCTCAAGCTTCAACAAAGAAAGATCCAGAACTTGCCCCCCAGTATTCCCACAGGAGGTTCCTCAAGGGCATCATGTTGTGGCTGATTATAATGGGGTTCTTCATAATAATCAAGCGCGAGCATCAGTACAACCTGTACAGTCAGCACAGTCGCCGCTATCGGTTGGGGGGCAGGAATCGACAGACATACATGATTGAACCATATCGGCAATGGGAATTGACAAGCATCGGCTGTTGGAAAAAATTGTGCACCGGCTGGATTCTTCATTAGCCACTATTAAAATAATATATCTTTGGAAGGGTTGGTGGTGAGCCTGAAGCAATCAAGATATGCCTTCGTCATTGTTGTCCGTCACAGCCTTGTTGATCTGTTCATCACAATCTCTGTTGCCGATTTTCTCTTCCTTTGCTGATTTCCTTTGCCGATCTCTGTTGCCGCTTCATCTGGAATCAAGCAGCTGATAGAAGGCAAGAACCACACGTACCACTACGCAAGTGTCTTGGTTGTAGGTGTGCACTATGGCAAGCAAATCGGCAGGCATGTCATCCTCATGCCAGTCAAGTCAACTGCTATGGCTGCCGCATATCAAACATGAAGAGAAATCAGCTGGTATGTGTTGATCTTGTTTATTCCACCATCAGCTGGTATCGTGTTGGTCTGTTTATTCCATCATCGACTACTAGCTGTTGGATTATTTTATTGCCTGATTAGAAGTCAGATCAGATCTTCCTTTATTAATTGCCGGCTCAAATTTTGGAATATATTAATACATCGGTTGATAATGCATCTACAGGCTGATTGGATTATTATATTAATTGTTCATGTATCGGCTCCTTGAGTACTGGTATGTTGGCTGGTGGTTTATTGGGGCATCGGCTGTCTCTCTGTATCGGCTTATGGACATCGACTGTTTGCTCTCCCTGGTTTTTTTCTTCTTCATCGGTCATCGGTGCTGCAATCTTTTGGGGACTCAATGGAATATTCTATGTGGTGATCAGCACAGTAGTTTTTTTTATACTGTGATCAAGCCATGTTGCCGATGGGGCCTTTCTGCCGATCAAGACATTGAGCTGATAGGGTCTTTTATCTGGTCATCAAGACATCAAGCCGATGAAGCCTTCTCTGTGATGATCCAAGTCGATGAGGTTTTTTATGTGGTGATCAGCGCAGTAGTTCTTTTATACAGTGATCAAGCCATGTTGCTGATAGAGCTTGTTTCTGCTAATCAAACCAGAAGGACTCATATTTAATCGCATGATTATAAGTCAGGTTTATTTTTATCTTCGGTGGAACATGGAGATACATCATTGGTTCAGGGGGCAGATTTTGGAATCACTATCGGATGGAAATAAGCGACCAGGGAGATATCGGCCCGAAAGGTGTCTTCATCGGCGACTTGCTGTTGGCGGTTCTTATGCGATAAAATTAAATCCATTAATTCCGCAAGCGCACGGATCACCATTGTAGCATTTCACCTTGGAGTATTCCAGGGTTATCGTATTTATATTTCCGCAGGGAAGTAGAGCAAAAGGGGACTGAATAATAGCAATGCACTAGATAATTTGGAGAAAGACATAATGTATCAACAATACTTGAGACGGGGTAAGATAGGCATGATATATATGGGTGGCACACACATCCTCAAATCCAAGGTAATAAAAGAAAAACTGTAGTATACATTTGGGAGAGCAACGAGATAGAGCTAAGGCTACCTGTATGTTTACCTAGTATTTACTCTTTCTAGTAGTCTAATCTACAAAAGTTATCTACTCTAGTTAAGATCACACACATACAAGTCATGTCGTTTCGGGGCACACACGTGCTAGGTCAACCGATGATGCTAGTTCAAACCTAGGGAACCGTATGCTATAATTAAGACCCTGCTGAGTCCAACCCGGACGTGGTGGATTACAAAGACCGGTGCAGCTGTCACATACACTCGCGGCTACCATCCTCCGTGGGGCTGGGTGCCAAACGTGCATAGGCCAAGATCTAAGCGCCACGCTTACAACCCGCCTAGAGGAACTACTCTTGATCAACGGAGCAGTCCTATCTAAGAATAAACAAGCACAGATTTCACACGACGTCATCTCGACGAAGGCACTCTCTCGTACTTGCGTACTCCAACAATCACGAATCCCACAACAAGACTTCTACGAGCACTTACTTAACAGAATAAATAAACTAAATAGAAAAGAATTACTAAAAGAAATAAATAAAGATAAAACTAATTATTGAATAAAATAATATCTCAAAAGAGTAAGGATACAAAGAACTATACCGAACTCCGAGAATACTCCGGAAGCCCGAGAGAGCTCTCACTCTACTCTACTCTACTCTAACTCCCAAAGCTACTACTAAACTAATGAACACTTGGATGAAGTGTGATGGTGCGAATTGCTTCGGAGGCCGAGGGGTCCAATTTATAGGTCTCCAAGGCGGTGGAAGCACGTCTGCCGACTTTGGAGAGGCGGCGCCGCCAAAGCCGGCCGGCCGGCCTAGGGGGTGGCCGGCCGGCCGTCCCTTCTGGCGGTTTGCCACCGACTTCTGCCTCAACGCTCCAGATCACTCCCTGAAGGCGGTCTGAAGGTCGGCTAGTTGCTGGGGTCGGCAGAATTGAAGTGAGGGCCAAGTAAAGGCCCAAATGGCCCACCTCTGGTAAGTCGGCGCAAATCCGCTGGGTTGGGCCTTGAATTATGCGTTGTGGACCAGTTTCCAGCCCACTGGAGGAAGTCTGGGGCCTGCGGCCACCAGGTGGGGCCGGCCGGCCTAGGGTGGGGCCGGCTGGCCAGGGATTTTCCCTGGCTGGGCCTACTTTTCTCTATTATTCACTCCTGCATCCAAATATCCACCAAAACCTGTGGAGTAGCATTATTCCTATCTACTATGCACAAAATCTGGTGTTATACATTTATTTACCGGTAGGGTGGCGGTCAAATCATGGTTTAATGACCGCCAACAACCTCCCCAAGCTTAAACTTTGCTCGTCCCGAGCAAACTCAACTCAGGGTACCGGCGGATCAGGAGTTACAAAGAAGCGCCCCATGGGTAATAAAGATGCAACAACATACTCCCTAAACAGTGGTAAGTTTACGAGAGCACGAAATATTCATGAGTGTTGCAAAAATCGTGGGGCTTATACGTTACACCTTGTCATGCAGCATTGAAGATTAGAACGACACTTTTGGACAAGTGAACAATTCTAGCAGGTATGCATCCAGAGTTTTTATGTGCTGCAAGGTAAGGTGCAAAAATTCTCCTTCATTTTGGGTGGCACTTCTCTTACCACTCCGATGTGAGTCTTATTCCTACAAGCTTCACTCATCCTACCTTCTACCAAATGAGGCTTTGTATGTGGAGCTTGGTATGGAACGCACAAGTGCCATGCATATATTGTAAAGCTAAAGAATGAGTCTCAATCAACATAGCAACTCCATTTATTTTGGTCATAAGAGATGATGTGATGGAGGGGGAGAAAATAGACTCACACTTGTGGAAGGGGGTTTTGAAAACATTGGTCCTTTATTTTGCTCAAGATGTTTATAATAAGAACCATATAGCCTTTGACTTTTGTCATGCAACCATGGAGTTTTTTTTTTTTTTTTTTTGTTTTTTTTTACTATTCCATGGTGCAAAGGGCCATAATTTTTGCATGGTTCAAAGGAAACATTTTGAAATATTCTTGAGCTTTTTGGATGGACCAAAACTTTGCAAACTCTGAAAAATGTTTGGTTGATTTATCCAAACATTCCCCTTTTTATTTGGTGGAAGGAAATTTTCGAAAACACACGCGAAGGAATTATGACCAAAATTAGGAGTGCTTAGTTTCAAGAGTACATCAAACCTTAACAAAACTCAATACATAAGCAAATGGCTATGAGTGGGGCTGTTTCGAATATTATGTTATGGCTCTGGTAGGTAAATAAATCCTCACACTAAGAGAAGTGTGCCAAAACAGAAGGGTTTAGGTACTTGCAGCAATTCAAGAAAACGTCTCTGGATGAAACCATACTAAGAAATTGCAACAAGTCCTAATCATGCCATATCACAATCCACAATGCTTAGACTTGGTGTAACAAATGCAACCCACGGAAATAAGCAATACTCATAATGTGATCATGCTCAAATAAAAATAACACATATGTCAGGAGTAGAAGTTGCATCTATGCGACACATGGGAAGCTAATTTGTAACTCGATCATCATTTCCCTTAAGCGTAGCATAACACCAAGATTCTAGCATTTATTCGAAACAGGAAGTTTATTTATTTATTAAGAAAGTTAGAAATACTTACCTGGGGGTCCTCCCCAAGCTTGAGTCTTTGCAAGACTCGAGCTAGTGTTGAACTCCGTCTCATCTGGGCCCCCCCCCCCCCCAAGCTTGAGTCTTTGCAAGACTTAAGCTTGATTCAGGCTCTTCCTCCTCCTTCTTGACCTGCAAAAAAGAGTGAGGATGATCCAAGTGGCTAGCCCCTAATGAGCATCGCCGGGAATCCTATTATTTTTGTTGTTTTTATGGTTTATGAAAAAAGAAAAACAAGTGCTAGGCCTAGCTAGGATAACGATTGGGATGGCCTCCCCAATCGGAGGGCTCTCATTTTTACGTCTTTGAGCTAGACGTTCTCCATGTCTTCAACTTGTTTGGACCTCGCTCGCTGGAGAATCTGGCGAGGTAGAGGTTCCTTCTTTCTTCCGCCACACCTTGGTTGTCTTCCTTGTGTTGGTGGCGGCGACCGTTTCTTTATTAGGCGCCTTTGTTGTACTCTCGTCGGTCGATACCGTAGCTGCCTTCTTCTTCCTTGAGCGCCTCGCTCTCCTCTTCTTAGGCGATTGTGACTCGCCTACTCCTTCTTGCGGGGGAGGAGTAAGAGGGGCTTGAGGTGTGTTTGGCGGCTGAGGCATCCTCCTTGGAGTCCTCCAATATTTTGCTAGCCTTCTTGCATTCTCTCTTTCCAGATAGTCTCTCATGTATGCAATAAGCTTGTCTGGCTGTGGCATGGGTGGAGTAATCTCAATCTTCTCCACTCTCCTTGGGTCCTTTCCATATATGACCCTCACTTGCTTGCATTGTTCAACCTTAGGCTTGAAGCTGAACGTCTCTTCCCTGCCGTTGAAGTCCAAGTGGATTTCTCCTGCCCCCACGTCGATGTTGGCGTTGGTGGTGCTCAAGAACGGTCTCCCGAGGATGAGAGGGGTCTTGACATCCACTTCCATGTCGAGCACAACGAAATCGACGGGGACGAAGAGATTTCTGATCTGTACGGGGACTTCTTCGACAATCCCCAAGGGCAGGCGTAGTGACCCGTCTGCAAGCTGGAGCTTCATGATCATCCGGGATCTTTTCTGATCACATCCTTGGGTAGCGCGGTCTCCAAGTCGCTCTCTTCACACCTGATGGTTATTGCATTTACGCTCTCCTTGGGGCTAACTTCTGGTTGCCCAGGAAGTTTACCCGCACGAGGAGACTGAACAGCTGAAGCTATTTGCGCAATTTGCGTTTCTAGCATTTTGTTATGGCTTAGCTGATTTTGCAGAGCAGTGCTGAACGACTCTAGCTTGGCATCTATGCTCTCTAAAGCTTTGTCCGTAGTAAGAAACTTCTTACTAATGCTATCATTACTAATACTACGGTCTTGGTGCTCGCCGCTTGGCGTTCACCATGAGTCTGGTTGGCCGCCACCTTCTCAATCAACTTCTTAGCGTTCTTCACGCTAAGAGAGAATAAAGAGCCGCCTGCTGCGGCGTCGAGGTGCTCTCGAGCGGACGGCCTCAAACCGTGGTAGAAACTCTGTATGAGGAGCCATTCCTCCATGCCATGGTGTGGGCATGAGAGAACGTACTCCTGCATCCTGTCCCAGGCTTCCGCGGTCGACTCTTCTGTGAGCTGTTGGAAGCCCGATATCTTGTTCCGCAGGGCAGTCGTCTTGCCCGGCGGGAAGAACTTGGCGAGGAAGGCATTAGAGCATGCCGTCCACGTGTCGAGGGACTCTTGGTTCGCGTAGAACCACTGGAGAGCCTTCCCCAACAGAGAGAATGGGAAGAGCTGCAGTCGGATGGCGTCCTGAGGTCCATCTTTTATGACGAAGGTGTTGCACGTCATCAGGAACCTTTGGAGGTGAGCATTTGCATCCTCCGACGGCTTCCCACAGAAAGGACTAGCCAAGATCATGTTGATCACGGCTGGCTTGAGCTCGTAGTCCTTGTTAGTGATGCGCGGGTTGGGACCCACGCGGATGTTCTCCGTAGTTGGCGCGGAGAAGTCATTGATCGTCTTCTCGACTGGATCACCCATGTTGTTGTTCGTTGATGAAGATGGAGGGTGCTCGACAGTCGTCGGAAGGGATCCTTCAAGAGCCAGAACTTTCGATCGAGCGTGGGTGGGAGGAGGGGTAAGCCTGGCCCTCACCCTTCTCAAGAACTGTTCCGGATCTGGGTGGAAGTTTCCTGGTAGGTCGAAACCAGTCATGCACAGTCCTGTTTCAAATTTTCACAACAAAGAAAGACAGGACAAGGGTAAGCCCGCAAAAGTAAGTGATAATTATTCTTCTCACAAACTTCAATGCATTTATTCAGTTCCTAGCTGCTACTTCCCCGGCAACGGCGCCAGAAATGCTTGTTGGCGGTTCTTATGCGATAAAATTAAATTCATTAATTCCGCAAGCGCACGGATCACCATTGTAGCATTTCACCTTGGAGTATTCCAGGGTTATCGTATTTATATTTCTGCAGGGAAGTAGAGCAAAAGGGGGCTGAATAATAGCAATGCACTGGATAATTTGGAGAAAGACATAATGTATCAACTATACTTGAGACGGGGGTAAGATAGGCATGATATATATGGGTGGCACACACATCCTCAAATCTAAGGTAATAAAAGAAAAACTGTAGTATACATTTGGGAGAGCAACGAGATAGAGCTAAGGCTACCTGTATGTTTACCTAGTATTTACTCTTTCTAGTAGTCTAATCTACAAAAGTTATCTACTCTAGTTAAGATCACACACATACAAGTCATGTCGTTTCGGGGCACACACGTGCTAGGTCAACCGATGATGCTAGTTCAAACCTAGGGAACCGTATGCTATAATTAAGACCCTGCTGAGTCCAACCCGGACGTGGTGGATTACAGAGACCGGTGCAGCTGTCACATACACTCGCGGCTGTAAGCTTCATGACCATTGGAGCTAGGGAAACCCCAAGGTATGAATGTTTTGGTGATAGGATGAGAACCATGAATGTGACTAACACTCTTTGTGAGATCTTATAGGTCACATATGAAGAAAGCTCCGTCCGTTGGTGGTGAACGCCAACACACCATGAACTTAAATGACAAGGATGATTGGTTGCCTTCATCTACACAAGAACGGACTTGATGGAGTCGCGGAGAAGATATGGATCAAGGCTAAGGACATGCTAGATCCAAGCGAGTGTTGCTTGGTTAGATGTTAGCTTGAGTCCATAGGAAAAACTGGACTATCAAGAGGGTTCGAGGTGGTTCTCTTAGTACACACTAGTTATAGAGATCATTGGATGCATGGTGAGTCTCTCAGGGGCTAGGGTGGCAGAAGAGAGTTGAAGGAACCAAGAAGTTCAAGTTGGAAGGAGAAGAGCAACAGAAAAGGAGAAGTTTCTGTTGGCTGAAGAAGAAGTGGAGACCGGACAGTACGGTCCTAGGGACCGTACAATACGGTCTGGTTTGAGTTGAAGATCAGCACTCCCTGGAAGCCGGTCTGGCGAAGACCGGACAATACGGTCCGAATGGAGACCGGACAGTACGGTCTATTGTACGGTCATCACGCAGACTGGGCAGTTTTGGACAACGGCTAGTTTGAGGTTGGAGGCCTATATATAGTCGGTTGTTTACCTCTTTGAGGTGCTCTTTGACCCAGGAAAGAGGGGAGGTGCTGCCAAAAAGCCAAGAGGAAGAAGTGTGAAGTACTTGAGAAGGATTTGAAGTGATCCTAGTGCTTGAGAGAGTAGCAAGTTGCATCCTTTGATCTCTAGGCTAGTGTGGGATTGAGAGAGTCATCTAGGGCTGTTACTCTTGGTCTATGGCAAGGCCTAGACCGGTTAGGCGTCGGTGTTGAGCTGTCCAAGGAGATTGTGGAAGTCGACACAAGTTTGTACACGGTCTTGGAGCTTCCCGTACGAAAGAAGCATCACTAGTGGAGCGCCCTTTGGCACGCATCAAGTGCGGAGCCTTACCTCCGGAAGAGTACCCGGGATCGAGCCCGGCGGGACGTGCCCGCGACTTCACTCGGAGGGTGAAGTGTGCTCTAGGAGGGATCGCCATCGAGCGGAGGGACGGGGTCGAGACTCCGGCGGGAGTGACCCAACGTGGAGTAGGGGAAGGCGCCATCCTTCCGAGACCACGGGAAAACATCATGAGCATTCTTTATCCCTTCTCCTTTACTACTCGCATTTACTTATCGCACTTCATATGATTGCTTGTAGTACTTGAGTTGTGCTCTTATCTTGCTTGTGTGTTTACCTTGGTACCTACTAGCTTCACTAGGTTTGCTTGTTTGCCTTGCTCGTGTGCTTACTTGTTATAGCCTATCTAGTAGCTCTAAGGTCTCTACTTAGTGTGCCTAGTATCTTGGTTGCCTTGTCTCTAGTTATCTTGTTACCTTGCCTTGCCTAGCTTAAGTCTTCCGCTTTCTATCTATCTTGTGCTAGGTTGCTAGTGTGGTGTGATTGTGTTATCTATATGCACTAGCTTTATAGGTTAAGGATACTCCTTAGTGTGCTTTACCTTGTTACTAGAACTACTCGCTAGGAGTTGCTTGGGTGTAAGTGTTTGGAAATAGATTCTAGAGTGCACCGATTCACCCCCCCTCTCGGTCACACGATCCTTACAAGTGGTATCAGAGCCAAGTGCTCATTATTAGGGCTTTACCGCCTTGAGTCGTGACCGGGATTGTGTGTGGGAAAATGGAGTCCACTCATGATGACGTTTCTAACACTTCCATCGCCTCTACCTTGATTGAGCCTTATGATTGTGTGCTTAATGACATTTCCTACTATGATGTGCGTGATGAGTATGATGAGCTTGTTTTGAATGATAATGAGGATATCACTAACTTCGCATCTCGCTTGTATGTTCTCGCTAGGAAACTCATGTCAAGAGGCTATCCATCTATTATGCACAAGCATGTTGTGAAGAAGCTTATCCGATCTCTACCACTCTCACGGTTTGGTATTCTTGCTTTTGCTCGAGTGGATGAGTTTGTGAACATGCCCTATGATGAGGTGGTTGCTATTCTCTCCTCTCTTGAGGAGGATATCAAGAAGGGTAAGGATATCCCTCATGCAAGTGAAGATCAACACATTGAAGCTCAACCTCTACCTCAAGCTCAATCATCATCTCGTGTTGGAGAAGGTTCTTCTTCTCGGGATCAAGAGGATGGATATATCAAGCTATGTGATGAGTTGGACCACATCTCAATGAAGCCGAACGAAGATCTTGTTGAGTTTGCTCTTCGAATGGATTCACTCATCAAGAGGATAAATGAGAACAAGCTTTGGATAGTCACTAAGGGTCAAGGTCTTAGAAGGTTTCTTGATGCTTTTCCGAAGGACAAGTATGGTGATCACATTGAGTTTGAGAACTTTGAGCTTGAGTCATATTCAATTGAGCAAGTCATTGAGATCGTCACAAGAAGAAGGGCTCGCTCTTTGCTCTCCAATACATTCAAGACCCCAAGTGATGATGAGGAAGAAGAAGAAGATGATAGAGTTCCCGTCTTCTATTGTGATGATGACTATTCAAGTGCTAGTGATGATAAGCCGGAAAGCAAGTGGCTTCACCTCATCCATCCAAGAATTTCTTGTCAACACCAAGACCTCTTGAGCTCTTACACATTGATCTCTTCGGGCCTACAACTTATGTGAGCATTGGTGGGAATCTCTATTGCTTGGTGGTAGTGGACGACTACTCAAGATATACTTGGGTATTCTTTCTTGAGAACAAGGCACAAGCAATTGGGATATTCAAGAAGTTTGCTAGAAGAGTACAAAATGAGTATGGACATCACATCAAGAAGATTCGGAGTGACAATGGGACGGAGTTCAAAAACTCTATCATTGAAGACTATTGTGATGAGGTTGGCATAAAGCATGAGTTCTCGGCTACATACACTCCTCAACAAAATGGTGTTGTTGAGAGGAAGAACAAGACACTTATCACTCTTGCTCGTGCTATGCTTGATGAGTACAACACTCCGGAGAAGTTTTGGACGGAAGCTATCAACACGGCATGCTACACCTCCAACGGATCTATCCTCACAAGTTGCTAAACAAGACTCCATATGAAGTGATTGTTGGGAGAAGACCGAATGTTGCCTACTTCCGAGTGTTTGGTTGCAAGTGCTACATCTACAAGAAGAGGGAAAGACTTGGCAAGTTCGAGAAGAGGACCGACGTGGGCATTCTTGTCGGTTACTCGGGCTCGGCCAAAGCTTATCGGGTTTACAACACCTCTACCGGCTTTGTTGAAGAAACCTATGATGTGCAATTTGATGAGTCTCACGGGTCTCAAGAAGACCCTCCTTCTTCTCATATTGTAGGTGATGAACCCGTGGAGGAAGCTTTGGAGAACATGCCTATTGGTGAAGTTATTCCTCGTGAAGATGAACCTCCGACACCTCCTCCAACAACTTCATCAAGTGGACCTTCTACGAGCACATCTCAAGAGAATCCAAGCTCTCCCTCAAGTGAACAACATCAAGCACCTTCAAGTGATCCGCAACAAGCATCTTCGAGTCAAGCTACTCCAAATGAACCGTAACAAGCGCCATCAAGTCTACCTCATGCAACTACGAGCCAAGCTTCACCGAGCAATGAAGAACAAGCACAATCTATTTCAACTCAAGATGATGGCTCGGGTTCACCTCTTCGACAACAAGACACTCACATCTCTAGGGAGCAAGCCGCAAGAGATGCGCAAGATACTTCGCCGGCTCCTCCTCCTCCTCGGCAAGAACCTTCAAGGAAGCACAAACCCATTGCTCGGGATCATTCACGTGATCTCATCATTGGGAGTCCTTCTCAAGGGATAAAGACTAGGAGAAGTCAATATAAACCTAATTATGTTGATGAAGCTAACATTGTTGAGAATTTCTCTTTTGTCTCTACCCTAGAGCCGAAGACGATCGAGGAAGCCTTGAAAGATCACAAGTGGGTGCTATCCATGCAAGAGGAGCTCAACAACTTCAAGAGGAATGATGTTTGGAAGTTGGTGAAGCGTCCCAAGCGATCCAATGTCATTGGCGCTAAGTGGGTCTTCAAGAACAAGCAAGATGAGAAGGGAGCAATCGTGAGGAACAAGGCAAGACTTGTGGCGAAGGGCTACTCTCAAGTTGAAGGCGTCGATTTTGACGAGACTTTCGCCCCCGTCGCTCGTCTTGAGGCTATAAGAACACTTCTTGCTTATGCTTCTCATTTTGATTTTAAACTTCACCAAATGGATGTGAAAAGTGCATTTCTCAATGGACTAATCAATGAAGAAGTTTATGTAGAGCAACCTCCCGGCTTCGAGGACCCCGAGCATCCGGACCATGTGTACAAGCTCAAGAAGGCTCTCTACGGACTCAAACAAGCACCAAGAGCATGGTATGAACGACTTCGAGATCATCTCATCACCAAGGGCTACAAGATCGGTAGTATCGACAACACTCTCTTTACTAAGCATATTGGTGATGATCTCTTTGTTTGTCAAATCTATGTTGATGATATCATCTATGGCTCCACTAACGAAATCTATAATGATGAGTTCCGTGCTCTTATGAAGAAAGAGTTTGAGATGTCCATGATAGGTGAACTTCATGTCTTCCTCGGTTTTCAAGTCAAGCAAATGAAGGAGGGCACATTCATCTACCAAGAGAAGTACACTCGGGATCTTCTTAAGAGATTCGGCATGGAAGACTCCAAGTCCTACGACACACCTATGGCTACAAGTGTCCCTCTTGATGTGGATGTAAAAGGTATACCGGTGGATCCTAAACTCTATCGTTCTATGATTGGTTCACTTCTTTACCTTACCGCATCTAGACCGGATATCATGTTTAGTGTGTGTCTTTGTGCTCGTTATCAAGCTAACCCCAAGGAGTCCCATATGAGTGCCGTGAAAAGAATTCTTAGGTACATCAAGAGCACTCCTACAATGGGCCTATGGTATCCAAAAGGCTCGGACTTTGGACTTGTTGGCTATGCGGACTCGGACTTCGCCGGATGCAAAGTGAGTAGAAAGAGTACCTCCGGTGGATGCCAATTTCTTGGAGAATCACTCATCTCATGGAGTTCCAAGAAACAAAATTGTGTGGCTATCTCTACGGCGGAGGCGGAATATTTGGCGGCCTGTGCTTGTTGTGCTCAACTCTTATACATGAAGTAAACCCTATTGGACTATGGATTATCTTATGGGCAAGTACCTCTCTATTGTGATAGCGAAAGTGCTATCAATATGGCTCTCAACAAGGGTGATCACGGCCATGCCAAGCACATTGAAGTCAAGCATCACTTCATTCGAGATCATGTGGCCAAGAAGGATATTGAATTGATTGGTGTTCGGACTCATGAACAATTAGCAGACATCTTCACCAAGCCACTTGACAAGAAGACCTTTTGTAAGCTCCGGGGAGAACTTAATGTTCTCGACCTCTCCGACTTCACTTGATATCCTTGAGCTTACATTTGTATATATGTATATATACTTTGCTTATTTTTGTTTATTTGTGTTGTTGTTTTTTGTGTGTTCTTCTTGTTTTGTAGGACCGACGACTAACCTACTTGAGATAGCAATGAGCATGGGTTAAGCTTGGGATTGGTGACACTTGGCTCCCGAGGCTTTGAAGAATGGCTCGTTGTGATCAAGCTCATGGAGGGCTCAAACTTGTTGTTGGTAACTTCGCTTTTAGCTTTCTCTTGTTTTACCCTTATAGCATCATGCATTGTACACTTATCATTCCTTACATTCGCATCATGCATCTTGCATAAGTGTCTCGGCGCCGAGCACCCATCTAGGGGGAGTTGCTTATTCACAATATGAGTATATGACCTCCTATGATGAATTTATAGCAATGCTATATGAGCTTCATGTCCATTGAACCAAGATTTTTGAGCTCCAAGGTTAAATCCACTTGCGCGGCTTAAAGTCTAAGGGTTCATACATTTCCATCATCATCAACTAACCCCTATGTATTTCAAGACAATATTCTTTTGAGAATGTGTGTAGGGATAATTGTTGGGAGATGGAGAATCACGGATCAAGGGGAGCTTCACGCCAAATCAAGTAACTCATTTTCCCACTTGTCCCATATATTTACACTAACCTTTTCTTCCTTGGAAGATTTCTTTTTGGGTGATAGATGCCAAAGGGGGAGAAGAGTTGGGCTTAATGATCGAGCAAGAATATGGGGGAGAAGAGTTCGAGCGGAGAAGAGTTGGGAAGAAGAGTTCGGGCCTATGAAGGGTCGTGGAAGATGTCACCTCAAGGGGGAGTGTGTACAAGAGAAGATCAAAGGATCAAGACGATCGATCTTCGCACAATCTTGAGGTGATAAAGAAGAAGCAATGCCGTCTCAAGGGGGAGTTTGTACGAATGAAGATCAAGTGATCAAGATGACCGATCTTCACACAATCTTGAGATTGGTACACTTATCAAGGGGGAGCGGAATTCTACAAAGTAAGTATGAAGGTAAACCCCTTGCAACCTTTGCTTGTCATTGCTCCATGTGCTTTCTTTCACTTGTGATATGAGTTTTTGCTCTAACTTGTGACTTCTTTTGAGCTATGACTTGCCTCGACCTAATCAACAAGGTAACTATCTCTCTATCATATACTTGTTGTTTAGTGTCTTGATCGAGTTGCATTTTTATCTTGGCATTTGTCATTACATTCTTTATCTTCTCGATCATTTTTATCATGGTTGTCATCCATCACCAAAAAGGGGAGATTGTAAGCTTCATGACCATTGGAACTAGGGAAACCCCAAGGTATGAATGTTTTGGTGATAGGATGAGAACCATGAATGTGACTAACACTCTTTGTGAGATCTTATAGGTCACATATGAAGAAAGCTCCGTCCATTGGTGGTGAACGCCAACACACCATGAACTTAAATGACAAGGATGATCGGTTGCCTTCATCTACACAAGAACGGACTTGATGGAGTCGCGGAGAAGATATGGATCAAGGCTAAGGACATGCTAGATCCAAGCGAGTGTTGCTTGGTTAGATGTTAGCTTGAGTCCATAGGAAAAACCAGACTATCAAGAGGGTTCGAGGTGGTTCTCTTAGTACACACTAGTTATAGAGATCATTGGATGCATGGTGAGTCTCTCAGGGGCTAGGGTGGCAGAAGAGAGTTGAAGGAACCAAGAAGTTCAAGTTTGGAAGGAGAAGAGCAACAGAAAAGGAGAAATTTCTGTTGGCTGAAGAAGAAGTGGAGACCGGACAGTACGGTCCTAGGGACCGTACAATACGGTCTGGTTTGAGTTGAAGGTCAGCACTCCCTGGAAGCCGGTCTGGTGAAGACCGAACAATACGGTCCGAATGGAGACCGGACAGTACGGTCTATTGTACGGTCATCACGCAGACTGGGCAGTTTTGGACAACGGCTAGTTTGAGGTTGGAGGCCTATATATAGTCAGTTGTTTACCTCTTTGAGGTGCTCTTTGACCCAGGAAAGAGGGGAGGTGCTGCCAAGAAGCCAAGAGGAAGAAGTGTGAAGCACTTGAGAAGGATTTGAAGTGATCCTAGTGCTTGAGAGAGTAGCAAGTTGCATCCTTTGATCTCTAGGCTAGTGTGGGCTTGAGAGAGTCATCTAGGGCTGTTACTCTTGGTCTATGGCAAGGCCTAGACTGGTTAGGCGTCGGTGTTGAGCTGTCTAAGGAGATTGTGGAAGTCGACACAAGTTTGTACACGGTCTTGGAGCTTCCCGTGCGAAAGAAGCATCACTAGTGGAGCGCCATTTGGCACGCATCAAGTGCGGAGCCTTACCTCCGGAAGAGTACCCGGGATCGAGCCCGGCGGGACGTGCCCGCGACTTCACTCGGAGGGTGAAGTGTGCTTTAGGAGGGATCGCCATCGAGCGGAGGGACGGGGTCGAGACTCCGGCGGGAGTGACCCAACGTGGAGTAGGGGAAGGCGCCATCCTTCCGAGACCACGGGAAATCATCATGAGCATTCTCTATCCCTTCTCCTTTACTACTCGCATTTACTTATCGCACTTCATATGATTGCTTGTAGTACTTGAGTTGTGCTCTTATCTTTCTTGTGTGTTTACCTTGGTACCTACTAGCTTCACTAGGTTTGCTTGTTTGCCTTGCTCGTGTGCTTACTTGTTATAGCCTATCTAGTAGCTCTAAGGTCTCTACTTAGTGTGCCTAGTATCTTGGTTGCCTTGTCTCTAGTTATCTTGTTACCTTGCCTTGCCTAGCTTAAGTCTTCCGCTTTCTATCTATCTTGTGCTAGGTTGCTAGTATGGTGTGATTGTGTTATCTATATGCACTAGCTTTATAGGTTAAGAATACTCCTTAGTGTGCTTTACCTTGTTACTAGAACTACTCGCTAGGAGTTGCTTGGGTGTAAGTGTTTGGAAATAGATTCTACAGTGCACCGATTCACCCCCCCTCTCGGTCACACGATCCTTACAGCGGATGATGAACCATCCTCCGTGGGGCTGGGTGCCAAACGTGCATAGGCCAAGATCTAAGCGCCACGCTTACAACCCGCCTAGAGGAACTACTCTTGATCAACGGAGCAGTCCTATCTAAGAATAAACAAGCACAGATTTCACACGACGTCATCTCGACGAAGGCACTCTCTCGTACTTGCGTACTCCAACAATCACGAATCCCACAACAAGACTTCTACGAGCACTTACTTAACAGAATAAATAAACTAAATAGAAAATAATTACTAAAAGAAATAAATAAAGATAAAACTAATTATTAAATAAAATAATATCTCAAAAGAGTAAGGATACAAAGAACTATACCGAACTCCGAGAATACTCCGGAAGCCCGAGAGAGCTCTCACTCTACTCTACTCTACTCTAACTCCCAAAGCTACTACTAAACTAATGAACACTTGGATGAAGTGTGATGGTGCGAATTGCTTCGGAGGCCGAGGGGTCCAATTTATAGGTCTCCAAGGCGGTGGAAGCACGTCTGCCGACTTTGGAGAGGCGGCGCCGCCAAAGCCGGCCGGCCGGCCTAGGGGGGTGGCCGGCCGGCCGTCCCTTCTGGCGGTTTGCCACCGACTTCTGCCTCAACGCTCCAGATCACTCCCTGAAGGCGGTCTGAAGGTCGGCTAGTTGCTGGGGTCGGCAGAATTGAAGTGAGGGCCAAGTAAAGGCCCAAATGGCCCACCTCTGGTAAGTCGGCGCAAATCCGCTGGGTTGGGCCTTGAATTATGCGTTGTGGACCAGTTTCCAGCCCACTGGAGGAAGTCTGGGGCCTGCGGCCACCAGGTGGGGCCGGCCGGCCAGGGATTTTCCCTGGCTGGGCCCACTTTTCTCCATTATTCACTCCTGCATCCAAATATCCACCAAAACCTGTGGAGTAGCATTATTCCTATCTACTATGCACAAAATCTTGGTGTTATACGTTTATTTACCGGTAGGGTGGCGGTCAAATCATGGTTTAATGACCGCCAACACTTGCTTCTCCTATGTGTCTCGAGGAGGCAGGAGGAAGCAACGACGGCTTCACTACTTGTACGACACCGTACTTTTATATCCAATAAAGGCCAGAAGGGCAATTATTCCTGTTGTGGTCGTCCGTTCTCATGTATCTCGTGGATGCCAGCAACCTATTAGTGGCACAGGCAATCAGGCCACTCATGGTTCACGTCTCGGTCGAATGATTCAGCAATGCTGCTATCAGTAATACTTCGCCTGGCCGGAGCCATCGATGAGAACTATCAAGAGGGGATCTTAGTTCTGCTGAAGGCCGTAAAACGACAAGCTCACTGCATCGCGACCATCGGCCGACGTGCATGCATCGCTTCGCTATCAGGAGGTAATTGGTGTTAGTGACAAGGGGAAGCCTACCATAACTATTTCTTCTAGAAATTAATTACAGTCAGACATGGGAGGCATCGGCACTCAAAGAAAACAATGGATTGAGAAGAATCTGGCCGGAACGATTACTTTAGTCCAAGACAGTACCACACAGAGATGATGGCAAGTTTATTCTTCAGGTCTAAGAGAGCTGTTTGCGTCTGTGGGATCACATCGGCAAGATGACAAAGATAATGGAGCTCATAGACAGCTCTGGCCTTGATCATGCACGTGTCTCAGTTGCATGTGTGGATTTGTATGTGCACGTACAGTGAAGTTGCTGATGGGCAAAAGAGGACGTTCCAACACTTGACGCTTCAAGACAGCCAGGCCTTAATCTTCACGAGTGTAGCATCGGCTTGATTTCAGTCAATCATCTATAGGCCACTTCGACGTCCATTCTGCAGAGCACGATTCGGCGACTACTACTACTCTCATCAGCTGGCGAGGCTAGACAACACGCGCAGGTGATGGTCCAGCCACACTACATCAGCTCGCGGGTATTGATGAGCTCGTGAACATCGCCGGATTACATTATGATGAACTCGGAGATATGGATGAAAGAGGAACAATCCGGCGCATGGAGAGAAATTCCATACCCCGGCTTGGGGGGGCATGTGTTGACATCAGAATTTTGACACGTGTTTATAGTTAAATTTGGCATAGGTTATGCTATGAAAATTATGGCGAAGCTGGATTGCAAAGAAGAATTTGTCGTATGGCATGGCAAAGGACGGAGGGAAATGTTGCTGGAGCATTGCTATCCATACTTATTCATGAGGAGACAGCTGCCTGATGTTTCCGTATGAGCCAAGGAGTATGTGCTTTGTTGCCGGAATACGTACGAGCTTGGAAGGAAAGCTATACGTGAAGAAGTTTGAGAAGGTTTGGCCTGGAAGACTAAGGAAAGGAATCATGGAAGGAAATTAACACCATGGCCGGATTATTATATTATTTCCATAAGCTATTAAGACTAGAACATGTGCAGTGCAGGACTCAGAAGTTTTATCTGGTGATTAGTATCCTGGCCGGAATATTTTATTTAGGACTCTGGTGCATACAAGGCAAGAGATGGCGTGGGCGTACGTGCATAGAAGCTACTCACGTATACGTCTACTCGAATAAAGAAATATTTGTTCTGTTTATTAGGAAGGAACAAACCGACTTGTTTAGATTATAGCATATCTCTGTACGTAGTCGGTTTTGATGCTTTAGGCCAAAGTCCAGGCGGCCCTATAAATATAAAGGGTCACGGCACTTGTAAAAAACAACCAATCAATACAATCAACTTTTCGGCGCATCGCCACAATTTCTCGACGAGATCTCCGTCGACATCGGCGTCCATCGGGGCTCCGGTTTCGACTTGGATTTTGTCAGGTAAGCGCATCGATCTTGTTATGTCGACTTGTCCATGATTAAGATCGATGTGGCTGCTAGTTATCCGGTAATTTAGATCAATCTAGGGTTTACATTATGCATCGACTACATGGAATTGTTTAAGACCTGGTCCAATTCTTTGTTACGGTTAGTTGACTTGTCCTAGCCGCGACCTTGTTTGCCGATTGCTGATGTCGATTCCTGTTTGATCTAGTTATTCGAGTCACGGTTAAGGTGCTTAGTCGATTAGATCTGCTCTTAGTGATTGGGTAGGCAGTTTGACTTGTCCTGTCTGCTTCGCTTAGTTGACGTGTCCTCGGCGAAACAGTTGCTAAGAGTTAGATTTAATTTACAGAGTACCTGGGACAGGGTAGTTGCCGATTATATTTGTACCTGTCGATCGTGTAGAACAGTTTGACG
Source organism: Eragrostis nindensis (assembly GCA_012490785.1). Lineage (NCBI taxonomy): Eukaryota > Viridiplantae > Streptophyta > Magnoliopsida > Poales > Poaceae > Eragrostis > Eragrostis nindensis. The sequence goes on along the minus strand of JAAXCT010000001.1, from coordinate 666,856 downwards.
TGTCCTATTCTACTTCACTTAGTTGACGTGTCCTCGGTGAAGCGATCGTTAGATTATGAGTATAATTAGTGATTACTGGTTTAATCGTTCTTTCGGGGTGTTTAGCCGATTGTTTACCACGTTCAGATCTATGCTTGCATGCTTCTAATTCCTTTTGTTATTCCTGTTCAAGTATAAGTCTGAGCCTTCTTTCGTCAATGTCGATTCGCCTTACTATGATGCTTGCCGATAGTTGTTGCCGATGGCATGCTTTGCCGATTGCCGATTCTGATGCATGCCTTGCTTTATTTATCGCGCGAGTACCTATCGTTGCGACATGTCGATTCGTTTCTAGCCGACAGCCGAGTGCTTATTTTATTATCTTTTATTCACTAACATCGGCTGCGGTTACGCATCGGCCTGTCCGGGGCCGATAGTCCGGGAATTTTACACGCTTTTCTTGTCTTTGTCGATTTGCAGGGAAAATTGACTGGCACGCTCCGGAATTCACCGCGTTCCAAGTTCTGGTCCTGAACAGAGTTAAGCAAATCTCTCAGGCCACGTGTGCGAGCGGTAGAACACACATTTTACCGTCAACACAGTGACAGAAGTAAGGATGGCAATTTCACTCATGGGTGCGGGCACCCTCGCACCCAATGGGTGTCGGCGTGGGTGTGATTTTTTCACCCATATGTCTCACCCGCATCTGACCCGCGAAGAATGGGGGCGGACGTGGGTTTTGTCTATCACACATGGGTGATCAGATGGGCACCCGAAGTTGGCTCAAGTTCAAATTTTCCTAGACAACTCAATGTCTTATCAAATTTGTAGATTTGTAATATATCCAAAAAAACATTAATTGCTCATATTTTTTAGACCGGTTGTGCACAGAGGTGAAACATAGACTAATTGAACATGAGTCGAGGCTAAAAAAAAGAAGTTAAAAGCAGATTTGTGTTTCTATAATATAGTTGGTCATTGAGGGAATTGCAAACCCGATAGGCACCAGAGACCCACTTAAAACCCGATGGCTGTGGATGTGGGTGACAAATTTCACCCATGGGTGTGGGTGTGGAATGTGGATGATCATTTTCCACCCGAATACTTTTCCCTTTTGGATGGGTTTTTGCTCCACCCGATCCGAACCTGACCCATTGCCATCCCACGGAAGTGGGATGGCGGACGGCTTGCCCGCAACTGCAGGTAAAAATACCCAACACTAAAGGGTTTTTGTACTAGTGCGGCAACTACAAATTTGAGGCAGTACGATGTGATATTTCTACAGCATTGTGTGGTTATTTAGTTCATTGTAGAGCTGTACTTATTCAAGTGCACAACCACTTTCATGCCGAATTGGGTCTGACATCAAATTGGGCCATCGTTCGTAGCATCTCCAATATCGTTATGAATAAGCTGTTCCCAAACCTTGATTTAGAGTTTAATCAACGAAAACCTTCCTCTAACAGTTATCTAAACACACTATATTTATTAATGTTTTACGCACTTCCGATCCACACCCAATCCCATCATTGGGTCTCACAAAAACGTTATGTGACAAATTAAAAAGTGGGAACTGTTGGAGGAAGCAAGTTTTATTACTGCTAAAAGTGTTTTAGAAACTCTCTAAATTAAAGTTTAGAGACTATTTTCTGTTCATAACTATTGAAGATGCTAACATATATATAAAAGGACATGTCAAATTTTGGCCAGCTTTAATACGGAGTATATATGCAACAACATGCAACATTTTCCATCACAACGTGATCGCTAATTTACATTTAAAACGGACCACTTCCGTATATCTTTCTTCCACTAATAATCTAGTAGTTGCTTAGCACTTTAATCGAGTCAGACACCAACTTGGATAAACGAAAAATATGATGTTGTCCAGATCCTTTGTTCAACATTGGGTCCTGAGGGAATCATGATTGAAGATCCCAGTGGACGACATTATGCATCGCATCACTTGCACGTTGCAGAATAGAAAAATATCCTCTTGGTCGCGTTGACATTGTATTTCCACGCGCATCCACGTGAAGCAACCATGTGACAGCTTGTCCTCACCCACTGACACCCTAGCTTCTTAAATGGGATGATGACTGGGCATCTCGTATACATATTTGTATAGATATATATGTGCAACAGTTCAGATATGAAATCAAAGACCGGCGATTCAACTACCATGTTGCAATGTCTCGGTTATCACATCTCCCCTTGACCCCTCTGGTGGCTAGGGATTGAAATACAGGGAAACCATCGGTTTTCGAAACTGCTGAAAACCGCTATGTAAACTGGTAAGACCAAGCGGTTTTCGAAATTGCTACAGTATCTAAGTCCAGTTTTAGATGAAACCCGAGCAGTTTTTTCTACAGTGCGGTTTTCATCGGTTTTTAAAACCCTGCTCGTGGCCCATGCCTTGGCGACTTGGAGCTATATGCATGCAACATGCATACGAGGTGATATATTCTTTGATGGAAATGTGTCATCTACCAGTCGTAGTCTCGTAGATCAGATGATACGCTGATGAAGGAAAATAGCTGTACGTGTTGACTTGCCTTATATATGTACTTTTCTGTATCAATTACATATATCATTAGTGATCTGGGCCAGCAAAGAGAGCATCCTAATTATTGATGTTTGAACTGCAACGGAACACACCAAGAAAAAAATCATTAACTTTGTTTTTTTTGAAAGAATGAGAGCCAAACTAATGAAAGCTACTTTCCACTGCAAGCGACCACCAACATAGCCCTCCCTAATAAGAAAACAAGTATCGAGATCCGACTTGAATAATGGGATGCTAATTGTTTTACTTGCGCAAACGAGAGCAACCTCTCCTCACAATTTTCTTTGTTCCGCCTCTTCACCCACATCTCCGTCCTCATTGTCTCTGGCAGGCTTCTAACTGTTTAAGGTTGGGAAAGCACCCACTTTTATAGTGGACACTCCGGCGGCGTAGGGTTTGAGATCGGAACTTGAGCTTTGAGGTCCTTGACCTTGGCTAGCGGATGACTGTAACCATGCATATGAGGGTCTAATGAAGTTCCTGATTACCGCAAAAAAACACACCGGATGTGTCCCCGAGTTGGGCCGGATGGACCATGCAATGGATAGATGAAAATTCAGTAGTCTGGAGCCACCGAAGAGGCGGCTGGGGGCAAGACACGGGACCATCATGCGTGGAGATTTGTCAACTGAAAGAAGAATATGCTAAGGAGGAACAATATGTTATCTATCGGATTTAAATCCAACCGTGGAAGAAAATTCAAGTGTTGAATAGGGGTGTGCAGCCCGGGTGACACGTATAGATGGCCCTGATAAGGTGCAATTCATGAATTGATTTACAATTCTTTCATCTTAATTCCTGATTAGCCAACAGAAAAGCATAAAGCCAAATTTACTCAATTTTACCCTGTTTAACTCTCCTAAACTATTCAAATTGGACAATGCACTCATATCGAAATTTTGTATTTCATTCTCTCTATACAATTTGAGTTTTGTATAAAGAATTTGTGAGTTGATAGCAGATTGCATCATAACAGTTTAGCAGGTTGTACTTAAGAACTTTTCTGTGACTACAAGTAATAATAGATGATCCTCAACTATGAAAATAGTCACAAAATGTTTCGAAAATACTTTTCAAACATAGGGTACAAAGTCAACTAGTAACCTAGAAAAATTTGAGCTTCATACTCAGCTTTTATGAAGAGAGGAAAAATGAGAGAGATTTCCAGTTAAGGGTAGTAGAATTGACCTTTTTACAGTCTGAAAAAGTATCTATGGAGCAGGCGAAAGCAACGTTTCAAAATGTTATTATTGTCATCGAGTTGCTGCTTATCTGAGTATCTCCGAAATATCCCGAATGTTGCGCCCAACCCACACTATTCCCCGTATCACCATCACATGGCATATATGCAGGATCATTTCGATCGTACGGTTGTATCGTTAACTAACAAAGACCCATTCGGTTTGCTTATATATCAACGCAACCTACGATCGTATCGGGAGCTAAGCGCATATCTGTCTATTTTCAGCTGGCCTGTGTAGCATCCCGCCTCGAATAATGAAGGGTTAGCTTAACAGAATCGAGATCAGGTGACACTTGATGAAGCAAGAGTCCAAAAATACACACATATGAGCATAATAAAATAGAGTTCAACATGATTTAGTTAATACAACTTAGTTTCACACTTAGGTACATAAAGAGTTCAAGTTCTTCGGTGAAAGTTTACAATACATAAAGGAGTTCGAAATTCGAATAAAGAGTACAACGTAGCGGAAGCGATAACTCGACGATACATATCTACAGAAGATCATGTCCGGCCCGTAGACATGATCTCACTCACCCTGCTCCTGATTGGGAGAGGCAGGAACCCACTCAATGGACCAGTCCTTGGGTGGTTCGCCCTCCCACACAACCTTGCCACAGCAGTCACAAAAGCCTGAATTAGGAATACCTGCAAAATGGTTCCAACAAAGCCTTGATCAACTAATACTCAGCAAGTCTTACCCGTCAAAATGGCCTTCTAAGACCGACATCTAGTATGCAGGAGGCTGACCGTGGTAAAGGAGTAAATTGCATAAAAGAAGCACTAGAAGATGGTCCTTGCTTTCCAATTTTAGCCAAATTAAAAAGGTTCTTGCATAAACATAAATATTAGCACCTATGCTAATTCAACCAAGGTTACAAGCAATTAATTAAAGTACAAACAGCATATAAATATCATCATGTGCACTTATTACTACGAGGTGACTCAGTGAACAAGCGGTACTCAATAACCGCGAGGGACGGCGATTCGAATCGATTTACACCTGCAGGTGAAACCCGGAAAACACGACGTACGCACACTGAAAAGAGTCACGCACGGCAACCTTTCACAAGACCCCGTAAAGCCGGCCGAGTGTCACCTCTCTCGGGTACACGTCCTCCACGCGATGCCCATGCCGGAGCCATCCGTGGTTAGCCCGTGCACCCTCCCTTCCTACACATTCCCGTGAACCACCGTGACCATCTTCATCACCATAAGAGAGGTGGGGCCCCGTCCAACAATACAGTAATCAAGCTACATCGGTTTACTAGTGCCCATATCACTAGCATGCATCCGGTATGTTCAAACTTGCTCAAGCAGGGCCACAACGAACGGTCCTCAACCGACACAAACGGGGCTATGACGAACAAGGACGAACCTTGCCACCTCAACCTACACATGAACTTCCCCGTTCGGTCTCATATTCATCATCATATCTTGTGAGAACAAAAAGTAACCCGATACACTTATACCGGGCGGTCTCCATACTACCCGATTTTTCCTACCGAAGACTCGACATTAAGCATAGCACTTTCTATCGAGCGGCTGTACAAAACTAAACCAACCCATGGGATGAGGATTTCTAATGCATCTATGGTTGCATACAATTCCTAGACATAATGCACATCGCACGACTCGCATACATGTGAGTAAAAGGAGAAACTTTATAACACATAGGAATGCACAGGGGCTTGCCTTGGGCCTGGTGGTCAGTGCATGAAAGATGGTTTAAGTCAGCACCGGTCTCCTCGGCCTCGATCTCCACGTCCTCGGTTCCAGCGTCAGTTCCTATAATGATGCAATGCAAGACAACAATTAACGAGAAGGTTCATAGAATTTCCTTGATAAATAGGAATGCAATGAAGTGGTTCTTAAAAAGATTACAAGTTCCGAAATAACATAAGAGATTTGAATGGTTTCGCGTTTTGTAGGAAAGTTTACAATTTACTTAAGTTCCAAAAGACCTAACCAACTTTAGATGAGTTTTTATCTATCCTACAGATTGATTTGGGGAGAGCTACTAGCATGGTTGTGTAGCCCTCTGAATAAGCTTTCCGGAATGTCCAAGATTGCCCAAATCGGAGTCCGGAAGCAAAAGTTATGCTTATTTTCGTACTCTGATGCAGGCTGAAAATTTGGTAGCCGGACTAGTCCGAGTCTAGCCGGACTAGTCAGAATTTACGGACTTGTCCGGGTTCGCTTCGGACCACAGAATTGGTTTTTCGGACTAGTCTGGCTCGGGCCAGACTAGTCCGAGTGTGCAGACTTGTCCGAGTTGATTTCGGACCACAGAATTGGTTTTTCGGACTAGTCCAGCTTGGGCCAGACTAGTCCGAGTGTGCGGACACTGTAGCACGCGGCAAGAGCGGCGGCGGCATGGTCGACGTTCCTGGCGAACGGTGGCGATTTAGGGAAAACGGAGGGGAGCGCCGTGGCCAGCACGACGGGGCGACCTGGAAACACTATGACGTGCACGTGCGCGAGCTGCGGGTCTACACCGGCGGCGAGCGGCGGCGCTCCGCGTTCCGGCGAGAGGACGGATTGGCGAGTCCAACTAGCGCGAGCACGAGCTTCACGAGGTTGAGGCGAAGCTCACCACGGGAGAAGTCGACGTGGAGGAGGCCCGGAGGAGGATTTCGTCGGAGGAGCGGCGAGGTGGCAGCCGGCGTTGAGGAAGAAGATGGATTCCGGCGAGCTCACTGCACGAAAGACGACGAGGTCAGGCAAGGGAGGTGCGTGGTCGAGTTCTTCATCTCCCTGTGCGAGGAATTGAAGAATAGCTCACCGGAGAAGGAGGAATCGACGACGAACTCGGAGTAGGTCACCCGGCGGCCATGATTGGAAAAACTCGTCGATCTTATAGTGGAGTGGAGGAAGTTGGAGTTTGTGCCAGGCAGGGGCTAGAGAGGATCCTAGCGCTCCACTGTGCAGTTGGGGACGAGCTTGGAGAGGCAGCAAGGCGACGGCGAGCTCGAGCTCAAGATCGGCGGCAATGGTAGCTAGGTTTGCGCGTTTGTCAGTGAAAAATAGAGAGAGCGAGGGAGCTGAGCGGTAGGGGAGTGGATGAGGTCGAGCTGGGGGCGGCATGGGCACCAACGCAGGCGAGGACGGCACCATGACGCCGGCCACAGTGGAGTTGGCAGCACAGTGAGGGAGGAAGAAGAACACGTGGGCGATTTTTCTTTTTCCAACCGATTTTTCCCACGTGCAGTTTTCACTCCTTCAAAACTGTAGCATAAACAACTCAGAAAAATCTGAGAAATTCAGGGATGGAAGTACACATCTACAGGAACATTTTTTCTTATTGGAGAATTTCGAAATTCGGCACAGAATTAATTAAAAATTCGAGAAAACTGCCGAATTTGAATTTCTCATGATTTATTTGGACTTCTTCCCTTTTTCATAAAATTCTGGAAAATTCTCCAAAATTCTAATTTGGATATAGATCTCCGAAACATTTTTGTTTGGGCCCGCTTGTGTGCAAGATTTGGAAGTTCTAGTTCAAGCTCCAATTTGACCATATTTGGTGATTTGTTTTTGACTTAAACTTCTTAAACATGATCACTTAACTTTAGGTCAATCTGCACTAAGAGTGAGTTTAGGAGTGTCATTAGGGCAAGATGTTACAGCCTGAACATAGTATATGCATATATATGTAAACGCATGTGGGGTAATGCGTGCCTTGCATGGGCCACAGGATATTGGTTGAAGGCACGACCCACCCACGGTCCGACGTGGATCAGTGATGGACAGACACTCTCTTATCCGCTGAAGACGTCCACCATACGTGCGAGCAGCTAGCGAGCTCCCTGGAATCGATCTGCCTCCAGCGGAGCAGCTGACTGGGACAATATTGCTCGGACAATATTGCTCTTCAACAGTACGACGAAATGAAGTCGGGACCCGGCTAGATAGCGACCCTTGGTTGGCACTTTTACGACAGTCTCTGACATCTTTGTGTAAAATTCCTCGCAAAAATCTTTGTGTAAAATTATGATGGATAATATCTGACCATCTATTTAAGTAGATAATACCGTAATAAGTTCCGAATTTGAGAAACTTTTTTTAGTAATAGAAAACTCATTATACTCTCAAGTGTATCTATTCTCACTTTGAAAAACCACCTTGGATATGTCTGCATATCTATTACTAAAAATTGAAATATACCTTACAACTTTGCATGTTCGAACTAATATTTTGAATAAGACGAATGGTTAAACGTAACGAAAAAAGTCAACGGTACCAACAATTTAACCGGAGGGAGTATACTCTAAATTGAAACAACTGAAAAAATTACTAACCTCCATTCACAAATACTTGGCAATATTGACTTTTACTGTTCACATTTTGACTGACAATAACTTTTTAAATTTTTAGTTACCGGTGCTAACAATTGTATTAATAGATTTGTAACAAAAGATACTTCAAGCATGTATTTTGTTTCCATCTAACAGCAAAAAAATTTGTAGAAAAGACGAATGGTCAAAAGGTGATTGAAAAAGTCAAAATTGCCAAGTATTTGTGAACGGAGGTTTGTACATGGCAACCTATATTTTTTAGCACATAATGATATATCCTATTACTGGCATATGAGAATGGGTACGTCCACATACTCTAAGTATGAACATATACCCAACTAAAATATCACCTTAGATATATACTCTAGTATGAATACGTACTCAATGCTGATACCTTCCGTGGGGTGAGATACCATCTTGATTGTGAGATACTAATGTGAGAGTAGCTACACCTAGGAGTAGAAAAAAAACTGCTTCCTTTTCAGTAATACATATATGATATCCATGATACCTCATCATAATATCATGATACCGAGATGGCAGCCTGCGTGAGACGGTCGGTACGTAGGCCAGTGTAAAGGGTAACGGAGCATGAAATCGCCTTATTATCGGTGCGTTGGGGGAAACAAGAGGATGGCCTACCATCTTCTAAACCCTAACACCTAAAAACACCTCTTCTTTTAACATGTTTGATGATTTAGACATCGACTAAAGGCATTCTCAATTTTAGTCGAAATACCAAAAAGTTATTATTTGTCATCCACTCGTCCCATTGCTGCTTATTATCAGTCCGAAATATCCCTGTCATATCCGTCAATACACATGGCATATATATTATCAGTTCATTAGCTGTCAAAGGAGGCCCCTTGGTTTGCTAATATCCGTCATGTGTTCCAACAACTAATATTGCGATCCACCATATCTCTGATGACTGCTGATACAGACTTTCATAGGCCTGTAATGCATATATACGCATGTGTCATATATGTGCGAACATGGGCGACCACAGCCTGCCTAGGATATGATGGTCGAGAAGCGAGATCGACGTGGATTTGGGATGGACAAATTATCCGCTCAAGATGTCGACCGGACGTGCGAGCAGCGAGCTCCTTGGAATCGATCAGCCTTTAGGAGCAGCTGGGCTAGCTAGGACCTTTCTCTCTCGTACAGTATGATGACGACGTACAACGTCGGGACCGTGATAGATAGCGACGTTGTTGGCCCTATATATTCGCTACTGTTCCGAAGTCAACTAGGTAAGCAGTTTCAAATATTTTTTCTAACCGAAAAATCATTCTTTTGAACTAAAAAAAAAACTAGTGATTTTACCTAGTGACGGACCCAGAATTCACTGGCTGGGCATTCAAACATGTGAAAGCATAAGAATTTCAGTGACCAAATTCCAAGGTTAAGAGACTTTTTTTTTTCAAAAAGTAAGATGAAATACCTGATCTTCTTAAGATTTTACACCTTGAGGAGCATGATTTTGATCCTAATTGCCTGCATAAATATACTTATATCGAATACATAGCAATATCATTTGTTGTTTTGACAAAATTTTGGGCATTCACTTGAATGCCCTTGAATCAAGGGAGGTTCGCCAGTGATTTTACCTTATCTCACCCACCCACAAACCCTCCAACCAACCCTCAAAGTTTGTCCTATATTTCTTTATATTTTCGTACAAACATCAAATACTTCAATCCCTTATATATAAAACAGGACCGGGGGAATAGTTAAAAATACTTTTCAATAAATGATGTGCCACTCTTTTAGCGGAACCTTTTTTACTAAAATCTTTTTGGATTAGTATCCAGTTTGGTCCATAAAGTTTTAAAAGTTCTTAGTGTCAGGTGAAGCACCTCACAGCACCAAGCTCATTTGGTTCGATTCCTTTTGATCTAGCGTGGTATATGTGGTTCGAGTCTCTCTATTTATTTATTTGTTGCGAAAAAAGGATTTCATAATTAATATTAAAACATATGTGGTTCGAGTCTCTGACTCACTATGGTACCGATAAGTACGGCTAGTTACCTTTTCATTTCAGGCAGCATATGATCGTCTACAATGAGATGTTCGTGGAGAAAAGGCCGGTGTGTATGGATGTGTATGTGAGCTCCTGCTTTCGTGTTGTACTATTTCCTAGAAAAATATGATGAAAAGCACCACATGTACTGTGCATGACTCGTGTGTACGGTGTACCTGTGTGGCACTCCACATCAGGGCAACACTGAACCAAATGAGAAAGCATATACAGAGGGCATTTTGGATCATTTGAAACGCTATGGACCAAACAGATCCCTTGAGAGCATATTAGCTATCATAATCCCACTTGAAGGAAATTGTAGCCATACCATCACATATAGCTGCACGAATACATTTTTCTAATGCGAAGTTTGAGAGGATGTCTCACAAGTCACAAGTGGTACAAACCCTTCATAAATACAGTATGTAATTGGCGCACAGATTAACTAGTGCGTACCTTAGGCACAAAGCAAGTTACAAACCACTCATCAATTCAAGATTCATGCAGTACGCAGGTAGGATAAACTAATTAACTAACTCTGCGCTGACACATGAGTTGGGAATCTTAGCCAAAGAAATGTGCTTCTCTAAATTAAAGTAAAGTTATCTCTAAGGTGTGATAAACTATTGCAGAGACAGACAAAACGAGCCTCAGTTTATTTTGTCCCTTTAATTTCTTACTAGTAGCAATGGTTTAGTTAGGACCAGATCGGACCTCGGTAAGAGAGTGCCCGCAGGGAAATAGATTAAAATGACGCTGAATATTGTGTCCCGATCCTACTAGCCCAATCTTGTAGCTTTCTCAGATCTAGTTTTGAACAGCTCGATCAGGCTTCAGATGTCGCTTGGACCAGGAAATTAATAAGACACCACAGTTGCAAGTGCACGGGATGAGGGTTGCGTATAATTTACCTAGCTATAGCTGATCTTACTGGTCGGGGATGAAGGAGATATGGAGGAGGACTGGGAGTACACTGAAGATTTGGAGAAAGCTATGCAAAGGGGAGCTGCTACAACAACTGGACATCTACATCGACAAGTTGATCGAGAAGTCACAGGAGGCACCGAGATTACAATATTTCGTGGAGCGCCTGGTGACTGGAAGCCGAACAACTGGTCAGTCTGAGAATGTGTTGAGGGGTCTGAGCACGGAAGTGAACAATGCTATAGACTTAGGTGTGTCTGGGGCAGCACATCAGCTCAGTCCCCCGAGAGATGTAATGGCTCTGTCGCACTTGGTTTCAGATGAATGAAACTAGGGGAACTTCCCTTTATTCTAAAAAAAATAGCTGATCTTACAAAGGAAAGAAAAAACCTAGCTATAGCTAGCATGCATATGGCCGTGGCAATGCACGAACTAACTGATCCAATCCGAGCCATCACTACTGTAAAATAGGTCATTTACAGCTTGGCAAAATGTAAGAAGCAGCTGACTCAGACTTGGCACAGATGTTGCATTTACGGGTAATTATTTTTTCAGTTGGAGGGGACATCCTCTTTGACAGCATGATGTCAGTGGTGACTTTCGTGAATATTAAAATTAAGCCGACCCGTCTTTTGAAGGCGCTCATAGGAGTAGAATGTGTTTGCTTGTGTTCATGAGTACTCATGAGTATTTGCGTCTGTATTGTATTACTCCGAAAAAGAAAAAAATGATCATCCTGCGCATTGCTCCTCATCGCAGCCGGCCGTTCTGCTTGAACCGCCTAACCGACGACAGATGTGGTGTTAGTGTTTGTTCGTAACTAAGCTCCATCATCGGGTCAACCATCATTGATGCGCTGCAGGAACCAACAGTGATTGTCACTACTGACATCGCTTCACAGACAGATCAGCTGTGAAAGATAGACTATCCATACATATATATTATCACCAACGAACGGTTCTACTGTTTGAACCAGCCAAAAGGCAGACTATGTCTCTATTGGCACACCTTATTTCTCAATTTTCTTACACATAAATAAAATGTCAAACATATAGGATAAATTAATTGTAATTACACAGAAGTTGTTCATTATATTTTAAAAATATATTGCTTAATTATTCTACAAGCAAAAGCTATGACAAACGGGCGCGTGTCACAACGTTTGTTGAACAAACAAAGCTTTACAGGTTATCACTGTCCGTCATTCAAGAAACAAGGTGATCCCATATCGACCAGTTTCTCTGTACTAGTGCCTCCATTTTTTTTTATGGCGAACTATACCTAGTTTCCCTGTCAGCTGAAGTTATCTTTTTTTTTTTTGCGAGGAGCTGAAGTAATCAAGAGTTGAAGACCCTAAAGGATCCACCTGTAAGGTTATATTAACCACGTTCTCCTAGGCACCATATAATATGTACGGTACGGATAAAAACGAATCGGATCGAGCCTTTGCGGCGCTCCTTCCTTGGCGCGTCGTCGTCATCGACGATTCATCGAGGAAAACGTGCGCCGCCGCGCCGCGCGTCTCGATCGAGCCATACCACCGGAATGCGCTGCGGTCAATATCGCCGGGGTCCGGGGAAGCAGCGCCGGTTTGGTGCGGGGCCAGCCGGAAATGATGGCACGCTGCGTGCAGACGTGACAAGTATCGGTTGATGATGAGTAACAGCATATAGGAGTGCTACATAGTAGTGGTCTAGTGGATGCCATCGATGAGTTGGGCCGCCTCGCCACACGCAATGAACAGGGGTGTTGTGGATCACACTCACACCTCGACCTGTCGGTACGCGGCCTGGCCAGCGCACTGTACTTCTTCTATATAAACACCCCCATCTCGTCCCCAAACCGGGCAACCCCAGAACAGAGCCAACTGTGTCAAACGCTCCCTCACGTATACCGCCGTCTTCTTTGTAGCTAGCTAGCCCGTTCTCTTCCAAGCTTCCCTCCTTTTCCCATTCTCTTCTCCAACGCCGGCGACTCGGCCGCGTTGGACTGAGCAAAGGCAGCTCGTTTTTCCCTATAGGCATTGTTCCGGCGAGTGCTGCACTGTACAGCAGCGGCACGCCGGGAAGCCAAGAGAGGAAAGAAAAGGCTAGCCGCATCTGAGCGCGGGAGAAGTAGCCGTCGCCGTTTCTTGCATACGTGTTGGCGCCCGGAGTAAAGAGAGCAGACACCAACTTATTCGCGGTAACAACTCGTTGACATGGTGAACACGACGGCAGTCGAGCCGGCGCACGGCGGCGCCGCCTCTCCGCGCGTGGGCGGCGGCGGAGCGCTGCCGCTGGCGTCGCTGAACCACATCTCCGTGCTGTGCCGGTCGCTGCCGAGCTCGCTCAGCTTCTACCGCGACGTCCTCGGCTTCGTCCAAATCCACCGCCCCGGCTCATTCGACTTCGACGGCGCATGGTACGTTCTTTCCGTTTCGTCACCTCTCTCTCACCACCTACGTACGGCATTGTGAAATCTATTAGATTCTGATGGATTCGTGAAATCTGTAAGATTCTGATGGATTCGTTCCTCCCTGTATAACGACGAGCGTGTTCCGTACTGCAGGTTGTTCAAAGACGGCATCGGCATCCACCTCCTGCAGGCGGAGGACCCGGCGAGCATGCCACCGGTGAAGACGGAGATCAACCCCAAGGACAACCACATCTCCTTCCAGGTATGGCCGCATATATGCATCGAGATCGCTGTTGCAATTACTTGTCAATGCACGACTGAAAAACATCAATGCACGTCTGCACCGCCGTCTATCTATACATGAATATACAAACATTTCTCATGAGAGATCGATATGTTGAGATCCCGTAGCAGTATTGCGCAGTGTGTAAAAAAAATACAGACAAGTGGAAGAAGAAGAAAAAAAGAAATAAACAGAGATGCTCAGATACGCCTCGGCTCGGTGTCAGGCGTTTGACATTAGCTCTATATAGCTAGCTAGATGATTGAATGTAATTCCTTTTTTCTAAAAAAAAAGCTAGCTAGGGATTCAACTATATACATACATGCATGTCGATCAGGGCCCCTGTTTTTTCTTCCATCTCCACTTGCCACTACCGGCACTGATCATCTGGTCTATGAAACATAAATATTACCGAGACGAACGTGAACCTGGCACCTTGACAAGAGGCAACTTTTAATTGCACATGGCCACATGCCACGTACATCGATCGATCTAGCTTGAACCGGATCCATCCGTGGATACGGGCTGAAACCAAAGCATGCAGTTTGCTGCCAAGCTCATGCGTGCCAAGTGGGACTGCACCCCGCAGGAATCTTTTTCAAGCGTAGTGCAGCTTAATTTCTGTTTACCCTAATAATTTGACCTACGGGCTCCTCAAGTTGGCACGATCGCATCAACCACTCTTAACAGATGGCAACCGACGTGATAGCAATAAATTAATACGAATTTGACATTGGCTCCATAATTCAATTAGATCGGCGCGCTATGTTCTGCTGCAAAGTATAAATATGTAGCATATTGACAAGAAGAAAACTTTGCACATGACCACATGCTGCGTCTGTAGACACAGCTGAATGTAACTGTTCATTTTAGCAAAATTTGGCACCATTCAGTTTTTTATTTCTCTTAGAATGAAACGACAACTGACATAGTCCGTGTTTAGTGATCGATCAACATAAAACTATGACTTGGAATTGTTGAATAATTTCATATACGAGAGATAGGACGCTAGCTCTCTGAGGCATGCCGCCGGTAGGATCTCTGCATCTGAACACATGCAATAAATTTGTTTCCAAATTAACTAAGTGAACATTGCATCATAGGCTCAACTTGCACGCAAACAGCGGAACCGATTAATAGTGGTATGCATCATCAGGCCTTGTTAAACCTGAAAGTGGACTCGATTAACTTGTATAATAGTTAAGACCGGGTCCAGGGCATTGCATTTTTTTTTTTTGTTGTTGGTGTTGTCTGCACTCTGTTGTGCTAGCCTCTCTTGAAGCTTTGGCGAGTTGACAAAGAACCCCACACGCTCAGCTGTTTTGATAGGGATTAGGGAACGACGCATTGTCCTGATCACTAAATAAATATCGGTTACCACTTACTCGAATATATATGTTTTAAATGAACTTCAACGGTTTGAAATTTTAAGTCCAAGCTGGTATTCATATGGCCATGTGCACCTTCCCCAATCCCCATTGAGACAGAGTAGTGCTAGATATATCATTATAGTATTCAATTTTGTTTGGTCAAACGTGCAACAGTAGAGGGGGGAAACAATGCCCGTGCCTGTGATCAGAATTTCAGAAGGTTATTTTCAGTTGCATGTGCACAACAACTCTCCATGCATATAACTGGTCCTAGCTCAAGCAACTATAGCTGGGCGCCCAATTGGAAAGTTGAAGATAGTGACAACAATCATGCCTCCACGTAGTACCTCGATCCATACATGCAATGTATCGTCAAGGTTTCATCAAGGCAACAGCTAGGTTTCCAACTATTGAATATAGGGCTATTGCAATTAATTAATTGATCGATTAGTACAATGTGTGCATAGACACAATCATCACATGCATAGATGCAAAGCCACACACCTTTTCAGAGGATAGTTGTGTAGCGCGCGGCACTGCTGGCTTCTGAATCTGGCTGTGGCTCCGCAAAGACATGGTGTTTGTCTTCACGCTCGCTCTCGCGCACATTTCTCCCGAAAAGCCTGCCTTCCCGGGTCCCCGTGATGCATAGGCAAAGGGACAGCGTGGACGAGCGCGCTGTCCGGACAGGACGGCCTCACATGCACATCTGGCACGGACAAAACACATTTGCATGCATTCTGTCACCTGCTTTTTTCCCTCATCTGTTAGCTAGCAAGAAAAACAGTAGTAGTACGGAACGTGGCACGAACGAATTTTTCTGACGAATTAACATTCATTAATTATTTGCGATCGACGAGCAGGCCGAGAGCATGGATGCTGTGCAGCGGCGGCTCAAGGAGCTGGGGATCAAGTACGAGCAGCGGCGCGTGGAGGAGGGCGGGCTCTACGTGGACCAGATCTTCTTCCACGACCCCGACGGCTTCATGATCGAGGTCTGCACCTGCGACAACCTCCCCGTCGTGCCCCTCCTACCGGAGGGCTACGCCGCCCTCGGCATGAAGCAGCCGGCGCCGGCGCCGGCGTGCAAGCGGCCGGCCGCTGCCGCCGCCTTCAAGCCGGCGCCGGCGCCGGTCACTGTTGCTCCAACACCGGCGGCGCCTGCAGCACAGTGCGTTCCGGCAATGGCCAGCGGCGGCAGCTACGTCGGCGAGGTCGAGGCGAGCATCCCAGCTTGCGCGATGAGGTCTTGCCCGGAGCACGCGTGCATGCAGGTCTGATCGATCGAGATATTCAATATATTCATTCGCCGACAACAATTGTTTCTGCTAGAAGAAGAGTACTGGTGCCTTTTCTCCGTGCGCGTCGTCCGTGAAAAAGAAAAAAGATTTGTATGTACCGATTGTCTTGTTGATTTTGTTCGGTGTTGAGTGAAGAAAAGAAGTACTGTTGCAGTTGCAGCCAGGGACCACGAGTACTGATCACGCTTGCACACTGAGGAGATCGATCCATTGATCGATCAATCGAGAGAGACTGCAGCTTGCGGCAACCTTGTACAATTGTTAGTGCACATAAATATGCATTTGTAATCTTTTCATTTATATATGATACTACATCTGTTCGTTTCATAAAAGACGTTGTATGATGTCTCCATGTGCCACCGCCCGAAGTGTAGTAATGTCTTCATGGAACATGCATGTACGTACATGTATGGAAAGGGTGCACATGGATATGTCTCTTCTTGTCTACCATCTCCTGTCCTCCACCCACAGTACTCCTTGTACGTTGACATCATGAAACTGTCATCACGTGATCGATCGCTAGCTTCGGCATGGTTTAGCCAATGGCCGCAGCAACCTCGTTTATGTATAGGATAACATGCATTGTTGTTCCATCGGACAATGTGTCGTATTGATCAACAGATACGTGCTAGTACATGCCAAGAGATCACCTACTACAGTGCCTTATACAACGCTCGCGACTTGTTACTGTTGAAGTAGTAGCGCGTGTTGCTCACCCAAAATAATAGTAATAATAAACAATTGGCGATAGCAGCACGCTGCAGTTAACTGAACAGGTAGAGGACAAAACACGCACGACGAATGAGAAGCGCGCAGACCGGGTTGGACGGACGTGCTAGTGCACCCGCACATCTGATGTGTCTCCTTGCGCTTACGGCCTGGGACGGGTCCGTACACGGTACAGAGGCGAGCGCGGATGGTCCAACGAGGAAGGGACAAGCGATCCGTGAGACGGGAGGACGGCATGGCTCTGGCGTCCGGTGAAGGGGCGATCGAGAAGAGCGGAGCCTTTGCTTGATCCGAGATCGAGCGAGAGGGGTAGCAGGAGCAGCGGAGCACGTGAACCGCGCGCGCGCGGCCACTGACCGCAGTTACCGCGCGCGGGCACTGCTGGCGCTGGGCATGTGAACGGCACCTCGAACGAACGGATGGCAGAGGTGGATTCACGAGCGCGCGCAGTGCACCACCCTGCCGGGCAGAGCAACATCGCATGTGCAAGGGCAGGGCAGGGCAGGGCAGAAATGCGGCGGCATCTGACCCTGCCGCACTGCTGAGGCCTGAATTGAACTGCTCCTTCAGTGATCGGTACTTCTCCAGTGGTGGTCCTCGGAAGCAAGAATTCGGTGGTTCAGGAGGAGGTCCAGGCACCTGTTTGCCTTACTCTCCACCCGACCTGATGCATCAGAGATCAGACCCAAAAAAAGGGTGCGCTATACATTACTGTTCCAGGATGCAGCAGCAAGAATCAAAAACAGTACAGCAGCAAGAATCAAAAACAGTAACTGTATTGAGTTCAATCTCAAGTGACTACAGGAAACAGGACGCATATGTCAGGGCGTGCGAGACAGCGGAGGGCGTAGCGATGGATGACCGGCGGGCGTGGCTTGAATCCCCGGCGGCGCGGCAGTGCCGTCGCGCCGGAAACAATATCGCGAACGAACGAGAGAATGTGAGGCAACGAGACTTCTGTATTCTCTTTGCTTAACCGATCTGATTACAAGTCCTGGCTATTTATAGCCCATGCTAATCACGAAGAGAATCTAAACAAACCAACTAACTTGCCTAACAATCCAACTAATCGAATCCTAATCGAACTAATCTATTGAAGTCTCCTGAATCTTTGCGCGACGTTGCCAGCGCCGCGCTCATCCAAACCTTGGCGCCATATCTCTAGCCACGCTGGCGCTTGTGCCTCCTTTCGTAGTGGATGCCGACCATAACAGCATACTACATTATTCATATTATACCGATAATAATACGCCCAGGCAATTACAGTGATCTCAAATCTCAACCAAGCGTTTCAGAGGCTAAATAAAAGTTCCTACATCAATAACATCACCGAAAGTCCACTCCTAATAGTTACAGTCGGGTACAAATTGCTACAGCTTAGTAGTAATAAATAAGTATCACGATATAAGTTGACAATTATTAGGCAGAGTGGCAGACACATGCAGCAGAGTCACCAAAAACGCTAACGACCAGAAGCATAACTCAGACGACGCATCTTCTCCATCCAACACAAAATCTCACCTGAACTCCTCTGGTATATACAATGAAGGGGTAGACTTTGACCGGAGCCGATACAGTTCAGCAATCAGTTCAGTCAGCAGTTTACGCCGCACTGCCCCTGGGAAACAGCTCTCTGGGTAGGTGATATGAAAGGATCGATCTTCACCCACAGCAATGAGAAGATGGACGCAAGGAGGATGGACCAAACAATGACAATGGTAGGTGTGCGGTTCTGTTTCCCCATGAGACCCTTTAGGAAAGGGTAAAGATGGAGGATCACCCAGATTGAGAAGAAGAGCTTCCCGAAAAGCGGACCCCAGGACTGGTAGCCACTGTTAATAGCGTATGATACTCCTGCCACTATGCCCACCAGGTTAATCACAAGCACGGTTGTTGGGGGAATAAGAAGACTTGTCCACTTGAACACGTATAACTCGGCAAAATCACCGTCTTCATCGTTTGCCTTTGATGTAACCGTGAAGTTTGTGTCAATCCCTGCCAGCACTTTCAGTAGACCTTGGAACACAGCAAAGAGATGTGCAGAGGTGCCACCAATGACCCAGAACTGCTCATTTCTCCACCAGTCCTCAATGCCAACACCGCTCCACCGAAGCTCCAAAATACCAGTGGCAAAGATGGATGCAAAAAGCAGAATGAAGAACATCCCAGCATAATTGCTAATCTGCAAAATAGAAGAGAGATGGATGTCATCTATTAGGAACAGCGTATCTGAACATACGCATGAAAATTTCTTTGTTTCATCAATACATGAATATCACAACAGGCCTAGACAGGAAAATAGCAATAGAAAAATCTAGTATTGAGATACCATAGAGGCATAGACTAGCATTTATTGATTATGTTTGAATAGTAGTCTCAACCACTACCACACAAAAGGCAGCAAATATCCTTATTTATAAGCACAATGCAATAAAACAATAGCTTCAGCCCATGAATAACACAAGATGGGCCCTGTACTCTTCCCTACAAGTCTCCAACCCCAAGAAAGAATACAGTAAATAAGAACAGATAAGGAAACAAAGTATGCATCTACCGTATGACTGGAACCACAAAGTTCACAGAGAGGAAAAGCAGATAGATGCAAGGTTTTAGAACACAATGGTATAAAGGTGTTTAAAAGACTACGGGTGACCTACCTCGGGAATAATGAATTTGTTGGTGAGTAGACAGATAGCAGGAAGCACACAGTAGGCTACCAGTGGAATAGATGTAATAGGATAAACAATGGTGTTGATGTAGGCCAGTCTCTCCAGAAGCTTCAGCCTTCCGTTGTAACCATACCAGATAGGACAGTGTCTGCTAAGAAGAATTTCAACTGAACCAAGAGCCCATCGCAGCACTTGGTTGAGACGATCGGAAAGATTAATTGGAGCAGAACCCTTGAAGCAAGGCCGAAGTGGCATGCAGTATATGGATATCCAACCTCTTGCATGCATTTTGAATCCAGTTAAGATATCCTCAGTAACAGAGCCATATATCCATCCAATCTGAAAGCATACAAGATGAAAGGAAAAACTCATTTATGAACAAGATCATAGCAATTTTATTAACAAGTGAACTCTAGTTTATGAAATAAAATGGGAGAAAAAAAGAACTAGTCTAATTAGTGGGCCACAAAGGAACTGACCTCTTTCCCCCATTCTGTTTTGTCCTCATATCCGCAACTAATGACATGAATGGCTTCCTTTAGCAGGGAAGCTGGGTTAGTTGAAGGTGGTATGCCACCCTGGGTCATGAAGGTGGATGCAATAAAAATTGGAGATTGACCAAAGCGTTTCTCCAAGCTCTTCTGGGACATAAGCAGAGATCTTTCGTCTTCATATCCTGTTCAGAATCCACAACTCATATTAATACGCATGACAAGAAATTACTAGAATTGCATTTGCAATATATGGAGTGAACTTCCAAGAAAACAAAGCAAAACTAAAGGAATATCAACAAGTGCGGACCTTCAAAGCCCTCTTCTATATCTTCCATGTTGAAGATTGGGGCTGAAGATTCTGTTCTCTTCATAGCGCGGTTTTTGGTATCAATATAGCTCTTATCCTTTTTCTTTCTGCCACCACAGCAACTTTTAAAAATAATGTTAGGCTCCAAATCAGCTTCTGTCAACTCAGGATCATACCCATATAAGGCCTGCCTATTGAAACAGCATCCTGTTCCCACATACACAGGACCTTGTATACCATCTAAACCCTTCATGTTAATCTGTACAGGAAAAAAATGTCAGCATGAAATATTTGCAAATATGGTAAACAAACTAACTGATATACTCACATCAAAGAAGACAATATTCCGGTTCGCATATCTATCATGCAAATCTATACCATCAAATCTTTGTGGAAACTGGACATAGCAAGTTTTCCTTCCTAGTGCTGGATCCATCATAAAGCACATAGCTTCTCTAAGAGCCTTGCTGCTATTGAAGTAGTGATCACAATCCACATTAAGGAGATAGGCACCATTTGTCAGGACTGCAGATACGCGAATCTGTTGATGAATAAAAATAGTTTAGAACATAAAGAGATGGGCAAACAGAATTGACATTTGTAAACGACTAAACAAGGTAGCTATTGTGAACATGTACCAAAGCATTCATGGCACCAGCCTTCTTGTGATGCTGGAAGCCAGGCCTCTTTTCACGAGAAACATAAACAAGCCGTGGCAACTCATTTCCTTCAGTATCAAGCCCGCCACTGTGCCCCAAGAATACCTGAGCTCAAAAAGAAGAGCATCACATAAGAATAAGATTTATAGTGAACTGAACTTGTGCAAGTAGTGAGCATTTGAAGTTCAAAGCATACCTGGATCATTCCCGGATGATCTCTTGGGTTATTGCCAGGCCAAGCAGTGCCATCAGCCATGGTCCAGCCTTCTTCAGGTACTTTTTGTGCTTTTGCTACAAGGGCATTGATCCGAACTTTGAATTCTTCATACTCCCTCTATCAGAAAACATCTCAAGGGATCAAAAATCTCCAACAAAGTCCTATGCAATCAATAATCTAACTATTTGATTCCTTATCTTACCTTCATAGCCCGCCTTTCCTTCACAAAAGAAGGTTGGATTTTGTCCTTTAGGTAGTCTATCTTTTGAGCAAAGTAAAACTCTGGAGCCCTAGGTTCAATGTTGTGTTTCTTGCAAAAAGGAACCCATTTCCTAGCGAACTCAGCAGTTTCTGATAGAGCTTCAAAGGTCAACATAGCTGAACCATCATCAGAAACATAGCAGGATACTTTGTCAACAGGGTAATCCACTGAAAGAATCGACAAGACAGTATTCGCAGTAATTAGTGGAGGCTCCTTAAGTGGGTCCACTGTACTGACAAAAACATCAATTGGAGCCAACTGTGACGGTTCACCTTCCCTATCATACCTGCAATGTTAAGTGAGAAATCTTAGTGTAATTAAAAGAAATCCTAAATATGACAATTGATGCATTGCTAACATCTTGCAGGAAATATCAAAGGGAAACTTGCCTCAATGCAAGCCTGTCAAGGTAAGTTTCACGGTTGATAGGATACCACTTTGGGAACTGATCTAGAAGCCAAGACAAGGCAAACCAAACTTCACAAATAACAGATACAAGCCACAATCCATAAGCATCACGTACTGGATGTGTTATACGATACTGGAAGAAGAAGCAAAGGATGATAAGCCGGAGAATGATCACTACTCGATAAAGATTAAGCTGGTTAGGAGATATAGGCACGACACGGCTTAGAGGTAGCCGTGCATCATCAGCCCTGCAGACAAGAAGAACATGTGAGCTACCCAACAGCAAAATCAGCTTAGAGAGGACACACATATTACTATATTAGTGGTTATTTTCCAAACAAAAGTTGCTAGAATATCCTACATTCAAGTCAGCAGACAGATAAAGTAAATAGGCCTAAGAAGCCATAGAATATCCTACATTCTCATTTTACACTCCAAGAATCTTCCAAATCAAAACTAATACTATGTGGTTTGCTGTATTCAGCATATGCAACTTAAAATGAAAATGAGATCCCAGGTCAATGTGAGTATTTATTATAGGATAATAAGCTAACCTACAACAAGGAAAAACAGAGCAGAAGCAAATGAGGTCATAACAAGCAACATACATTTGCAAATCTTCACCATTTGAGCCAGTCCCTTCGATATCTCCTCTCCCCTCTGCTGGATATCTGTTAACCTGTATCATATTTTTCTCTTGTTTAACTCGCCAGCTCTCCACTCTTTCTTTCCAGTCAACACTTCCAACCCCATAAGAATTCAAGTCCTTCGAAGGGTCCACAATCCTCACAGGTACTGTTATCAGGACAACAAATGAATACATACATTTCAAATAATCTGCGGATGAACTGATATCAAGACAACTGTAAATAACATGAAAACATACCTGGAACACTTGGATCAACATAACTTGGTGTTGGGCTGCGGATAGAATGACGGTCGGGAGAAGCATCAGGAATATCTCCAGAAATCTGAAGATATGTGTCAACATCTCAGTCCACAACAAAGTGTACAGTAACAATTTCCGAAATAAATATAGGTTTCAAAACCAGTGGCCAGTATTAGGGAATATTTGGTCGTAGGTTGCCACACTTTCTGTGGCAGCTGTTTGGTTCGCTGCCACAGTTTTGGTGCGCCATGGTTTTTTATTTATTGAGCCCACATGCCATAGACTAAAGTTTTTATCAATTTTTGCCCAAGTGTGGTGAACAATTAGGTTTGGCAAGAGGTGTGGCAAGTTCAGCTAAACTGTTGACTTCCGTTAACAGGTAAGGGCAACAATTACATGTGCATGCAATTATTTACACGTCTAGATGACCTGCATTTAGAACGCTTATAGCAGGTAACAACCAACAATACTTTACTGCACTGCCCTTGAGCTAGTGACTCAATTGGCTCCATTCAAGCTTCATGCTAAAAGGCTACCATCGTATAGCGGCCATATATTGTTATACCTGATGCCCACTTGTTAAACGTGGAATCCTATGATGCGGTTCATGTCGAGATGACGAAGAGATATCGGCATCTTCTCCTTGTCCCTGCAGCTGCCACTGAGGACCTCTGCCACTGCCTTGCGCATAGTTAAGTTCGTTATCCAAATCATCAACACCATCCTCCTCATCATCTTCTCGAACTCGGGGGCTCCCTGAATTTGAAGTACACAGGGCAGTATGATGAGAAACATCATTTGTTACTATCCACAAGAAAATCAAGACAGATGAATTTGCGATAAGAACTAATAAATTCATCAAGTCAATTGCTATCTTGATATAAGTCACGGAATCAGTAAGTGCAGTATATTCCACAGAAAGCTGACCTTTGTGCCTCTTGTATCTTGTCTTGCACTGAGGGCAGCACTGATTCCCCTCCTTGCGCTCGTACTCGTAGCACGGCCGACAAACTGGGAACGCACACTCATTGCATGCAACAAATATATCACCAGTAGCTGAGAGACCGACAGAGTCACCGCAGATTTGACATATTTGCTCATTCATGTTCTTCAACTGCTTAGCCTGCGTCAGAAATACAGATGGAGATGAATGTATGTAGCAGCGTGATAAACCTGACAAACAAGTTACTGAAACAACTCCGGAAAGCCAGCAAGCTGCAACAAATTCTCCGAGCAGAGTGGAAACGAATTGAATCGACCAGAGACGGGAGAAGCAGGATACACAAGCGAAACTATAGGCATCAGGCATTAGGAGGTCAATGGCTTAATAGCAGTAAATGAGGATTTGAACCTAGAGGAACTAAGAAACTCCAGCACCCTCTGACAGTCCGTTTCAGCTCAATCCATTCGCTATTGCTCAACACCGCCCGGCGCTAGGGGCAAGGCGCACACTGCAATCCACCTATTCGTCACTCCTCCACCGACCACCAGTACCTCGCAGCTAAACCCCTCCAAGTGAACGCAATAAACCTAGACATCCCTAACCACAGCGACCGCACGGCCAGCCAATCCGGCGCGGGTCCACGCCTATTCGTCCGGCGGCGCACGCCCCTCGAATGGATCAACGGACCGCCAGGCCTCCCCCTCGCACAAATCGAAACCAGACGGACAGAAGTGAAGGGGGAAAAGCGTTAGCGAGCAGGGGGACACACCGCCGGACCGTCGCCGTCGCGGCGGATCGTGACGACCCCGTCGCGGGAGCCGGCCACCATCCCCGTGTTCGCAGCCATCGCCGGCCCGCCCGCCGCCAATGCCGCACCGCCACCGCCGCCTCCGCCTCCTTACCCAGTACGCATCCCTCTTCCTCCCGCTGAAGTGCGCACTAGCTGGGGATGAGTGTGTCCGACCGCTACTGCTCTCGCTTTCGTCCGGGGGGCCCGCGCCTCCGCCCGCGTCGTCTACTACGACACCACTGGTGAGCCGTTGGATGGGCGATGGCGGGGAGCGGGCGCCGTCGGATAGGGTAAAAGTGGCAGAGGAGGCGTCAACGTCGCTGTCACCGTCCCACCACAAGACCGTTCGCCGTGTCCGTGTGCCACGGCCAGCTGGGTCGGCGCGTGAAACGGGGAATTGGAAATGGACCGAAATGCCCTCCTCCTCTGCTCGTGCTTTGTGGGTAATCGCTTTCGTAATTCGTACTCCTATGTTCCAACTTCTTGTTTACCTCGGTAGCGTTCGGATACCCCTATAAAGTTTTTATAGTCACATCAAAATGCCGACACGATTTATGTGTACTAAACAAAGTCAAATTACAAAATTAAGTCCAGGAACCCCATCTATTTCGCAAGACGAACGTAATGAGGGTAATTAAGTGATGATTAGACGATGGTTATTGTAGTATCACTATGTCAAAACATTGATTAATTAGGCTCGTTAGATTCGTCTCGAAAAATAACGCCCATCTACAGAAAGATTTTGTAATTAAATTTTGTTTAGTACCCTTAAATAATAAAATTCTTTTTTTAGAGGGCTATAAATTTAGAGGGCACTTTAGAGGGGGAACCGAACGGGGACCTTCATCGGTTTACTTTTCTGTGCTCTTGAACGTTCCATTCTGCCACCCCAGCAATGAGTGACGAGCCGTTTGTATTGTCCAAAACGCCGGCAGCTGTGGTCCCGTGCGGCGTTTGCTTGCTGTGAAAGATAGCCTTAACGATTCTTCACTCTTCCATAGCCGTTCGGTGAAGTTCGTCGCGAGTATTCATTAGCGCATGGTCAACACCGTGTAATCGACTAGTCCCGTGACTGATCACTTATCCAGACCTAGAACAACAGAAGGCCAGCCACGCCACGCCACACACACCTCGTTCGAAGTGCCCGCCGCCAGGAGGCAGCCAGCCAAAGCGGCAGCACATGACCGTTCCGTCCTTGGTGGGCCCTCGATAACGCGGCCTAAATTCAGAATTATAGCAGCCCAGCCCATCGAGGGAAAATCTCCCCAAACGCCGGCACCAGTCCAGCCCAGCCCAGCCCAGCCCAGCGGAGACAAAAGGAAGGTGATCCACAGAGAGAAGCACGGCCTATGGTCCAAAGTGGCCGGTCACACCTAAGCATGAAAGCGGGACGGGCTGCGGCTGCCCGCCCCGCCGCCGCAACAGCCGCAAAGCTGACGCGGGCTGTTGCGGCGAGCCCGCCAACGCCGCGAAGCAAGTTGCGGCGCCGCCAGCCCGCTTGCTTCCTCAAACAACAGACGCATTCGTAGAGGCAAATTAGACAGTACTAGGCCATATAAGAGCTCTAAAAATTCGGAAAAAAATATGAAAAAAATCTGAAAAATCAAAAACACTCAAACGAAGGCATTACAGATCCTAAATGCATATTTTTATTACAGTAACCATAGATTGTATCAAATCAAAATTCGAATCAGATTGGTTACAGGTCTGTGCCGAACAAGAACAAGTATCTGATCTAGTTGTCCTATCACTCTACTTCTGTATCAAGGCTGCTTTCAATTAGCATTTGGAATATATAACTTCAGTCCAGGCTTGATCACGGAGTGGCATCAGTAGCCAAAAAGATTCAGGTTGTGAGTGCTCTGCAGATTGCACAAAAAACAATTTAGGAACTTTTAATAAAGAGAAACAAATGCTGGTCAGAGTAGAGTAAGAAACAGAACAATTGATGCTTATATGGATAACAGAATCAGAACATGTTATATGGTCAGGACTGGAGGGAGCAACAATGTGAGTATACAATTATCTCCATTTATGCTACCAACAATAAATATTACCTGAAATGTAAATTTATCTCCAGCTATGTTACCAGACTTGATCACGGAGTGGCATCAGTAACAATGCCATCGTCATCGTCTTCATCTCCAGCTATGTTACCAGCAATGTCATCTAGAGTGCTATCTGAAACATTCAAACAAATTCAATTCAGTATTAACAGCACTTGGAGGCAGAGAATAGAGTATGAAACAATATGCGATGACTAAGCATAACTAACCAGTTTCTCTAAGCCAACTTTGCAGGCAGATGAGAGCTTCCACCGTTTCACTGGCCAACCTTTCCTTTCGGGATTGAGAGCTCTTAACATATTTGACACTATCTCTGATTTTACTGACAGCAGAACTTATGACACTCAATCCTTCTTGTACCACCAGATTAAGGACATGGGCTGCACATCTACAATGAAAAAGTTTTCCTTTCCGAAATAGCAAACCCTTTGACACTAAGTTGTCACGCAGGTTCTTCACAAAGGAGTCATTAACGGTTGAATTGTCCAATGTGATTGAGAAAAGCTTATCCTCTAAGCCCCACTCATGCAGAGTATCCAACATTGCATTAAACATCGCTTTACCATCATGAGGGGTTTCCACTAGAGAAAACTTGATGATTCTCTTAAAAAGAGTCCATTTATCATCTATGCAATGAAGAGTAACACATAGATAACCGAGGGTCTGGTTTGATGTCCACAAGTCAGCAGTGAGAGACACTCTATACTTATATCCGCTTAAGCTCTCTCTTAAGACTGCCTTTGCTTCCTCAAATGAATCCATGCAATATGATCTGATTGTGATTCGAGAAATTGGCTTGAACCAAGGATTCAAACTAGCAACAAATGATCTAAACTTCGGGTACTCAACAAGACTAAATGGCAACGCATGCTGCACAATAAGTTTTACCAATTCATCTCGAGCTTTTTCCTGATCAAACCTCCAATCTTTGAACGAATCATCACTTGAACTAGTATTTTTCAGTTGATTGATCATTTGGTCTAACCTTGTTTTGCCATCACAGCTAGTCATGTGCCTAAGGCAAGCACTTGTACCAACAGTTTGATCTACTTTGAAAATCCTATTGCAATGAATACATTGAGCTTCCACTAGAGTCTGACCATCATAAATGGGCTCAAAATCTGTCCGTATTCCAGATTTAAGTTTGCGTCTTTTATTTTTGTGCAATGGCCCTAATCAATGGAAAGGAAAGCATGTTTTAGGATAAAAACCAGTGACAACAAAAAAAAGAGCAGTAGCTTGGAAGCATAATGGTGAAATTAGCGGCAGATACACTTACTACTGCTGGAGCTGGGACGCTTGTTGTTCGGACTGCTAAGTTTTGGAGAGTTTCTTGTCGCAGATGGGGAGCCGAGTATTGGAGACAACATCATTTTTATCCCTGGAGACTTTATCGCCATTGTCACTGCTGGCGACATAAACTTCTTTGCTGTTTTTTTCTTCGGCCCGACCTGCAGAAGCAAATGAACACATCAGCTTCTGCTGACAGCTGATTGGCTACATACACAAGAGATTATAGAACTACTAGGAAAATAAACACCAGTCAATTACTTTGTTACCAGGATGACTTATTATTTTAGGTAACCTTGCTATACAGAATACATCATAGACACTTGGGTTGCAGATTCTCGTAAAATTAATGTGTTGAGCGCAGGGAACAAACGAGTTTTGCTTAACTATTGGCAGCCAAGTCACTTGCAGAGGCTTCTCACATATCATCGATCCGAGAACAAAGGCAGCATATTATTCTCCAACACATGCAAAAACGTGTTGTACTGCAGTTAGAATCGCCAAGGATCAGAACTGGACAGTTCTGGAGTGCACTAGTGATCCTTGGTGCTTGCAATTCAGAACTGCTCCCCCTACGCTACCAAGTCAGATCGATGGAACCGGCAACAGCTCCATAGAATTAGAGTTGGAACGAGGAAACCGAGAAATCACCTTAGCAGCACCAGCGATGGAGTCTGCAGGAGGAAGACTTGGGGTAGAACTGGTGCCGGCGGACGACGGTGGCGGGCGCGACGGTGGAAGTAGGTTCGGCAGAGGACGAGAGGCGCCTGTGGGCTCGCGGATGACGGCGGCATTAGCGGCGGCTCGAACAGTGACGTCGACGGAACGGTCCGACTCGCCGGCGGCTGGAAGCGGCGAAGGCGCCAGGAGATCCCGGCGGGGGTCGCTCGCCATCCCCACGCCGCCGCGGCTTCTTGCGGGCTGTTGCGGCGCCGCGGGTTGAAGCGGGCTACCCTAGTTGAGCCGCTCCCCTTTTGCGGGCTGACTTGCGGCGTTATGCGGGCTCGCGGCGCGGGCTGGCCCAGCGGGTTAGCGGCGCGGCCCGCGCCGCTTTCATATTTAGTCACACCCCACGCCGCGAGGCTCCGTCAGTCAACGTCTCACCGATTTCGGCCGCTGCGCTGGCGACGAATTCGCGCCCGCGCCGACGCCGTTCCGAGTTCCACGCCGGGGCCCCCCGCCTTCTTGACTCTGTCCGGCGCCCCGGCAAAAAAAAAAAAAAATCACTGACCGATTCCCCGACGCCGTAACTAAAGTCTCGTCTCTGTTTTTCTCCTTTTGGAGGTCCATCTCTGCTTTAGTTGCGAGGAAAAGAAAGAAGACAGTGCAAGCCAAGTCGTTTCTTGCGGCAACGAATGGACGACCACGGATCACGATGATGGATTCAATAGTGCTAGTCGCCTTCTGTGAAATAGTATAGTGGTGCCTCTTTTACCTTCTTCCACAAAGTGAGAGCAGATATTTCAACGAAAAACTCGACCTGTCGGGGGAAGACCGCCCCCAACGGCATTTAATTAAGGAGAATAACCTCTCACGCAGGTCGAGAAAACCCCCGAACCCCCTCCCCGATCTTACACAGGGACTCAGCTGGCCGTTGTGAGTTTCGGCGCGAGTCTTTACCATGTGCTTTGACCCGGAGAGGACGAGGGGATTTTTTTTACTCTGCACTGCAGCGTGACGTATTTCAGCCACATATGCTACAGTGCGCGCGCGGCACTGTAGCGAGCTACAGTACAGCGCGCAGGTGCCGCGGCGGGAATCGAACCCGGGCCGACAGGAGCCTTCGGCTCCCGGCAGATATTTCAACGAGAAAAGGTTGAAGAACAGATCAATGCCAAAGAATTGGAAAAAGAACTCGGCAAATCGATCAGTGCCTTGAGATTGATCTCAACCACTCCAGGGAATCCATGAATGCGTTTGGCTTTTAGACTTCACTCCAGCGAGTAGCATTGCAAGAAGAGGGACAAAGAGACTTGGAGACTGGTTGGAGATGGACTGCAGATTGAGTGTTCAACACAGGCTCAACATACAAGATTCCATTTCAGGGAGCACATACGCCTTTCCCTTCAATCCTTCCTTTATCAGACATCTGGAGAGCTCGTGCTGAGCCAAAAGTCACTCTATTAGCATGAATTTCAGTGCATGAAAAAAGTTTAACTGGAGAAAAAAGGATGGGAGAGAAGGCGTATAAATGCAGCATATGTTCACTTGCTAGTGCAGTGCGAGACTGCGAGTTCTCTCATGTCCTGTAGTTGCTTTGTGCTACTCCAGTTCGTTTCCGTGCACGAATAGTTTCATATTTGTTGTTTCCTAAAACTACATATAAGACACAAGCTTGTTGGAAATAGTGTGCAGATAGTTTTATTTAGATGAAACTACTCTCTTCTCTCTTCTTATTAATTTCTTGCCACATCATCTAAAATGGTGACATGGCATCATATTTAATAGAATGAAACTCACATTTGAGAGTAGCCTAAAACTGTTTCTCGTCTGCCTAGGCTAGCAGGGTTGCTATAAATGACTTTTCTTTTTTTTTAGAATCTGCTATAAAAGACTCTTTTAATACAACGGAAGAGAAGCTGCCTTTTTTTCCGTAAACAAAAAGTTGAAAGGGAAGGAACAGAGACTCCCTTCAAAATGAGGAATCGACATAAGGCTGCCCGCACTGGGCAACTGGAAACGTTACTGAAGTAACGTTTAGAGGAAAGAAGTCCCGCACCGGTCTCCTGGGAGGGCCACGCTAAAATAGAGGAAGCAGCCGGTTACGCCATTCCGAGCGGAGGTAGCGGACGCCCGCTAAAGGCACGCGCCGGGCCCACCTCGTCTCCCACCGCGTGGCTGGTGGAACAGGAGGGAAGGGAGTGGGGGCGGGGGCGACGCCGCGGCGGGGCCGTCGCGGTCCGCGAGCGCCACGCGCGTGCCTGACCGACGACGAGAGGAGGCGGAGCGCGAACCGGGCGAGGAGGCGTTGCAGGCATAGAGGAGCTTGTCGTCCTAGGTGGGGGCCTCGCCGCCGTCGACGTCGACACGGGCGGAGCCGACGGTCCTGTGCTCGCGCGCGAGGGAGGCGGCCCGGCGGCGCGCGGCGACGGGGCGAGGCCGGGTGGCGGGGAGGCGGGGCCGGGCGGCGCTGCACGCGGGGCGAGGCCGAGCGGCGGCGGGGCGGGCCCGGGCGGCGGTGGAGGCGGGCCGAGCTTGACGCGCGGGGGAGGCGGCCCGGCGGCGCGCGGGGGGAGGAGGCGAGGCCGGGTGGCGGGGAGGCGGCCCGGCGGCGGCAGGGCGAGGCGGGTGGCGGGGAGGCAGCGGGGCGAGGCGGGAGGCGCGGCGGGCGATGCGGGAGGGCGCGGCGGGGAAGAGGCGCGGCGCCAGACAAATGGATAAGGAGAGAGAGAGAAGGGGCGGCGGGGGAGAGAAAAAAGAAAAGGAAAAAAAATAAGAGAGAGGAGATGGTAGTTGGGATGAGTGAATAAAAAATAGAATAGTAAGGTATAGAGGAAAGATATAGCGGAATGATGGGTGCGGAAGAAATTGTTTTAGAGGAGAGAATCTCGATGACCAGGACAGAATATTCTTTTTAGAGGAAGGATATAGAGGAACACGAGTGCGGATAGCCTAAGTGTACACACAACCTGCATGAAGACAACGGCTGAAGCCCCACTCGGCTGGACGTGCATTGTTCGATCATCGTGGGATGGACTCGCTCTTGTAGACCGGACCAAGCAAAGCAGCAGGCGTGGTGGCAAAACAAGACAACACACGTTGTGCCATTAGAGGGTTCCCAATTTTCTTGCCGTTTCAGTGGCCCCCCAATCCTCTCGACCCAGTCGCTGTCGACCAAATGCGGTGAGGAGTCAGCCCAGCCCCGAGCGAGCGAACAATTGTTAACCGAGACAGGGAAGAAGCAGCGGACAACGGCTGCAAGGACCATGGCGCACGAGCACACCGTGCCGCCGGCGTGGCGCCAAGCAACGACAAGGAAGGTTCAATGAATTGAACTCGATCGCGCCGTCTCGCTGTCAAATCGATCGAGCGATCCGATCGCAATTTCGCAACAAATATCCGAATCTTATGCTCGCCGCGCCCGCCTTGTTCAGGTTTGCAGTGGGTGGGTGGGTGGCTTGGCGACCAAGTTCCCAGGTAGCAGTACACATGCATCAGCTCCCACAGAGATAAAAGGAGCGAGGAAACTTTCGTTAATGCTCCGACTAATCGTAGACAAACGCAGCAATTTCATGCGCGCACGGCACACGTGCCTTTCGATTTAGTTGACTTGTTTCATGGTGGAGTCGTTGAGGAGACCTAATTAACCAGTTCTTTAATTTAGGGACATTAATCTCCCTCGTAGCATTGATCTGGCAAACCACGTCTCTGGTACGTCAGTGTTTTGTTAGCCACGTCTCTGGAGACGACAATATACTCTACACATACATGCCACGCCGAAAAGCTGGAGCAAGAAGATACGCAATGGTAGGAGCAAATCGCAGTCAGAAGATTATTACCGTGAGATCGCGTTTTTGTAAATGAGATTCAAACGGATCAACTAATAATGGTATGGTTCAGCAGATATAGTACAGTTTCTACTAGAAATCGATCTTCTCGCATATCTATTGGTCTGAATTGCACGGTTTGATTTTTCAACTTTTCTGTTCAAAAAACAGTAGTAACAAAATGAAATCAAATCAAAGTCGTATGACGTCTAAGAAGAATGGAAATCAAAGCATGGCGATAACTGGTCCAAAAGAAAAGGCATGGCGATAACTGAAGTAGACGGCAACTTTTCAGCGACGCGGTGCCCTTGCCATGATAATTTCGACCAAGTAGGAGAAGTTAAGATATAGCCGAGCTGCTTGTGAGTATCTCCTGTGCATTTCCCTTACCTGTACTGCACGAGGAATCTGATTCTGATTTTACGCAAACCCAACAACGACTATCCTGCTGCTGGTGCTGATGCCCTATCGTCACGCACTCAGAATGATCTGAGGTGACTTGCATATTTTCGGAGAAAGCTATATTGGCCCAATAGCTGGTTTGCAGCATCAGCATTAAATTATCTTATGATTAACAAAATCCAACATTCATCTATCAAGGAAAGAAAAATCAACATTCTCCATCGAGAAATTAAAGTGACCGACCTAGCTGCTACTCATATGCTTATTGGCCGCCGCAATGCTACAATGGATGCTAAGCATGAAGAGATGCAGCTGAAAGTTATCTCTGATTCTTCAGTTTATTAGTTGATCGAAAGGTCTATTTAGTGGTGCTAGATTTCAGGCTTTACGAAGTACCCATAGCACCGGCTTTTGGGCAACTAGCTGAATAATAGTGCAGGATGAAGATGAGACCCAATAATGGCACCTTTAAAAATATGGAATCCCTAAAACGCGATGGGAGATCGGAGAAGCTAGGAAAATTGAGCTGGGCGCGACAGAGAGGGCCTCTACCGCTACTTTTCTTGCTCAAAAGTACAGCTAAGCACTTAAAGCTAAAAGAAACTTGGGGATCTTAACAAACCTATACTGCTACTCAAAAGACGCCTCCGTTAAGTGTTCAGCATTAGGTTGAACGAGGAGTCAAACCTAGAATGTCTAAATAGCTTTGAGGGCATAATGTGAATCTACATAGCTTCTTTTTGTTTAACGTTGTTTTGAGGGCAGAGCACAGCATATTCATCATTTTGTTGTTTGACAGCCATGGACAGGGATCCGCTGACTTACTGCACGGGCATGCAGTGGTCACTGACGCGTGGGGCCGGGCCCACACGTCGGTGACCGTGGGCTACGGCAGCGGATCCCTGTCCGACAGCCATACCTCAAACGCAAGCTGAATCATTACGCATCGTTTTTCTTCAACTATTCTGTCAAGTAAGATGTTTTCAATCTAATAATCTCGAAGACTAGAAATTAACAAAAGGAGTTTTTTTGTGAAGGAGATGTGTGTGTGTGGGGGGGTGGGGGGGGGGGGGGGGGGGGGGGGGGTTGGGGGTGGCATGGCCTCCCTAGCCCCATAACTAACCTCTGCCAATAACTACATTAAGTTGGTGTTAAGCGTACTGGATACCTAACTGTGTACGAAGTAATATTTACGAAGAGATAGTGCATTTTTTAGGAGATAATTTTTACTAAAGGCTCATCCGCTCACTAAAGGCTGCTCACCTCATGGTTTTCACTAAAGCTTTCCTCAAAGATATAAAGATTGTGTTGCATTAGCATTAGTATCTTCACTCTTGAATGTGGATCGTTTTCTTAAATAACATAAATCGAGTGGTTAACTCATCATGTGCACCTATTGCATGTGAGTTTTGTGAGCACTGAAACTACGAAGCTGTGCAGAGAACAGTTATACTAGCAAAAATAGAGAACACTCGCATTGAGGTACAGGATTGCAATATGCTATGCTTTCCCTCTAGCATCTCACTAGTACATCGTAACACAAAAGTAGCTGTACTCATGCTTTTCAAAACTAAAGAAATCAGTCGATTTTTGCGAAAAACAAGAAACCGATCCGGTATAAGAGGCGGCCGGTTTTCAACATAGAGATTTGAAAACATTTAAAATTATGAAACCAAGCGGTTCGCGTTCCAAAGAAGAAATTTTCTTGATAAACCGTGAAAATCTAACGATAAACAGAAGAAATCAACTGGTTTGCTTTTAAAATTTTATTTGTGTGCTTTTGAAAATTTGAGCGGTTTACCAACCATTTTTGCCAGATTACGTGAAAACCGGCAAACCTAGGAGGAGCAGGGAGCGATTCAAGCGGTAGGATCGGTATTGTAAACCTTGGTGATATTGTGGCCGTCTTCTCAACTTATTTGCACTTTTGCAGAATACGCGCTCTCTCGAACCGTCTTCTCCTGCACAGTAGAGAGCGGCGACAAGGGAGGCGAGCACCTCTTTCGGCGGCGATTTGCCGGTCTTCCCTCTCCTCTGGCGGGCCGTGAGGCTCGGGGGGCGGGGAAGGCTGGGCAATCGCCGTCCAGACTTGCATTTTCTAGCGTTTAGTACATATACTAGCGTCTAGGGTTAGGGTTCCGGCTCCGCTATGGCGACGGCGGTCGGAGTTCTAATCTTCCCTGGCGGTTCAGGTGGCGGTGACGTCGTCGTTGGCTTCACAGTCGACGGCTCGGCGCTGGTCCGTGGTGGCGGCCGGGCCTCTTTCGGCTGGAGCGCCGCTGAGTGCGCGCCGCCGCGAGGTTGCTCGGGCCACCGGGCCACTTGGATGAAGGCCGAGTGCTGCCTCCTTGTGCACGCCGTTGCTGCTGGGGACGGGCCGTAGCTGTCCGCTCGCCGAGGCGGAGGCGGAGTCTGTCTTGTGCCGCCGTCGTCGTCGATGACGGGGCTTTTTTGTGCCGCCGGAGCCTCGCCGGACTGCTTCGTGCTGTTGGTGTTGTGATGCGGAGGAGTTGTTTTGGTGGACTTCGGCTGGCGGAGTTGTGCCGTCGCCGGATGCGACAGATAGTTGTGTCCAAGTCGCGTCGGAGAAGCGGCAGGTACGACGCGGCTGTGGAATAACTTCTCCCGAGCTGCCGCCGTCTCGTCGACGCCCTTCTTTCCGGCGTTGCCGTTGAGCTTGTGGAGCTTGCAGAGGAGAGCTTGCCGGTGGATCTGTGGCTCAGCTGGGCGATGGATTCGTCGACTTCGTTTCTTCGGTACCTCTCACGCGTGGTGACACAAAGGGAGTGCGATGTCTCTCGTCGCGCATCGGGACCTGATGGTTCTGATGATCTTTCGATGGACGCGATTGACTTTGCTGGGTATCGATGTAGAGGTGTTCGTGTGCGTTGGAGTGCGTCGGCGTGTGTTGGCGTGTTTTATGTATACGAACAGATACTACATTTATATTCAGGTTCGAGAGGTTAAAAAAAAACTTATTTGGGGCCTGCTTGGTCTGCAGCCGCAGGCTGCCCCCGCCACACATGACCCGCCACAGAGTGTGGCGAGCTAAAACGGCGCCATACTCGCCACCCAACAGTTCACACAAAAAAGCATGGCAGCCACGTTTAGGCCAGCAACCAAGCAATGCTATTTTATGTTGTGGCTGCCGAACTTTTGGTTTGGCGAGTTGTGGCGGTAGACCAAGCACCCCCTTGCACTTTTGTGAAAGTTACTGGAAAATTCGAGACTCAAGTTTGCTACGGTACTTCTTAAAGTTCAACGTGAACTTTAGCAGCAACTGACATGCCACGTATCTGATTTGGTTTTTGAGCACCATTACCACAGTCTTGAAACATCACAGGCTGCAATTGTGGCAGTATAATTCTAAGATTCCCTAATCTCGGGGCTTCCACCACTGCCCTTATTTTTGGAGAACAGCGCAAGATATCTGCCCGCACGGGACGACAGACAATGAGACAAGAAAGAACAGCAACAAATCCGAGTGCCATAGAGATTATGTGGTAGTAACCACTTTCCTCTAATAACCACCACCTTTTTCCCCTTCCAGAAAAACAAAATCCCTGATGACTGCTGTACAAAGTACTATTTCAGAACTGAGGGGGGGTCTCGTTTGGCCTTCTCGTCGCGGTAATTCCCAGCGCAACACCGCGCCCGGTAAAATAATCCCCATCGCCGTCGCGGTCCGGCGGCACCGTGACGGGCGGGACGCGCGCCGTTCGCTTCTTCCAGTTCCCGCTGGTGGGGTGGGGTGGCTGCGTTGTCTTGCACCCCAAAGGAGCCCAACCCCGGGAGCAGCAGCCGCCTTTGACCGACCGCCACCCCGAGCGGCGTCGCCGTCACGACCCCTCACGAGTCCCGTATAAAAGCCCTCGCCAATCCCGCGCCCGCTCCTCGGTACTGAACTGAGCGGCGTCACTCGCCCGCCACAGACCGATGGCCGCGTCCACGGCCGCACCGCCTTACTCGGCGGCGGCGGGCGAGGGGCCCCTCGCCGCCTTCCTCCTGCGGCCGCTCTTCCTCCACGGCGTCGACGGCGCGGCCCACCTCCTCGTCGCGCTCGCCGTCGCGGGACACCTCGTCTTCCGCCGATGCGGTGTCTCCGGCAAGGACGGGGAGGCGCGGCGGAGGAGGCTCGCGTACCGCGGCGGCGGGTTCCGGTGCTACGGGGTCGTGGCGTGCGCCACGTGGGCCCTGGCGGCGGCCGCGGTCCTCTTCGCCGGGTACGCGTGCTACCTGGGCCTGGTCGGCGGTGGCGGCGCCGCGTGGTCGCGGGATGACGTCGCGGGCCTGGTGGACGCGGCCGCGCGCGCCGTGGCGTGGCTGCTGCTCGCCGCGTACCTGCAGTTCGAGTTCGGGCGGCTGCGCGAGGAGCGGTTGCCGGCGCTGCTCAGGCTCTGGTGGGCGCTCTTCCTGCTGCTCTCCGTCCTCGCCGTCGCCGCCCACGTGGCGACGAGCCTCGACGGGCTCCCCGTGCCCGCCCCCACGTGGGCGCTCGACGCCGTCTCGGTTGTTGGTGGCGTCTTTCTGCTCTCCG
The DNA here is from genome assembly GCA_012490785.1 of Eragrostis nindensis. Classification (NCBI taxonomy): domain Eukaryota; kingdom Viridiplantae; phylum Streptophyta; class Magnoliopsida; order Poales; family Poaceae; genus Eragrostis; species Eragrostis nindensis. Next base: position 629,320 of record JAAXCT010000001.1, on the reverse strand, counting down.
CTGGGTTTCTGGGGAGGAGGGAGGGAGGTGGCCCCGCTGCAGAGGAGCCTCTGCTGAACGGCGGCGCGCATGAGGCTGCCAACGACAGCGGAAGCAGCGCCTCCAAGGCGTCCCTGTTCACCGGCGCTGGCTTCCTCAGCGTGCTCAGCTTCTCGTGGATGGGGCCCCTGCTCGCCGCCGGCCACAAGAAGACCCTCGGCCTGGACGACGTCCCGGGCCTCGACCCCGGCGACAGCGTCGCCTCCCTGTTCCCCACGTTCAAGGCCAACCTGGAGGCGCTGACCGGCGACGTCTCCGGCTCCGGCCGGAAGGCCGTCACGGCGTTCAAGCTCACCAAGGCCCTGGTGCGCACCGTGTGGTGGCACGTCACGGTGACCGCGTTCTACGCTCTGGTCTACAACGTCGCCACCTACGTCGGGCCGTACCTCATCGACTCCCTGGTGCAGTACCTCAACGGCGACAAGAGGTACGCGAGCAGGGGCCAGCTCCTTGTCCTCACGTTCATCGTCGCCAAGGCGTTCGAGTGCGTGTCGCAGAGGCACTGGTACTTCCGGCTGCAGCAGGCTGGGATACGCGCGCGCTCCGCGCTTGTCGCAGTCGTGTACCAGAAGGGACTCGCGCTGTCAAGCAGGTCCAGGCAGAGCCGCACGAGCGGCGAGATGATCAACATCATCAGCGTCGACGCCGACCGCATCGGTTACTTCTCATGGTACATGCACGACCTCTGGCTGGTACCACTGCAAGTCGGCATGGCGTTGTTCATCCTGTACTCCACCCTGGGTCTCGCCTCGCTCGCCGCGCTTGGCGCCACAGTGCTGGTCATGCTTGCCAATGTGCCTCCTGGGCGAATGCAGGAGAAGTTCCAGCAGAAGCTGATGGATTGTAAGGATGTCAGGATGAAGGCGACGTCTGAGATCCTACGAAACATGCGGATTCTGAAGCTGCAGGGGTGGGAGATGAAGTTCTTATCCAACATCATCGAGCTAAGGAAGACCGAGATAAATTGGCTGAAGAAATACCTCTACACTTCGAGCATCCTCACCTTCGTGTTCTGGGGCGCCCCGACCTTTGTTGCTGTGGTGACCTTCGGAGCTTGCATGCTAATGGGGATCCCATTGGAGACTGGGAAGGTGCTATCTGCATTGGCCACGTTCCGGGTGATGCAGGAGCCTATATACAACCTTCCTGATACCATCTCAATGGTGATTCAGACGAAGGTGTCTCTTGACAGGATAGCTTCCTTCCTATGCATGGAGGAGCTGCCCACTGATGCTGTGCAGAGGCTGCCAAGTGGTAGCTCAGATGTTGCAATTGAGGTGAGCCATGGGTGCTTCTCCTGGGAGGCCTCACCAGAAGTGCTAACGCTGAAGGACCTGAACTTCCAAGCTCGGAAAGGCATGCACGTTGCAGTTTGTGGGACGGTTGGTTCGGGCAAATCAAGCTTGCTATCTTGCATTCTTGGTGAGATTCCAAAGATATCAGGTGAGGTTAAGACTTGTGGGACGACTGCTTATGTCAGCCAGTCAGCATGGATACAGAGTGGGAAGATTCAGGACAACATATTGTTTGGCAAGGAGATGGACAATGATAAGTATGAAAGGGTTCTTCAGTCGTGCTCGCTGAAGAAAGACTTAGAGATCTTGCCATTCGGTGACCAGACAGTCATTGGAGAGAGAGGAATCAACCTTAGCGGTGGGCAGAAGCAAAGAATTCAGATAGCTCGTGCTTTATACCAGGAAGCTGACATCTATTTGTTTGATGACCCATTCAGTGCAGTTGATGCTCATACAGGATCTCACATATTTAAGGTACATGATTTATTATGACTAAGCTTCATTCTTTATTATGAACATGCTTCATCTTTGATATTCAATCGAAGTTTTTGAACACATTGCTAAGTCTGTTACCTTTTGTTTTGCAGGAATGTTTGCTCGGGGCTTTGTCTTCAAAAACAGTGGTTTATGTCACTCATCAGATTGAATTCCTACCAGCAGCGGATCTCATTCTGGTGAGAGTTCAGTGGTATTTTTTCATGTATATTCATTTCCATAAAAATGTATGCCTCACCATATTAGGCAATTGTAATGTAGGTAATGAAAGACGGGAGACTGGCACAAGCAGGCAAATACAATGAAATACTTAGTTCAGGCGAGGAATTCATGGAGCTGGTCGGTGCTCACAAGGATGCTCTTACGGCATTGGATGCAATTGATGCTGCAAATAAAGGTGACGTGGCCTCATCTTCCAATGGCACAGCGAAGTTGTCCAGGTCATTGTCATCAGCAGAGAAGAAAGATAAACAAGATGAAAGGAACACACAGACTGGACAACTTGTACAGGAAGAAGAAAGGGAGAAAGGCAGGGTGGGATTTTGGGTCTATTGGAAGTACCTCACCTTAGCTTATAAGGGAGCTCTTGTTCCGTTAGTGCTGCTTGCACAGATTCTTTTCCAAGTACTTCAAATTGCGAGTAATTACTGGATGGCTTGGGCTGCTCCCGTATCGAAGGATGTTGAGCCTCCAGTGAGCATGTCAACAATGATATCTGTCTTTGTTGCATTGTCTGTTGGAAGCTCGTTGTGCGTCCTCATGAGGGCGCTGTTGCTTGTAACAGCTGCATACAAGACGGCAACTCTGTTATTCAACAAGATGCATATGTCCATATTTAGAGCTCCCATGTCTTTCTTTGACTCCACTCCAAGTGGGCGCATCTTGAATAGAGTAAGTCATCTCAATGCAAAACATTTTTTTTTGCTTAAGTTTAACCTATTTGCTTTTGACAAACTTGTGCATTCAAATTTTGTAGGCTTCAACTGATCAAAGTGAAGTGGACACCAGCATCGCTAACCAAATGGGCTTTGTTGCATTTGCCCTCATACAACTTGTTGGCATTATTGCTGTGATGTCTCAGGTTGCATGGCAGGTCTTTGTTGTTTTCATTCCTGTAGTTGCCGCATGTTTCTGGTACCAGGTATTTTTTGCCTTCCTTTGTAGCTTCTTCCTTGTGAAACTGCAAAATCATTGGTTTATAATTACACTTGCCTTTTTGCAGAGCTACTACATTGATACAGCCAGAGAATTGCAAAGGCTAGTGGGTGTCTGCAAAGCTCCTATCATACAGCATTTTGCAGAAACGATAACAGGATCAACTACCATCAGAAGTTTTGGCAAGGAAAATCAATTTGTATCATCTAATAGCCATCTTTTGGATGCCTACTCTCGACCAAAATTCTACAGTGCTGGAGCAATGGAGTGGCTTTGCTTCCGCCTGGTTGTGCTGTCATCTCTTACATTTGCCTTCTCTTTGATATTTCTGATCAATCTGCCACCAGGTCTCATTGATCCAGGTACCGCGACACTTCTGAACAGTTTTTGCTTCTCCAGTCGGATGGTAGTGTAAAAGGACCAAGCTGAAATGAACATCTGCCTAACATATATTACATCCTACTTTCAGCTATTGCTGGCCTTGCAGTCACATATGGGCTTAACCTGAACATACTGCTAGAATGGGTTGTCTGGAGCAAGTGCATTTTGGACAACAAGATTATATCAGTAGAGAGAATTCTGCAATATCTAAGCATCCCAGAAGAGCCTCCTCTTTCCATGTCAGAAGATAAGTTGGCTCATAACTGGCCCTCTAAAGGAGAAATTCAGTTGCATAACCTCCACGTAAGTCCCCCATGGCTTTTTTTTTTTTTTCATATATTTTTGTGCTGTTTTTTCATGCATTGCAATGTTGTTTGGAAAATGACGTCTTCTGTCTGAAAAGCTGCATGGTTTGACCACATCAGTAACTACTCCTGTCCAGAATCCAGATTAGGCTCTATCGACACATTTCCACAAATAAAACAAACATAAAAATTAACTGAGAAAAAGCAAGGTAATCATGCTGTGTGGAACACGCCTTTGACTTCTAGTTTCATGCAGGTGAAATATGCCCCGCAACTGCCATTTGTTCTGAAAGGGCTTACAGTCACCTTTCCTGGAGGCCTGAAGACCGGTATTGTTGGAAGAACGGGGAGTGGTAAATCAACCCTCATACAGGCCCTTTTCCGGATTGTGGACCCTACCGTTGGCCAGATACTAATTGACGGCATCGACATTTGCACCATCGGGCTGCATCATCTGAGGTCTAGACTGAGCATAATTCCACAAGATCCAACAATGTTCGAAGGTACTGTGAGGAGTAACCTTGATCCTCTTGGGGAGTACACGGACAATCAAATCTGGGAGGTAGTTTACCTTTCACATGCTTCATGGTTATCACGACACTTGTAGCTAAGTTGCAATAACAATCTGCTACTCTTGATTCCAGGCCTTGGACTGCTGCCAGCTCGGGGATGAGGTTAGGAAGAAGGAACTGAAGCTGGACTCACCAGGTTTGATAACTCTATGTTCTTAAGTTATGCTATTCAAAGACTAGTGCTTCATTTCTTTCACATTTATGCCCCTTGTACTAGTTCTACCAAAAACGCAAGAGCCATGGGCGCATCTTCCTGGATTATCTTCTGAATCTCTTTTAACTTGGGTTGCAGTGATAGAGAATGGTGACAACTGGAGCGTGGGTCAGCGTCAGCTTGTGTGCCTTGGTAGGGTAATCCTGAAACGGAGTAAAATCCTTGTCCTGGATGAAGCCACGGCTTCAGTGGACACTGCGACAGACAACTTGATCCAGAAGACGCTTCGGCAGCAATTCTCGGAGGCGACGGTCATCACTATCGCTCACAGGATCACGTCGGTTCTCGACAGCGACATGGTCCTACTCCTTGAAAACGGTTAGCACCAAACACCTGTTTTCTCTTTTTATATAAGTTTAGAGATAGATGAAAACCGTGGGTTTTCTAATCTGCCTATTTTGAACACCTTACGCATATCTTTTGCGAGTTATGGCCTGATGCCGTGCTGCTATTTTGCAGGTGTGGCCGTGGAGCGCGACACGCCGGCCAAATTGTTGGAGGACAAGTCATCTCTCTTCTCAAAGCTTGTAGCTGAATACACGATGAGATCAACGCACACGTAGCCAACAATTGAAAGATTGCCGCTTCTTTTGTTCCACGCACGCCGTTGAGGCAGGCTTGACTCGTGGATAATGCCGAAAGATTACTGGAGCACGTTACAGCTAATGCATGTTCTGACATTGAGGCTTTAGCGAGAAATACAGTTTACTGAGTTAGTGAGTTTGTGCAGATAGTGTTGATGTCTGAATACAGTAGTTTGCCAATGATTAGAGAAACCATTGGAATCCTGAACATTTTGTGCTTTGACAGTGGACTGCACACGAGGTGCGGTTCAGGTACAAGTGTTACTACTGTAATACAATATTGGACGGCAATTCGTCTGAATAAAATAGGGAAGTTTCTGCATGTTTGATCTCGTGCTGATTATTCCTTTGTGTCGAGTTTGTGAAGTGAAGAGGATAATTCAAAGAATGTTCCAACGCCGTGTCGGCTGTCAACTTGTTCCTGCCTTTCTTGCATTGAGATGGTGTCGCCTTCAAGTTGAGTCGTAAACTAACCAGCCATGGTATTGCCTGTGATTTAGGCAGAGAAGTTTTGCACGTAATCTTGTGACATCTCTTACGTCGCCCCAGATCTATCGGTTCGTCGCCCGCTGATATATCACAAGTTAATGGGGAGGTAAAAGACGACCCAGAATTCCCAGTGCATTCGAGCCAGCGGTGCATTAACGCAGAGAACCTGTCTCCCGTGGCTCCAGATCATCAGTATAAAAGCAAGCCCAATAAATCGACACAAGCAACAAGCTTGTCTCAACATCCACTCCTGGGTCCCACCAATTCCCACACAAATTGCCCAGCGACCGTCGCCGACTGCAACTACAAGCTCCGCTCTCTCTCTTGCCCTCTCTCCTCCTATTGGCTGGACAGCCTGACATGCTTGTCGATAAGACAAGCGTTGGGCTTGCTCAAGCTGAAAAGGGAGCCAAATAAAAGAGACACAAATTCACAACAGTAGGCATGGCACGTCAGTATCCAACTTATGACGAGTAGCATCCTAGATTCCCAGTGTACTCGATGCAGCGGTGGATTGAACACAACTACTGATGAAAGTCAATAAATTTGCCGCTCTTTGTTGTTACCACGTTGTCTCGGTGCTGAGCTTCGCTCTTTTGAAGACCATGTCCTCTGTTTTAAAACATGGTCATAAGCTCTGGCATGATGACCGATTCTAGGCTGCCAAATTGCAGGGGCGAGTTACACAAAACTAGCACAATACATGGTGTTCAGCATCTTCCTGCCAAGAAAACGAAACTACTCCCTCTGTCCCAAAATAGGTGTCGTTTGACTTTTTTTTGACCGCTCGTCTTATTCAAATTTTTTGCGCAAATCTTATTTATTTTTTTACAGTTTATTTTATCATTGAATATGTTTTAATCATGACATATTTGTTTTTATATTTAAATAATTTTTTTGAATAAGACGAAGGGTCAAACATGATGTCCAGTGACAACTATTTAGGGACGGAGGGAGTACACCTAGGAGTACAAACAGACAGATTGGTAAATACTGCAGTACCATCGGCTACGCAACAGACAGATGGGTACAACAACATCAGCAGATGAGGCGGCGAGCAGGAGTCGGGGAAGACGAGGAGAAAAAGGTAAAAATCAGCAACAGCAATGTCCTACCAGAATAACGGTCAGATCAGAGGAGCAGCTCAGCACAATTCCTACTACCACAACAAACTAACCACGGCGAAGCTCTCATCAGCTCTTGGTGAAGTGGTGCTTCTTGCCGCCGTCTGCCCCCTTGGCGGCGGCGCCCCCACCGCCGGCCCGCTTGCCCGCGTGCGCCGTCGTGTTCTTGAGTATCTGCATGCAAGACAGTGTAAGTCCCAGAGAAGAATTGAGAACTCTAAAAGAGAGTCTCAGTGAAGAAAGAACTTCTTTTTTCAAATCAGATCGCCGTGACAGGGGAAGCGAAATCCGCACCTGGCGGAGCGTGTTGTTCTCGTTCTGGAGGGTGGAGACCCGCTGCTCGAGCTCGGCATTGCGGAGCTCGAGGTCCTTGGCCTTGGCCTCCAGCTCCGTGAGGTAGGCCTTCTTCCGCTCCCGGGCCTGCTGCGCCGACACGCGGTTACGCAGCAGCCGCTTGAGCCGGTTCTGCTCCTTGTCCCCCGCGGTGCGGCCGCGCTTCTTCCCCGCCGCCGGGGGCTGCCCCTGCGCCCCCACCACCTGCAGCGCCAGCTTGCCGTCCTCCTTGGCGCCGCCCGACGAGGCCGACGCGCCGCTTCCTATCTCCGGAACACGCCGTATCTCCTCGTCGCTCTCCGCCCCTGCAATTTGACATGCATGCATCAGCTCAAGCTGCAGAATTTTCAGCATGGGAGCGAGAAATCGAGGCAGCTCACGACACCTACCTCCTTCCCTGAGGTTGCTGGGGGCGGAGCTGGAGGAGCGCTCGCTACTGGTGGGAAGCGAGCTCGTGGCGCTCGTCTTCGCCTGCTGCTCCTGCTCCTGTGCCGCCATCCTCCCCCTCTTTCTCTCTCTTCCCTCCAACAACAGATCGAGAGATCTCCTTCCTTCCAGCACCACTCCTCAGACTCCGCTTCCTCAATCGAGAGAAATTAAAAAAAAACTGAAATCTTTTGGCACGCGAGAAGGGACAACAAAAAGGGGAGGAAAAAAGCAGATGCAGATCAGATGAGAGAGAGAGAGAGGTGGGGGCAGGAGAGGAGAGAGAAAGAAGAGTCTGTGTGCGGGACGAGGAGAAACGGGAGGGAGGCGAGAAATGGAGGTCGGTGGCGTCGGGGGGGTTTCGGATGATGCGCGATCCCCGCCGTGCACGGCACCGCCATCCTACGGCCGCGACGACGGAAGCGTGGCGCGCCGCGGCACCATGCACGCCTCCACCGCATCTGACGGCGACATCTTGAACGCGTAGCCGCGTGCCCATCCCTCCGATCAACGGCCACTTGTCACTCCCAATCACGCACGCCTTTTTCCCCTCCCCCTCTTCGATGAGTGGACCCAGTCCAGAAGTTCCATGCAACTTTATGTTGTTAAAACAAGTTTAGCGTACCTTAAAAAGCGTGGTAAGTAGTAAACTCGTAAAACAGTCACTAAATTATGGTCAGATGACATTGAAACGTGTTTCTTTTTAGAGCTTGTTTGTTCCCTTTTGTAAGACTAACTCCAGTGGTGAAAACCCAAATCGAAGACCCAAAACACCAAATAAGTCACCGTGGGGTTAAAAATAGGAGAGTCAAAAATCTGTGTCTCCAACGGAGACCCGAAATTAAATCCCAAAGGTCTTTCCGCGCAGCGCCTCTGCCTCGTGCAGCCGCCGCCGTCGCTTGCCCTGGAGTCACGTAGCCGCCGCCCGAGGGTCGCCCGCTAAGTCGCGCAGCCGCCACAACCGACACCAGCTCGCGCCCGCGCGGGGGTGGCCGAGGCGCGTGCGGTGAGCTCGGGGGGACGCGGCGGCGAAGACCCAAGAGTGGGGGAGGGGGGCGCGGGGGAGGAGGGACGGCGACGGTCGGCCGCGGGGAGGGGCGCGGCGGTCGGCCGCGGGGAGATGGGGAGGGGGCGCGGTGGCGGTGGTTGCTCGTAGGACATGTGGCCGACGGCGAGGAATATGAGGAGGGGAGATATACGGCGACGGCGGGTTCCGGTCCTGGCGAGAAAGAGGATGAGGCGGAGGCGAGGACGGGTGCCACAGGAGGAGGAGAGAGGAGAAGATGAGAGCGCGGGCGGTGTGAGTGGTCACCTATTTGTGGGTCACGGCATATACGAGGAGCAAAATGAGGTTCGCATTTGGGTGCTCCGTTGGAGACGTATTTTCACGTTTTTTTGTCCATTTTGGGTATGAGTCACCATATAAGTGATCCGTTGGAGTCAGTCTAAGAGCATCTCAATGATCCTCTCATCTGCCCTCTCATCTTACTTTTGAGGGCAAAGAGAACAAAAAATAGTCTCCAATGAAGCACGTATCCTTTCTCTAAGGATGAGAGAGCTCAAATCCTTGCTTTGCCCTCTCATTCGTAGGAGTCCGGAGCAGCCTCCTCATGGTAACAACCCACACGCTGGTGCGGGAGTTTCCTGTCCGCTCACCGCCCACCGCCTACCGCGCATGCAGCCGCCGCCGCGTGGTCGCGTGGAGCCGCCACCCCGCCGCTGCGAGTAGCCACCGTCCTGCCAGGTGGAGCCAGGCAGCGAGTAGGGTGGCAGCGGGGCTGCCTGCTTGGAGGCCGCTTCTTCAGAGATGCAAATCCTGCAAGTCTGCAACGACCTCAAGGCATACATTATGCTGCTCCCATTGTTGCCACATCACCATGGATTGGTTAGCAGCTGACTAGGTGTGCCACGTGGGCAGCGAACTCACATCATAATCATTTTCAAACATTCTCCAATAACTTCATTTTATGTTAATATATTAGTTACTTGTAAAGAAAAAAAAGATTAGTTTTCGATCAAGAACTCATACTAATAATACAAAGTACGCATAGTATTGTTGAACGGATGAGCATCCATTCCAAAGTCTGGCTTCGTTTGTCTTGCTGGTGATGGTAACAACACCCAAAGATGTAGGACTTCAAACTTGAAAGTATATTACTCCATATACTCCAATTCAATGACTTGCAGCTCACGATGGTCCAAAATTCGCAAGGGTAAGATAGAACTCTACTATAAGTCAGAATAGCTCACATCACAACTCACAAGCTCATTCACAGTTTCTACAACAGAGCTCATAGCGAAATGGGGCACACATAGAGAAACATGAAATAAAATTATAGGTGTACTACTTCCTCTGTTCCTAAATGTAAGTGATTCTAGGTTTAGTTAAATTCAAACATATTTAACTTTGAATAGCAATATCTATAAAAATAAATATTTTACATATTATGATAATTCTTTTTTGAAAAAGACTATTTTACTCCTCTAAACAATTCAATTTGTCTGTTTCATACCCTAAAGAAAATGATGGCTCACTTTACTCCCCAAATAATTTCAATTGGTACAATATACCCTTATTGAAGTTTATCTTTTTTGTTTCTCGGCCTACAAGTGGAATTTGAAGTTTAAATTTTGCATGTTGATAGTCCCCACAATCACCTATGTTAAAATAATTTTTAACTATTTCATTTGTATGCATACATGGGTTATCTCAATTAACTATGTAAACGTTATCAAAAAATATGACATAATTATTTTAACATAGGTTGTCAGGAGAGGTGTCATCATGCAAAATTTGAGCTTCAAATTCCACTTGTAGGCTGAGAAACAAAAAAGACAAACCTCAATAAGGTGTATCCTGCACCAAACGAAATTGTTTAAGGGAGTAAATTGACCGGGCTGTTCGGCGTGCTGTTTTACTGTAGCGGCTGTAAAAGAAATAACTGCGAACACTGTAGCGGCTGCAGAAGAAATAACTGCGAACACTGTAGCGGCTGATAAGCAGCAGGCCAAACGAACAGGCTGTGAGCTATCATTTTGTTTAGAGTGTGAACGGACAAACTGCATTGTTCAAGAGAGTAAAATAGACTTTTTCCTTGTTCTTACGATGAATCCAATAATCTAATTTAGACTTTGTTAATGTTTTTTCAAAATTTTGTTATTGACAATCAAAGTTGAAAGTGTTTGACTCAGGAATCATGATCTCTTATATTTAGAAAAAAAAAAGAAGAAGATGGACGTGAGGACAGACTACTTGACCTGTCAAGCAATTAGCCAACTGATAGTGACCACATTAAGTGTCAGAAAGCTCCAGAATATGGAGGAAGGTCAAGAGCTGGTTGGCATGGCCCGAAAAGAGGATAGTGACAGGGACCTTACAAAAAAACGGTACAATTGTATTGATCCTATTTTTCCATGCAAAAAATGTTGTAGATAAAAGGGGTCCAAGCCTAAATAAATAGCAAAATTGACTTCAGACCGGGTTGTCATAATTCTCGACTTAGCTGAATTAATAATGCTCAAAAGCTTGAAGTTGGCCTTATTGTCCAGTGCTAACGTCCACATGTTTACAGGATCACAGATTCATCTGAGTTCTTTGTATATACGAGCAAATTCATGAAGTGATTACTATGTAAATAATTTTCTTGGTGATAAGAGAATATCCAATAGCTGCCCAGTGGTCTCACAATAGCTAAACATACATGACAGGTACGAGGGAGATGTACTCGTCATGGTTCCGACTTCACTGCTGCAGATTAACTCATGCGTTTCTGAACTTGCCGAAATACTGGGATACAGCCCATACGTCCTGCAACTCGAGGTAAAGTGCATCAGGCCAAATGTCCACCTGGAAACCACTTATAGTTTACTTTACCAGTGGAAATTCCATTCGTACTTTCAATCGTGCGCACATACTCAACTTCAAGTCTGCATAAAACAAACCAGCCGCAAGACCTTCCGGAGTTTCCTAGCAAATTACGTTAAAGAAAATAGAAAATAAGTGCAATGTTCAGTTATACAAAACAAAATTCACTATAATTAGCATCTGTACACTATATAAAGTAATACCAATTCAGCAATTCTACCATGTGCTTGTGATACTTACAAGCATTTGAACACGATAAGCCAAGAAGACGAGATCAAGTTGGTATTGGGCGATAGCCTCGCCTTGAGTTTGCTTGACGTCGAAATCCTTCCAATCATTGAGGGCTCTTTGGAACGCAGGAATTTCACAGGAATCGCATAGGAATTTCACAGGAAACAGTTCAATTTCACAGGAAAAGCAGGAAAGGACATTTTTCCTTCAATTCAAAGGAGGCCTGAGTGGTCAAAAATTGGAACAGACCAAGTACCAAGCATGAAGCAGCACAGCCAAAAGCTGCCTCCTTTACAATCAAGTTCAACCAATGGTAATGTTATCACATGGATATTCAAGATCAAGCAAGAGAGTAATTTGTACAAAAGCATCATGTTCATATACAGGGCGTATATACATATATGCAGCATACTACAAAGCGTGATGCAGTAACTCTATCATGTACATGGTGGGAGAGGCAGCATTCAAGAATACAGCTTGAGTGCAGAAACTACAAGAGGTAGAGGAATAATGCGAGAGCACAGCAACAGATGAAGAAGAAACCCACAGGCTAACAGACGTCGAACTTTTGCAGGCTCAAGAACTGATCCCCAATTCACCACATATTTGAAACATATACAGAAGCACCCTACGTGTATCTCCTGGGTTTAGATGGTGCTGAAGCTCTTGTTTTCCTGAAAATTCCACAGAAGACGCAACCATGTACCTTCGGCGCAGGCGGATCAAGAGCTGGGGTTACGCTTCGAGTATGGAAGCCCTGGTTGTCGTTCTTGCACCGGCGGTGCTCCACGCCATCGTTGCGCCTTCGCTGCGGCCCAATGGACCCAACACTTCGAGAGTGCCTCAGCTCCTTGAACTCCATGGCTTCATCCTCTGGCTCCACTAATATTCTTTGATCCATCTGGTGGCCTTCCTCTGACATGAGCCTCTCATCCCAGACCAGGCCTGATGAACCAGACCTCCTGAATGTCTGTGAAGATCTCTGCAGCCCTGCCATACTCCTCCCTTCGTGGATTGCGACTAGAATTGTAGGCAGAAACAGAACGGTGTATATGGTCATAGTTATATATCGAACGTATCCGCGAAAGGAGAACTGGGCAAATTGCAGAGACAGGGGACCGGTGATAGTGACCGGCAAATATTCCTAACCTAAATGATTAGGAAGATAGGAAGGTTACTCTGAGAACTGACATCAGGAAATGAGTTAAACTGAGACGAAACATCAGCTATCTTCTAAAACTAGTTGTCCAACACAGCCTCATATTTCTATTTTTATTCGAGTGCCAGCGAAAGATCGCTCCAATGTATCAACCATGCCAACTACTGGAATAGCGTTAAAAAACCCTACTTTTTTTTAGGAAAAAAAAAAACAATTCTAAACGCTTGGGCCGACTGCCAAACCAGCCCCAATCTGGCTACCGTGAGCCATGGCAGTCAACATCACCTCAGCAATCCACATTACTTAACCTCAAAAAAAAAAATCCACATTACTCTTCCTTTATACGCCAAATAGAGTGACATCTGGTGCCCTTTGTTTAACATCTGTTCTTTAGACCGATGCTGAAACCACCTGTGACATTGTTGGGCACAGCCAGCAGGGAGAAACAAACGCAAAATGCTGGAGTTTTAGTAACCCCAACCACCTAAGCAGTCGCCGGACACGCGAGAAGATAACAGAGCCTTGCCGCCAGTCAGTACGTGTACGGCTCGTTAGCTGCCTGGTCACCAGAAGAAGCAAACAGCAAACCTCACCTAAAGTTCAATCCAACGGGATGCGCCAGTGTGCAATTGTTTGCAAGTACCACCTGCACTGATTGTTCCCCTGCTTGGCAGTGCAATTGTTTGCAAGTACTGCCTGCCGACCAATTTTCTTATTTTCATGCTAATCATGAAAGCTCAGATTCCGAACTAAAAATGTGTATTCAGATATGTACATACTCCCTCCGTTCGCCAAATGAAGTCGTTAGGACAGTGGGTTTGATTCAAAATTGAACTAATTCCACTGTTCTAACAACATCATTGTGCAAACGCAAGGAGTAACTTATAAGCACATGCACGTATAGTTAATATACATATAATGCAGAAAGACATTACAGTTTCTGGAATAGATTGGCAGCTCATGAGATAAACATGGCACAAGAATTCTTTACGAACTTAATTTTAAGCACGGTGCAATGCAGCAACAAGCAAAATCAGTAGCTTTACAAAAGATTTTATCATGTGCTGCAGGTAACACCTCAAAAGTTTATTTCCATCACTGGCATCTTCAAATTTCACCAAGACCACGGTGCCATGACTATTTAACCTAAACCAAGCAATGAGAAGAGGAAAAAGGATAGAGGGACAAAAACATAAAATAAAATATACAAAACTACAATTGCGTTGTTAAGCCTAGTAGGATTGAGAATTGATCCCAGGTTTCCCTAACCATTTATGTGCCCTCAGACCTCCAGATAAGCCTTGAAATGTCTGCTATAACCGACCGCTCATTTCACCTCCAGAACAAAAATATGGAATGCTGCACAAAACAATCATAAAAAAAATCTACACAGAATCTTGTGTAAACTCTTCTGCATGGAATCTAAACCTTCCCTTTCCTTTTAGCATCTAAAGCCTGCATTCGATAAAGTTCTTCCATCGTGAAAATCAAACAAAATAAAACATGGAACCTTCTAACTCATCTTTACATAAAACAAAAGATGTAACATCAGAAAGGACCAATAAACAGATACCTTGCTCTGGAAAGTTCTCATAACCAGTACGATCAGATCACGTAACCTACAGAAGAACCACATAATCAGATGTACGATCTTCATTTGCTTTGCAAACCAAAAGAAAATACTTTATAGATAAGCTTAATAAATGAGAAGGAAAAGTGACAGTTGGCACCTAACATCGTAATCCTCATCATTTTGCTCCATAATTCCTTGTGTATTAAATGGTAGGTTTACACCCCCAGAACTTACAAGAACACATTGAGTATTGCGACCGCTAGGAATTTTAGTCTGCAATAATAAAATTAATATAATTAAATCAAATAAACATGTCATGCAACCCAAACAGATACTGAACTTCAGCATTCGTCAACATTAAATGACCAATTTCATATAGAAGAACATACCTGTAGATTTGGCGAGTACTTCTCATCGATCACAACTTCACCTGTATGTTTGAACTTAATCTGATACCCTGGTCTTCTAAGCATCAAGGTAGCCAGTTCCCACTCCTCAGGAGAATACGCCTGCTGTACGAAGGTCAAAATCAGCCCCTATAATTGTCCAGCTAGCAGGAACATATTAATTTTATGACAAGGAGCTACCCAGAATAAATAGAATGAATCCTAATATGCCGAAAACGCAGGAGGGCGTGCTAGTCCAGGGCGGTTGAAGATTAGAATACAACTGAGCAACCTCCAAACAAGGAGGGCTGTTATGGCTACTTTCATCAATATACTTTTCACTAACTGTTTTTCTTCAGCAGTAGCAGAGTCTATCCAATGGCACAAATTACATGAAACCATAACAATAAAAATTGAGCGGAACATGTATTGTTGCATTGCTTAATCTAACTGAGTGCTCGTCTTTAAAATCTCAACTTAATAACCGGCAGGTCTGAACTTACGAACCAACTAACTCTAGTTTATCAAAGAAACAAAATGGAGAGCAGTAAGTTGTGGACATGGAATTAACAAGATGTGAATTACAAGCTTACATCTAGACAAATAGTGAGCAAATCCCTTATTTGTCCCTATTTTAGACGCGTATACCTTATTTGTCCCTGTTCAATCTCTCTTCCCTTCTATATCCAAAAGTTAAGCTTGTGCCCTTTTCCATCTAAAACAGTTGACTTTTGATATTTGGACAGATCTATCCCTTAATGAGCTATCTCTTATTTGTCCCTGATCAAAACCATATAAAATGACTATCCATATTATATCCCAGAACTGTGCAGATTCAATAAAAGTTTAGAAGTTTTCCTTTGGCTTTTCAACGGAGTCGGAGGTAACAAAACAATGTCTCTATCCCCCCCCCCCCCCCCCCCCCCCCCCCAAAAAAAAAAAAGGAGAAGGCGTATAGTAAAAGCACGATTTCGATTTCGTCTTATCAAACAGGAAGCGAGGCTTGTTTCCATTCCCCTGCTCCATCTACAGTACCCATCACTCTTGGAAAGATCCACGGTAGGCCGCAACAACCATCGATTTGGATGATAGTGACCATCAAAATGGTTTGATTAACAATCCTAGAAGGAAAGGGTGTGATAAATTACTCCTATTTCATCGTTTGTGCTGCCAATTTTGCAAAGTTGTGGCTATGGGAAAAAGGAGAAAAAAGTGGCATTGGGGAAGCAGCAGCTTCTGTGCTCGTAGTGTTCGGCAATCACAACTCAGCGTGGCAGTGGTGAGGTGCTCGGAGGAGGACGCCATACGCGTGTGGGTGACAGCAAGCTCCCTGGTGACGGGATGCGAGCCCTTCTCCTTCGCGTTCAGGGGCACGGGAGAGGGAGCAGCCGAGGAGGAGGGGGAGCAAGAGGGGGCGCGCCAGGGGATGGGCTCGTCGACGAGCCGGGCGGCGGCGGCGGCGATTTTTTTTTTTCGTTTCTTTCTTCTGGCTGACTCGATTTGGGATGGAAAAGAAGAACTGTGAACAGAGGGGGTAGTTGGGGCATTAGGGAAACCATGACGGTGCGTCGACGTAAAAAATGGTCAACAGCTGATTTTCTTCGTTGACTTACGGAAAGACACAAAGGGTATAGAAGTTTAACTTCTGGACATAGAAGGGAAGAGAGATTAAATAGGGCAAATAAGGTATAAGCATCTAAAACAGGGACAAATAAGGAATTTGCTCATAAATAATGTAGGGACCTGTTTGGATGTCATCGCTTTTCAAACTATGGTTTCCGCAAACCACTTTTTTCTATGCAAGACATAAAATGCACAGTTTTACCATAAACATAGTCTAGGCTTTTACAATATTTTAAAGGCTTGGATGTATTTGCCGGTTGCAGTATTCAGTGAGTCATTGCCTATATAAATGCATATATCATGCTAATTGCTAACTAGATTAGCCACCACGATCAAATAAAGCAAAGCTTCATGCTGCAGAAGCCTTGAATCATGATACTATGTCATCCAACTGATAACTCAAGCTGCATAGGCATTTCAGCATATGGATTATGCAGCAGGCAGGAACAACTTTTGAAGTTGAATTAGCGCTAATCACTGGAAACGAGCGCGTAGACAGAGCCATTGGTATTCTATCAAAAATCCAAAATTACTTTGCATTTAAACAGTTTCTAAACCATGTCAAGCAGGACCAACAATATAGAAGAAGCTTTGCAAGTGAGCCTTCAGTTATTTCATAGGAAAGCATTGCTAATTAGTACAGATAGATTGATGGGGTAACAAACATTCTAATACATACCAGAACGAAAACATCAAAGTCAGCCCTCCCATTAGAAATATATGAATCAATCTCATTCTGCATTTCAGGATCTGCAAATAAAGGAGGTTATTCGATGAACAAATATCAAGTGATCGTGAATTGAACACTTGTTAAAAGAGTATATTAAAAGAGGATCAGGGTTCTCAGGAAAGAGGTGTACACTGAACCTGAGCATATAAGCAGCAGTAAGCCAGTAACATGATGGATCAACCATGCTAAAATACACATCATGCAAAACATTTGAAGGCATTATGTTTGTGACTGGCAACAAGTTTGCAAAATTGCATATACCGTATAGTGCTTCGTATTGAAGTTCTTTGAAGCTCGATCGTAAAAAAATCCAAATTGAAATGATGTTTTAAAAACAACTGCCCAGAGAGCTAACTGCTAGCACCGAAAGGAACCTATCCCACAGGTAATCTTAACTTGGTTGAGTCAAGTCCAAAAACTGCACTGATGGTTTTTTTCATGTGCTTGCACACGATAGCCGTAACAAATGAGCAGCTAGGTGTGCCACTATTGTTACTAAATAGTTAATACAAGTGCAGATGTTCACCAAAAGGATACCTTTGGCTAATGCCTACTAGATTTTTAAAATAGAATGTAGATCCAATTATATTCAGGGAAAGCATATCAATAATATAATCCATGTGATCAGCAACCCAAAAGATACAATACATGCTTTAAAAACTCACCACAGGCTATCTTGTTCTCATTGTTAGCAAATTCCCTCACCAAATCCCCCTACAACCAAGAAGAAAGTTTCAGTATGCTCACTAATAGAGATGCGGAAATTAAAAAAAAATGCAGGCAGAATATATTCATGCATCAATTATGCATGTAATTCCATTTTGGATCCTATAAGGTAAACATTTCAAGTACGCTCCTATGAACTAGACATTAAGCATTTCCTACTACAGATATGGAAAGTAACTGATGAGAAAATCAAAATATTTGTTCTAAACAATACACTTTTCTTGCACAGATTAGTACATTTTCTGATAGAATAACGTTTCTACTCCCTTCTTTATGAAATGAATTATGGATGACATTTTAAAAATGACTACTAAAAAAAATTGACTTGACCACTGGTACACAAAATAAGAGTTAGATGGGTGTGCAGTCCACAGCAAAAGAAATTGCTACTTCATAATGATAACCTGACGGCCATTATCATCCATAGGCGTGCAGTCTACAGCAAGAAGAGTGCCGACATCATCTGCAGTAACGACATAGTCGTACATCGTAGCACCTGAATTGGGAAATATAGAGAACTAGTCAGCAAATTAAATTGTCTCCGAATAATATGGCATAGAATTACCCCACTATACCTTCAATAGACTGCCTTGTGCCATCTTCAAGATAGCGAACCCACTGGGAACATGAACAGCTTTGGATGAAGGTTTTACTCGCAGAATTTAACCATTAATGGTATTCATAAAGAATCATAACAAGGAGTCCGAAATCAACATACCTGGAAATTGCAAAGGGTGGTACCATTTGTAGGGAAACCACATGCCCTTAATGTGGATCCGGGTTTAGGCTCACCAACAATTTGAAATCCCTCAATGCCAGGTAAAGGGTCACCTAGGTTCAGAAGTAAGAATACATCAATAGATATGATCTGGAATCTTTGAAGTAACAGAATCAGCTCTTTATTTACCATCAGCCAAGTAATCATGATTATCATGTCTGTATAACTGTGAGTCACCAGTGCCAGCATTTTCTTCGAAATAATTAGGAGTTGCACCACCAATATCCCTGAAACGAAATCCCAGACAAGAAAAGGAAATCAAGATATTTTCATGCAGATCACAGGTTAAACTGGGTGACTACTAATGGAGTAACAGAATCTGTAAATGAACTCAAAAGTCGTAGAGCATACTGCTGAAAACGGGGTCCAGGGTACATCTGTTCAGCATTTCGGTCACTTGGATCTTGAGCATACTGATGAAGAGCGTTCCTATTTGGATCCTGCAAACACAAATCAGTTAACCAATTATGAATGGAGATACGACATTAGAGTAGCGAAGTCCAAAGCCACATTACCATATTATAAGATGGGGAAGGGTCATTTCTCAGTGGAGTCGCTTGCTGATTATTAGTATTATACATGTTTCCAGGTTGAGTCATATCACCTAAACTGTCCTGAATCAGTACAATCAACTGAGTGTCTCCAAAATGATACTTATGTTTACATAAAAATGCTAGCAATAAGCTTCAACAACACAACAGATAAAACGGTTATTGCTCGCAAACAATCAACTATATGATACATAAGTTATTCAAAGTATCAATATAACAAAAAGAAAGAATTAAAAAAATATATGTTATTCAGAAAGTGACCTTCACAGTTTGATTGTTTTATCTGGTGGATATAGCTATCTCAAAGCACGTTTCGACAAACTCTTGAACATGTGAATTATCTAGCAATTATGCACACAATACATCAGTGTCCAACAGTGAACCTGAGGGAAACTTGTGTGGAATTATGTAAATTTCTGAAGAGCCATTGTTGATAAATCTGTTCATGTAAGGGAACCCATCACCGTGGTCCACAAAGTTTCTAGATCACACACTACTGCAGGCAAAAGATTCATTAGGGCCTATTTGTCATTTGGAAAACAGTTCAAGAATTTTCAAAATTCATTGTACCACAGTAACACACTCAATTGTCCTTAAGAATCAAAATGGAACAGCATTAACATTGCACGATCTTAAGGATGCATAGTTGCCAACACTTACATTTAAGGATCTGATCTTCCAATGCATCTGTTGGTACAAGCGCTGAAAATAAGGGCCAAAAGGAATTACATTCTCAGGTTAGAAATTGAGTGAAAAGTAGCACGCACACACTAATAAACAGGATCGATAATAAACATAAATGTGGGGCTTAACATGTTTTATATCAATAATATGAACAGGGAAAATAATGATGATTAAAGGAGTCAAGGAGAAAAGAAAACAAATGAATTACAATAACCAAAACAGAAAATTATCTCTAACTTCAATACAGTTTACAATGGCAGCTAGCCATGTCATAAGATACTCAAAGTCAAACAGTTTTTTAGCACAACAGAGCTAACACACTGGTAGCTCATAAGTACTACATAAATGAATTACCACCACGGAGGGGAAAAAAACTTGGGCCAAAAATATAGTAAAAGCTCCAGAGATAATGCCCTGAAACAATGCTCCAGCAAGAATTACCTTTGTACCAATTGTAATGGTGGAAGCATTTATTTGAGGTGGGCGGACATTGTATTCTGCTAGCATACTGAGCAATGAAGAAGTGAAAAAGTAAAGCTCTTCTTCTTCAACCTACACGGTGAATTCAAATGTAGGTTTATAAATTCCCCAAAAGGAGTTAGCAGTGTATGTAACCCATCACATATAAAATGACTGACAACAAAGCAAGATATAAACTGCCAAATGCAGAAAACTAGTGAGCATTGTTGTACTTAAATGCAACGATCAACTAGCACTTGAGAAAATTGCCACACAATGCTCACTAATAAGTAAGTCAAGAAGACAGGAAATATGGATCCACTTATTGCATTTAGTGTGTGGACCTTTCTGAAATCACATGATTTGGATTGTCAATGTGCCAATGTAGCACGATCGAGAAAATCCCATGATGAAAGAACAAGAGATAGGAATTGAACTAGCTAAAGTGCTAAACAGAGCATTGCACACAGAGATTTTGAGCATACATTCTTGAAATCTACAACAGCACCATACTTTTAATTTATTTGCCAGCGTCATATTTTCCTCAAGGTGGCTTTTCCTCTGGCTCAGCTGTTTCATAGCACCAGATATAGCTTCTTCCTGCCTCTCATCAACAGCCTAGCAAAGTAAGTTACAAATTAATACAAGACTGAACAAATTGGGGACACAGCTAGTACTATGTGCCATCCATAGAGACCATTCTCATGTCTGTAAGCTTCCTCTCCAGGATATATTTTTCGCTCAACAACCGCAGCTCCTACCAACACAGAGTTATGAATTAGTCAGGGTGCAAGAAAAGAAACAAAAAGACCAAGATGCTTGCAAGCGCGCTGAAAGATCCCTTCTAAGCCCTTACCTTGAGAGATGCGTCCGCAATTTGCTTGCGAAGCAACAAAATCTCATCCTCTTGGGATCGTGATCTAAAGTATAGCTCCTGCAGCAAAACATCACCAGGTCAAAAATTGGTGCATATGAAAATAACCAACAAATTGTAACTTTCTTCAACAGCTACCTTGGTCTCTGGATCCATGAAACGAGTGGTGGGATCTTCCACAGTTAAGTCTTTGTGCTGGGATGAACCCTTGAGTTCATGCCTGCCAGCGCAAAATCTAGTCTTATTCCACAAAGAATCCAACAAGATCAAAGAAGCACGTAGAACAGTTATTTTTACACAAGAATTAAGAACCTGACAAGAGTGTCGGGGTTTGAAGCGAAGGGTTTTGCATCACCATTTTGCAATCCATAGTCCCTAGTAGACAGTCCCATATTAGTCCTCGTAAATTCATTCCCAGATTTACGATCCGCGCTAATGAAATCAACAGGGGCATCGAATGGATCCCGCATGCTCTTCCTTTGTGATACTCCTGTAGAAGACGTCAATTATTATCAGCATTGTCAATCACACACAGAAATATACACGTGATTCTAAACTTACAGAATGACTAACACATGACCTATCAAGGTAAGCATTATGAGTTCCTACATGCTACAGAAATCAACTCCAACTCCCTGCTGCGTGGTTGACAAGGAAAGTAATAACTAGAGTCATTTGGATTGTCCAGGTAGATTCTTCATAAAAAGGCAGAAGGATGTAAGCACAGGCGGAGAACCCTTCCTCCCCTCTCCTCCGAGAGTTCCGGCCCCCAGGTTACCGGGCACAGCTACCCAGCACTGGTGGTGTCGCTGATAGCGGCTTGAGTAGTTGTGAGGGCTACCGTTCATTTTTGGATCAAAAATGTCTAACTTGTCTAAAAAACGGAAGTCCATGGGAAGGAGGGCAAATGGATTGTCTCACTCCGTAAGAGGGGTAATTCCTGAATTGAGCCAGGAAAAAGAGATGAAAATTCCCGCAGGTACTGGATGTCCATCCCCATCACCGATTGAAATTAAATATCCCCGTCCCCACCCACAGACCAAAATCTCTTCCCATACCCAGCCCCGCGCAGGGATCGACGGGGTCCCCATCCCCGCTACATCTAAGGCGAAGGATTAGAGGATTGGGGAGGAGAGCTTAACTCTCACCTTTCCGTTGTCACCGTCGAAGCTGGAAGAGGAGGCTTATGCCCCGTTCTGGCCGGCGAGTATTCGAGCGCCGCTCAAGGCCTCGTCGCGCGCCTTGCAACTGCCACGAGCAGCGGCGGTGACGGCAGAGCGCGACCCGAGGCGATCGTAGGGAGGCGTCAGCCCAGCAGCGGCGAGCAAAGGCGAAGGTGGACAGGATAAAGGGAAGTGGATCGAATCGGTGGAAGGAGATGGGGAAATGAAATGGCAAGTGGCTTATACTAGGGTTTGGGGATACACCCTTTCGCACAACAGCAAGGGACGAGAAGGGCGTGGGACTACCTAGTGGGTGCTCGTCGCCGGCGAAGGCCTGGCGAAGGACGTCGCCGCTCGCCGGGTCGTCGCCGCCAGAGGAAGAGGAGGGCTGGAGGGGTGAACGCCACGAGAGGGGCAGAGGAGTGAAAGGGAGAAAGGAAACGAAGAGAGGTGGACGTAGGCAGGCTGAAAACGGGACCCCCCGGGCCGGGACCGGTCCGTTTTCGTTTTTGATACTAGAACGGATGTTTCAGTTATTACATCTGGAAGAATGTTCAAAAATAGTATCTCTTCCCGTTCAGTTTATTATGTTAATGATATTTTAATTTTTTATTCCGACTAACAAACTCGATAATGTTACCTATTCCATTCATATATAAAGTGATTAGTTCCTTTCTCAATGCGACTAGGCTTATTACTCCGCATCTCGGCTGGCTATCGGCGCGTGAGCCAGGTCTGAAGAAACAGAAACCGGTTTTGTTTCCCGCGAGCTAGGTTGAGCCTTGCTTCTTGCATGCAGACACGGGAGCCAAACCAGAGTACATGCAACCAATCACTTCCGGTTGCATGCGTCGAGTTTAGCCGTTCGTGCTGCGGCATACAGAGAACCAATCACGCTCCAGCTGCATGCACCGAGCCTAACCGAGCATGCTGCAAGGAACCAATCGCTCCTATATTTTCATCTTTATATCTCATACATATATTTACCCACTAAAGCACTACATTAAACACATTATGACACACTTTTCTCATAAAACATTAGAATAATATTGTCTCTCATGCGCAGGGTGAAGCAAGGTATCGGCCAACCTGAGCTTCGCCCTTTTTTGAAGGCTATGCGGGCTAGCTTTGTTGAGCTCCTAGGCCATTCGACAATTTTCCTTCTCCAGCTCATCAAACCAAGGCAATTTAGCGAGTCGATGGTTGTGGAGTTGATGAAGGACCAAGCTATGAAAAGCTACTAGCTAGCTGTATAGAGGAGTTTTATGTATGTTAAAGTAGGCCATGATCCTCTCTTGTTTCGATGATCTCTCATTAGATTTAATGTTAATAATTGCATTAACTATCAAATTTTCTATATAATCAGGTATGTTTTGATGCTTGGCTCCCACTTAATTTCACCTCAAGCTCCGTCATTGGCTAGCTGCACATAGAGATGACTGTTGTTGAAGTGTCTTGGTGGCTTTGCTACTGTAGTGCTCTCTCTTGCTGGCTCCGTCACTGCTCACGCATGAAACAACTTGAGAAAAACGTAAAATGTAAAGTTTTTTTTTTTTGAAATAACTTGCGAGCATGCTTGTTTTGACAGATCATCTAAACCAATTGCCTAAGACAATCAAGTGCCCCCTCTTCTCTTGGGCTGGACCGGAATAGTGAACGTTGTCACGGCAACCGTCCTTAATTCACCTCTTTGTCAACCTACATCTTCAATAAACTACATTTGAATTGTGTAGATTTAACCATCTCTTTCTCCAAGTCTCATACGCACATCTTGTTGTTGTCACGGTAACAATGGTGCTCCTTTGTCCAAGCAGTCCTTCCTAGGCTTGAGGATTCCAAATACTACAATGATGAGTATAATTAGGAATACAGTGCTTTAACATGACCTTGATTGCATCATCTTTTCCGAGAAGTTTCTCAAGGGGTCGTCAATTGAGGGGAAGAATCCAAAAATACTCATCCCCTCCTGACGGCCGCAAGCGTCATGGTGGCGCCGCCGCAGGTACGGAGCCAGGCGCCTTGCACGGGGAAAGAATGGTCATAGTTTCAAACAGGTCAATTGAGGGGAAGAATCCAAAAATACTCATCCCCTCCTGACGGCCGCAAGCGTCATGGTGGCGCCGCCGCAGGTACGGAGCCAGGCCGCCACCACGGCGTCCACGCATTGGCTTGTGTGCAGGAAAACCTCACAGGCTCACAGGTTGCATATACGCAGTTGATAATCAAATGTTGCTGTCAGTCTGTGACAAGGTCGTCGATCCTGCTATAGGTGTCGCGTGATTATTGAGATGTAATTGTATATAAAAGGATTAAAAATTCATATTAGCATGACATGCATGCTTAGTCGGTTGTTGAAAGAGATTGAATGTAAATGTACTTTACGCGGGTTCATAACAATCTGACATCAGATCAGACGCTCAGCTCAGCAAAGCTGAGGTAGTTTAGTTCACTGTAAAATCAGCTAACCTTTTTGTCAAGTAGTGAACGGTCAAGCCCGGATGATATTATCGATGTAGTGCATCTGAATCGAATCCCTATAAAGGAAACAACCGAACTGTAAATGGTGCCTGATCAATAAGACGACCTCCGAATTTACAGGAAATGCAGCCCTGCAGGATCCTTGACCATGTCGAACTTGATCAACTGTGCTTGCCGACTAAATAGGAAAGAGGGACGTCAAGAGTGGTGCTGACCAAACAATACTCATGCGGGGAAATAAGCACAATGATTTCACAAGCATTTGAGCAACAAATGGTAGATAATCAAACAACGCATGACAGATATAGTTCCAAGGACCCAGGTTATTCAGGTGCATGGGTGCAAAGCATCACTGCTACATTCAGCTCAGCGACCAGATAACTCAACCTCAAATTCCAGGAAACATTATTGAAACAGTCAAAACTGTTTCTTGTTTTAGAACCAAATGTTGTGGCTTAAACCTCAGAATGAAAAAAAGAAGAAGAGGTTCATCTGTCTTTCACTTATTGCCATGGCAGCAAGTCAGCGTTCTACTTTCGAGTCTCATTTCACTCAGAATTTGTATACCATCTCTGCCGTGTATCCTAACTCTTTCAGGAGGCCGGATAGCTGCACAACGCAGGTAAACCAAAATGAATCATTAGAGAAATAAATCAGCACGAATGAACACAAAAGGCAGGTCAACCAAAGGGTATGTTCGGATGTCCCAGGGGCCAATCTAAATCTAGTGTAAAATCCAGATGTGCGTAGTTTAGTTGAATGCTCTCTGGATTTAATATTGAAAGAATAAAATGATACAATTATGCTTTCCAATTATCCTACCTATACCGCCCTTTCCAACTAAGAAACATCAAACTGTAAGATTTGCATTAACTAATAATCGGAGGGAATAAAATAAGTAATTAAATCGGCACTACCTCGCCCTGTGATCTATCCTTCGCTTTATCTCCAGATATATGATTCATCATTCCGGGAGGACCACAAACCTGACCAAAGAAAACTATATCAGGGACAAGGTTTCCTAATAAGTCAATAGTCAGATTTAAGTACATGATATCCATCAATAGAACGCTGACTGAGACCACAAGCAAGTCAACAGGAACAATAGTAGTCATTGAAATACTGTCAAACATAGAAGATACAGCAGGACACTAAGCAGATATGTCATATAGTACTCACAAGAACGAGAGAATCCTCCCCAGGACCTGGCAGTCCTTTCAGAATCATGTCTTTCGATACAAAGCCAACACCACCCTTCCAGTCATTAGATGGTTTATCAACTGTATAAAATACCTGAAAATTTTATGGACAACGTTATGCACAGAAATCATTTATCCAGGTTCTGGTACATCATTCCCTATGATACCAACCTTGAAATTGGGATAGCTACTGGCAAGCCTATCTAGTTCCCTTTTCAGCAAGATATCGTCTGGAGAGACATTGGCGTAAATCAAGGAAACCTAGAAAACAATAAAATGAAACCATAAAAAATAAGAATAGAATACACAAAGGCTATCATTAATCCAATAATAAAATATTGGCGATGTTTGTGAATAGTACAAGAAAAGTAGATGCATCAATCTGCTCTCGCATAATGCCAAACCACAGGATACTGTTGCGAGAACATTAAGCAAAACACTAGAACAAATATTCCTCACCAAGATTCCAAATCATCCAATAAATAATGAAAGAGGTGGATGTCAAGAAGCTTGCGGAACTTTTTTATGACAACTAACCTGAGTGTTGTCATCAGGGTTTTTGAGGATAGCCCTGACAACCTGTAGCATTGGTGTTATGCCAGTACCACCAGCAATCTGGAAGCAAAATGTACAAATATTTAATTGCAACGTTATGATAATTTAATTACTCTCTAATCTCAAGATACCAAAAAGAAACAAACAACTATCTCAATGGAGGTAGACTGAAGACATGAGTAACCTATTAAGCTTTGTTCTAGCTGGTCACATTCAAAAGGTAGAATCAGTGCTCAAGTTGGGTTGTCATACCATTCCAATCTGTCTTTTCATATTTGGGCTATACCGAAGCTTTTCAATTGGCCTAGAAAAGGTGCAAAATGGCTTCAATAACAAGAGGCAGTAACACGTCAAGAACGGTAATCAAATTTTAATTACTTTACCCTTTGACTTCAACGACATCTCCTGGCTTCAAACTTGCAAAATATTGACTCATTTTCCCATCAGGGTAAACCTGCACAAAATACATTAGCAACCAACAACAACAACGTCAAAGCCTTTTTATCCCAAGAAAGTTAGGGTAGGCTAGAGATGAAACATGCAGGAACCAACAAGAGAGGCAAACCTAAAAGAAAAAAAGAGCAAGATAAACAGGGTAAAAAGAGGAAGAAAAGAGAAATAAGGGGGTAAAAAGGTAAAAGACCAAAGGGTTAAGGTAAGGAAAAAAAAGGGGAAAATCAAGGTTCCGGCATGTGGATTGCTTGCTTCCACTCTCTCCTATCCATGGCTAGCTCCCCAGCAACCAAACAGGGAAAAAATTAATGAGAATACCTGTAATCTATGGAAGAACTCAAATGTTGCAGAGATATTTTTTATAGTATTCTTGTCTTGATTTCATTTCCAAGGTTAATTAGCATTGGAAAGTAGAAGATGCTGGAATTTAAACACTAATTTCGGTTGATACCTTGATCAATAGGTCAAAATATCCTTTAGAATCTGGATCTGAGATGGGTGTGTACCTGCAGAAAACAGGATAGAGTTCTAATGTAAATCTGATTGAATATATTACCATTTCTTCTATGTTAACATATTCTATACTGGAGAACAGTGTACATGTCAGCTTCGTCCTTGCTTGTGCAAACGTTATTCGAAGAACACATATAGTAGGCTTCATGAGAGTGCTCAGACAGATGTCACTTAACTTAAGATAAGCCATAATGCTATATCCATGCTATAGTATGCATTTGATTTCTTTATGACATAGTGACTTACGGGCGAATGACATATTTCCTTCTTCCTTCTGCTTCCTCACCAATAGGAGCCCTGCAATGAATTGATATTTTTAGGTACAAAGCAATACAAATCAACTAGTTCATTGCTATCAGGCAAAAAGATACAAACTGAATATAGATGAGCAAGGCTCAACAAGTTGGCTGCTATTATGTATATAGATGGTCCAGAGGAGAGTCAGCCCTCTATAGACTATAATAAATTGCTAAAAAGATTACTCAAAAAGGAATGGACATTAAAAAATATGAAATATGTATTTGCAGTTTGCACAACACAAGTGTCATCTTTCTTTGCAAAGCAACAACTATCAGATGGAACAGCATCTTCTAATAGTACATCACTATCATCAGAAAATATATAGAACTAGAGAAAATGATAAGCATGCTTTCATCAAAATTCGATAGAAACTAGAAAGATTTCCGAAGCAAAGAGTGGACAGTCAAGAGTCAAGTGGAGAAGATACCTTGTGATGAGACACGAAGCGACATCAAGGCCCAGCTTAGTTGACGGGTCAAATGAAAATCTGGAAGGCCAGACTGCTTGTATAAGTCTCAGCTCAGATTACAGCAAAAGAACTTAATAAAAAAAATGACATGATTCAAAATTGAAAACAAAATGAGAGAGGAGTGAAGAGTTGTCAACATGATACACGGGAAATTGATGGTGAATACAATAATGAAAAATTATAAACATCATGTTGCAAAATACTACAGGAGATTCCACAATAATTCACTCAGTAACGATATAACCATCAATCCCATCTGATACCATGAAAAAGAAGTAACAGGACTTATCCTGCAACCATACTATCCAAGAATTTCCATAGTCATTACCTGAACAACTGTGAGTTGTGGCTAACTATGGCCTTCTCTTGTAGCTTGAACTCTAACCACTTGTCTGGGTTAAGTGCTGAAAAACAAGAGGACACATAAGAAGCAAAAACAATACATTATACGCTGCCTAGATTCTCAGACCTCAGAACCACTTCCAATGAAAACAAGAGAAAATTACAAACTAAACTCTCAATCTGGAATTAAGGATTTTTTTTTCCCACTTTGGACATCAACAAACTTATGGTTTTAACTAATCGTAGGACAACACCCCTTAAAAAATAATATCTAAGGCGAAGACTTCACTTCACAGCAACATAGACAGCCAATGCAGTGTAAAACACCCAGACAAATATGCGACAAAATTGTAAAACAGATGCTGCATTAACCTGGGCTGCACCTATATCTGCTCATGTTAAATATTTGTAAGTTCACCACCACACCCAGCAGTTTGATGCGTGGTTATCCCTTTATCATTGGACACGAGTAGGAATCGAGCAATGCGTTTAGTCAGATAGTCATCATTCATACAACGGACACGGTAAGGAATGCATTTCTATGACCTCTCAACTGATGCTTGACCGTTTAAAAAACTTTCAATCACAATGAAACTTCTCTAAAGTTCCTTTGATCCAAATGATGTGGAATTTCTGACACAAACATCAGTTGCACCTCGCAAAATCAAGACCAATACGTATACACACATAAAAGCTCCATCAATCCACACATCCTCGGAATCTACATCGGAGAAAATTCGGAAAGGGGAGGGACTGCAGCTCACCAACTTTATCGGCGGCTTCCTCGCCCTTCTCCTCCATGTGCGCCTGCAATCACCCGGCACCGTGAGGCAAATCGACAAGGGAGAACATCGCCGCCCCTACTAACAGAGAAAACAAAACCGGGACGCGAAATGGAGGGGATGAGCAGTTCTTAGTCTCGTACGACGGTGGGGGAAGAAGAGGCGTAGAAGAGCGCGGCCCCGCCGCAGGCGGCGGCGGCCAGGGGCACGCGGCCGCGGTGGGCCCCGGCGAGCCTACGAAACAGCAGCGCCGCCATGGTGAGGGAAGTCGCCGGATTAGCGGAGGGATCCGATCTGATGGGAGCCGGGGTTTTGCCACACACCGGCGTAGCTTTGGTGGTGATTTTACAGGTGGCGGAATGAAGCGAGCTGAGGCTGCGACTGCGACTGCGAGTGATCCTCAGAGCTAGGTGCTCGCTATTTTTTTTTTTTTTTTTAGCCGCACACTACAGCCCACGGTGGCACCCTAAAGAAAACACAGCCTTGTGATAGTTCTACAGAAAGCCAAACGGCCCTGGTTATTGGCTGCACGGGGCTAACAAATTTTGGCCCGGCTCGGTATGACGTGGGCCATATCGGCATGGCCCAGGTGCTTGGGCTGTTGTATAGGCCCATCACATGTTAGGCTACACGAGCGTGGCCCGTGTAGCGATGGGGTAAATAGAATTTATCTCGCATATAAAAACAAGTGAATCGTGCTAATGTGATGATTAAGTCATTTTACACCATTATTAGTGTCAGGCCCCTTTCTAGATGGACTACTCGGACTAAATGGGCTGGCACAACATAGTTAACTTTATCCGTGTTGTGCCGGGTTCAGTAATTGTGCCCATGGCCTGACAAGGCACGAGCCCGCCTCCTTAACCAAGCTACAGAAATTGGCTCAAACATTGCATGGGTTGTGCACCTATACGGTGTTGGGCCGATTAGTTTTGTATGTTTATCTTGTCCAAATAGCATGTCACGAAATCGTTGGATTGATGGAGATTTGTGCTGATGCAAACCCTAATATAAATAACTCTACCTTGTTCCCCATTTCTTATCAACATCGCGCTGCCGCTACTCTTCTCCTTCTTCCCCGCTCTTAGGCTCGCAGAGTACCCTCCATCGCCGCCTTTCTAAATCCAATCTCCATGAATCGTCCCTTTACTCGTCGCATCATGCCTTGGCTCAATTTGTAAGTCCCTATCATCTCTTTATCGGGGTAAATCTGCCTCCGTGGCAACCAAACTTTCAATTTCGAGCCACGAACTTTTTATTGTCAAGAGGTGTTGCATCTATTCATCGACCTTGCGTCCCCCTTGCAACAACTCACTCATAGTTGTATCGCGCAGGCCCGGCCCGTAGTTGGATCCAGGGTTAAGGTTTGTTGAATGTCAAAGATTTTCTTGGTGAGTGTATATGGATCTAGGGTTAGGACGGTTTTGAAGTCCAAGATCTAACTTGATCAAGCCACATTTTATCCCAAGAGCTAAGGTACTCGCTAATTCTAACCGAAGCGCTGGGGTAAATAGAATTATCTCGCATATGAAAACAAGTGAATCTCGCAGATAAGTCAAACATATTTGAAGCATGAACAACAATTCATGGTGAATGAGGTATGTTGCACCTTTCTATAATTTTGTGTTATTGATTGTAGCAAATTACACTGAAGTATTATTTTCTTGTAAATACTTGTCTTTTGATACTTGTTTATGTATGTCAAAGACCATAGGAGGCAACCCATGCAGATCTAGGCTTAAGAAGTTGAAATACCAAAGATCTGAGTTGGTCAAGCCATATAACCTGATACTAAGGTATGTCATCTTATATTTCGGATATTGCCTGCTTGATTTGTAGCAATTTTCCTCAAATTTTCCTGTAAAAATTAATTTTCTTTTTTTTGCTTATTTCTGAATTTTAAAGATCGAATGGGCGAAGCCGACCATGTAGCACCTGGCTTAAGATGGTCGAACATATCTGCAAGGTATGTCACGCTATTCTCTAAAATTGTGTTCTTGTCTGTGTCAAAAGTCCCTCATGGAAATAGTTCCTTTTTAATATTTGGTTAAGCATTACCTAATTACACCATGATTTATCTTTTAATGTTTCTAAGTTAATTGTGGAATCTCCTGTAGTATGTTGCAACATGACGTGTATAATTGATTATTGCATCAACATCAATTCCCTTAGGCGTACGACTCATCTTGGTTGAGAATTCGACTAATAATCCTACGCAGAATTGATGGCATCGGCAAAATCTGCATATGGCAAGTTTCTTGTGTTACTACGCATAATTAGCTTACAGTTGGCATGCCAGACTGAATACAGCATGCTGAAATCTAATGTCGCCAAATAAAGAAGGCAAACACAAAAGCAAGAACCATCCTTTTCTGTAAGGCAATCATCATATATAGGTTTTTTTGAGGGAGGCAAATCATATCTTGGCCCACCTAGAGCAGCATCAAAAAGCATAAAGAATGAATCATCTCCTTTACAAAACCTCAAGGCCGTACAGTCTCATAACAGCAATGAACAGAATATTCAGATTTAACCCTGAATCAGAAACTAAATTCAGCACTGTCTTACAGAGCAAAATAACTAGACATTATTTTCTGTAGTTTTAATTTGGAAAGAATGGTTCATAAAAAACTCTAAGACATATGGCTATGTCCCAAATGAAAAAGGAGGAGCTCCAAACTACATTTCCTAACAAGGCTAAGCAAATATATAGCGCCATATACACTTTAGCGAGGCACTATCTGCCTACAATGTTCATGTTTCTAATAAGAAAGTCGCAACTCCCTCAGGAGCTAGCACACACGACAGCTCTTCCTACAAGTGCCATAGTAGTCTGGACTGCCTATCATAAACACTGGATTCTTGTCACATTCCCCACCAGCAGCCCAACTGACACATCTATCGTCTTCATCCGTGCACTCATTCTCAGATGCCAGCGAAGATTTTGGAGTATCAATCTTTCTTACACGAATATGTTTTATTGCAAGCCATTCCTCACCTTCAAGGATAGAACACACTTTATATTGGCTATCATTGTCTTTAACTCCATCAGGCTTTAAATTGAACAACAGAATTGCATTGCCTTTGACGGGTTTCACAGCATACCCAGCACACTCAGATGGTGCCCCCTCCTCCCCTTGAGTACCCTTCAGCTGTTCAGTGTTAGATCATTTCACCTCAGTGCCAATAAAAAGTACTTAAAGAAGAACAAATCACAACAGAATATAAAAGCGCAAATATCATAACGAAAGGGGCTTCCTACAAGATCGCTTTGTGAGAAAACAATAATACCTCAGATCTGGGGAAGACAGTTTGACCACCTAGCTTGACACCAGAAAGATACAAGAGAATTGTTACTAGCCTATCATGGACACTGCTTGGTTGTTCATGCTTGTTATAGTCACTTTTGTTCATCTCATACTTTAAAATCTGCATATCCTCTCCATATTCTGAGGACCATTAAATGTCAACAGCCAGTACAAAGCATGAAAAGTTACAGAATTACGGAAGAGTAAATCATGTGGAGCAAGTAACACCTTTTGGAAGAAAGCTCCATATTGACATCCTATCTTCAATCTTTGAAACAACTGTGTCCTTCATAAGGAGGGTAGGATATGAAGTTAAATATTAATGGGTACAACAGTCCAGTCCAGTCCAGTCCAGTCCTAATAACAGCTCAGATAATAGACCAGAAATTCAAATTTCTTATGTCAGCATCTAACATATGTTCTATACTACAGATCAGAAATTACAATGATGAAATCGCAAAAATACATGTGTTCTCTTTGGATTGCTATATAAAAATGAGAAGAATTCCAATTTCATGTAACTGCAAATTCATTGATTCTCAAAGCTCACAGATAATAAGTTGACCACAGAAAAATAATACTTAATTGTTTTTTAAAAAAAATACAGTAGGGGAAGTCCCTAAGCCCCTACTGTGGTAGTTATATATTAAATAAAAAAAAAGGAATCAAGAAAACAAGTACAAGGCAAAGTGATGATACTAAATTGTTGAAGAAAGATGTTCAAGGTCTCAATGTATGAACATTTTTTGTGTTAGTCAGGATGAACTACTCATCTCACTACAATGAAAGAAAGTGTATGCTCACTTTGCTATCAGCTAAGTACACTTCAATGCTTGAATCCGTGCTGTTCTGGGAACTATTTCTAGCACCATCACCAAAATCTAAAGATGATCTCTTCTTATCACGTGCCTGCACCAATGAAAATATAACTTCAGCGATAGTGAAAATATGAGATGTGTCAGTAATAAGCACAATGGAATAAATTACCATAGATATTAAGTGGTCACACTCCAGGTCCGAAAGGAAACCTTCATACAAGAAGACCCTAACTTAAGATAAGAGACAATTTGTCGAAATAAAAACAATTAAAAGTACAAAATAGAGTATAAGGATTAAAGGCAGAAAGAGCTCCATGCAAAACAATTGAAGTATCCCAAATCGAGATATTTCATGATCCTTAGAGTCAGAATAACAAATACATCATATTAAATAGGAAAAATAAAGCAGTTGTTGCTTAATCAAACTAGAGGGCGGTGGTAAACAAACCTTGGATGCCATGACAATCGCTTGGACTTTGAAGGGTCAAAAGCAAACTGCAAGCTCGAATTTGATTTTGCAACACTCAAATCAAACCTGAAAAAAAGAAATACACGAATACACCAATCAACTTATATGAATGAAAGTTGGGGTAGGCTAGAGATGAAACCCATAAGAATCAAGGACAGGAGAAACACAAAAGGTCTTTACTGCTGCTTGATAGTTCAGGCCATTCATATTCTTAGTTTCCTTGTCATATCAATCCTTCCTTAGTTAATGCCTTTATATTTTCCATTGACCATTTCTTCCTCCCTGGTGTCAATTGTACAAACGTCTAAGAGTCTCATTAATTTCTTCGCTATACTGAACAATTGACATTTTTCTTTTGATATTGTTCTGTATCATTTTTCGGTATAGAATCTAAACTCAAACGATCAAAACAACATATCCCAGAAGCATGATTATGATTAGGTTTCAGATAAACTAGTTTGTCACCACCACACGATTGGGGCAGTTAGTTGGATTGCCCTTTACCCACATCAACAGTTATACTGTTGGCACAAATAGCAGGGTACCCAATTCAGATCCTACCAAATTGAACCAACCTAGAACAGTAAAATTGCTTTCTGATGAAACAGCATCCCAGTAGATCCAAATCCATCATCAGAAGAACTGAGGAAGAGCAAGAGGAACTCACTTTCGAGAAGAAGCCAAAGTGCACGGGGGCGCAAACGCTAGAAATGCTGCAACAAGAACCAGCAAGCCTCCAATCACAGATCCCATAGGACCCATGCTCTCCACCCTTCTTCGCTTTCCCTGCAGCCTGCAGCTCTGCTGCAACCCTCTGGCCACCGCTTCCTGGGATCCAATACCAATCTCCTGCAAATTGACAGATCTGCAAGACTGCAACTCTCTCTGTGAGAGTCTGACGCGAGCGCAGAACCACACAGCAAGAAATGGCGTTACAGCCCAATGGGCCGTTCTGAAACAACAAAACAGAAAGGCCCACTGGAGACAGTGGAAGACGGACAGCCACAAGCGAAAGCAACAGCAGTACGACACTGATAAAATATTCCAAGTCTTATGAAATTGAAATGATGGCAGCAATGCAGGTTCAAATATACGGATTACATGCACAGATCGAACAACAGCTGAAACACAAGCACAACAGTCGCTGAATTGTACAGTTCGACATAGCAGACAACAGATTGTTCAGTTCTTCTGATCCTCTTTTTATTGACTCTGATCATGGCAGGTAGACATGGGGACTGTAGGTGCATGCACTCGATCAGAGCCCCTCCGGCCAGTCGCCGTAGATGCCGCTCATCTTCTTGCGGCTCAGAAGCTCCAGGCGGGTGGGCTTGCCTTCGCCCTGCCCGGAAGCGTCAGGATCAGATGGAGGGAACGCCCTTCCAGCAGCTGGTGCAAAGCCGCCGGCGCTCCCGGCCGAGAACGCCCTGGCAGGCGGCGTCGCGCTCCTCCTCGCCGTCTCCGGCGGCTTGTAGCGCATCTCTGCACCAGAACGCGAGGTCAAGGCGCGGTACATGTACGATTCACGGCGCGATCCGTGAGATCAAGACGCGATCCGCGAGATCCGTGCGCGATCGGGCGCCCATGCACACGTAGCCGCGAGGGAGCTAGACCGACGTACCTGCCCCCGGCTGCACCACGGCCGAGGAGTGGGAGAAGTTGCACTTGGACCCGAAGTGGCAGGTCCCCTTGTCCCTGAACTCGTAGCAGACCTTGCCGGAGTTGAAGTAGCGGACCGGCTTCCCGCCGCTGCCGCCGCCGTCGGCGTCCACGGGCGGGACGATCAGCCGGCTCCGCCTGGCGCCCGCGGGCAGGGGAAGCGGCGGGCGCAGCTCCGCGTGCCCGTGCGCGAACGTGCAGCCGTCCTCGTACGCACACCGCCCGCCCGACTCGAACTTCTCGCACAGCTTGGTCTTGTAGAACACCTTCTCCGGCGGCTCCGGGATGACGAAGTCCCCCAGCCCCCCCGGCCCGCCCGTCACCTGCGTCTCCTTCTCGCGCTGGGACTGCTTCCGCGGCGCCGTCGCCGACCCCGCGGGCAGCACGATCACACCGTCGGCCGACGCCTCCCAGCGGCCCGCGTTCCCGGCGGCGGCGGCGGCGGCGTTGCCCTCCTTCTCCATGTCTCCCCGATCGATCACGACCACCGCAAAACCCTAGCGCTGCGACAGAGCGTGCGCGGCCACCGGCTAGACGGGCAAAAGCCGTAGATTTATGGCGAGGAAAGAGGACGGCGCTGGTGTGGTGGTGGTCTACTAGGCAAGTAGTGAAGACGATTTGGGGGCGCGTCCCCTTGGCAATCGGGATCGGGTAAGAAGGGGACTGTCCGCGAGCCTCCCCCTGAGCTAGCTGGCTCCGGGTTGGGTGCGCTCGGGTCCGGCCGATCGGTGTGGGAACGCTGCGCGAGGCATGCCGGAAACGGAAACGCCTCGTGTTCTTTGCCATCGGATGCCGTGCGCGACGCGAGGTGGTGTGGTCGTGTGGACGTGTGGTGGGTGTGGGTGTGCTGTTCGTCGTGGAGGGATGGGCTTGGTTGGGCCCGACCGGGGACTAGTTTAGCGCGAGGAAAAAGGGGGATTTGTGGGCTGTGGTAGGTTGGAAATTGGGCCTGATATGTAATGGGCTGAAAAGTCCAAAACATAATTTAATGAAGTTCATTGGTGTCTCCCTCCCTCATTCATCTCTGACACTTTTTTGTGCATCAGATTCTAAAAGAAAAAATTGTATCAAACATTTAATTTCTTTTTTCTGGGTACCATCATCTTCCATTTTTTTTGGAAGTATTGCATTTTTTTTACCTCTGGTTGGTATCCCAATTACGGTTTTATTTTTTTTTAACATTGCAATTTTTCTCATGGTTTTCAAACTAAGCGTGACTTTAGCCTCTGTGTCAACTTTGTCTTAGTTTTGAAATTCTAAATGTGAAATCACAAACCCTAAATTCTAAAGATAAAACACAGTTAGAAAGCAAATCAGAGATAGAAGCACAATAGGTTCGATCTTTTTTATGGTCGTTCAACAAGATATTTAGTTTATTTTTTAACTAAGCTATCTGACGCGACAAGAAAAAAAAATAAAAAGAATGGAAGGAGTAGACCTAGGTAACCATAATTTGGATAACATCTTTAGAGTAAACTACACAAGCGGTCTCTAAACTTGTCACACTAAGTCATCGAACTCTTAAAATACATAATTTGGTGTCTAACTTATTAAAGTGTGTCATTCAGATCCAACACTCCGATTTCGAAACGACCCCTCGTGTTACTAATGTGACTCCATATAACCATAGTTTGTCGTCTCTTTATCTATAATTACTTCATCATGCCATCTACGTCATTTCGCATGAATTGTAATAGAAACAATAATCTGAGAAAAGAATTTTTTTTAATTACTAGCCCATCTGCAGCCATAAAGCTATTTTCGGAACTTTAGATTCAGATGACATAGTTTAGCAAGTTCAGAGACCCGAATATGCATTTGAGAATTTAAAAACCTAGATGACACCAGTGACTAGTTTAAAGACCACTGGTGCACTTACCCATATATGTGTATTCATTGTTATTTGCTCGCAAGCATTGGCTAAAAAGACACGGTCTTCAAACCAAGTTGAAGTTCTAAGTGATTCTTATTTATGTTATTCATTAAGTTTGCGGAACTGAGGGGTGCCTGGCACTCTGGCAGAGTCCATGCCCCCCCCCCCCCCCCCCCCCCTCTTTCCAAAGGGAAAAGATGCTCCAATGTTGCTCTTTAGTTTTTTTTTTGTCTCAAATCAGTTAGTTATCTTGTGTTGTGGTGGAGCGTGCTTGGTTCTCAAGCGATTGTTTTGTTATGTGTTATAACTGTAATTGCCACACAGAAACCCTATCAGCCAGTTCATATACATGTAAAACTTTACCAAACAAAGTGCGGTGAGCATTTTTTTTTTAGAACAAAGTGCGGTGAGCATTTTATTTACCATACTTTTGCGAAAGTGTGACGCAATACCACAATGAACCAAACGCACCCTTAGATCTACTTGTAGATGCATAATACTCCTTTCGTTTTAGTTTACTTGGCATTATGGCTATGTTTTTTGATGTCCAGGTTCATAGAATGTTATGTAAAACTGGATATGTGTTTTATCTAGATTTATAGCATCTTCCTTGAACCGTGATGTACAATCAGAATGCCAAGTATTACGAGAGGAGTATGAGATAGGACTTGTCTTGGTTCTGCCTATCATCAAAGAAAAAATTAACGCGATATCATAAATCACATTTTGTTGCCACTTTTGTAATCTTGCATGGTCATACTGCGCCGCTGAGCAATCAATGCCCTAAACCACACTGCCTGATCACCGAGCACATGCACAGTTCCATTTCCTGACGTTCCAGGCACGCGTGGCGTTGGTTGCAGCAGTCCTGGCTAAAAAAAGAAGGATCAGGTCTCGCGTTTGCAATCGGCAGCAAGAGGCGCTGCAATCGATCACGGGCCGCCATGATGTGTTTGGACGTTGCACACGATCGAGAAGAGAGGAAGGGCGCAGGGCCGGCCCCGGGACTAGTTGTTTTTTTTTTTCGAAAGCCACATGTATTATGTGGTCGCTTAAATTAGGAAGAGGAGAAAGGCACCAGAGGTACCGAACAAAGTCAGGATTGAAAACCAGCAGCACGCAGGCTGCCCCAAAGAAAAAACTGGGCCTTCAGGCCGACAATAAAGGCAGCACGCAGGCTGCACAAGATGAAACACGGCTCGATGGCCGAAACATGACTGAGATCACATCAGGGATTGGGAGATAACATTCTAGGTAGCATTTTCACGACTTTCCCTGAGCGAAAGCAGCGCCGTTGCACCCGCGACACCCCAGGTCGTGGCCTCTTCTTGCATTCGTTGCAGCAGGCGCGTCTCCGTCATTTCTTCCCCTTGAAAAATCCTTCGATTGCGCTCCTTCCACCATTCCCATAGCACAAGGATAATCAGGGTCTTGACCCCTTTCTTCAGTGATGCTGGCTGCACCACTCGTTCCTTCCACCATGCCGAGATTGATGTCGAATTGATCCATGCGTTTGGGTGCAGCGAGGGTAGGTGCAACCAATTTGCAACCGCCGCCCATAAACTTCTAGCCGCCGGGCACTCAATGAATAGGTGCAGCGAAGTCTCCAGGTTGTGGCGGCACATTGGGCAGAAATACTGATTTACACAATGACGAAGTTGGAGGCGCTGTGCAGTCCAAACACGATCCTGTATCAACAGCCAAGCAAAGAATTTGCACTTTGGTGGTGCCCATGCCTTCCAGAACAGCCGCTTGTATGCTTTGTTTGGTAGATGGTCGAATTGCACTAGATATGCCGATTTTGCCGAATATTTCCCGTTGGCCGCATGTGTCCATCTGATGGAGTCTTCCGTGTCGTTGAGCTGAACAGAGCTTACCCTGTCATATAGCTCAACAAATTCGCCCAGCAGCTCATCCGTGAGGTCGTGGCGCAGGTCGCGAATCCAATTGTTGTCCCGGAAAGCATTGGCCACACTCCTATTCTTCCGTCGGGCATGGTTGTAGAGTGCTGGAGCAATGTCCTTCGGAGCCTCACCATTAAGCCATCTAGAGCACAAGAACCCCGGGACTAGTTGTTGGCGAAGCGAGAAAGAGGAAACGGAGTAAAATAGTCGATCGAGCGCGCGCGAGACTGACATGCATGCAGTGGACCGAAACTGTATCTTCCACATCGGGCTATCATGCAGGCTGCGCAAGGGGCGCGCCTCATCATGATCCCGTGGCCTTCATCATTCGCCCGTCACCGTCCTCTGAGTCCGCCATCTGCGTGGTGCGTGCACACCAACGATGCAACTGGAGCGAGATAGAGTTGCACATAGCGGTCATTGCACATCATTGAACCGATACGCATCTATTCGGTCGTTGATTCTCGCCGTGTCCAACCAACACTCAGAATGTCAGAGACTATTAATCAACATGCGACGCGTATACCGATCGATTGTTTGTACAAATAAAATGCAAAAAGAAGACAGGAAGATCGCAAAATCAGTGGACATCCATCCAGCGGCTATCATCGTACGTGTACGTACGCTATCTATCATGTCATGTGCCGGATACATTCCTCGTCTTTTTTCACAAAGGAATGATTACATACGTTTGACGCATGTACAGAATGGGAAAAAAAAGCTCTGACGACAAAA
Organism: Eragrostis nindensis; assembly: GCA_012490785.1. NCBI lineage: Eukaryota > Viridiplantae > Streptophyta > Magnoliopsida > Poales > Poaceae > Eragrostis > Eragrostis nindensis. Next base: position 589,249 of record JAAXCT010000001.1, on the reverse strand, counting down.
CAGAGGGAGAAGGGATTCATTTGGTTTTTGAGCTTGGCGACAACGGGTTCATTCGCACTCGGTCCCTCCCTCATTAGTTTCCAAACGATCAGATGAGAGATCACATCACGTCAACGACCGGTGCGTGCAGGTTCCCGTGTGCATGGGTGGCGGCCACGCAGCTCAATCTGATGGACGCGACGTGCGGGCCAAAAGTTCGCCAACGGCGGCGCACGTACTGACGACAGTCACTGTGGGACGAGGTCGACGGCGCGCGCGCGGCGGTGATGCATGCAGGTAGCATGGCGTCGTCAACGCAACTGTTCCTGCTCGTGACCGGCGAGCGGATCGGGGATGCGTTACGCACGGCGCACGGCGGGGTAACAAGATCTCCTCCTTCCACGCTGGCTGAGTGAGACTGGGACACCGGGAATGGGGGCGCCGTGCTACGCTCAGCTCGGCTGCAATGGCCGTCGACACGTACGGCCGCCGTTCTGGCCGGCAGAGCTAGGAGGTTTTCCGGCGAATGGGCAGCAGCGCAGGCAACTGCGTACGGTCCCGACGAGAGACACGGCGGTTCGAGCTGGCCTGCCAGCGTGGCGCCGGCAAAGCTGCATCTCGACTCGACCGACCGGGGTGGTGGTGGTGGCTGGTGACTCGGTGAGGGCGCGCGACCAGGTGGTGAGGGCTCCGCGGGGCGCACGGGGAAACGGGACAAAACGCGCGTGCGCGGGGAGCCATGAGAGCAGCCGACCGGCACGGCGTCCCGGGCCCGTGGCTGCCCTGCCCTGCTCTGTTCTGCTCCCTTCATGGCGCTATCCGCGTCCGTCCACCGCGCACCGCCCCCTGCAAATGGCACCGCGCGCGCATGTCTGCCTGCCTGCCACGGCCCCGTGATCTGCTCTGCGTCTGCGATCTCCCGCCACGCTTTGTGCTGCTGCAAACACGCACGCGTGCGTGCTTTCCAGTGCCGCGATAGCTGCTCATCACAGGTCAAACAGGATAATATTCTGAGCATTCTCTCCAGGAAAATTGATCGTGTCAGGGGAATGAACGAGCAGCAAAATATTTTTCCCCAACTACTAGCGATTTCGTGCTGCAAGTAAAATGGCCTCGATTTATTAGCTAGCTTAGTCCTAACATACACTATATACACCTACACTAACATGCTGGCATTTAAACCATGCAAGATACGCGCAGCTAAAAGTACTCGAAACGGTTGTCGTCGGGCCGGGGATTGAACGGCTCCTGCCGCTCCTTCTTGCTCATCATCATCATCATCGCCACCTTCTTCTGCAGCGCCGGCGGCGGCACCGCCGCAGGCTTCTTGGGCACCTCGGGCGGGCGGACCGACCTGACGAGCGCCCAGTTGACGCCCTTGAAGAAGTCGTGCCGCTTCACCTCGGCGGAGCCGGTGCACCCGCCCAGCCGCTTCCTAGGGTTCTTGGCCAGCAGCCGGCTCATCAGGTCCTGCGCCCGCAGCAGCTCGTCCCACTCCCTGCCGCTGGCCACGGCCGCCCGCTGGAAGGCCAGCGGCTGCCTGACGATGTTGGCGAGCGTCGCCTCGTTGCTCTCGCCCTTGAACGGCGTCCGGCCGTAGATCATCTCGTACATGAACACGCCCAGCGTCCACCAGTCCACCGCGCTGCCGTGCCCCTGCCCGGAGATCACCTCCGGCGCCAGGTACTCGTGCGTGCCCACGAACGACTTGGACCGCGCCGACGCCGGCTCCACCACCACCAGCTCCGGGTTCGCCGCGTCGCCCGGCTCCGACCCGTCGTCGTCGTCGGCAGCGCCGGGCTTCGGAGCGCCGCCCTCCTTCGCCTGGCACTTGTGCACGCCGTTGAAGAAGCACGTCAGCACCGGCTGGATCGGCGCGACGCATGACGACGACGACGACGACGGCTTGACGGCGTCCGCGGAGGTGCGCGGGAGGCTGTGGTGGCGGAGCAGCCGCGGGACGACGTCGCACTTGAGGGAGAGGTCGAAGTCGGAGAGCATGATGTGGCCGTCGCCGCGCACCAGGACGTTCTCCGGCTTGAGGTCCCGGTACACCACCCCCATCATGTGCAGGTACTCCAGCGCCAGCACCGTCTCCGCCACATAGAACCTGCCATGCATTATCGTTCGTTTCAAACAAACAATCAGTCGTCGTCACTGTCAGATAAGGATCCATAGGTAGTGTTCGTTTCTTTGTGCTAAATTTTAGAGAGTTTTTGTAACAAATATTGTGATTACAAATAAAGTTTAATTACAAAACTAATTTCAGGACTCCGCTCGAATTCGCGAGACGAATCTAATGAGGGTAATTAAGATGTGATTAGAAGATGGTTACTGTAGCATCACTGTAGCAAAACATAGATTAATTAGGCTCATTAGATTCGTCTCGCGATTTAGAGGGAGGATTGTGACATAGGTTTTGTCATTAAATGAATAAAAATATTCTTAAATAGTAAGATTCTCTTTGATGTGACAGTGCTAAAATTTAGAGGGTGGGAAACGAACACTACCATAGCGTACCGTGCTTTAATTTCTCGCAAACCAAACAGTTGTTTAAAACACTATCCTCTTCTTTTGCTCAAAGAAAGAGATCAGGTGTCTTTAAGTTGCACTCAGCAAATGATTTGGAAAGAAGGATCTCGCTCCTGCTTGCGCATAGTGGATCGGCATACATGTCACTATACACGCAGCTCAAATCATTAGCTTACATGAAGCCCTAGTGGCTCCAACAGATCTGTTTAGATTGACACGGCAAGACAAAAAGCGTTTCCTAGCTGAAAGCAACGATGCACATGAAAAGATGATCACAAGCTTAAAGCGCCAAGCTTTTACAAAAGTGACGCGGAAACAAAGCTTGACCCTGAAACAGGACTTTGCTTCCCACGCGTCAGCTTCAGATGCTGTGAGAAAAGAAAGATCAGACGGTGAAGCGCGTTTGGTAAATGGACAATACCTCGCCGCGGAGATGCTGAACCGCCTGCCCGGCTGCCGTTGCCGGGCAACATGCAGGTCGCCGCCGGGGCAGAACTCCATGACGAGGCAGGCGTAGTGCGACGCCTCGAAGTCCGCGTACAATGTCGGCAGGAACGGGTGGTCGAGCGTGCGCAGGATCTCGCGCTCCACCTCCGCGCGCCGCAGCTTCTTGCGGAAGGCCAGCGCGTCCTTGTCCACCACCTTCATGGCGTAGAGGCACCCCGTCGACCACGGCTCGCGCAGCTGGCAGAGGTAGACGTTGCCGAGGTCGCCGCTGCCCAGGCGCCGCACCAGGCGGAAGTGCTCCAGCCCGACGCGGCCGGTGGCGGCGCGGACGCGACGGATGGCCTCCCACTCGGCCTGGTTCGCCTTGTGGGGCTTGTGGCGGCACGACGCGGCGCCTGGCGCGTCCCAGCCGCCGGCGAAGGAGCGCACCGAGACCGAGCTGGAGCTGCCAATGTCACTGATCCAGCTCCGGCGAGAGCCCGGCGCCGTGAGCGAGGACCGGCTGCTGTCGTAGTCCGACTCCTCTCTGATGGCAGCCATGGAGCCCCTCAAGACAGGAAAGGCAAGGGTGCAATGAGAAACCAAAGAGAAGGCGCTTCCCTCTACCTCCCAGCTCCCCGTGTTTTACTATATAAACAGCTGTGGCCTATGATGGTTACCGTGAGCTAATGTGTGGATAGTTTAGAAAAAGGTTTAAAGTAACACAAGTCAGCTTTATGCTATAGAGTATCTACTTGTTAAGTAATATAACTATTCCCCATCTAACAGAGCTGATTCACCTTTTTCTCCCTCCACTTGGATGGATGATTACAGGCACGAATCATTACATCATTGGACCCCAAGGCTCGTTGGAAACTATCTGCCTCAGTGTTTCAGTGTCCTCACTCCTCAAGCCGGCCGATAGCTAGCTGCAACGTCAAGCCAAGCAGTAACCAGTAAATATAGATGGGTGAAGTGTATAAAACAAAAAAAAACACAACGAGAAATGGAATCATGCAATGAATTGTGTAATAGCAATTAGGCGTGATCTCTCAAATAAAAACACTGTTAAGTATAGGCATGGTGGCGTTGCTTTATGCCTGGATGGGGTCACATGAGGAACCAATGGCAAGTAAGCTGCTTTGAGATTAAAGAAGCCAAGATAACTGCTAAAAGCTTGCAGTTGAAAGTTACACATGCATCGCCCGTGCAGCAATAACACCCCACCTCACAACGTCTGAAATTATTATAAAAGATGCTTAGTTTGCTTACCCTTTCCTCCCTCTGCTGTCTTCCCGCTACTGTCTCTTTTCCTCCTCTTTTGGAACATACATATCCTCGAGCGCTCATGTGAGTCCATTTAGTGGCCACGTCGCTTTCCGTCATTTCTGCCATGCTCTGTTGCCCGCAGGCTGGTCACTTCCGGGCATGAAGCAGGAAGGCTACAAGGGCATTAGGTCATGTTTGTTTGTGAAACAACTGTCCACGTTGAACCATGGCTAGTGCTGATTCTTTGCCGCAGGCCATCTTTGTAAGGCAGCCCTGAGGAAGCAAAACGTTGGAGTTTGGGCACCCCAATTCCAAGATTTGGAGGGTAATGGACACCATACATACAACTGCAAGAAACAAATGACAAAAGACAATTATTCCTATAAAAAAGAAAACACAAAAGACAATTAGACAAAAACAAACAAAAATACAGACAGCTTCGTACCAGCACAAGGTTCAACTGTCATGTCAAACTAGCACTGAGAAGCAGTTGCTCAGTTCTCACTAGGCATATCATGGATCAACTTTCAAGTGCCACAGCAGGGCAGCCAAGTCATATTTATCACGTAGTATTTGGTCAATGTATTTTATAATCCTGCCTATATATTTTGAAACAATGCAGCATGACTGAGTTGATGGAGTATATCCAAGTGGGATTGTGGGAACACTGAAAACACCATATCCTGATGGCAGATCCTGCCTGCCAACACAGTCTGGTCGCGCTGTTTGCAAATGCGATCTGACCATGGTTACCTTACCTACCACTGTCGTTCGCCCAAAAATAGGTACTTACAACTAGCAAATGAGAATCTGTATGTCTGAAACAGACAGGGAAATGTTGCATGGTTCTCTGCAATATAAGATGGATAGTTGACGGTCCAAAACACCGAGACATACCAGAAAAGCTCATCTGTCATCAAATATAACCAGCATAAACCAAACCACCATACTCAAATATTACAATGTGTTACATAGAGAGTTCAGCGAGATGGCTAAACTGATTAATGAGGGTCAAAATTAGTCAGAACCGTCAAGAAAAACTAAATATGGAAACAAGAGCTCCGTACTTAAGAAAACAAGATAATGATGACTGATTTCACAACTTAACACATGCATCATACTGTTCGATGGCATTTTATGTACGGAAGATTGCAAATCGTGCAGTTACAGCGTAAAATAACTTGTTAACTACCATTCAACTAATCATGGACTCAGAGGTGTAATCACATCCTACAGTATTTTGAGCCACGGTCACCTTTTTACTTTAGAGGACGAAACCATCGGGAAACACAAGAGAAAAGGCTTCGTACTGTAAAGCACAGCCCATTGGAGTCATTGCCAAACAAGTCCAGTTCAAAAAGTGTCTGATCAGGGTGTAAAAGTTTTGTTTCCAACAATTATGCCAATACTGTAGATAACTTACCATTGCTTGTAGAGAGCTCTAGTAATGCATGGCCACAGTGCAGGTCCACATTCCACAAACAAAAGGTAACAAGACAATAATAGAAGGAAGAAGGGAATATTCATCAGAGGAGCTGTCTAATCAATAGTAGTAGCTTGGAGCTCTTTCTCACGGGAGAAGGTAATCGTGGCTTGTCTACTAAAGCTCACCTGTATTAGTAATCCACAAGTCAATGTAGTATAAACTAAGGAGTACTGTTTAATTAAAAGAATCAGTAACGGGAAACATGTTTGTGATAAACTAGATGGATAACTTGTACAAAATGGTCCCGAGGTTAAGAGTGTCTATAATTTGTTTCTAGTGAGTCAACAATAGTTCTGCCTAGAAATATTATATGTTATTAGTTAGAATCACTGGGTCATGGGACAAATTGTAATCCATGAAGAACTTTCGCTTATCAGCACGTTTTCAGACTTTGTCTGAGTCGGTGGTCCACAGCAGGAAGTATGAAGTACATAGAAACGGACATGGATCCTCGCTGGTCCCCAACTAATATAAACATCTACAACTAGCTGTACGAAGCAAAATATTAACATATATGTGCATTTATAAACAACGGTACAAATGTATGGGTGTGAGTCTTGTGACGTAATGTTGCTACTCCGCAGATTTTAAAATTCCTGAAAAGTTCTAAAGAAGATAAAGAGGGAACGATAATTTGTTCGTTGTTCCAGAAGAAGCTGTCAATGTACTGCAGGTTTTTTGTGTTTGCATACATCTCCACAATGTTGCTTTTTCTGTTTGAAAATTATAAGGAAAACAATTTTATTTGCTGGATAAAATGAGAAGGTTAAGCAACGATCAAGGCTTTCAGATAAGCAAAAAAAATTGGCGAAACATGTCAGCAATTGGACTACCATGAAGTTTGAAACATTGTGTACCGAAAATACTATAAGTGATAGGTATGACATTCCATTCATAACTGCATTCAAGCAACTTTGTGAGATAAGAATTCTTCAGCCTCAAGTGGAAGCCAAGCCCTTTGAAAAAAGTTCAGCACATAACACAAAGGTCTTATTTAAGGAAATTAATAGTCCAGGAACAATTCTTAATACACTATGCTTGCTTCATCATGAACTCTCTTACGGTGCCCGCTTTGGACCCATCCATTCGATTCGATCCGGTTGAGGAGATAAACAACCGAGTAGTCAAGATTTTGTGAGCAGTACATTACTCACATATAAATGTGCTGATAGGGATCAAAACCATAATAGCTAGCTCAAGTAAATGAATTGTTTGATGTAATATATGTTCAGTTTGGGAGTAAAAGATGCTGTCAAATTTGTCGATCTGTTGGAAGAACTAGTAGTAGTAGTAGCTAGAAAACAAACAAGTACACTACTATCCCTCGAGAGCAGTTTCTACGCACATTCAGATCCACAGTCTGGCGGCCCCCAGATAGAAACGGCGATAGTCCTATCTAGCGGCGCTGCGTCACATCAACTTCGGCATTCCCCGGATTACACTAGAAGGCGGAAGGGGGTGCCCACAACAACATCGCATTACTTCACCCCCAACCAATTCCTAGTTGCGAGAAGGGGAGGGGTTGAACAAGCAAAGCAGGGTGGACTCACCTCCGGGGATCTGGGAAGCAAGACGATTGACAAGAACCACGCGAGGCGAAGTTCGATCGCCGGCTAGCTCTGCCGCCGCCGGCGAACCACCGGAGAAACCTCGCCGCCGCGTCAATTCCCAAATGAACAGAGCGGCTTATTTTTTGCACGACATCTGAGTTGGGCCGTAAGCGGATCCTAATTGGGCTTCCGTCAACAGGCCTTTGTTGGCCCGCTACAGAGGAGGATGAGAAGTTCCATTTGGGCTGGAAACCGCAACGCCAGCGTGTCGCTCGTCCTCTCGCCGCCGAACTCCCCCAGTCCCCCTTCTCCTTCGCCGCCGTCTGCCCGTCTCCAGTCCCGACCCCGGCGGCGCCTCCTCCCTGTTGTTGGTTTCGTCGCGGTTAGACTCTTCCCCCTCCACCTTCGTCCGCCTCCTCTCTCCACTTGCTTCTGCAATTTTTTTCCCCTCCTCCGCCGCACCGTGCTACCGTCGGAGCAGAGTCCCTAATCAGGGCAACGAACTTTCTCCACGTGTAACACTAGGGTTTTGCTGGACTCCTGCCCCTTATTTCGCTCTCCCGCGCTTGCTATTCTAGTTCGTGCCCGTGTACCACGGGTTCGTTGTTACTGGGATGGGGTTTGTCGGTCCGTTTGGTGAATGTGAATCCCTTGCTTAATCTCATTATTCCTTGTATCAGCTGCAGGAGGGTGCTATGGCGAGGTTAGTTTCAACCGCTCTTGTGAGGGGACTCATGAGATCGTACCGCCCGTCGAGCACAGCTGTAAGCATTCGTACCCATTCCATCGTTTCTATATGCTTCCATAATGAGATGGTTTGGAATACTCGTGACTTTCATGATCTTTATATTGTCTCTTATCTTGGAATTGTTTGGTATACTTGTTATGATAATAGATTCATCTTATTCGTTGGAAAAAAAACATTTGTTTCTTATTTCTTCCAAGAAAACTATTCAGAATTTGAATTGAGTAACTGCATATGTGAATTCGGAGAGCCTTCTTTGGAGCATGTACATCTGTTACATCTATATTTCGGTGCTAAAGGTTGTTAGCTAGCATGACCTCTATCTTAGCTGTAGTTGCTTTATCACTTAGCACCCCTTTATGAGTCCTAAGAGTATTTTAAATATTTACTTTTGTTACTAAAATGATGTTGGCACCATGGCTGCATCCCTTATCACTGGTGCTAACTTGTTTCTCTCTCCCTTAGCTTCTCCTTAGCACCAGCGGATGTACATGCTCTTAGGAGTATCGTTGACAGTACAGTACCAATCATATCTTCGGACCCAGTAATGTAATATGACATTTGTATTGCCTCTGTTGATGAACAAGAATTTATATATCTCAACAAATCTTATGGAGTTCTAAAAATGTAATTTTATGGATGCTACTATGGTTCCATCCTCTAGGTTTCTGCAGTTTATTCTATAAACACGATTTTACGGCTGCATTCATCTTATATCCCTGTGCTATGTAAGTGTCAACCAAGCATATGCAGCAACTTCTGTGGATACACAAGAATTTTTATTATATATTAACACATCTTGTGGATGATATAGGGGTGCGTACCCCAACTTGCTTGGGACAAAAGACTATGTTGTTGTTGTATTTCATAAAAGAAAATTTTTATATTGTTGCATTGAGCTTCTATCCTTGAGTTTCGTAAGTGTCAAGCATGTCCTATATTATAAAGAATCAGCCAGCCTTTCACTGCTAAAGTTCAGGCAACCAAATTGTTCCGTTCACTTGTTGTGTGAACGTGTACATGGGTTTGTTCGAGATTTGTCATTTAAAAAGAGCATGCTGATGTATGTGCTGTATATTTCTCTTTTTACTGTCTATTTTTTCCACTGATGCATCCTTATTTTGTATGGTAACTGGAAGAGCAGGCTGTGTTACAACCGGCTGTCCAGCAGTTTATGAACTACTCATCAGGTCTTGGAGGTGCTCCTGATGCGTACGGGGACTCAACTACATCACGTGTGGCTGCTGATCCTGATACACATCAAGATTTCCAGCCAACAAGCAAAAGCTCTGGCATGTCTTTGAATGACATTGTTGCTCAGGTATTTGGATTTTACCTGGAAATGAGCTTTCAGTATATTTGGATTAGAGCACTTCACCTTTAAGGAAATAGGCATAACTTGAAGCTTATTGTTCCTTCATTTTCTTTCTGACATTTGTTCATTTTAATATAAATTATTTGGGCAGGATGTCAAAGAGAACCCAGTCATGATCTATATGAAGGGTCATCCTGACGCTCCTAGGTGTGGATTCAGTGCACTGGCAGTTAAGGTCCTCCAGCAATATGGTAATTTGTCTCTGAGTACTTTGTCTGAAATGCAGTTGATGATCAGTGGAGCTCTTTAAATCATTAAGAGATATCTTTTCTATTCCAGATGTCCCCATCAATTCTAGAGATATTCTGGCAAACCTCAAGCTCAAAGAGAGTGTTAAAGCCCACACGTAAGTGACTTATACCTTCCATCTGATGTGTTTTTAGACAGTAAGTTGTGTCATGCATGTGTTGCAAAAGGGAAATTCGACCTCATTTTGAAGTGAGCATGATGGTATGCGGGTACTTGAAAAAGAAAAGGGCAGCCCGGTGCACGTAGCTCCCACTTGCGCAGGGTCCCGGGAAGGGTCCGACCTCTTTGGGTCTTTTGTACGCAGCCTTTCCCTGCATTTCTTCAAGAGGTTGTTTCCAGGACTTGAACCCATGACCTCATGGTCACAAGGCAACAGCTTTACCACTGCGCCAGGGCTCCCCTTCTATGCGGGTACTTCTTCCCAAAAAAAAAAACAGTTAGCGTTGGGCTATACTTGGAAATGGAAAGAACTAGACTTGAGTAAATTATCAGAAATTGCATGGCAACAATTGTATGTGGTAAAAGTAATTGTTTTGAGTTTATATGCTTCAAGTGAGAAAGAACCAACTTAAAATGTAAATAATGATTAAGCTAAAACATTTCAAAAGAAGCAATTTGACATCAGCTTCTGAGTTGACATTTTGTTTTGAATACTCATAATATCCTCAAGAGAAAAGGATATCAGAGACAACAGTATCATGTATAATGATGTTACAAAGACTTGCCATTTACATGATTTAGTGGTTTTTTGTGTTAATTTTGATTTGTCAAGAAATGAATTGTCTTTTACCTATCAGATTCACATTCCAGAACCAGCAAAAAGTTTACACTTTGTCAAATTCACAATTTATTTTATTGTTTCTGCAGTAACTGGCCTACATTTCCACAAATATTTATCAAAGGAGAGTTTGTTGGTGGTTCTGATATTATATTGAACATGCATCAGGCAAGTGATCTCCTCATGGCTGGTTGTTATTACTAGATAAGCAGGCTTGCATTTAACTAGTCACTCATTTCTTCACATATCCCTTTCAGAAAGGTGAACTTCAGGATCTGCTTGGCGATATTGCACAAAAGGGTGGGCGAAATGATGCCTCATGAAACATATAACAGTATGTTATTTTCATCAATGCAAACTCCTTAGCTCCATGATGTTCTTTCTCCGATGTTATTTTTCGTTCAACTTGCATTGTTTTATGCAGACCTTGGTGTGTATGTGTTCCCTTGCCTTTGATATAAGACGAGCCAACTATGACGAAAGATTCCTTGACGGCTCCGTTCCAGGAGTACCACCAAGTCCTCTTCGATGATAAATAAATGCCAGTCCAGAACGTTGTTCTTTTTTGCGTTGTACTGTCTTTCTGATATGGAGCTTAAATTCTTAGATGATCTGGATGACTTATGTTTCGCTCTCTTTTGTATTTAGCTGGAGCTGCATCAATATACATGGTACAATTATTTTTCTTGGATGCGTTTGTACTCTTATGCCGATTAATTTTGCTCGCATTTTGCTACCAGAATGTCAAGGTTTGAATTCATCTAGAACCTTGTGCCTCCCCGCCGTAGCTCAAAACGATTGGTGACAGTCTTATAACATATTAGACTAAAGAATTCAAGCGGATATGATGTACTTACGGATCCACACTGGCACATTGTCTGATTGTGGAATATAAATTGTGCATTTTTTTTCGCTAATGGAAATCTCATTTGTCATGATTCGTGGATAAAGGAAAACATATAAGTAGGAATAATCACGGTACATTTAAAATAAAACACAACATGGAGTACAACCAAAAAGGAGTAGATCGCAATTGTCTCATACTTCAAAGCAAAACAGAGAGCAGATTATGAAAATCATAAGCCCACGAGACTCGCTGAGACATATCTGCGTGAAAAGGTACAATATGGCCGTATCCCTAAGCCCAAACTTGCTATTAACCATTTACCCCTCTGGAAGACTGGAACAACCACAGGTATTATTAGGACAGCACTAGCCCGAGTCTTTCTAGTAACATTTTCTTAATCAAGATGATGAAGTGCCAAGCCCCAGGTTTTCGGTGAGCCATTTGCAGACTTCGTCCATCTCCTCTGGGACTGTGTAGTGCCCAAGCCTTCAAGGAGAAAACCCATCATTAATTAGTAAAGAAAAATATACCATCACTATGTCAGGAATGGCTGAAATTGGAGAGGCGTCGCACCTATTGTATGACTTGAAGACCACACTAGAGAATCCATTTAACTTCAATGCATCTGCGGATCTTTCCCCATGCTTGTACATAACTACATCATCAGCTGAAAAAAGAAATGGAACGCACATAAATTACTGAACCCTGTCAGCCCGCAATGTCTTGTTCATGAATCATCAGAAAGAACTTTAACAATTAGTGGCTCCATGTGCATCAATGAATCTAAGCCATTTCACATTGTTAAGGTAGTGCAATACTAGAAAAGGTGCTGTTAGGAGAAGTATGGCACTTAGTTTTTTAATGGAGGGATGGTATTGGTATGGTAGGGTTGCCAGAACCAAGATGTAGTTGTTTGTAATATGATATGTAAAAAGTTAATGCATGGACTTTTGTTGGCATATGCATAACTAACATACCCATTTCCAAAACTAGGCATATCATGATAAGTTATCCCTTCACCCATACATACAAGTACAACACTTACAACGGACAAACTCTGTACTATCATTGGTTTAAGTATCATGTATAAACACTATATTGCCAACAGGCTATAAGTTATAATTCAGAAACTTGCTCACTGCAACGAATAATTATATCAAGCCAAGATAGAATTGGTACAAATATCATGGCACGTCAAGACATGGAACAGATACACACCTTTTCCATGACAGAGTAAGAGAGGTATGGATGAAGCCTTCTGTGCAGCCTCTGGTGAGGCTTCAATTTTGTTCTTCAAGGTCCTGAGGTGACCCAAAAAAAGCATGTACACATTAGTGAGACAGCAGCAGTTTCACTGAAACGTATACCACGTCGACATCCAAGAACAAACCTGGCACATGGAAGCCAGCCACTTAGACCAACGGCCAAACTTAGGTTTACAGGATATGGATTGCCATTTCCATATTTTCCATGAGCAAAGCAAGTTGCAGAATACAGTGCAGTAGCAGCGCCCATACTAAAGCCACCAACACCAAGTTTGACTGAAAACAGATAAGTAGAAAGAAAATTGTTAAAGAGACAAATACAATCTCCGCAGCAAAGATCCAGTAGGGTTTCCATATTTTGAACTACTAATATAAGAGTCCAAGAAAACGCATAAACAGTCTATGGATTTACTAAAGTGTTCAGAAAATATCAAGATTCAAGAGACTCAACCATAACAAACTTAGGGAACAAACAACAACAAAGGGAGTGATCTCATATCTGCTGTTTGCCTAACAAGATGGGTTCAGGAAATGAAAAAACAACCGACTTGTGTTGTCGAGACATCAACATGCAAACAAAGGAAAATAATGCAGGAACCATACTGTCAGCAGGTTCAGTCGACAATAAATTGGCTACATGTGCTGCTGATGCATCCAACCCCTCAATGTCATCAGGAGCATCCTCTGAAAGATCAGCGACATCAAACCCTGCACATCCAGAATCATTAAAGATTTTTTTTTTATTTTTCAGGTACAGCATGCCACAAAGATGCACAATATATGCAGAGTGCACAACGTCCTTGAGCAAGGAGAAACAAGCAAATAACAGAAAACTTACATGCTGTAGAGGGGAACCCGCCAAACACAGACACAGGTCTTGAAGGTGCTGTTGGACATATCCATTTTATCTGCAGTAGAGCAAAGATAGAGAATGAACATTTGTACTGGACTTAGCAACAGAGATCTAAGATCAAACGACCACAAGAACATGAAGTTGCAAGTGTTTGAAACTAGAACCTAACTTACATTTGGAAGGGGAAGAGTCTCCAATAGTTGAGACCAGCTGCAAATATAACATAAAATGCATTATTTTACGACAGTAGCTCCCAGTTTTCTTAAACATGCCACACTGAATCATAGAGCTGATTAATGATGCATTGTGTCATATTTAAGAAATTATCTTTCTAAGAGACATCCTTATGTGCAAAGGCACACGTCAAATGTCTATTGCAGTTAACTGACAAAACTTGTGTCATTTTCTAAACCATAGAAAAATACAGATCAGATGTCCCTCCATTGATCAATAAACATAATTCCAATGTCTCATCAGTATTTATTCAATCGGCTCATTTAGCTTTGTTACTTGACAGATACAGGGTTATAAGACAGGATATAGATCCAGAAGCTTTTTCGATCATTCATCGGTTGTAAGCAATATGATACCGAAAGCGAGACTTCAGTGTGAGTGTTTTCTACAGCTAGCTGATAGCAATACAAATTTTATGGCTATGGTTCATCACTTCATCTGATCTAAACATATGATAAGTATACTAAGCTCAAGCTGAAGTAACCGTGAGAAGTGGAATTTGAAGAGGGAAGGTAAGGCGATTTCCATACCTGGCTCCATTGTCCCCAAGGCCGTGAAGCCACACGATGGTGGCCTTGTGTGCTCCCTTAGGCCTCACCACATGCGTCCTCCCGTACTCAAACGGCCTCTTGGCACCTGCAACCAATGCATCCCGTTCCATTCCCCCACACAAATCTCATCACAATCCAAACATTATCAAGCTAAAGCCCCGCACAAATCACCATCAAAACCGCACCCCCAGATCGAACCAAACGTACCGGACGCGACGGAGCTGCTGCCGCCGAAGCTCATCCCGCGAACAAACGCTGCAGCGCCTCCTCTCCCCCTCCTCGCTACGATGCCCGCCAATGCTGCACACCCAACAACAATAACAACGACGATGACGAAAGCCGACCAACACCAGCGGAACAGATAAAGGCGACGTGGGATGCTGGCTCTAGCGCGCGCGTGCGTACGGGATAACAGCGGCGATGCCGGTGGCGGGGCTCGAGGGTTGGGGAAAAGGCTGATTTGGGCGGCGGAAAGGGGGCCGCCTTTTGGGCGCGCGGTGGTGGTGGTGGCCTGGTCTGTGCGGGAATCTACCAGAGATCGCAGAAGAGGGCGCCACCACTCCGCTCCACCGCAGCACCACATCAGCGCGTGGTGGCGGTGGCAGGCATGCGCCACGGATGGAGCAGTGGCTGGCTGCACGGATTCGGAAAAGCTAGCGACCGTTTGGGGGAGGAGAGAAAGGGAGGGGTTCACGCACCTGCAGGCAATTCTCGTCGGCGGCGGTGAGGTGGTTTGGCGGCGGAGCCGAGGAGGAGGTCGTCGCCGCGAGGCGCCGGTTGAGATGAGCTGGTTTGGTCTCGTGCTCCCCGTTCGTTGTCCGGATCCTTCTCCGCGTGGGGATTGGCTGGTCTCGTAGGTTGTTCGGTGGGTTCGGTTGGGAGTCTTGGGCTTGTTGAGGGCCTGGATTTGGACCTCAGTCGGGTACGGTTGGATTTAGTACAATGAAAGTCTTCTTCAGTATTTTTAATTATCAAATTTTTTATTTTTATAAAAACTTGCATTGTCTGTTAGTCGCTAGACTATCTGATCCTAATTCCGAATATGTTTGGTTTGCGTCGTGGGCCTCTAGCAAGTTGAAACTGCGGGATTGATTCGTTCCTGAAAAAAAAAATCGAGAGAGCCCATCCTTCGTGGAAGTCGGACCACTTCACAACAGATATGTCCGTTCCTAGAACCAAACATGCTGAATGATATTTACGCGTAAGCAAAATTTCACCATTCTTTCTTAAACCTGTCTAACCAAATCATCCCTCAAAGCGAGCTCACACTAAGAGCTATAAAACCATAATGCTCATGGGACATGCATGTGTTTTTTAGATAATCATGACGAGGGTTATTCGTTCCCCGTCAATTTCATAGCAAAAGATTATTGAGACACATCACACATGGCATGTACTCCATGTCTTTTCCATAACTTGCATGTATTTGGAACATATATTTTTCCATCACGACCAGGCAACAAACATGTACACAACTTGGATAGCTGGATCCTTAATTCAGTCAAGTCGTACAATCACGACAGATTTGCTTTTTCTACCGGGGATAGTACACACGCATGCTCATAGCATGCAGCTTTGTGGATTGTAAATCTCTCCTTTCTCCCCCAAGGCTATCATGCAAAACTGGATGAGAACACAAGGATCATGCAAGCTGGTCAAGGACAAAGGTTAGTGATGCTTGCCAGAGACAGGCAGAGGCAGGTGGCGTGGCATGCCAAAGAAAGGGCGGCAGCAGGACAAGTGGACGGATCCGGCCCTGCTCGCATCCTCAGATCGCACGCGGCGCCGCTCAGACGAAATGGCCCGGCTGTTACTGCCACCAGTGCAACGATTCATGAACCGCCACTGTGCATCCATATGAGTTTATGGTGACATTGCACTGAAACAGTCCTGTCCTGGTTGTAGGGGAACGGAATATAATCACTGTGATTTTCTTTTGTTGCCGAATCACCTTGCCATGGGAAGAGAATAATAGCTGGGCCGAATTGCTCTGCTGGGTTAGGCCTCTCGCCTCGATTGGGCTGAGCATCATGTTTTCCTTCCTTTTATTGGACCGCGTGGAATTCGTATGAGAATGGGCCTAGATTGCAAGGAACTTGGGAGGAAAGTTTTGAAAATTCAAAGGGCAATGTAGGTCCTTTTAATTTTCCTAAAAAACGGTCTTTTTAATAAAGGAAATTCTATTTACTGAGCAAATGAAAGGTTCCTGACTTTTTTTAATTAACTTTCTAGGGTATAAGTATATACTTTGATCGATTAAGTCTCATATAAATGATTCCCTCAAAAAAAAAGTCTCATATAAATGAACTTGGTGCACTATTAAGCATGTAGCCTAGGTATTAGGTAATGCTGATACTGTGTAGATCTTTTACGCGCAGCCGCTCCTCCTTTTGCCCTAGGCACACCGCCGTCGCTTGGGCCCCTCTCTCTCTTCGCCTCCGGCGATCACGCCAGCAGCTAAAGAGAGCGGGGTCCTGCCTCTCTAGTACACCAAAAATGATTGTATGGATGAATTTTTTTTCCCTAATAGTTTGAGTTCTATGTTTAGGGTTGAGTCTACCCATGCTGAATTTTTCTTGGTGTTCCCTTCTCCTCTTTGAGGAGGTCAAGCGTCGTTGATTTCTCTATGGCGGTTCCGGTGAAGGCAACGACCGAGGCATCCTTCTCGGTAAGGTGACATTGAGAATTATATGTCTTAACAGCAACTGTAACATCCCGGCCCCCTAGGCCGTCGTTTTTAAGAAATCTAATCACTCATTAACATAAGCAACAAAATTTAAAATAACATAGATGGAGTTTTCCCTAAATAAAATAGTATATTGATTTATTTTTGTTTTAATAAATAATTTTGCTGTGATTTGATTTGAGATGTTCTTATTTGAGGTTTGAAATATTTGGATTTGGTTTTCATGTTTGGATTTCACATTTGAACAATTTTTGGAATTTGAGCTCATGCATACATTGCATGCCATATTGCACAGCAGCTCGTTATATTTTTCGTGGGAAATTGGCTTTACCAAAAATCCCCATAAATTCACCATGGACGCAATTCAAAGTGAAGTAATTTCTGTGAATTTTTCATAAATTTTGAAGCACGTTTGGATAGGTAGAAAATTCGTTGTCTTGTCTCGGTTTCTGGAAATCCGAAAATAATACTATGTTCATGGGCTCGGCCTGTGACTCAGCCCGTTACCAAATCCAGAGAATAAAAGAAATAGAAAAAAATAAACACCTTACCTGTTCAGCACGAGCAGCCCACCTCGGCCCAATCGGCCCAACTCGCGAACCATCTTCACCGTCGTCGTCCTCATTGAAAGTTGCCAGGGGGGGGGGGGGGGGGGGGGTGAATAGGCAATACTAAAAACTTCTGCAAATTAAGACTTAATCAAACTGTCAGCACAACCGGATAGTCCGGTACAATGCCGGATACTCCGGGCCTGGAACTGCCGGAGTATCCGGTACTGTGTCGGATAGTCCGGACCTGGGATTAAATCTGCGGAATTTGAAATCTACAGAGTTTCTAGCAATTCTACTTGAATCAAAAGACTTGTATAGATGCTATGAAGTGAATCTACACAATATATGCGGAAGTAAACAAGTACACAAGTAGATCGAAGCAATTTAGTGATATATAAGCAAGAACAACAAGAACAAGTATGAACAACAAGAACAATCGAAATAAGCACAAGTGACACAAGATTTGTTCCCGAAGTTCAGGCCCACAAAGTGCCCTACGTCTCCGTTGAGGAGTCCACAAAGGACCGAGTCTCTTTCAACTCTTTTCCTCACTCAAGCGATCATAAAGATCAAGCTCGAGTTGCTTACTATCAAATCCTTTTGCGAGGAGGGCAATACAAACTTCCCGGAGCGTCACCACACGAGTTGGGAGCTCCCGGGCAACCTCTAGCCGTCTAGGAGCACAAAGCTCCAAGAGTAACAAATGAATCACGCAAGAATGATGCCACAAGAAGGTCAAGAGTGGAATGCTAGCTCTCAACACGAATCTCTTGGTCTCTCACACTCCCTAGAGTGAATCACACAAATCTTTGGCTTTGGAGTGAGTAGAGATGTGAAGGGGAAAGCTTTGGTCGTGTTCTTGTGAACTGAGACGAGAGCGAGAGCCGTTGGAGGTGGATAGGTATATATAGAGTCCCTCAAAATCGAACCGTTATCCTGCTCACTTAGGTCTTGCCGGACACTCCAGCACATAGCCGGATACTCCGGTGGGACTTAGGTTTGGGTCGAGCTGGAGACCACCGAAAACTCCGGCGTATAGCCGGACACTCCGGTGGGGGTAAACTGTAAACCTGGTTTGAACTACACTGGAGACTCCGGCACATAGCCGGACACTCCGGTGGGGGGAAACTGTAACTCGGTTTTTTAACTCCACCGGACACTCCGGCGCATAGCCGGACACTCCGGTGGGGGTAAACTGTACTCCCAGTTTTCCAAACACTCAACGCTCATCTTGGGTTGGTTTTGATTCTCTCAAAAGCTCTTGTGACATCATTAGACACATGATTAACATCCCTCTTGATAGTACGGCATTCCTATACTCAATGAAAATATAAAAACGTGAAATTTCCGTTTATTGAGCACTTCATGCCATTTCTTTTCAACAAAGCAAGGGATCATATCCACATGTATCTTTTTGATCTCCATTGAAGGACCTAGCTGAGTATACTCTCAATGTAAACGTTAGTCCTTTTGGATCGTTTTGAAGTCAATCACACAAAACAATAATTAGGGGCCTAGATGCACTTTCAATCTCCCCCTTTTTGGTGATTGATGTCAAAACAACCAATGCATGCAAGGATCAAATAATATTCAATAAGATCGAGATAACGTAGAGCGAGCTCCCTGTTGGCGGTTCTTATGCGATAAAATTAAATTCATTAATTCCGCAAGCGCACGGATCACCATTGTAGCATTTCACCTTGGAGTATTCCAGGGTTATCGTATTTATATTTCCGCAGGGAAGTAGAGCAAAAGGGAGCTGAACAGTAGCAATGCACTGGATAATTTGGAGAAAGACATAATGTATCAACTATACTTGAGACGGGGGTAAGATAGGCATGATATATATGGGTGGCACACACATCCTCAAATCCAAGGTAATAAAAGAAAACTGTAGTATACATTTGGGAGAGCAACGAGATAGAGCTAAGGCTACATGTACGTTTACCTAGTATTTACTCTTTCTAGTAGTCTAATTTACAAAGGTTATCTACTCTAGTTAAGATCACACACATACAAGTCATGTCGTTTCGGGGCACACACGTGCTAGATCAACCGATGATGCTAGTTCAAACTTAGGGAACCGTATGCTATAATTAAGACCCTGCTGAGTCTAACCCGGACGTGGTGGATTACAGAGACCGGTGCAGCTGTCACATACACTCGCGTCTACCATCCTCCGTGGGGCTGGGTGTCAAACGTGCATAGGCCAAGATCTAAGCGCCACGCTTACAACCCGCCTGGAGGAACTACTCTTGATCAACGGAGCAGTCCTATCTAAGAGTAAACAAGCACAGATTTCACACGACGTCATCTCGACTAAGGCACTCTCTCGTACTTGCGTACTCCAACAATCACGAATCCCACAACAAGACTTCTACGAGCACTTACTTAACAGAATAAATAAACTAAATAGAAAAGAATTACTAAAAGAAATAAATAAAGATAAAACTAATTATTGAATAAAATAATATCTCAAAAGAGTAAGGATACAAAGAACTATACCGAACTCCGAGAATACTCCGGAAGCCCGAGAGAGCTCTCACTCTACTCTACTCTACTCTAACTCCCAAAGCTACTACTAAACTAATGAACACTTGGATGAAGTGTGATGGTGCCAGTTGCTTCGGAGGCCGAGGGGTCCAATTTATAGCTTGTGAAGGCGGTGGGAGCACCCTGGCCGAAGCTGGAGAGGCGGTGGTGACAAAGTCGGCCGGCCGGCCTAGGGGGGTGGCCGGCCGGCCGTCCCCTGTGGCGGTTTGCCACCGACTTGCTCCTGGACGCTCCAGATCACTCCCTGAAGGCGGTCTGAAGGTCGGTTCCTTGCTGGGGTCGGCAGAATTGCAGTGAGGGCCAAGTTAAGGCCCAAATGGCCCACCTTCTAGAATGGCGGTGCAAATCTGCTGGGCTGGCCTTGTATTATGCGTTGTGGATTAGTTTCCAGCCCACTGGGGGAAGCCTGGGACCTGCAGCCACCAGGTGGGGCCAGCTGGCCTGGGGTGGGGCCGGCCGGCCAGGGATTTTCCCTGGCTGGGCCCACTTTTCTCCATTATTCACTCCTGCATCCAAATATCCACCAAAACTTGTGGAGTAGTATTATTCCTATCTACTATGCACAAAATCTTGGTGTTATACATTTATTTATCGGCAGGGTGGCGGTCAAATCATGGTTTAACGACCGCCAACAACCTCCCCAAGCTTAAACTTTGCTCGTCCCGAGCAAACTCAACTCAGGGTACCGGCGGATCAGGAGTTACAAAGAAGCGCCCCATGGGTAATAAAGATGCAACAACATACTTCCTAAACAGTGGTAAGTTTACGAGAGCACGAAATATTCATGAGTGTTGCAAAAATCGTGGGGCTTATAAGTTACACCTTGTCATGCAGCATTGAAGATTAGAACGACACTTTTGGACAAGTGAACAATTCTAGCAGGTATGCATCCAGAGTTTTTATGTGCTGCAAGGTAAGGTGCAAAAATTCTCCTTCGTTTTGGATGGCACTTCTCTTACCACTCCGATGTGAGTCTTATTCCTACAAGCTTCACTCATCCTACCTTCTACCAAATGAGGCTTTGTATGTGGAGCTTGGTATGGAACGCACAAGTGCCATGCATATATTGTAAAGCTAAAGAATGAGTCTCAATCAACATAGCAACTCTATTTATTTTGGTCATAAGAGATGATGTGATGGAGGGGGAGAAAATGGACTCACACTTGTGGAAGGGGGTTTTGAAAACATTGGTCCTTTATTTTGCTCAAGATGTTTATGATAAGAACCATATAACCATTGACTCATGCAACCATGGAGTTTTTTTTTTGACTACTCCATGGTGCAAAGGGCCATAATTTTTGCATGGTTCAAAGGAAACATTTTGAAATATTCTTGAGCTTTTTGGATGGACCAAAAGTTTTGCAAACTCTGAAAAATGTTTGGTTGATTTATCCAAACATTCCCCTTTTTATTTGGTGGAGAGAAATTTTCGAAAACACACGCGAAGGAATTATGACCAAAATTAGGAGTGCTTAGTTTCAAGAGTACATCAAACCTTAACAAAACTCAATACATAAGCAAATGGCTATGAGTGGGGCTGTTTCGAATATTATGATATGGCTCTGGTAGGTAAATAAATCCTCACACTAAGAGAAGTGTGCCAAAACAGAAGGGTTTTAGGTACTTGCAGCAATTCAAGAAAAACATCTCTGGATGAAACCATACTAAGAAATTGCAACAAGTCCTAATCATGCCATATCACAATCCACAATGCTCAGACTTGGTGTAACAAATGCAACCCACGGAAATAAGCAAGACTCATGATGTGATCATGCTCAAGCAAAAATAACACATATGTCAGGAGTAGAAGTTGCATCTATGCGACACATGGGAAGCTAAATTGTAACTCGATCATCATTTCCCTTAAGCGTAGCATAACACCAAGATTCTAGCATTTATTCGAAACAGGGAGTTTATTTATTTATTAAGAAAGTTAGAAATACTTACCTGGGGGTCCTCCCCAAGCTTGAGTCTTTGCAAGACTCGAGCTAGTGTTGAACTCCTTCTTACCTGGGGGCCCTCCCCAAGCTTGAGTCTTTGTAAGACTTAAGCTTGATTCAGGCTCTTCCTCCTCCTTCTTGACCTGCAAAAAAGAGTGAGGATGATACAAGTGGCTAGCCCCTAATGGGCATTGCCGGGAATCCTATTATTTTTGTTGTTTTTATGGTTTATGAAAAAAAAACAAGTGCTAGGCCTAGCTAGGATAACGATTGGGATGGCCTCCCCAATCGGAGGGCTCTCATTTTTACGTCTTTGAGCTAGACGTTCTTCATGTCTTCAACTTGTTTGGACCTCGCTCGCTGGAGAATCTGGCGAGGTAGAGGTTCCTTCTTTCTTCCGCCACACTTTAGTTGTCTTCTTTGTGTTGGTGGCGGCGACCTTTTCTTTAATAGGCGCCTTTGTTGTACTCTCATCGGTCGATACCGTAGCTGCCTTCTTCTTCCTTGAGCGCCTTGCTCTCCTCTTCTTAGGCGATTGTGACTCGCCTACTCCTTCTTGTGGTGGAGGAGCAAGAGGGGCTTGAGGTATGTTTGGCGGCTGAGGCATCCTCCTTGGAGTCCTCCAATATTTTGCTAGCCTTCTTGCATTCTCTCTTTCCAGATAGTCTCTCATGTATGCAATAAGCTTGTCTGGCTGTGGCATGGGTGGAGTAATCTCAATCTTCTCCACTCTCCTTGTGTCATTTCCATATATGACCCTCACTTGCTTGCATTGTTCAACCTTAGGTTTGAAGCTGAACGTTTCTTCCCTGCCGTTGAAGTCCAAGTGGATCTCTCCTGCCCCCACGTCGATGTTGGCGTTGGTGGTGCTCAAGAACGGTCTCCCGAGGATGAGAGGGGTCTTGACATCCACTTCCATGTCGAGCGCAACGAAATCGACGGGGACGAAGAAGTTTCTGATCTGTACGGGGACGTCTTCGGCAATACCCGCAGGATGACGAACGGACTGATCTGCGAGCTGCAAGCACATAGCCGTAGGCGATAATGGACAGTTTAACCTGTCATATACCGTCTTTGGCATAACGCTCACGCTTGCACCCAAGTCACAAAGCGCTTGAGAGAAGTGCTGGCTGCCAATCGAACACGGGATAGTAGGGCATCCTGGATCCTTCTTCTTTTCCGGAAGAATGTTCAGAATGGCTGCGCTGCACTCTTCTGTAAGCTTCACTACCTCCATTGCTGGAATGGGGCGCTTGTTGTTGAGGATGTCCCGGAAATACCTAGTATAAGTAGGTACCTGCATGGCATCAAGCAGCGGAATATGCACATATATATGCCGGATGGCCTCAACAAATTTATCGAAGCGCTCATCCACGGTGAGCTTCTTCCTGCGGTCAGGATAGGGCAAGCCTGTGGTGTCAAAATACTCGTGAGGTGCTGTCTTAGGTGGAGTTTGCTCAACGGGAGGATCTGTCGTTGGTTCCTCCTCGGAGCTCTCCTTCTCGGCATCTTCCTTTTCAGGGACCTTCTTTTCTGGAACCTTTTTACCAGCCTTCTCCTTAGGAGCTGCGTTTGGCGTCTTCCTCTCTGCACCCTTGGGGTAAGGTGGGTCCACAGTACCTCTTCCGCCCCTGGTGGTGATAGCACTAACACTCTCCTTTGTACGAGGAGCCTGCACAGCTGAAGCTATTTGCGCAATTTGCGTTTCTAGCATTTTGTTATGGCTTAGCTGATTCTGCAGAGCAGTGCTGAACGACTCTAGCTTGGCATCTATGCTCTCTAAAGCCTTGTCGGTAGTAAGAAACTTCTTACTGATGCTATCATTAATCTTGACCTGGCCGAGAACTAGATCCTTGATAGAGGGCTCAAAGCGGGAAAGATTACCATTGTTACCTCCCTGATTTTTGTTGAAGGAGAGGTCGGGCCTGGAATTCCAGCCGTAGTTGTTCTGGGAGCGGTACCTATTGCCATTGTTGAGGAAATTGCATTCCTCTCTCGCATTCGGGCAATTGCTGCCCATATGCCCTGTGTTGCCGCACTCTTCACAAGTTATGCGGGAGTCCGCAGCTTGCAGGTCCTGCGGAGATTCCACCTTGCGGAGTAGCTGATCGAGCTTGATGGCGAGCATGTCCATCGTCTCCACTTGGTGCACTCCACGGGTCTTGGTGCTCGCCGCTTGGCGTTCACCATGAGTCTGGTTGGCCGCCACCTTCTCAATCAACTTCTTAGCGTTCTTCACACTAAGAGAGAAGAAAGAGCCGCCTGCTGCGGCGTCGAGGTGCTCTCGAGCGGACGGCCTCAAACCGTGATAGAAACTCTGTATGAGGAGCCATTCCTCCATGCCATGGTGTGGGCATGAGAGAACGTACTCCTGCATCCTGTCCCAGGCTTCCGCGGTCGACTCTTCTGCGAGCTGTTGGAAGCCCGATATCTTGTTCCGCAGGGCAGTCGTCTTACCCGGCGGGAAGAACTTGGCGAGGAAGGCATTGGAGCATGCCGTCCACGTGTCGAGGGACTCTTGGTTCGCGTAGAACCACTGGAGAGCCTTCCCCAACAGAGAGAATGGGAAAAGCTGTAGTCGGATGGCGTCCTGAGGTGCATCCTTTATGACGAAAGTGTTGCACGTCATCAGGAACCTTTGGAGGTGAGCATTTGCATCTTCCGACGGCTTCCCACAGAAAGGACTGGCCAAGATCATGTTGATCAAGGCTGGCTTGAGCTCGTAGTCCTTGTTGGTGATGCGCGGGTTGGGACCCACGCGGATGTTCTCCGTAGTTGGCGCAGAGAAATCGTTGATCATCTTCTCGACTGGATCACCCATGTTGTTGTTCGTTGATGAAGATGGAGGGTGCTCGACAGTCGTCGAAAGGGATCCTTCAAGAGCCAGAACTTTCGATCGAGCGTGGGTGGGAGGAGGGGTAAGCCTGGCCCTCACCCTTCTCAAGAACTGTTCCGGATCTGGGTGGAAGTTTTCTGGTAGGTCGAAACCAGTCATGCACAGTCCTGTTTCAAATTTCCACAACAAAGAAAGACAGGACAAGGGTAAGCCCGCAAAAGTAAGTGATAATTATTCTTCTCACAAACTTCAATGCATTTATTCAGTTCCTAGCTGCTACTTCCCCGGCAACGGCGCCAGAAATGCTTGTTGGCGGTTTTTATGCGATAAAATTAAATTCATTAATTCCGCAAGCGCACGGATCACCATTGTAGCATTTCACCTTGGAGTATTCCAGGGTTATCGTATTTATATTTCCGCAGGGAAGTAGAGCAAAAGGGAGCTGAACAGTAGCAATGCACTGGATAATTTGGAGAAAGACATAATGTATCAACTATACTTGAGACGGGGGTAAGATAGGCATGATATATATGGGTGGCACACACATCCTCAAATCCAAGGTAATAAAAGAAAACTGTAGTATACATTTGGGAGAGCAACGAGATAGAGCTAAGGCTACCTGTACGTTTACCTAGTATTTACTCTTTTTAGTAGTCTAATCTACAAAGGTTATCTACTCTAGTTAAGATCACACACATACAAGTCATGTCGTTTCGGGGCACACACGTGCTAGGTCAACCGATGATGCTAGTTCAAACCTAGGGAACCGTATGCTATAATTAAGACCCTGCTGAGTCCAACCCGGACGTGGTGGATTACAGAGACCGGTGCAGCTGTCACATACACTCGCGGCTACCATCCTCCGTGGGGCTGGGTGCCAAACGTGCATAGGCCAAGATCTAAGCGCCACGCTTACAACCCGCCTAGAGGAACTACTCTTGATCAACGGAGCAGTCCTATCTAAGAATAAACAAGCACAGATTTCACACGACGTCATCTCGACGAAGGCACTCTCTCGTACTTGCGTACTCCAACAATCACGAATCCCACAACAAGACTTCTACGAGCACTTACTTAACAGAATAAATAAACTAAATAGAAAAGAATTACTAAAAGAAATAAATAAAGATAAAACTAATTATTGAATAAAATAATATCTCAAAAAGAGTAAGGATACAAAGAACTATACCGAACTCCGAGAATACTCCGGAAGCCCGAGAGAGCTCTCACTCTACTCTACTCTACTCTAACTCCCAAAGCTACTACTAAACTAATGAACACTTGGATGAAGTGTGATGGTGCCAGTTGCTTCGGAGGCCGAGGGGTCCAATTTATAGCTTGTGAAGGCGGTGGGAGCACCCTGGCCGAAGCTGGAGAGGCGGTGGCGACAAAGTCGGCCGGCCGGCCTAGGGGGGTGGCCGGCCGGCCGTCCCCTGTGGCGGTTTGCCACCGACTTGCTCCTGGACGCTCCAGATCACTCCCTGAAGGCGGTCTGAAGGTCGGTTCCTTGCTGGGGTCGGCAGAATTGCAGTGAGGGCCAAGTTAAGGCCCAAATGGCCCACCTTCTAGAATGGCAGTGCAAATCTGCTGGGCTGTTGTAACATCCTGGCCCAGGGCTTAATAGGATTGATAAGAATACTCATACCAACAGTTGCAACTTCTTTTCCGGAAGCTCATCTCGAAAGAACTCCGGGGTTAAGCGTGCTTGGCCCAGAGCAATTTCGGGATGGGTGACCGACCGGGAAGTCCTTCCCGGGTGTGCACGAGTGAGGACAAAGTGCGCAGAAAAGACGTGTGTTGGTCTGTGGGGACAGTCTTGAGATCCTAGAGAGCTGCCAGGCGTGCGGGCCCGGCCTCGTGGAGGCGGGACGTCACAAGTGGTATCAGAGCCGACCCTCGCGGTTTCACGGGCGCGTGTGGGCGCAGTTGCTCAGGCATGGTGCGCATGGCTGGTGTGGGCCCAGAGTGGTCACACAGCATGGCACATGCGCTGGCACTGGACGTACGGACGTGGCCAAGAGGGGACGTTCCTGGACTGGGGTTGATCGACGAGGACGTCGATCTCCTAAGGGGGTGAGAATGTAACATCCTGGCCCAGGGCTTAATAGGATTGATAAGAATACTCATACCAACAGTTGCAACTTCTTTTCCGGAAGCTCATCTCGAAAGAACTCCGGGGTTAAGCGTGCTTGGCCCAGAGCAATTTCGGGATGGGTGACCGACCGGGAAGTCCTTCCCGGGTGTGCACGAGTGAGGACAAAGTGCGCAGAAAAGACGTGTGTTGGTCTGTGGGGGACAGTCTTGAGATCCTAGAGAGCTGCCAGGCGTGCGGGCCCGGCCTCGTGGAGGCGGGACGTCACAGCTGTCCTTGTATTATGCGTTATGGATTAATTTCCAGCCCACTGGAGGAAGCTCGGGGCCTGCGGCCACCAGGTGGGGCCGGCCGGCCTAGGGTGGGGCCGGCCGGCAAGGGATTTTCCCTGGCTGGGCCTACTTTTCTCCATTATTCACTCCTGCATCCAAATATCCACCAAAACTTGTGGAGTAGCATTATTCCTATCTACTATGCACAAAATCTTGGTGTTATACATTTATTTACCGGTAGGGTGGCGATCAAATCATGGTTTAACGACCGCCAACACTCCCCCTAAATATGTGCATGAATGGAATTCATCATAATTGGCCTAAACATGCCAAACGCACATTTTCAAGAGAACAACATGAGAGCTCCCTCTAAAACCTTGCATGATCATCATATCATATATGCAATTAATAGAAACACATGAGAGCAATTAGGATCACTCAACCTAACAACAAAGATAGAAAGAGCAATATATCATTACATCCACATAGTCTCATGCATAGAACATAGAAATTTAAACTTAGTCTTACAATCACACACTTAGTTCAACATAAAAATTTACCCCTACAAGTTCATCACTAGGAAAGATAACAAGATCAACAAGATACATTTCTCCCCCTTTTTGGCATCACATCACCAAAAAGAGAAAGAAAGAGCTCTAGTCGTCGTCATTGTTGTCGCTGCCGGTCTCCTCATCCTCATCATCTTCATCTTCTTCTTCTTCTTCCTCAGCAATGTCCTCAACCTCGGTGTCCTCGTCATCGCTGCCCTCAACCACTCTAGCAGCCCGTCTTGCGGGTGCAAAAGGATCTTCTTCCTCAGACTCGGAGGGAAGATCGGGAAGAGGTGGAGGTGGCACATACTCAACGTTTGCATGAGAGCAAAGACGCTGCTGATTTGCTGCAAAGTTTGCCCATTGTGCCCTTGACTCCTCCCGGTGCTCACGAATCTGAATGGCATTCTTGGTGCACTTGTTGAAGATTGATTTGAGAGCTCGAGCAATGAAGGAGGATGCACTAGGGCGACGCTTACGTCCAGCCCGAGAAGATGAGGCATCAAGAGATGTAGGGACAGCAGCACGTGGAGCTCGAGTGGGAGTATCTGCCTGTTTCCTTATCCTATAGGAAGTGTGTTTGCAGTCCTTGTGAAAATTGACTCCAGAAACAGCCTCAATCATCTTCATGATGTAAGGAGCATAGCCACAGCTGCGACTATGATCGGTGGCAGTGGCATAAATTTGCCAAAAGATGAAGTCAAACACACTAAAGCCATCTGCTGCCCCATTCTGAGAAGACATGTACCACAAGAGGTTCCTCGACATCCCCATAACCGTAGAAGAGTCACCAAACTTGGGGAGAAGAGTATTCCTAAAGAGTGAATTGAGATACTTGTAGAAGGGCTTCATCCCATGAGTTTTACCAATCACTCCTTGGTTGCGAAGGTACATGAAAGCAATCTCTCCATCATCTAAAGAACGCTCCTCAGAAATACTTTTCTTTCCAAGGTCTTCATCGGTGAAACCAAGAATCTGAGCGAAGGTTTTGTAGGTCACTTCAAACTGATGTCCCTCAGTCATCCAATGAATGATAGGTTCATCGGCAGAGGACTCATCAATCCAATAAGTGGCATAGAATTAGGCAATCACTTCCTCATTCCAATGATATGGCAGCTCCATAATATCAGACATCCCCATTTCCTCACACTTAGCAATCACACGATCAAAGATAGGATCATTTTGCCTTCTCATGTGGTCCCAATCAATATACTTCATAGGGAGAACGGGAGTTTTCTTGGGCTTGATCACATGCTTGTACCAATCCCAATGGAAATCTGAGTGAAAGCGGTAGTCCTTGTCCCTTGGGTCCTTTTCATACTCAAAAGGGTCGGCATGACGCAATGTGGTGAAGTCATGTCGTCCCTTTGAGTAGTTCTTCTCAGCCCTAAGCTGAATGTTCCTCTCCCAATGATGAGGAGTACGCATCCTTGGGAACATGCCATCCACAAGAGTAGGGGCTTCATTCTCGTCAACACTAGCAGGTGCCTTGCCCTTGCCTCTCCCCCGCTTGGATGCATCACCTCTAGAACTTGATGCAAGAGGGTTCACGGTCCTCTTGGTACCCTTCCTTCCACCTCTGCCTTCCATCTGAGATTTGAAGAGAAGGAATGAGGCTTAAATTATAGAAGCA
The DNA here is from genome assembly GCA_012490785.1 of Eragrostis nindensis. Classification (NCBI taxonomy): domain Eukaryota; kingdom Viridiplantae; phylum Streptophyta; class Magnoliopsida; order Poales; family Poaceae; genus Eragrostis; species Eragrostis nindensis. The sequence continues at coordinate 559,996 of JAAXCT010000001.1, read as the reverse complement.
AAGGATGGAATCAAGTACAAGAGATTGGACGAATTTGTGAAGGATTAGGTTCTGTCGGAGTATCCGGCTATGTGTCGGATAGTCCGGGGGCCGGACACTCCGGCACACTGTCGGACACTCCGGCAGACCCTAACTTTTCACAAATTCGTTGAATCTTAAAAACTAGCCACGGGATTCCAACCAAACTTCTAGCATTGCTAAACAACCTCATAGACAACAGATTGACCAAAGGAAATCATCCACATTTGCTTGAATGAGGAGATCGAGGAGTGGAGAACTTCAACAATACCTTCAAGCACTTCCTCGGTTTCCCGGAGGAAAAACTCAGGGGCACCGGAGTCTCCGACGATTGGAGGTCTTGAAAATCCTTTGGGAGGCTAAATCCCACTCCAAATCGACCAAGATTCGGAGATTTGAGTGGAGGAGAGAAGGAGGGCGACGTGTGTGAGAGGGACACGGTGAAAAGAACAAGTGACCGGTTCACCACGGAGTCAAATCCTTATATAGGAGGTAACTTGCCGGATAGTCCGGCTTGGTACCGGACAGTCCGGTAAGTACCAGGGCCGGATACTCCGGTTAACTACCGGAGTCTCCGGTGGGGGGTTTCTGATGTCGATCCTGGAATCCAAGGATTTTCCCGGACAGTCCGGCCTTATGCCGGATAGTCCGGCCCTGACTGAGCACTTGCTGATTGAGAAGGATTTTCAAGAAATTTTGAAAAGATGGATGAACTTATAGGGTACACTTATTGCATATGGCCAGTAAGCAATCAACATACCAAGAACTATGACCATATTCAACAAGATAGGATCAAACGATCAAGAGCCATTCAAATAGTTTTGAAAATCACTCAAAGGCTTTCATAATTCATTTTGTTTCGCAAATCCAAACAAATAGAGACAACAATCAGATGTGCAACATTCTACTCCACATTAGAAGAATCAAGGATATTCAACTCACTTCTAAGCTCGCAAAAGCGCTTCTCATCTAGAGGCTTGGTGAATATATCGGCAAGTTGGCCATCGGTTCTCACATAGCTAATCACTATATCCCCCTTGATAGCATGATCTCTCAAAAAGTGGTGCCGGATATCTATGTGCTTTGTTCTATTGTGATCAACGGGGTTATGTGCGATGGCTATGGCACTCTCATTGTCACATAGGAGGGGAACTTTGTTCATAGTGTAACCAAAGTCCTTTAGAGTTTGTCGCATCCAAAGCAATTGTGCACAACAACTACCGGCTTCAACATACTCCGCTTCGGCGGTGGAAAGGGCAACGGAATTTTGTTTCTTGGATGACCATGACACTAGGGACCTACCCAAGAATTGGCAAGTCCCGGATGTGCTCTTCCTATCCACCTTACATCCGGCGTAGTCGGCATCGGAATAGCCAACTAACTTGAACTTGGAGCCCTTTGGATACCACAGCCTTAGGTTAGGAGTATGAACCAAATATCGCAAGATTCTTTTAACGGCCACCATGTGGCACTCCTTAGGAGCGGATTGAAATCTTGCATACATGCACACACTAAGCATTATATCGGGCCTAGATGCACAAAGATAAAGCAAAGAACCAATCATGGAGCGATATACCTTTTGATCCACGGGTTTGCCATTGTGATCAAGGTCAAGATGTCCATTGGTCTTCATTGGAGTTTTGATGGGCTTGGCTTTGTCCATGTCAAACTTCTTGAGCATATCTTGAGTGTACTTAGCTTGACATATGAACGTGCCTTCCTTGAGTTGTTTGACTTGGAATCCTAGAAAGAACTTCAACTCTCCCATCATGTACATCTCAAACTTCTTGACCATCATCTTGCTAAACTCTTCACAAAATGTTTGGTTAGTGGAGCCAAATATAATGTCATCGACATATACTTGGCACACAAAAATATCATCATCAACATGTCTTGTGAAAAGAGTAGGATCAACTTCACCAATCTTGAATTGATTTGCAATAAGAAAACCCTTAAGGCATTCATACCATGCTCTAGGTGCTTGTTTAAGCCCATAGAGCGCCTTGTGGAGCTTAAAAACATGGTTAGGATACTTTGAATCTTCAAAGCCCGGTGGTTGCTCCACATACACCTCTTCTTGTATTGGCCCATTCAAGAATGCACTTTTCACATCCATTTGATGAAGCTTAAAACCATGGTGAGTAGCATAGGCAAGTAATATACGAATTGATTCAAGCCTAGCTACGGGAGCAAAGGTTTCACCAAAATCTAAACCTTCCACTTGTGAGTACCCTTTTGCAACAAGTCTTGCCTTGTTTCTTGTCACCACGCCATGCTCATCTTATTTATTGCGGAACACCCATTTGGTGCCCACAACATTTTGCTTGGGTCTCTCCACCAATTGCCACACTTGATTTCTTTCAAAGTTGTTCAACTCTTCTTGCATGGCCATCACCCAATCCGGATCCGCGAGTGCATCTTCTACTCTAAGTGACTCCAAAGAAGACACAAAAGAGTAATGTTGACAAAAATTTGCAACTCGGGTTCTAGTGGTTACCCCTTTTTTGATATCACCAATGATGTTGTCGACGGGGTGATCTCTTTGTACACTTTGGCGTACTCTTAGGTGTAGCACTTGTCTTGTGTTTACCACTTCTTCTTCTTCTTCTTCTTCTTCTTCTTCTTCTTCTTCTTCTTCTTCTTCTTGATCATCTTGGTCTTGATCATCATCATCACCATTTGGAGCTTGATCTTGGTTGTGATCTTGATCTTGGTCGTCACTTGGCATACCGTGTCTTCAACAAAACTACCGGTTGTGTTGAGGTCACGCGTGATGTGACGTTTGTTGAAACTAATGGCTCTCAAGTGGAGCAAGTTGATCCAAATGTGATAGGTAATGAAGAAGCTCCACATGAGGCAATAGGAAGGATGGCCATAGGTGATGTAAGACCACAAGAACCACAAGGTGAACAAGTCCAACCTTCTCCTTCTCCTTCTCGACAAAACACACCACCACCAACACAAGAGCAAGATCAAAGGAGTGGTCAAGATCATGGTCATTCGATCCATATCCAAGCAAGAAACCCTCATCAACTTTTGGTGCAAACTTTGAGGACTTGGGTTTCTTGTTTAGAATAAAGCACTTGCTCCCAAGACACGAAAGTAAGAGACATTAGGAACGTTACCAACGAGAAGCTCATAGGGTGTCTTCTTTAAGATTTGGTGAAGAAATAACCGGTTTGATGCATGGCAAGCGGTATTCACGGCTTCAGCCCAAAACCTATCCGAAGTCTTGTACTCATCAAGCATTGTTCTTGCCATCTCAATGAGCGTGCGGTTCTTTCTCTTGGCCACCCCATTTTGTTGAGGGGAGTAGGGTGCCGAGAACTCATGCTTGATGCCTTCTTCATCAAGATATTCTTCAACTTGAGTGTTCTTGAATTCACTTCCATTATCACTCCTTATCTTCTTGACCTTCACTTCAAATTCGTTTTGTGCTCTTCTCAAGAACTTCTTGAGCACTCCTTGTGCTTCACTCTTATCATGCAAAAAGAATACCCAAGTGAAACGAGAATAGTCATTAACAATTACTAAACCATATTTGTTACCACCAATGCTTATGTAGGCGATTGGACCGAATAGATCCATATGAAGCATTTCCAAAGGCCTTGTAGTAGTCATCACATTCTTGGCGGGGTGAGGAGCTCCAACTTGCTTTCCGGCTTGACATGCACTACAAAGTCTATCTTTCTCAAAAGCAACATTCATTAGTCCATGGATGTGGCCGCCCTTTTTAAGTTTATGGAGATTTCTCATGCCAACATGAGCTAGCCTTCGGTGCCATAGCCAACCCATGCTAGACTTTGCCATCAAGCATGTATTAAGTTGGGCTTTATCCGATGAAAAATCCACAAGATAAAGTCCTCCTTTCAACACACCCCTAAAGGCAATTGAGTAATCACTTCTTCTAAAGACGGTCACACCTTCGTTAGTGAAAAGACAATCAAACCCTTTCTCACAAAGTTGTGAGACCGACATCAAGTTGTACTCCAAAGAATCAACCAAGAGAGCACCAGAAATTGAATACTCGGGAGTAAGAGCAATTTTACCCATACCAAGTACTCCTCCCTTTCCATCATCACCAAAGGTAATAGAATCACAATCGGATGTGTTCTCTTCAAGTGATGTGAACATCTTCCTCGCTCCGGTCATATGACTTATGCATCCACTATCAAGCACCCAACTTGTTCCACTGGAGGAGTAAGCCTACAAAAGCAAATCAAGCCTTTGTTTTAGGTACCCAAAAAGATTTGGGTCCTTTAGCATTAGTAACAAGCATTTTTGGCACCCACACACATCTCTTGATTTGAGTGTTGTGTGTGCGGGGTCCAACATATTTAGCAACAACATTGCCAAGAGAATTTCTAGTCAACACATAATCGGCATAGAAAAGGTCTTGAGATGCATATCCTTTCTTCTTCTCCTTTGGAGCTTCATTCTTGACTTTCTTAGCATTTGATATCTTGGCTTGTTCAACCTTGTTCACCTTCTTATTCACCTCCATCACCTTGGTGTACTTCTTCTTGTGCTTCACCTTTTCACCTATCAAAAATGGTGGACCAAAGGTATCCTTGACGGCGAACATTGAATCCTTCTTGTTGTCAAGATCATCAATGGGAAGGGGAATAGCCTCAAGCCTAACAAAGCCATCCCTTGCCATTTTGAATCTTGCTTCTTTCTCATCTTCACCATCACCAATCATACCTCTCTTGATAATGGTGTTCAACCTAGTGACTTGTCCCTTCAAAAGCTTCAACTCTTTCTCGTTGTTAGTAAAAGCATCAAGATCAACATTATGACATTTTACACAACCTTTACTTGTGGAGCCTTTGGTTGATTTAGGGGCATCTTTTGAAGGTTTGGAGGAGCTAGACTTAAGAGCATCAAATTGCACTTCAAGATTGTTATGGGCCTTGATTAACCCATCATGTTTTTCTTGAAGAGCAACATTTGAGCTCTTGAGACTTGTGAAAGCCTCCTTGCTTTTCGCAAGTTTTTGGTCCAACTTCTCATTCTTTTCCTTCTCACATGCCAAGAGTTCCTTGAGCTCAAGGTTTCTCTCCTTTTCAAGGATGAGCAAGTCCTCTTGTTTCTCAAGCAACTCATCCCTATCAACCAATTGCTCCATAAGTTTCTTTATTTTAGTGATGGCATTTTTATTCAAACCTTTGAGCAAGCCTTCACAATCACTTGCATCACTATCATCATCATTATCATTATCATCACTATCTTCAAGAGTAGAAGGAGTGATGACTTTCTTAGTTACCTTGCGCCCTTTGGCCATGAGGCATACGTGGCGTGGCTTGTTGTTGTCATCATCATCATCGGTGAGGCATGGGAACAATTTCTTGCTTGATGATGACCCTTTGATAGCAATGGTGGCCATGCCCTCTTTTGTGGGGGCTTCTTCATTTGAATCTTCTTCCGCCACATGAGCTTGACCGGTGAACTTCTTCTTCTTAAAGAGCTTCTTGTCACTTTGATGATTCTTCTCATTTTCTTGCTCTTCCTTTTTGTGTGGACAATTTGCTATGAAGTGTCCGGGCTTCTTGCATATGTAACAAACTTGCTTGGAGTTAGTTCTCTTGCTTTTTGTACCTCGGTCCTTCTTCATGAACTTCTTGAACTTCCTAATGAATAGAGCCATCTCTTCTTCATCAACATCGGAGCTCTCATCCTCACCTTCACTTGAGCTAACCTCAACTTCTTGCTTGCTCTTGCCTTTCTTGCTAGCCTTGAATGCTACTTCCTTGTTCTTGGAGTTGGAGACCGCTCTTGCTATTGACTTGACATATTGGGCTTCCTTCTCCATGATCTCATGATTGATGATCAAACCAAGCACTTCATCCGGGGACATCTTCTTGTAGTTTCTCATTTGACGGATCATTGTAATCAATGTGATGTTTCTTAGTGAGAAGGCTCTAGTCATCAACTTGACAACTTCGTGCCTTCCATACTTGGTGCATCCATATGCTCTAAGCTTGTTGATCATGACCTTGAGTCGACCATACATTTGTTGAAGGGTTTCATCATCATCCATCACAAACCTTCCAAGTTCTCCTTCCAATATCTCAATCTTGGCTTGCTTCACGGTGTCAACACCCTCATGAGCTCTTTGAAGAGTATCCCATATTTCCTTTGCACTCTCCAAACCATCAACTCTATCAAACTCTTCATTGCTCAAAGATGTGAGTAGAACACTAGCCGCTTGTGCATTGTGATGCATGTCTTGCTCTTGCTCCGGTGTGAGGTCTCTATACCTCTTGGGTAGCTTGACACCTACACACACAACTCTCCAAATGCTCGGATTGAGCGAGATTAGATGCAACCTCATGTTGTGCCTCCACTTGGTATAGTGCGTACCATCAAAGTACGGCGCTTTACCTAATGGGACCGGCATGAAGTGAGTGTTAGTGTGTAAGTTTTCATAATTGAAATTCATGGTGTGATACTCATTGGTTTTCTTGGATCGTTTGCTCTTCTTGCTCTTCTTCTTCCTTCGACTTGAAGAGGTATACGATCCTTCATCTTCGGAGCTTGAGCCTCCACTTGAGCTTTCATACTCGAAGTCATAGGAGTAGTCACTTGAGCTAGTGCTTGTGTGGATGACTTCTTCTTCTTCTTCGCTGTAGTCGATGAGCTTGGGCTCCTTCGACTTGCTCTTCTTCTTCTTTATGCTACTTGTATCACCAAGAGTTGCTTCCATCATTTCTCCAAGCGGTTAAGCTTCCATGCGGAGTACTTGGCTCTGATACCAATTGAAAGTTGCCTAGAGGGGGAGGGGGTGAATAGGCAATACTAAAAACTTCTGCAAATTAAGACTTAATCAAACTGTCAGCACAACCGGATAGTCCGGTACAATGCCGGATACTCCGGGCCTGGAACTGCCGGAGTATCCGGTACTGTGTCGGACAGTCCGGACCTGGGATTAAATCTGCGAAATTTGAAATCTACAGAGTTTCTAGCAATTCTACTTGAATCAAAAGACTTGTATAGATGCTATGAAGTGAATCTACACAATATATGCGGATGTAAACAAGTACACAAGTAGATCGAAGCAATTTAGTGATATATAAGCAAGAACAACAAGAACAAGTATGAACAACAAGAACAATCGAAATAAGCACAAGTGACACAAGATTTGTTCCCGAAGTTCAGGCCCACAAAGTGCCCTACGTCTCCGTTGAGGAGTCCACAAAGGACCGAGTCTCTTTCAACTCTTTTCCTCACTCAAGCGATCACAAAGATCAAGCTTGAGTTGCTCACTATCAAATCCTCTTGCGAGGAGGGCAATACAAACTTCCCGGAGCGTCACCACACGAGTTGGGAGCTCCCGGGCAACCTCTAGCCGTCTAGGAGCACAAAGCTCCAAGAGTAACAAATGAATCACGCAAGAATGATGCCACAAGAAGCTCAAGAGTGGAATGCTAGCTCTCAACACGAATCTCTTGGTCTCTCACACTCCCTAGAGTGAATCACACAAATCTTTGGCTTTGGAGTGAGTAGAGATGTGAAGGGGAAAGCTTTGGTCGTGTTCTTGTGAGCTGAGACGAGAGTGAGAGCCGTTGGAGGTGGATGGGTATATATAGAGTCCCTCAAAATCGAACCGTTACCCTGCTCACTTAGGTCTTGCCGGACACTCCGGCACATAGCCGGATACTCCGGTGGGACTTAGGTTTGGGTCGAGCTGGAGACCACCGGATACTCCGCCGCATAGCCGGACACTCCGGTGGGGGTAAACTGTAAACCTGGTTTGAACTACACCGGAGACTCCGGCACATAGCCGGACACTCCGGTGGGGGAAAACTGTAACTCGGTTTTTTAACTCCACCGGACACTCCGGCGCATAGCCGGACACTCCGGTGGGGGTAAACTGTACTCCCAGTTTTCCAAACACTCAACGCTCATCTTGGGTTGGTTTTGATTCTCTCAAAAGCTCTTGTGACATCATTAGACACATGATTAACATCCCTCTTGATAGTACGGCATTCCTATACTCAATGAAAATATAAAAACGTGAAATTTCCGTCCATTGAGCACTTCATGCCATTTCTTTTCAACAAAGCAAGGGATCATATCCACATGTATCTTTTTGATCTCCATTGAAGGACCTAGCTGAGTATACTCTCAATGTAAACGATAATTTCCGTCCTTTTGGATCGTTTTGACGTCAATCACACAAAACAATAATTAGGGGCCTAGATGCACTTTCACTCATCGCGTCAACGCCAACACCACCGCCGCCCGACCACCGTTGAGGTGCCACGCGCGCGTTGTCCTGTGCGCCGCTGCTGTTGTGGAGTCAGAGCGAGCCGCGTGCTGCGAGATCTTTTTCGTGCCTTCTCGCGCCGCGCCTGGAGCCTCCCATCTCTCTCTCTCTCTCTCTCTCTCTCTCTCTCTCTCTCTCTCTCTCTCTCTCTCTCTCTCTCTCTCTCTCTCTCTCTCTCTCTCTCTCTCTCTCTCTCTCTCTCTCTCTCTCTCTCTCTCTCTCTCTCTCTCGCTCTCACTGACTACCATGACCCGACGAGTGAACCGCCTTCCGCCGCTATAAAAGACGCCAATCCATAACTCATCCTCTTCCGGCGGTCTCCACAATCCTCTGGAGCTTAACCATATCAGCAGCCATAGCTTAGCGCCCGAGAATTTCTAATTCTCCCCGATTCTGCCGCCGACGCCATTGCCGCGAATTGGAGCTACTCCGGTGAGATTTGCAGCGATTCTTTGTTTTCATAGCACCTCTGTGCCTTGCTGAACCCGTTTGGTTCCTTCTCTGCCGCAGAAATAGATTGTAGCTTGTCCATATGGCGAGGTCCTCTGTTCTGCCACCATCGCTCGTCGCCCGGCCATCTCTGGCCGCCGCTGCTCGCACTGCTTGTTCGGTGAGCCTCCTTGATGCTTGTAGATGCCAGTACATTAGCATGAACTCGTAGGCGCGCCTCTTCCTTGCATCGCATGGTTACTCTGTTGCCGCGCAGAATAGGTCGTCGCCGCGCCGCCGCTATAGGCCGCCATCGTCGACAAGGCGACTACCGGAAGGTAGCCCTTGACCTCGCGCGTCGATTCGCCTAGCTCTTCGCCGCAGCCCGCCGCTGGTCCATCGTCGACAAGCCGTGGAACCACCGTTGTTACTGTGCGCGCTCGTGTTTCTCTTAAGCCGCCATGTGTCATCATCCTATTGGCCACAATATGTTTAAACATTTTTAGAGAGATAATGATGGAAGAGCAGTGGGGAAAATTTGGTAAAAATGCTAGAAAAATTCCTTACCATTTTTAGGACCTTTTGGCACTGCCCATCAGAAATAAATTATAGAAAAATTTGCTAGAAAAATTTGATAACTAGTTTGTCCATATTTTTATGAAATAACTTATTTCTTTATAGGAATTAATTGGTTATTTACATAATAGGAAAGCATGCAACTACTATGATTAAATGTGTAGGTTTGCCCCCTTTTTGCATACACTTAAAATAGCATAATTACCTTATAGGTCATGCTACTAGATTTATGAGGTGCACACCCATTTTATTTGCTTAAATCATTAGATTGCACTGTCTTTTATAGATACAATTTCATAAAATATATGACCACATTAGATTGTTTTCTAATGCATTTGGGATCATTTTCCATTGTTTTATAATACTTCAAACATAAGGCATGACATACAAATATTTAACTTAATTCATGCATGCTTCTTATGAGTAATTGCATAATTACCTTTTTGATTAATAGAGAGCTTTATATGACAACCATTTCTATAAGTAAAATATACATGTAGATCCCACCATACTCCTCATATATAATTACTAACATGATAGCCTTGTCCAAGTCTTACTTTAAATGTTAAATTGATTAACCCAACTAAATGAGTATATTATTTATGCATGTGCATATAGGTTTATTTACAACCCATACTCACGAATATGTTGCGCATCATATGCATACACACAGCCATACATAAGTAATTTATTTAATGAAGGATGAGAAAACATTAGTAATTAGATTTAGTTTGAAAATATACATATACAACATGTATGTTTTCCATGCATATAGCTTATACACGCATTTCCATGCATTCTTGTTTTATTTAAATACTAGGGCCACATATGCATATAGCACCATACTCATAATATCTAAATCATGTAAAATAAATTCTTAGAACATGCCACATGTAAATAGTTTAGTTTAAAAGAAATATATCTTTAACTATGTCATATATAGACATAAAGGCATATAAATACTTATAGAAGATAAGTTAAGATATAATACATAGGAATGTTTCCATATGTATTAGAAGCATGTAACTTCATTTTACATGTAAATCATTTTAGGAATAATGGCTACGTAAATTTAGTTTATTTATTCATGTTTGTTCGAACAACGTCATGTTTATTAGTAGAAATAATTATAGATTTCACATAATAGATATGCACGCAATCACCATCAATAAAACATGTGCATCTCATCATTTTCACTATAGTGGTTTTGCAAATAAAGGTTCATGCATAATCTTATACCTTGCTCTCTTTAAAAAGAAATAAGGTATAAATAATTTGTCTAGGTGAATATGGCCTAAAAAGGGCCATGAATATTTGTCTTAGCAAATTATCACCGTAGAATTAATGGAGTCGCGAGAACCCTAGTATCCCTTCTTCTATTTATTTATCGATAGAACTCGTTGATGTGTACTCGGTTCATACGAACTCCGAGTACATATTTATTTTCATGAAATGCATTCCATAATCATGCTCTTTGGTTTTTATTCGAAATATTTGTATTAATTATTGTAGATTTTATTGGATCTTCTTGGATGGCTTTATTTGGATCTCTCGGTGTTTATCGATCGTGGATTGATGCGCACGTGAGTGAATCGTCGAACGACTACATCAAGGGAAGATTGACATATGAAGATCATCATATGAACTATGTAAATAAAGGTGCGAGGCAAGCACACCCCTTGATCATTTTGATCCTATGTTTGCAAATGCATTTAAGTGCTTAATTTGTAGGATAAATTTGTGCATAATTTATATCACTAAAAATGTTCATTCGGGAAATAGTAGATACTACCTATTGATTCTATCCAATTGTCGGACTATCATATTCCTTTGTAACCATAGGTCGGGCTATCAAAATGGTTATCTGCTCTAAGCTTCATGATATAGTTAATTACTAATTAAGCTTGCTAAAATGAAAGGCTATATTTTGTATAAATGTAAGTACATGTATAATCATTAAATTTTGTAGATTATGTTGATGGGAAATTATTATTGATGATAATTTAGATGTTGACGGGTTTTGATGTGCTAATGTTAAATTGGATTAATGATGATTGATAATGATGATTTTGGAGACCCGTCGAATCGCATAAGGACCGGTACATTTGTATCTTGATTTAAGGAAACATCGTGCGACCATGGATGCTGGTATGGGACGGCCATGGCTAAGTAATTAGTTGAATGTTGCCTTGCCTTCTAGAAGTAGGGAATGTATGCATATTTTACCCGATTTGGTATTTATTCAGAGGGACCTCCATTACTACGGTCTTGGGCTCAAGGTTTACCAATACAATGAATTGTACCCTTTAATTCCTGCCTAACTATCCATGTTTGAAGGAGGGGAAAATTGTACCTCTGGGATGTTAGCTGGTAGGTACGGAGGGATTTTTACAATTTAGGGAAGGCAAGGTTAACAAACGGCTAATGAAAACGTCATGTGTGATACCGATGTGCACACTTCGTGAGTGCACGGTGCTAGCTACACCACAGACGGTCACTCACTGTCCATGGGTACAGCGTACAAACTCTGCAGAGTAATTAATCCATTCGAATGGCCGTGCTTGCGGTCTCAAGCTCCTTAATGATAGGTCTTTGTTTAGAGAATGGTTGGGATTAAAATTGATCATGATTATTATGGTTATTAATATATGAATGGCATAGATGATGATTTTATAGGAACTTGACATGGAAGTCATGTATGGCACTTTATTCATATGATATTCACTTGTGCTTACATTTATGCAATTTATATTCAAGCAATTTAATTTAGTAATTATTTAATTAATCAAATTTAGATTGCCATTTGCTCATTTATGCAAATTTACCCATATTATACCTTCCTTCATTTGGCCTTGCATATAATTATGATTTTGTTATTATTCACTCGCATTGCTTGCCTCCGATAACTTGGTTTCAGAGATGACGAGGATCTCGGTGAGAAACGATGCCGTTCTTTCTAGGAGTTCAACTTCCAGTCAATTGCCTGTGGGATGAACACGGGGCACACGCTGGAGATTTGAATTCCTTTATGTTACCGATGTGTTTATTTCTTAAGGTATTTCGTCGGCCGTTGAGCCAATATTTTGTAAATTTTAAATAAACTTGATAGTTAAATTTTGATATGGCTATGGTTCCACTGTGTTTACCGTGTGTACTTATCATTGATCCTGAGACAAGTACGGAGAACACGGAGTTTCGGGTGATTTAATTACCCGGGACGTTACAGCAACAGTGAGGCGGGGACGACGTTGGCGCTCATAAAGTTCTCTGCCCCATTCCCTGTTTTGTCATGGCTCGATCCGGCCACTGGAAAGGCTAGTGAGATGGAATCTTCCTCTCTTCCTATTGATGGAGATGTGGCCGATTCTCGTTCAAATAACTAGATCCGTCTTGATAGTAAGTTCTAATGCGGTGGATCTTGCGGCTTCAATAAAGTTTGGCATCTCTCATCGACGGTTGGAGAGGACACGGCTTCGATTTGGTTCATGATCTTTGGCGGTTTCAATCGAAGAAGTGATGTTGAAGATGAGTAGAATACTTATATTTTTTTTATTTTTATTTTATTTATCTTTTGCGAGGGGTCTGTAGTACTTCATATCTTAATACAATCCCTTCTCATTTGAAAAAAAGGTAATGCATATACTTTCAAGGCACCCTCCTTCCCAACGGTAAACAAAACAACATCTAAAGATTCATTTTCCATTCAGACAATGTTCCTTTTGATCCTTGAACTTTGCCCTTCTCATCTTGATCGCAGCATGGTCTGAATTAACTAATGCGAATAACTCAATAGGATCGTACCATCCTTCTCTAATAACATTGTAGTACTATTTTTCTCCACTTTCCCTGCTTATCGCTTATCTTCACTAATAATATAGTTTTAATGATCAATGACAATAGCTTATGCAGGTAACGGGGGCCTAGCCCCCCCCCCCCCCCCCCCCCCCCACCCTCAAAAAAAAAAAATTCAAGTGGTAGACAACACCGTATCTGTAGACTGTATCCCATCTTTGTCTCATTATCCGAATCTATTTAAAGCGTTGTCAAGCTATTTCTAATTTCCCGCTACCTAGCCTCTAAAAAATTCCTGGTTTATGTGCAAATGTCCTATGAAGAGGCTACCTAACCCTATCCATTTTTAATAATTTTATAATTTCCAGTGATCATTAACGTTAAAAATGCTAGCTCTAGATTACCCACTCGCAAAAGAAAAAAAAGCTCTAGATCAAGTGCCGAATTCAAACGGGTTTCATATTGTAAGTTTGGCAAGTATTTTTTTTTTTTTACATTGTTGGGTTGGAAGAAGTTGAAGCTATTGCTTGCTGTGAAGGGGTCAGATTTGCAACATAATGGGCAAGGCAAATGATTATCCTTGAGTTGAACTGCTCGTCGGTCATTTCATCTCTAAAGAATAAAATTGGCTCTATGTCTGAGCTATGTTTCGTGTTAGGAGAGTTTTGGCTTCTCGGTACGTAGCCTATTACCAGGAGTGTCCTTTCATTCTGTTAGAAGGGAAAGAAATGGTGTTGTTCAACTAGCTAAACGCACGACTCACCAGTGTCAAATCGTGCTAAGGGTTGCTGAAGAATGTAATCTTATTTTTGAGTGATCAATAAAGCCCCCCCTTCTACTTGAAAAAAAAATTAACCTGGTTTCTTTTTCACTGACAAATTCACCCATTCTGTACTTTACTGTCAAATTAGTCAGGTTTTGAATTACTTTATCGCAAATTCAACCATTCCTTTTTTTTTATTGGAACTGAAATTCAACCATTTCTTGTCTGAACAGTAGGAAGCCTGGCAGCAAAACCAAGCGGTGCCCGGCCAAAAGCTTTTCCGGCGCGTCGAGACTTCCGGCCCCGCTGCACCCAGGTGTCTTGCTCTCCGCCTCCCACCCATCCTCCATTCAAAACCCCCCAACCCCACGGCGAAAACACGGGAGCCGATCAGGCGACGGCGACCGCGAATGATTGGGAGGGGAGGAGGGCGCGCGGGCGCGGCGCGTATGGGGGCGAGGCGAGGCGGGGATGCAGATGGTGACAAGCGGAAGCGGGCCGCGACAAGATCCACGATCCTCGGAGGCGCCGGTACGTCGCTCCCCTCCCCCATCCTCCCCGCCTGGATTTTTGTTCGCTTCCCCGTCCGCGGTTTTGTCCCCGCCCGCTTGGATCTCGCCGGATTCCTCCCCTACCATGGCCCGCTCGCCCCGTCCTAGCGCCGCTGTAGCCACTTCCCTCCGTCGATCGGTCCTTTTTTATGGCGATTGCTGCAGGCTGCGGCGGTGGGCGGAGCGGCCGAGAAAATGGGGGACTGGGGTCGCCGGAATTAGGGCCAAATTTGCGTTGAGTCAGATCAAAATATGTGCCTCGGTGTAAGAATGCACAGTAGGATTGCGGGTTTGTTGCGTTCTGCTTAGGCATCGTGATGCGCCAGCGTACATTGCACACAGATGACCACTGAACGCTTTATAACCTGTTGTTACGTATCGGGTCGTTTCCGACCACGCAATTGCAAATCTGGCTGGTGCAGACTAAAGAGTGGACTACATTGTGTTTGATACTGTTTTGCATGTGCTTATTGGTATTGTTGAATAGTTATGACAGGTCTGATTCGATGCAATTAGCCCTGTTTTAACTATTAAGTAATCCTAAAGGTACGGTAACGGTACAACATTGCTTTGATACTTTGTTCAACATGAATTCCATGGCACACCACGCTGAAAATGCCCCAACCGATCCAAAGAACTAGTAAAGCTACTATCAAAGTAAAGCTTCATTGTCCTCGCCCTCTAGTACGCTAGTTTGTAAAGATCATATGCGTTAAAATCAGATTAAAGCATCACTGTCCATATGCGATCGAGTCAAGTGTTCAGCGGATGCTTTGCTATAAATTTACCTAATCTGTTAAATACTCATTTGTTGAATATAAAACGAGCTGATACGCTAGTTTGTGAAAATCATATGCGTTGAATTTAGCTTCATTCACCTAGCCCCAGTTTTTTTCCCCCAGAATAGTACTACGCGTATAAGCTTCTGTTCCTGTGTTTTTCACTTGTTATGTGTAGATCTTATGCAAAATGGATTGAGTTATGTTGTTCATTAATTATTTCCACATGGTTGCAAAGTTCCAAGTTACAGATGTGCTCTGTTGGGTTCAAGTTACAATTGTTCTCTGTTGGCTTCAAGTTACAGGTGTTCTCTGTTACCTAGGAAATATGATCGGATATAAAATGGGTTCCATGGAATAGGGTGGTGTGTGAGTGTGTGGACGGTGTGGTTTGGTGAGTAATGTTAGGATTGCATATTTCTTATCTTTGACAAGCCTGAACGGTGAAGAGAATAAACCTTTCTTGAAGAGCCTATAGATGACTTCATAGTTTCTATATGTTATCCGTGAGATGCCTTTCTCTAGTTATTCCATATCAGATATCTAGGCAATTAGATACTTCCCTTCTAAGTGAAGTAGTTCAACCTTATGGACACTGAAGATATCTACTGTTAGCAACACGAAGAACCTGTACGGTTAAGGTATAAATAAAAGCATGAACCGAATATGGTAACTGATATTTCCATGCTGACATTTCCGGAGACTGATGTGTTACTGCACCATATTTAATCACACTTGCTTTTACTTGCATTTCTTTGACTCATTGTGGATTCGATCCTTGTTATCACAAAAGAATTCAATTAATTTATAATAAGATAAAGCTTCATTTGCGCTGAATACTGCTACAGTACTGTTCAAAATGGGGTATCCTCTAGGCTTCAGTCAGAAAGCTATAATCCCTCCATTTTTAGCTCTGCATATGCTCTGCCATCAGCTTTTCCTTTTCCTGCACCAATAATATGGTCCTCACCCATTCCCACCTCTTGCACTGTTTTTTTTTTTGGTGCAACTTGGAATCATTGTCAATCTTTTCTTCACCAGTTCTTAGCATGATGACCCTTTTTTCCCCCTTTAGTCAAGCAGTGTCATGTACATGAGTTGCTGTCGACTTCGACGATATATCTACTTCATTTTCCTTCTGTGTACATCTCCATATATCTTGACTGTTCATCCTCTCAAATGGCTTATATGTTCCATTAGCCTATTCATAAAATTCCTACGGGGAGCATTCTGACATATTCTTTTTGGATCCTGTTCATATCAGATAGTTTCAAGTTGATAATACCCTTAATCTGGTGAAACCTGCCATGATAAGGAGGATATGTGAAAATTATCAGTGATATTACTAACCTGCTTATTATATTTCATTGGCCCGTCATATTAGCACACCAGTCCGTGTTATACTTGTGATCTGGAGTACACTTTATGATCAGAGGAGCAGAGATGTGAAGGGCATGAGATGGCTTGGACTAGATGAATGGCATGATCATTGTGCCTACTATTGCATCTGACACGAGAGATATGAATCATGCATTCCCATGCTAGCATGTTTATTTGTGGTCTGTTATGGTGTGGGTGATGAGGAGAGCGTAGCAGAGAGATTAGCAATGAACGGCATTGAGAATTGGAGCGGAGAGGATATCAAAACAGCGAGCTGCTGTTCTTGTCACCGGGCAGAGATGGATTCTCAGCCACGATGAGCGAAGAACAGCCTCGCCAACAGGGAGACTGTATTTCCTTCAATGATTACAACTCTAGGACTCTGGCTACCTTTATACTCAGGCGCCGGCTAACAAACTCAAAGCAATCTAAGCAACAAACTGTCAACCGAGCCTATCCAAATGAAACAAACTAAGCTTCCTGATTATTCTCTGAACGCGCCTGTCGTCACTCTTAGCCACTTTCCATTGCTGGTGCGTGCCGATCACGACAGCGGTGGCGCTGGTACGTGCGGCCAATGAAGGCGTCCACAACATGGTCTTTGAGAACCTATACACCAGTTGATTTCTTAAATCATTGGCTATGTTCAGATTTGTTCTAGAGAATGATATATGCGATGTACAACTGGTATGAAATTATAACTCAGAACCATTATTTCTTATAAGTTCTAATGACTTCTGTGCATTTATACCATGTCATTGACTGAGTAATTGTGAAATTTGAATGCCAAGAAGGATACATGCACAAAAGGCCGGAGTTCATTCCATTATCTAAGCAGTGGGCCAGTTCAAGGCATGGCAAGGAAGCACGTGAGGATAAGGATTTGTATTAGTTGGTTTGTTAGATAAAATCATTTGGTTTAATCTGTTAGCTAGTTTGTTAGGCAGCCGGCTATATTAAGCCAGACAGTTCACGTTGATGAGGCAAGCAAGAAGAAACCTAAAGATCAGTCAGAGCCTCCGCAAGGAGGGCGACGAGCCGGTTTCCTCTTGCTATACCGCTTGTACCCTAGCCAATCCATTCAGATATAGTTCTAACCTCACTTATATGACTGTTTAATCGATTAATCCTATACGCGTGTATTTGCTAATTAGTTGCTTCTTCATGTGAACCCAACAAAACTATAAATTCCAATATTTTAATTTGAATAAGAACTAACACACATACATAATTTTAAGCAATTTGGAACGATATAGCTTAGTTTTCAATGTAATATTTTGCATAAACTCATCATATGTGCCACTGCCACAAACTGATATGCCTGATCAAAGAACATATTTTGTTGTGTGTTATCTGTGGCGCGCCACCCTGAGCTGTATGATGTGTCAGCCTGGCATTGAAACTTTAAAAATATGAGACAAGAAGTTCTTGAAGGAGTTCAAGTGACTATCAACCATTTAAGTCTATACGACCATCAGGCCTTACACTTTTGATATCATGAAGACTGGTAGAACTAGATGGTCAGAAAACCATAATGTGCAATATTGGACAGAAACTATAGTGCGCAATATATGTAACACCAATCGTCATGTATTTTCCTCCAAATATCGATTTACAAATCATGTTTATCTTATTTGTGCTCAAAGCAGATTGGGCCATGTTGTTGGGTCAATTCACACTGGATGTTCTGGTAATGAAAAACATGTATTGATCTTGCTTCGCATGAGGTATAGTGCGCCACTGGATGCAGATAACTTCTTGATAGCAAGAGCATTAACTCATTCGTCAATTAATATAAAGGCAGAGAAGCAACTGGCTTAGATATGAGGATAGAGAAATCTCGAAGAATTGCAATCATCAGGAAGCAGCTTAGCAGGCTGCTGCTGCCTACCACTCCCCGGCAGATTGTAATAATTCAAGGAGGGCGAGGGCCATAAGAGTTTGGTACTTGTGGTCTCAAGTTAATAGAGCAGAACAAAAAACTAACATACTACTTGATGAGGTACTAGAGTAGCACAATGGTCATGGATCTTTGGGAATTTACTGGGAACCTGTAATGCTAGTAACTGAGTTGATTTTGGGTCTTCGAGGTCTCTCTTTGTGAGCCCATGAGCTGGAATCCGCAGGGGGAGTGTATACCCAAGCAAGTGCTCATCATCATGTCTATAAAGAGTTGGGAGAAGGTTTGGTTGGCGTGTCGCTGAGAATTTTTTTTTTCTGTGGTGGTACTGTAATTAGGGGAGATCTTGGAGCTTGTTTGTCTTTGCTAAAATACGGTGTTCCACTCCCTGATCACAGCTGTG
This sequence comes from Eragrostis nindensis, assembly GCA_012490785.1. NCBI lineage: Eukaryota > Viridiplantae > Streptophyta > Magnoliopsida > Poales > Poaceae > Eragrostis > Eragrostis nindensis. The sequence continues at coordinate 541,136 of JAAXCT010000001.1, read as the reverse complement.
CAGACGTTGGTCGGATGGCTGTCGGAGGTACAGTTTGTTAACAGACGGGAAGCTTTCTGGAGGATTTGCTGTGCCATGTGACGGTGGACCCTCTGGATCCTGTCATTTGGTTTGTGCCGGAAGGTACGGTCGAGGGCGACTTTTATATGTATTCTCTCTCACTTGTTCAATGTATTTTTGGCTTCAAATTGGGCCTGTGCTTGGTAATAGAACGAATGCAGCAATATGCAATGGTGGACCATTACATTAATTCGTTTCATTGCTTTGCATGTGCTCTGTTATACTTCCGTACCATGGCCTCATTTTGATTAGAATCATCGCTGCTTCTTGTTGGTTTTTGGATGCTTTAAGTTGTTTAGTTTCTTTAGTTTTTCCCTTCTGCCAATCAGTTTGTCCTAGCTAGCTACACCCTGTAGACGCTGCAGAGAAATGACAAGAGAACATATGTTAGTCCAGCTACTTGCTGACAAGATACTTTTGAAGTCTACTCAGAACTTCTAAAGAATCAAACGTGATGTATTGCCTTGGTATGTATCTTATAGGGAAGGATAAATAGGCAAGCACATTTACAAACTAAAGTTTGAAGTCCCAGCTAATGTCACCTTTTAGTATTACCCATGTCATTATCATTTTGAGAGCTTGAATTGCCCTTTTTTTTCTTCCTTTTTTTTTGGAGTGACTTGCAGCTATTTCTGGACTTTAGTTGATTCAGCGGATTGACCTGCACAACTTACCTGACCAATATTAAGCATTGCAATAGTGAGTGGATGCACTAGATGGATTAACTGACCCTCCATCATTGTACGGGAAGCAACGTTGCCACATGAATATTTGTACTGTGTGCATTTGTTTTTGAGTTGGCCTGACTTAAAAAGACAATAAGGTGCCATTTTAGTACTAGTAGCCACTTTTTTTATGACAGTTTTGTCTTACCACATGGAGGTTCTTTGTAAGTACAGCTGCATAACCTTCTTTATGCACCCTTTGTTTTTTTCATAGTGCAATGCAATTAATATGCATGTTTGCTGAATACATTGTTAATTTATATGATATTATACAGATGGCAGTATAGCAGTGCCATATATTTTTATCACATGGAGGTACCCTAGTGTAGCTAGTACTTTGTATTTTGCTGGCAATCCTAATGATCCTGTTGGATATTCGAGATTAATGATCCTGCTTTCTCTATCTGCAGTACAAAAATTGTGATGAGTGAAGATCCCTTTTTCGAAAGATCCCCGAGACTGAAGAATTATTTTTATATCTTTCATATTCATTGATACAAGAAATAAGGTTCCTGGACATACATTTAGCTGAGTAGCAGAGGATTATTGGTGAGATGTACAAGGTGCTGTGAATTGCCCCTAGGAGGGGAACCGGATTGCACAAATTAACAACAAAAAGGACTACAGTAGAGAAAGGACAAGAGATGATTACCTGGTATTAAGACATCCACTTGTCCCATGCCCCTCCTACTCTCCCTCCCTTCTCTGCTTGCAATATCTGTTTTGAATTCATATCATCCTGCTATATGCATCCATCCATCATAAAGCCTGAATCCATTGTTGTTTTGATTTGGTACTGCAAAAGTATTCATTCTGTCACATGAATGATGATCCCGGAAAAGAAAGCTAGCTTGCTATGATCATTCCATGCAGAAAATCTAATCTTGTACTACATAGTGTATACTTTTGCTGCATATCATGAATACCTATCGCTCAGTAGGATCATTTACAAATGTCAGTGCGGTCCCATGCAGTCCGATGTTGCACCATGCCATGCAACGGCCCTAACCCCCATAGTGAGGGTGAGGCTAAACATACCTTCCTCCTGAAAACTCGCCCATAAGTTGCTCAATTGTTTACATTTCACGCCTTTTTAGGCCACAATCGTGATGATAAAGGTGTTTCTAGGCCCCCGGATTTTGATACTAAAGCATGCTTCGCATGTCGGCTAGGGGGTACCCTATGCCGAGTTGTGTGGTAGATGCAGTAGTTAGCACTAACCCTATTCGTGAATTTAATCAACTGGGTTTAACCCACTGCATGCTTATTTTAATAGCAAAGGTAATTGTGCAGTGTGTTGGGGTCACATGCTCTTTAGCATGCCAATTGCTTCGTTTCTTTATAGCAAATTGCTAGGATAGGGAAGAAGAATGTCATCTCACTAGCATGGAGAGCTAGGAAGGATGCCCTCTGGCACATGCCTTCCGTTATGGGGACCAGAAACACATGGGAGCTACAAATCTAGAGCTTCCTTCCAAGAGGAACAAGGGTGCGGGTCCCTTAGGAGATCTCTAAGACAAGAACTTTCTTGCCCATACATCATCATTTCCCTCCCTGGCCAAAATTCCATGATAAATTACATGCATGCAACAAAAAGTGATAGTTCGGACTTGTGTATAACTTTTACTATATTTTTTTGGAGCTAGGGTGACCACATTTTGTGGCTGATTCATGCTTAAAGTGATGTCGTAAAGCCGTTTGTTGGGAAATTAGTAAACAGTTATCATTTTTGGTCTTCTGGATCCTGAAGATTTCATTATCTGACTTTTCAGCGTTTCTGAAAAGGAAGCGGTGGGCAGATTGGTGCGACAGCCCAAAAGGAGTTTGGCAATATCTTGTGGGGAAGAATGAGCAATGAGGGCGTTTGATGTTGAACATCCTTGAGTTTTCCTTTTTGCCAATTGAACATGGCTTTGGGAAGAAGAGAAAGGCATTTGATGGAGGCAACTCCCTCAGGTGGGGAGAAGAGCCTGCGCTCCACCTGGCCAGTGCAGTGACTGCGCTGTGCCTCTGCCAATGTCTTTGCCTTTTTTCACGGAAGAGGTAAAAAGGAGCTGTTCACTTTGATGGTGGCTGATAGCTATACGTACCAGTATCATGCTTACCACTTCCTTGTGTGACCTGTGATGCAGGAACAGTCCATTGGCCGGTATAAGTAAATCCTGCTGTACAAATGCACATTGAGCAGTGTTGCTTTTCCCCCCTGGTGATCAATGATTGAAGTTGTAGGACATATGCGAGGCACTTTAGGTTTTCATTACCCCTAGACGGCGGCTGTATGTATAGCTGATTGCAGCAACTTGTGCCCCCTGATTCTTTAATTAGCACAAGAAGCATGAGTCCAGCAGATCACAGCCGTCTCGGTGTACTGAGCAGTGTATCAGTATATCTAATTCAGCAGATGCAGAGACATTCCTCTGTGCAAGACAACTGTGCCTGTATGGAAACCTGCAGTTATTTAATGCCGTTAAAAACGGTAAGCAGGTGAGCCGCGCGAGGTTCTTGTGTTCCATGAAATGAACCTGAGCTGTACTTTGTATGATCTAGATCCAAAACTAAATTTGAATCATTTTTGCAGATCCCAAGAGCAGGCGCCTGCCTGTCCCGCGTACTCCTCATTCGCTGCTCCCCCACAAGCACTGGAGTGAGGCCAATCCAGCAGCATAGCAGGCAGGTGGCCATCTCATCCCATTTCCATTTCACGCTCTCGACGCAATGTGCCAGTGCTGTGCCGGCCAGCGCAGTCTGACAGGGGAGATGAACAGTCTCAGGGCAGATCGCCACCACCACCGCAAGGGCCCCTCCTCCCCGGCGCGGTCCGATGCGGCAGCGCCTTTATGGGGAGAGGAGGCGAGGCTCATCGGCCGCTACAGTTCTGGTCCTCGGTCGGGCCGCGGCCGCGGCCGGTGACAGCTTGGCCGGCCGGCCACCGTACATGCCCTTGGGCGCCAACACATTCATGCCGTGCAGCGGGGTGGCAATGAATTGAAGCTGATGATGGGGGTGGTGGTGCTGGCTGTGCAGGGCAGGTGCGATTCGTACGCCGCCGCTGCGATCAGCCTGGTTATCCACTCCCATCTTGGCTGCTTTCTTGGCTGCCGCGTTTACTCCCGGCTGTGGCACACCGTTTGTTCCCTTCGCAAGGTACTCTTAAATGGCCAGCCCCAAGCATCGCCCATCTCTTCCTTTAATGGCTTCTGATCTGCATTGCAAGACAGCAAAGAGGACCACAGGGCGAGAACAATGGGCGAGAACAATGACAGGGAAGTAAACAGACACACTGGCGCCACAATCTCAACATCATGCATGCATCTCGCATATATACCCTTTTTTGCCTCTCCTTTTCCTTGTCAACCTTTTTTTCCTTCATGTATCAAAAACAAACAGAACACGACATGTGTACAATTTGCAATCTTCCATACACCAAAACCCCACCCAAGAAGGAGAGAAATCATAATCAACCCAAAAGACGGAAAATTTGGGACGCACAGGTCAAGCCTTTCTAAGCTTCTACTCGCTTCTCTACTAATCTAAGCTGCTGCTGGGATCTCTTCAGCAGGATATATGTTAGTACTAATAACTTCTCCTGGTTATTCTCTGGCGTTCGCTTGCTCCGATGATCTCTGCTCTTGAGGACACAGCAGCACATCTGGAGCCTGAGGAGGTCATTTCAGTCATTGAGCCAGGCGCAGTTGACACTGACATTGTTAGCGAGTTATCTTATCACCGATGCCGCCACCTGATCGGAGGGCTCGGATGAGCGCGGCCGGAAGATCACTGGCGCGCCGTATTGCGGGTGGAGGAGCATCAGGACCGTCGGTGCGTGGAGGTAGTTGGGCGACAGCCGGAACTCGAACCGTTGGAGTATGATGGCCACCGTGAGCTTGGCCTCTAGCAGCGCCAGGTTCTGGCCGATGCACATCCGCGCGCCCAGCCCGAACGGAATGAACGCCGTCGGGTGCTCGGCCGCGCGCGCCACGCCGTCCGCGAAGCGTGCCGGGTTGAACTGCGTGGCGTCCGGACCCCACAGCCGCGCGTCGTGGTGCACGGCCATAATCGGGATCAGCAGCTCCGTGTCGCGCGGGATCAGGCACCCGCCGAGCTCCACGTCGGTCTTGGCTCGCCGCACCGTCGCCACCGCCGGCGGGTACAGCCGCAGCGTCTCGTTCAGGATCATGCCGAGCTGCCAGTGGAATACCAGCACCCCGTCAGCTCACCGTACCGGACATCTAAGTTTGAAGAATTGTGTTTGGGGCCACGGGCTTACAGTCTTGAGCTTGGCGAGCTGCTCCCGGGAGGGGATGCCGCGCGCGCCGCAGACGTCGAGGACCTCCTGCCGGGCGCGCTCCTGCCACTCGGGGTGCATGGCGAGCAAGACGGTGGTCCACGTCAGGAGGTTGGACGTCGTCTGCTTGCCGGCGAAGAAGAACGTCTTGCACTCCTCCACGATGTCGTTCACGGTGATGGGGCTCACCCTGCCGCCGTCGCTGCTCGCCTTGATCATGAGCCCGAGGAGGTCCTTGGCGCACCCGTGGAGCTTCTCGGTGTCCGCGGCCTCCTGTCGCCGGCCGATGAGCGTCGCCAGGTTCTTTCTGATCTCCTTGTCCAGCTTCCACGAGCTCGTGTTCTTCCTGGTCGGCAGGAACCTGTGCAAACGTACACAACGCAATGTCATTTAATTAGCTGCATAATTGGAGCGTAACTAAAGTTATGGCGTCATCGATCGACTTTGAGGCTCATTAATTAATTAATCACCTGTATCCAGGGATGAAGACCTTGCGGAATGCCTCGGAGGCAAAGGCCATGAGCTGCGTCTGGAGCTTGAACACGGCCTTGCCGTCCTCGTAGCTCTGGCCGAAGGCCGTACGGGTGATGGCGTCCTCCGTGACCACCTGGAACCACTCGGACACGTCGATCTCGACCTCGCCGGACGTGGCGGCGGCCATGTCGCGCCACTTGTCCGCCATGTCCACCGCCGTCTTCCCCACGAACGGCAGCAGCAGCTGCATTGCATTCCACAGGACGTCAGCGCCACAATTCGACGACACGCCAAGAATTCACCAACAAGAGAACATAATAACTGATTACTGACCTTGAGGTTCTCCATGTGGAAGGCCGGCGTGAGCACTTTTCGGCGGTGCGCCCACTTGTCGCCGCGCAGGCTGACGAGCCCCTCCCCCTCGAGCTGCCGCACCATGGGGTGCGACTCGTAGCGGTCGAAGTGGTCGGCGCGTGACAGCATGATCTCCCGGATGAGGTCGGGGTCGGCGACGGCGAGCCGCGGCGTCGGGCCGAACCATATCAGGAACGTGGAACCTGCAGAGGAGAGAAGGCGGCGGGCAATGATTAGCAAAAGGAGCCCAAGGAGAGAGAGGCCATGTTACACCACGTCAGCAACCCACCACCAGCTGCCAAGGCGGCAGGCAGCAGGCAAGACGGGACGGGGCGGTGCGCGATGACGCTGGCGACGCAGACAAACATACTCGTAGTATAGTACTACGCGGGGGCGGAGCAGGTGCATTTACAAGACGCGCGAGCGGCCGCCGTCGCTGCAGCTGCTGACAGTATCTACTGCCGTGAAACGTGAAAGAAAGGATCGCAACGCGACACGAGGAGCCGGTGGCGTGGCGAGGGCTGGGCCGGAGGAAGCGGGAGCTAGCGGCTGGAGGCAAGTCGCGCAGGCCATGCGGGAGTAAATGGCGGGATGGCGACGGGGCAATGCGGTGGTGGTGGCCGACGAGGGGACGGGACCTTGCCGGGCGGTGGTGGCGGGGAGCAGGAAAGGGAGGCGCGTAGGCTGGTGTCGCGAGTAGGAAGGAAATAGACCCCTGGGCTGGCCACCTAACCGGGCTGCAGCCGGGGGACAGCGAAAACGAGAGACAACTACGGCAAACCGCTCCGACAGGCGCAGGCGGTCGACATGCCACTAAATGCGTGTCGCCCAAAGGCGGCAGCATCCTGGGAACAAGACGCATGGCGCAACCGCAACTTGCCGCCCGATGCTCCTCATGTTCACCCCACCCATGGCCTTCCTCCTCTTCTTCTTGTTGTTGTTGTTTTTTTCTTTTTCCTAGGCGGAGACAGACAGGGAAAAGAGAAAGTTGCCGGACGGGATGATGTGTGTGCGGCCGAGTAAAAAACAGGAGAAACAGAGCCTGGAGTCGGTCGATCGAGAGACACAGGAGGAAGGACGACGAGGCACGAGCACGGGGCCATGGATCACATTCACACACGACACGACGAATGGCAGCACAGCAGGAGGCGAGCGACTCACCGTAGATTTTCCTCCAGTGGTGGTAGAAGGCGAGGACCCGCGGGAGGACGTTGTGGGAGCGGTAGGGGCGCGGCATTGGGTTGGCGGAGGCGGCCACCATGAGCGCTACCATCTCGCGCACGCACCCCACGAAGAAGCGGTAGCGTGGGCCCCTGATCCCCTGCCGCGCGAAGTGCTCCTCCACCCGCCGCGGCCGCCACCACAGCACCTCCATCAGCTTCGCCGCCACGTACGCCGCCACCGCCGCCAAGCCCAGCAGCCAGCCCCACCCCATCGATCGATCCAACGGAGGAGAGGCCTAGCCGCGTGTCTCTTCTTCTCCTCGCGCGTCTGTCTGCCGTGCTCGGCGAAGTGTGTGTGAGAGAGAGAGCGCAAGGGGAGCGCGTGAGGTGGCAGGGAGAGACGAGAGAGAAGAGAAAGCGAAGAGGATTTATATAGGGGAAGGAAGGGCCTTGGGGGGGCTCGGCCACCGGAGACCAGTGAGTGTGGTGTGCGCGATTAGCTTTATGCGTGGCAGGAATTCGTTAACGCCCTGGTGGCTGGCTCGCTGCGCTGTACTAGAGCCAGAGGAGGAGGAGGGAGGGGCAACATGGTAAATAATTAATTATAATAAACCGGATGAGGGATCCGCGGAGCGCGCAGGGCCGGCGCCGCTGGGGCCGCCGTCGCGCGGATTAATGGGGGGTCAACCCAAATTGGCGACTTTGTTTTCTTTTGCTCTCTCTCTGCTCCGCGGGCCCCGCCGCGATCTGTAACGTGCCAACGCTGTTCCATTCCACTAGTCGCTGCACTCTGCTGCTGCGCCTGCTCTGAGCCGCCGCCTCCTGACTCTCCTCCTCTCTTCTCCGTCGAGCCCAGCTCTCCTCCCTGCTACGCCGCTGCATATACCCTGCTCTGTTGCGTAGAATCATGGCAGGCCAGCGTTACAGGCGTAGCTTTATCCTCTGCCCTGACCTGTTGGTGTGACAGTTATGGGCTTGCGAGTGTCAGGCGACGCAGGAGCAACCGCTTTCCCTCTCCCTATCCTCCTGGTGAGTTTGTTACGTGACGCTTTTTACAGTTACAGTGGCTTTTGTAGTACTCGTGGTGCGCTCTGATGATTGACGAGATTGATTAGGCCTCCCGTTGGGCGTTATGTGTGGATGGATGCATCTTGTTGCTGCATCAGCTATGGTTCTTCGACCTCTTTTTCTCCCTTTTTTTATTGTAAAAAATGAAAGCTGCGTGTTGTCTTTTGCCTTTCGGGGATGGACGGGAAAAAGGTTGGGTGGCTTGTGGGCCCCACAAACCCCGAGTTCAGATGAGACAAGGGCACCTAAAATCTCTTTTTTTCTTTTAGGTGTAGGATCATTTGATTTTGTAGGGGAAAAGAAAAGGTGATTGCAGGGAAATCGGTGCTATGCTACGCTACCCTATGCAGCAGCACAAGGTTAGGCTGGTAATAACTATAATCAACTAGGTTCATTTGATGGAGGAATTGGGCTCAGACTCTCAGGATAATTCACATGTTTGTTACTTGCAAAAAAAAAACATGTTTTTTTTCCTCTTAACTTTCTCTGTGGTCTATGGAGCTGCTTGGTTCACGGCCTTCATTTGCCAAGCCGTAGTTACGGCGGCGTCGAACCTGTAGCGTCCGAAATCTGCGCCACCGCTTTGGCGTGAAAAACAACAGCAAACGATATGGCAGCCTCAGTCAAAGTACCAACCAAGCACAACCACGAGTTTTGCGGCGGCGCCATAGATTAGGCGTGGCGAATGGTGGCGCTGAACCAAGCACGCCCTATGTATGTGGCAGAGCAAATGCGAAGGGGGTCATAGGTTTGGAGATAAATCAACCAAACTGAGGTCTGTTTCATCTTTCATGACCTTGTAGTGTATGCATCTTCAATCAAACTGCATAGGCATGCATGCATGCATCAACACTGCAAAAACAAACTCCACTTGTCCGTTCCTGCTTTAAGTTCCCCATGTGAAACTGTTTGCAAACATACTCCATTTCCGCGCTCCTCTTTCCCTGTGGAGTGTTGCAATCTTTTCTGGTCGGTTTTGTTTGTTACACATTAAGCCCCCGGAATTGTAGGGAGGCTTATCTGCCACTGGTGCCTTTTTTTATATAAATAGAGATGTTCCACATTGATTGTATCTTGTTCTACTCTAACGTGCCAACAGATATAGTTCCATGGTTCTTATTAACTCCTCCACTCATAGTAGTACGTATGATCTTCTCCGTTTCTGGGCAAAATTTAGGAGCCTCTTGGCTTCGACTTAACCTATGAACAATGCCAAGCAATCAATCCGCAGAAGTCACCACTGGAATCTGTTACTGTTACCAGTATTCTAGACATGCATGCACGAAATCATGCAGCTACTCCCCTCCCCAGTGACAAATATTTTGTAAATATCTGGTTTGAAACTTCGAAAATGGTTTACTTGAGTTGTTTCCAGTATAGTTTCGTAGTTTTTACAACTACTTTGCTATATATTGTAATGATTCATGCTACTAATTGGTTCTCAAAGAAGTGTATTTGCGACAGTGACACTTATTTGTGACCGGAGCGAGCAACAAAGTTGTTGGCGCGCCGGGGAGATCTGAGATCAGCTGCTTTGCAACATTGTGTCCCTATAGTGATGGTACACGCTGTTCCCATGTATCGCCCATTGATTACTTAGCATGATTAAAGGGGGAAATGAGAGTGTACCAGTATATCACACATGTATATGCTGCCTAAAACATGCAGAGCCTCCCCAATCCTAGAGGTACGGTGGTAGGGTGCATGCTAGCTCCAGTGACATGACATTGCACAAGAAGGCACAACTGGCGCCATTGCTGGTTTCACATCACTGGCGCCGGCCAGCCTGTAAGGAAGATTGGCGATGTGATTTGGGAAGCACAGCACGCACACAACGGCGGCCTCCGATTGTATTTATACTCGATGTACATGTTAGTTATACAGGGAAAGAGATTGAGCCGGGGAAGACTATCCCTAACAAACCGGCTATATCTCCAACATACATATATACACACGTTAACCCCCCCCCCCCCCCCCCCCCCCCCTCCGCAGTCGCAGCGTGAGGCTCCTGAACGCAAAGACTGGAACGGAAGTCCTGAAAAAGCTGTATCGGGAGTCCTTTAGTCATAATGTCAGCAAACTGATGACTGGATGGAACATGAACACGAACTTCTCCCAAGGTGACCTCCTCGCGAACGAAGTGAATATCAATCTCAATGTGCTTCGTGCGGCGATGATGAACTGGGTTGGAAGTCATGTATACTGTGCTAACATTGTCACAGTAGACCACGGTAGCACGCTGAAGAGGATGGTGGAGTTCCTGCAATAACTGGCGAAGCCAACAACACTCAGCGACTGCATGTGCAACTGCCCGATATTCTGCCTCGGTACTGGAACGAGAAACCGTAGTCTGTCGTTTGGAGGACCAAGAAACCAGGTTGTCACTAAGATAAACACAGTAGCTTGAGGCGCAGACAATGGCGGCCTCCGATTGTATTTATACTCGATGTACATGTTAGTTATACAGGGAAAGAGATTGAGCCGAGGAAGACTATCCCTAACAAACCGGCTATATCTCCAACATACATATACACGTTAACACATCCCACTGCTCACCTGGTGTGTTTGCTCACCTGCCTGCCTGGTCCATTTCTGATTACTCCCGCTATAACTGGAGCTGCAAATTGGGCCAAAATACGGCAGCATGTCTACATATATGTGCATATACACCTGTACGTACGTATATCATCAGCCTTTGGCTGTGCCAATGCAATGCATAGACGATCAAGCTATGACATTAGCCCAGTAGGTGAAGCTTTTCTTTCCGACGCATGCATACATCAAACAAGCTGGCCTGCATCAGTACTGATCGGTGAACAAGATCCAGGCTTGATGGATCGGCGCCACTGTTGCATGAAACGCCGTGCCGGCGAGGAACGTGCCAAACCTTCCTTCTGGGCGCTGTGCGATGTGAGAAGCTAGCAGCGGCTAGAAGGGCACAGGCTGCTGTTGCTGTATGGAGATGGCAGCCATTGCATGGGATGGGGCTGAGCTCTCTTGCTGCTGCTAGCTAGCTGGAGCGACAAGACTTGACATGCAATTGGAGGAGCAGGGTCAGGTCCAGGTTATATCTACCCGTACGTGTTTGTTCTCACCTGGCAGCTGGCGCTAGCTTCCTCTGCTGATGAGCTATCGCGCACGCAGTACCTCGCCACGTATACCACCAGATCGAACAGGTAAAACGTGAGACCATGCACGCACATTTACTAGTGCTATCATGCATGCATGTAGTATGAGGTCTCATCTCTCTCCTTGTGTGCATGATGATTATACTATTCCGCATGAGGTGCACTGTGTAAGAGTGTGTTTGACGCATGCATGCGTGAAAAACGAATGAATGAGTGATCGATCACAGTTCATGGCATGTTGGTGTGTGCAGCGCTAAGCGAGTTTCAACTGCTGTAATGGATTGGGATAGATCTGTCATGGTCACGTCCTATCAGTACTCGCAATCAGTTGTTTTTTACAAGACCGGCGGGGATTTATTGGTTTTTTTTTTCGTTTTTTAAAAGGCAGTCATTACTCGTATCTCCTTTTGTTTTTGTTTTTCGTTTGAGAAGGCAGGGTTACTCACAATGACCAAAATGTTCACTGTTCACAGCAGCGACAATCAACGGCTCAACGGATTGGTGGAAGGCACCAGTAATCCATAACTCTATGACTTACTCCCTTCTTCACCTCATGCCACAATTAGAGGGACGTTAATTAGATACATTACGCATCATCCATACATCATGCTACCGTGGGCAATAGTGGACAGTGTACAACAAAGTAAGTAATGTGTGTCCTATGAACAAACCACTAGGAGTATATAATCATGCATGCACTACTTTTCAAAATTATGTGAACGATATTAGACGGACATGCATAATGAAAGGAGAGGAAACAAGCAAGAAGAGAACCAATAATAATTGAAAATAATGGTACAGAAAAAGACCACCACCAGTCCCAATATCATCCAGCAGTGCCTGCCTATGCCGTGACTAGCTCGATAGTGCAATGCAACACACAGGGAGATAAAAAGAGTCTCTTAAAGGCAAGCTGGAAAAAGAAGCTTCTCTGATAGGATCTGATCTGACGGATGGGATGGGACGCGTGGATCGGACCGGACGGCTGCGGATCGGCCATATTCCTGCCACACACACCGCCGCGCCTTTCGGTCACCTCATCACCCAGCTGCCTTCACGATTCCCTACAAATGAACCTTGTCGAAAAAAAAGAGAGGAGAAAATATAAAAAAAAGGCGGAGAGCATCTCTGTCTATGCACCTGCTGCCTGCATGTCCCGATTTCTTTCTTGGAGTTAACCGATCCGTGCCACGAAGATGCATCGCAGCCACGAGACGAGATCTCAGCTCGATCGGCTCCTTTTTGTCATGTGTCGTCTCTGCTTTTCTGTGTTCTCAACTCACTCATCTTTCTCTAGATTTTGAGTGGATTTTTCTGTAGATTCTGCCGGCAGGGCCGCGCCTTTTGTCAGGTACTAGTTGCATGCACACCGTACCAACCGGCAAATTATGCTTAAAAAAAGGAATTTCCATATATACGAAAACATATCGAATGCTTGCATATATTTGACGACATTGCGCGTACGAAAGACAACATCGATATATTGGTTAGCTAAGGCCCTGTTTGAAACCTCTAAGGATAGTTGTTAGCTGCTAAAATTAGCACTAGAAGTTTCAAACACCCCAGCTAATACCAAAGCTAATTGTTAGCTACTACCCCAACTAACAACTATTCCATTAGCTCCCTCAACCCAGCTAATACTAGCTAATAGGTGACTAATAGTTAGAGGTTTCAAACACCTACAGCTAATAGAAAAAAAAAAACTCGACCTGCCGGGGGAAGAACCGCCCCCGACGGCATTTTTTTAAGGAGAAGAGCCTTCTCACGCAGGCCGAGAAAACCCCCGAACCCCCTCCCCATCCATACACAGGGACTCAGCTGGCCGTTGTGAGCTGCGGCGCGAGTCTTTACCTATGCTTTGGCCTGGGGAGGACGAGGGGATTTTTTTACTCCGCACTGCAGCGTAGCATCTCTCAGCTACCGGTGCTACAGTGCGTTGCGGGCACTGTAGCGAGCTACAGTACCCGCGGTGCCACCGCGCGCTCGAACCCGCGTCGCGCGCGCTCACGGGAGCAACGCTCCGGAGCAGCGGCGCTGACCGCTCGGGCGAGCCGCGCTAGGCAACACCTACAGCTAATAGTTAGCTAGCTAATAGCAAATAGCTAAAATTAGTTAGCTACCAATTATTTCTAAAGGTTTCAAACAGGGCCTAAGGCGCATGGCATAGTCGCATATATAGAGGCCGCCGGTGATGCTAGCTGTTAGATAACTGAAAGCTAGAAGTGAGTGCACCGTGCGTCATCGATCGCGCTAGCTAAGCTAGCTAGAGGAGTCTAATCAGATGGGCTGATGGCGCGATCGATCCATATGGATAGAGGAGTAGATAGAAAGAAGGGGTTAGAAAAGAGTTGATTTGGACGCGCGCCCACACGTCGCCTCGATCTCCATCGAATCCCAGCCGTCGACAGACAGACCGTGCGCGTTGGTTAACAAATGATCGGAGACGCAAGTAATCATGACGTCAGTCATGCATGTATGCGCGAGCGAGCGCGCCGCGACAGCATGTTTCTCCATGAAGCCACAGTGCGCGATGGATCAATCGAGCTGGACCTGTCGCGCCACGTACATACGGGTACGTGTTCACACAGACGGGACGTGTCAGCTTGCTTGCAGCCATGCAGCGCTGCTCCTTCCCTCTGTTGTACGCATGCATGCATGCTTAGTAGTTGTAAACGCCACCACACGCGCGTGATGGAAACGTCACGTGGTGTGGAGAGGATGCCCTCCAAACATTGCAAGCTGTATTTACGGCCGATCCGATCGAGTTCGACCTGCATCGGCCGGATGGATGATGCGGCTACCAGCATCTTGTATACGTACGCAGTACAAGTTTAATTGGAAGGAACGGTGAACATGGCGGCCGCGGCGCGGGCAAGGCAAGATCCCGGCCGGCGTGCCGACTACGGACTGCGGCATGAACGATAACGTCAGAACAGAAGGTCGCCGAGCCATCGATCGTCCGTCAGCCAACGCGCGCGAGGGTGCGGCGGCGACGGGCCGCCGGCAGCGCGTGATGCCCGGCCGCGAGCTCGATCGAGGTGAAGCTTCTTCTTTTGTCTCGTTGTGGGCCCTGGGCCCCCTCTGCTCTCTGCGTGGGCCAGATGGGGCGTGGCCGCAAACCGCGCGTCGCCAAGCCTCCGGCCGCCACACGAAGAAATTAGGGCATGCTAATTAATTACCGCCTACCAGGAACGAGGGAGAGAGCTTGAAGAGACAGGTGAAGGGAAAACCTGAACAAAAGCTGGGTTTAATCACGTTAACTGCAACAAATATTTTATAAAAACACAATCGGTTGCTTAACTCTAAAGTAGCATCTATGCGCTCTTCTCTCAATAATTCTCCCCTCCCTGAGTCCCGCTAGCTGATCGACATGCACCACCGGATGGAAGCGTATCCGCATTTAAAATGAAACGCGTAGGGTTGATTGACACGACTGGGACCCATGCAACGTAGAGGATCACCACCGTGTCGGGCGCGCGTTGCGTTTTGGTCGGTTGCGCAAGCAAGGCCTGAGGACGAGAACGGGCCAGCGTTTTTTTGCACAGACACTAGTGCAGTGCGGCAGTGCACCGCATCTGCACCTAATCCATCGTCGACTGGTCGATCGGTCACTGATTGCATCCACGCGCTGGGGAACGGATCGATCACCTCGTTTAATCTGTGGCTAATGATCGATGATGCCGATCCGGCCATGATATATATTAATTAGTTTAGCCGGCTGCTGCTGCCGGGCCATCACAGTTCTCTGTACCTGGCGCCGTTGCATGCCGAACCATTGATAATGGAGCAGCAGGCAGACGACAGAGAGAGATGATGGATTGATCGATGTGTTGCTTAGATTAGCCAGCTTCCCTTAATCTCCTGTCGTAATGCAACCAAGACATGCAGGGGCCTCCCTTGCCTCTCCAACCTCCGTTCGGCCCCTCACCTCAGCCTCTAGCTAGGCCTACGTACGTGCACAGGCGACAAACGAAGCCGAGTTCGCAATTAATAATACACTTTGTCATTAATTTGTTATATATAATAAAAGAAAGAGGACAAAGTATTTTGTCGACCATTTTCCGGCCCAGAAGAAAAAGTTTGTCGTCTTCTCCTTGCAAGAAATTATACAATATGTACTATACTTCAATTCCATTCTTAGATAATGGGGCAGTATATATATACATGATGATTGGCTCCGGGAACTGAAATGTCTGTAGTGGTAACCGCTCACTAATGTTTTATTTTGTTCTGACCATACGTACGTACCGGTGGCTTAACTTCTGCTGTAGTTGTTTTTGAAATAAATTCTGCTTTAGTTGTCAATTCCATGCTTTCGGTGCTCCGTTTGTAAGCATCTACTAATAACAGGATTTTATGACCTTACGTCTGCATCCATTGCAACTAGGGTACGCAATTTAGGGTATTGTCAAAGCCTGGCTATTGCTGATGATGAATGAGTAAGCGGTAGTTAAAGGCATTTTTCATGAGACGGCGGATTCTTCCGTTTGAATAATAAGGTTGCCCTTTCAGCCATTGAACGCACATAAGCAGGGCCCGGTGCTTCTGCAAAGCCGTGGCAGGTTCTGCCCGACATCGATCCTTGTCAGCATATCATTGCATATTAGTTGCATATAAATGTATATATTACATGGTGTACTTGCATACCGAGCAATATGTCGTTTCGTTTGAAAAGCAAGGGGACATGCATGACCTACGTACCCACTAGACCAAAATGGCCTGATTAATGAAATTCCAAAACGTAACGTTATCCCTTATAGGTCCAAGCGAATGATGAGCAACGATTGAGAATACCGGTCAGCAAACACTAAATTTAAACGATGAATCGATGGACGGATAGTGGCAAGTGATGATAAAACTTCCTTAAAACAGCACCATCGTTAATGGCGATGCGATCAATAGCTAGGTTTAGGTTTATATGGCTAGCTACCAGCGTTAACCGAACAATTATATGCACGGATCAAACAGCATGTCCTATCTATCTAATCTGACCGGATGCATGCATGTACGCCGGGATGGATCAGTGTTCAAATATGTACTACGTACCATATGCATGCCAAATGCATGCATGGTCAGTTTATCTCTTCTTCATCTTCCTGCAGCCGCACATGCATTTCATATTGGATCGATAGGGGGCATGGCAACAAACCCCTCCACTAATGATTGCCTGCTAATTAATCTTATTCAGGGTACGGCTGGTGCCGATTAGCAAAAACATGCAGTCTCAGCTGCATGGATGTCACAGTCGTGTGGTGTCAATGGCATCACTCGTCGCGTACGTACACGATAACGCGAACGAAGCCTCTATTTTAAGCGCATTCCCGAGGCCTTTTCCGGTATTTCCGGTGCTTACGTACGTAGCTTTACTTTTAAGTGCGTTTCCTTTTATTTATATTTATACTATTTTCCAAATATCCCCGCCACTGTGCGTGCGCAGTTGCCCTAGCTGGTGTGTGACAGTACAGTGCGTGTGAGATATGATCGATGACCAGACGTGTGCGTTGCGTAACACAACATGATGAGGAGATTGTTTATTAGAGACTTTTTGTAGTTGTCGACAAAACAATAAATACATTTGTGTATGCTGTCGATGGTTAGTTTGGTTGTGTCCGTCAGGGTTGTGTTCGCGACAGTGTGAGTCTAGGCTTGAGTGCAAGTTGCCAGTACAGTATATACTTGTGTGCATACTAGCTAAGATGCCTACCTTTAGCTGTAGCAAAAACGCAGAGAGACTATCATGCAAACTCCTGCAGGGAGCCAGAGACATTTCCGTCGAGCAGCGCTCTGGAGGGCCAAAACTGCTCATGGACAAGCCGTCCGCAACGGCCGCCTGTCCATTTAGACGACATGCCTGTAATGTAGCTAGTCGTGTTGTCAATTAATGCTGTTTGGAGGACACCTTTAATTTGTTAATCAGTTTTTTCCTATCTCACGTGTCCCAAAAGTTGCCACGTACATAATCATTCCTGTCCCGATGTGTTTACTTGCTTGTTCCACACTTCAACCTCTACTCGCTCCCGTCCCATAATAGTTATCGTTTTGACTTTTCGTCATTATATTTGATCGTTCGTTTTATTTAAAATTTTATGTTAATAATAAAACAAATATGCCATGCTAAAACTATTTTTACTAATAAATCATGTTATGAAAAAATAACTAGCATTTACACAAAAAATTTAAATAAAACGAGCGGTCAAACGTGATGTCTGAAAGTCAATAGTGACAACTATTTTGAGACGGATGGAGTATTATATTATGTGTAACAAGGCACCAAAACTCTAAGCAAACCCCATAAAACTAACACTAAGTAGCCATGTTAAAGATACGTCATGTATTCTAAATTTAGTTTCTGTCACATCAAAAAAATCTTTTTTTAAGAGTAATTAAATAAAATTTAATTACAAAACTTTTTTGACAAATGGGTGCTAGTTTACGAGATATATCTAATAAGCCTAATTAATCTACCTTTTGCTACAGTGATGCTAGAGTAACCATCGTCTAATCATAGTTTAATTACCTCATTAGATTCGTCTTGTGAGTTAGCACAGAAATTCTGCAATTAATTTTGAAATTAGACTTTATTTAATATTTCTAAAAGATAAGATTCTACATGCCTAAATTTAGGCCTAAAGAAATGAACATGAAGGCCACAACGCAAACAGCTAGCAACAGTTTCACGCGGCGCACGACGCGGGACATTAATCCGCGGAATGCCCAAAAAGGAAGAACACAGGCGGCAGCATGCACGTCGGGCCGCCTAGTCGCCATGGAGAGGTGGGCTAGTTGCACGAAGCTTTTTGTTTTTTTGAGAACCAGTTGGACGAAGTTAGTTTTTTTTTTAGCCAATGTTATTTGTGTGTAATCATTTGAGCCCAGATTCCACAACGTACGAGGCCTAAAGCGTCACCGCATAATCTACAAACAACCCATCAAGTCTGTAAACCTTCGTGGCCCATATGTCATTCCATCTACGGGTAGCTTATCCGTAGCCCGCAAGGAGATTCGAACTGAACGGTAGCGAATGGACAGAAATGCTCTGCAGACTGCAGCATGGACTGGCTGGGAGAGAGAATAGTTTGTGACATGTGTCATCTAATACGATTGGATCTAATCCGGGTGGTTGTGAGATTGTGGGCAATTTGGCATGCTCGACGAAAGGCTATCCACGAGAATATTTTTCAAAGCCCATTATCTACACAGTGTTTCATTGATCGGTACATAGAAGAATTGGAGATGTGCAACCCAGTACAGGAGGTGCGTCATGCAGTCCAATCTCACATACCGGGTTGGATTCCTCCCCCGCTGGGTATCACAAAGATTAACGTCGATGCATCTTTCGAAAAAAAAAAAGATTAACGTTGATGCTGCAATATCCAAGAATACGAGCTTAGCGGCAATAGCTGCAATAGCTCGTGATGACAGCGGTGTGTTCTTGGCGCATCCGCAGTTGTGATGGAAGGTGTGACGGATCCGGAGGTGGCAGAGGCGTTAGCATGCAGGGAGGGAATGGCACTTGCAGCTGATCTTGTTCTTCAGAAATTCAGGCTAGCAAGTGACTGCTCATTTGTCATCAAGAATATCTAAGGAGCTGGATTCGGTGTGTATGGCCAGATCATGAGAGAGATCAATGCAAGAAAGAAAGACTTCACTTCGGTGGAGTTTATTCATGAAAATAGGAGATCCAATGTTTACGCACATGCTCTTGCTAGGAGCTCTATTTACAGCAATTTTGGTAGGCATGTGTGGTTCATAAGACCACCTGATTCTGCGGTGTGGCGTTTTGCGGTACCTAGCTGCGTTGAGCATTTGGTTACCCAAGATTGTAATCATTCCTTGAGTAATCAATAAAGAGTTCTCTTTTCCTCGCAAAAAAAAATAAAAGACCACCTGATGGTGTTTGTAATTCCTACTCTAGTAGTACCAGTTAATAAAGGATGGTGATTGCTCAAAAAGGAAAAAAAATCTAATACGATTGGAGTGCTAAAAAAAAATATAATACGATTGGACCCATCCCCAAAAAAACAATAACGATTGGACCCCCTAAAAAAAATCTAATAACGATTGGAGCGGGCGGGATTGAGGACTGATTCCAAACTTTAAAACATTTTTTCTCTCAAACCGTGACTCAATTTTCGATTCAATTTGAACCATCATGTTTTATAGTATTAGTGCGACAAAATAGAATCCCTTGTGGATATTTTTTTATTTTTTTTAACTTTCAAAGTTCAACCATTTGAATGTGTCATTGCAACCTTTTTCTTATATATATTGTCTCAACATTGTACAAAAATATCGAAATAGTATACCCGCCTACAATTGTGTCGGAGTCGTTGTCTGATGCTCTGGTCAGCGAGCTGGCTTGCGATGGGGTCATTTCAATACCGCTCGCGCAGTTCCTTGTACGTTGTACCTACGCCCGATTCATTTTCTTGGGCAGCGGGCTTCTATTTGAGGCTTCTTTTCATTTGGCTATGTTTCTTCTTTTCTTTTTTGCGAACTAAAAGGAACATTTGGCTATGTTTTGTGATTGAGCAGCAGCATTTTGTTTGACTTCTTGGTTAACCCATGTAAAGCACTTGGATTGTTTCATTGGCTGATGATTTTTTAATTTTCTTTTGGGATGGAAGGGAAGTCCAATTAACTTAGGGCCGAGACCTGATCGGTGCCCACTAGATGAGTTGCAGCAGCAGGAATCTGCTACTGCATTACATGAACGCGGGTTGTGCAAAATCCTGAGTTCCTGACATCTACAAATTCAGTATACAAACTGAACTTAATATCTTTGAAGAAAACTCCATTCGGTGAATGATCCAACATGGTCGTTGTCAGCGCCGTCTTGAGGTTCGTATCCAACATTGTTGTTGTCAGCATCACTTGCACAAATGACAGAGCTTGAGTGACCGCAATTGCCTCAGCCAGAGCGTCGCTGCAAAATCAATTCTCCCTGCTTCTGATCCGACCACATCACCCTGTTCATCACGAACTACAAATCCCCCTCCACCCGCGCCATGAAGCTCCGAGAAGGAACCATCGACATTGATCTTCAAAAAGTCGGGTGTCGGTCTCTGCCACTTACTCGGTTACTGCTCGATGCTGCGTCTTGAGATTGTCAATTGAATTCAGTATACTGTCTCACGATCTCTGCAGGAGTACCAGATGGCGTTCTTGTTGCTTTGCTTCCTCAGCATTCGCATCATTTCACCATGTTTTGGCATCATAGATGGCTCGATGGACTGAGAATAAAAGACATGGCGCCTAACCTGTACAAGTTGACAAGGACCAAAAATAGGACAGTCGCAAATGAGCTAGAAAATGCCAACTGGATCAGGTCGGTCAGAAAATTGACAACTACAGAACAAATTCATGAATATGTCAACCTGTGGCGAGTGCTAAGGCAAGTAAATTTGACGGAGGGAGTCAAAGGCACAATAAGCTGGAGATGGACTGCAGATGGACAATACTCGTCAAAGTCGGCATACTTGGCGCAATTTACAGGATCTTACAGCCCCTT
Organism: Eragrostis nindensis; assembly: GCA_012490785.1. Classification (NCBI taxonomy): domain Eukaryota; kingdom Viridiplantae; phylum Streptophyta; class Magnoliopsida; order Poales; family Poaceae; genus Eragrostis; species Eragrostis nindensis. Next base: position 520,368 of record JAAXCT010000001.1, on the reverse strand, counting down.
CGACATAAGCGGACTGTGGAAAGCGAGAGCAGAACCGACGGTCCTCATGTTTGCCTGGATAGCAATGCATGAAAAGATGCTAACAGCTGACAATCTGGAGAAGAGAGGATGGGATAATGGTGTTGTCTGTCCGTTGTGTCTGAGTAAAGAAGAGACCCCTATACACTTGCTAATAACCTGCGGCTTTGCGAAACGAGTTGCTAACAAAGCATGTAGCTGGTTTTCTATGCAGGAGATGCTGCCGGTGGAGGGAAGTCATGATGATGTTGCAAAATGGTTAAACAAGGCAACAAAGAGTATGCGAAAGGAAGAAGAGGAAACAAACAGGGATCATCTTTTACATTTGGTGGAATGTTTGCAAAGAAAGAAACAGGCGTATCTTCCAAGGAGTGGAAATGAACGAATTGCAGGTTGCGTACCTAACAAAGGAAGAGGTCGATCAGTTCCACAGAGCAATGGGCAACTAGTTGTCGTTGGTAGCAAATTCTGAAATCGAGTGATTTAGTAGTCTCTCTTCAGCTTGTTTTATTTTTCGTTCTCTGTTTCTTTGATGTTCTAAGCCTCTATATGTTAGGACAGGATGCTCCCCTGTCATATTAGGCTGCTGAGGCTTCCTTCTTAGACAGATGGGAGGCAGCTTAAGCTGCTGATTTGGGACTATGTAAACTTTTTTATTTGTTCTCTTTTTCTCCTGCTATAATGAAGCGGCAGAGCACCTGCCTTTCTTCGTAAAAAAAAAAAAAATCATTTCGCGATGACCATATCATCCATAAAGTCGTAAGGACCTTTATCTGAATTTCAAGATCCAACTGCACTATTTGTCTGACCATCTCCATCGATGAGAGTTGTTCTGCAAGCAACCCCCTCCTGTCCGGTTTCCTCCATCATAAGCTCCCGCCACGCTAGCTTTGAAAACGTACACTCAAGAAATAAATGACCCCATCCTCATCTAGTCTGTGGCACATTGCATATTGGATCGACATCCATCCCATATGACTCAGTAACTTCCTTTCAACGGCAAGCTGTTGTGAGTAAGATGCCATAGATAATGTTTAACTTTGTTCGGGCAGTTCAAGTCCCACATTTTCTTCCAAGGAAAATTAGTGGACAGTGACGGATGAAGAACAGTGACGCTATGACACTGAATGTCCCTTTGGGATCAAAATGCGAGCCCATAAAGTCTTCCATTTGGCCCTCAAAGGGATCACCGCTGCATCATTTGGATCAAGCACCTCCTGTATCACTTCCACGTCCCAAAATCCAGTAACCGGATTGATCAACTCGCTCACACGCTGTAAAAGCACAAGTCCTTGGTGTGCGCAGACCCTCCTTGTTCTCCCTTTTGTTAATCAAGGATCTGACCTTATATCGATAGATGCACCATCACCAACCCTCCATATCATCCCCTTTTCGACAAGGTTCAGACACTTTAGTATGCTCCTCCAAGTATATGACATACCTTGCTGGGCTTGTGCACTCAGTAAATCACCATTGGGAAATACCGAGCTTGAAGCACTCGTGCACACACGGATGTAGGACTATGAATCATGGCTGATGATTCTTTTCGCTCTGGACTAAAGCAAAGATTGAAATACTATATGTTAGGAAATCATTCAGCATAGAGTAGCATTAACTTCTACTACATGCTAAAGTTTGCTGTTATAAAACAATATGATTGTACAAAAATTCTTGAGCTGTGCACCCTGGAAGAGGTCCCCAAATAAAAAAGAAAACATTAAGCTTCCCTGTCTTTAGTGTCTCCATTTTGATTGGACTGACTTTTAGTTAGCCGAGGATTCGCATCATGATCAGTCTTGGTAAAATTTAGCCTCCCATCATAATCCTCTTTCATCAAAATTCAGATTACTAAGTTGGCAACACAGATAAGTAGCCATTCCTTGTGCACAAAAGTTGTCTTTTTAACCAACATAGAAAAATCATTTCATAATATATTATTACTCATGTTGCAGCGCCGGAGTTACAAGAGTACTCCAAGAAATAAACATGAAGATATGAGAGGTAAATTAGTATTATGAAAACAACTCTGAAGCACCTATTAAGCAAGCACCCATTTCTCCATTCTGGATACCATCCATGTTCTCTGAAAAAATAAAAGTAAAAAGAATAATGAAACATTGTTGTTACTGGAAACTATTTATTTCAGTTTCATGTTGATCTGGAAATGTTGTGTGTCCATAGGTTATCGAGCAGTTTGCTAGACAAAGAAGAAAGGTCATATTCAAATTTAAAAGTTTGAAATAAAATATGCATGTAGGGTCATTCTATATGTTAGATACTGGCTACGCACTCCTTAGACCATCAGGTTATTGCCAATAATGCAATATTGACATTTGTAATATCAGATCGAGTGTCTTTCTCAAGATCATAAAAATTAGCAAGGCCATAGATATATCTATTATTGTTTTAAGATTTTTTTTGCGAGGATTGTTTTAAGATTATTTGAATGACATAGTAATTCAAAGGGTCATTTGTATTTCACTTCACGCCTGAATATCTGGTTCGAAAACAGGTAAAAATGCGATTGCTGTACAGGAACCCAGGACGAAGAAATTATTCAGCGAAAGAACATACTCAACATTATTTTTTTTTCTCGAACACATAATAGATTCAATATGATACAGCCGATCAACTAAACAAATAGTAGTAGAGGAGCAATCGGAAAAGAGGTTACAAAAGTTATAACTCTTTCTGAAAAAGAATTACCTCAATAATTTGGCAAATTTGGATCCCATATATAATTGGTATTATAGCATTTAGATAACTCTTGGTAGATTTCGGCAAATTTGAAACATGTAAATAGCGAAGTATGTAGCTGTCTTGATGAGACGCAATCCACGAAACATGGTAGTCTAAGTATCAGTGAAATGTAGCCCTGCCTCATTCGAAAGGTCAGAGGCACCTCATGTGTAGGAGTGATAGGACATGCTTATTATCGTTGTGTGATATGGAAACAAAATTTATGCCTTCCAATGACCACTGTCTAAAGTTTCATCATTACATATATCATTCATGATTTTAGGAATCATGCAATCATAATCTTTCAGATAATTTATGTGGTGATTTGATATACCCGTGCATAAATGATGCAGGCATTGCAAAGAGGCCTTTTATATACAGGTGTTGTTTTCTACGGAACATGAGCTCAGTCTACCAGTTTTAAGACACACGAAGAAAGAAAACATTGTGTGTTCATTCCAATCAATCTTGTCTAGCTATGGCTAAACTTCGATGTCCGCTGCCTCAGGCCATCATAGTTCTCTAGGCATTTGAGATTAACAACTGAGAATTCAACCGCCATGTTATAATCCAGCTAAATGTTTGACATGTAAAAGTAGTGAGCACTATGTCCAAATATCTGTCTTATATACAGTAAGCTCAATAATCCAAGAGTTAATAAAATAAATGTAATTGTGCAGTTGGTGCACGGTAGTCAGTGAAACAAACTCAATTTGACCATAGTTAAATTGTATGTTGAAGTACTACGCGTATTACAACTTCAATACAACATGGGACAGAATATGGTAAATTTTGAAGTATTATGAAATTGACTTAACTTTCAAGGGAAAAAAAGGGCAGTTGCTATTATTCAGTCACTTGAAAACAATAGGTTGTTTCAGTCGACTGCAGGAGCCGTTGGATGGACATCTAAAGGCCATCGTTTCAGTTATGGTCCAGTGTGTTTGTTTCATTATCGGCCGGTCCGCCAGCGGATCCAATACAACGTAATCCAATGAACAATCCGTCGACTGAAACGATTGTCAGTTTCAATCGACTGATACAAAGTAAATGTGGAAAAAAAAGCACCATGCCCATATGATGTATCAGGTGCAATATTGTGTAGTGCCAGGTGATCGCAAGCAAGATTTCTGACTAAATCCAGAATAAAAGCCTTTCCTTTCAATTCGGCTTGCACCTTGAGCAGCCTGTATATGGAAGCACGGAACCGAAGAAATTCAGAAGTACACAATCAATTCATCATCTGCTACACAGCGCTAGCAAAAAAAGTTTTTAAATTGGCGTGAGATTTACAAAATGAGAGTCAAAATGAGATTTACAAGATAATCACGTACGAATCTCTGAAAAGAAATAGCAAACTTATTTCAGTCATGGGGCAACAAATAATTAGTTCGGACAAACAACCGCCATCGCACCCTAATCTTCACCCGTGCAGTCTACTGGCAAGCGGCGGCGCTCGGAAGGGCGGCGGCGCGAAGGCGGTTGATACAATAGACGGTTCGTGTCACACGCGTATAATACGTGGGCGCGGCCTCCCTTCCCGAACCCAAATCAAATCCATCGAGGCCTCGCCGCCTCGAACAACAGATCAAACCCCTACCTAAACCCTTCCGCCGCGACGGGAGGTCGACGACAGCAGCCGCCGGCGCCAGCCGGGGACCCGCCCTCTCCGGGAGAGCGCGACGACGAGCCCTCCTCCTCGTCGTCCTCGCGCCGCTCCAAAGGTAACCAACCAAACCAATCAACCAACCCAACCCGTGCTGCTTCGAATCGATTCCGTCCAGATTAGGTTTTTCCTTCCAGATTGGGCTCGTTTGTGATTCCTTCTGCTTCAATGTGCAGCCATGGCTAACCAGGGAGGCGGCGGCGGCGGCGCCGAGGCCCACGCTCGCTTCAAGCAGTACGAGTACCGCGCCAACTCCAGCCTCGTCCTCACCACCGACTCCCGCCCCCGCGACACCCACGAGCCCACCGGCGAGCCCGAGACGCTCCGGGGCAAGATCAACCCAAAGTCCTTCGGCGACCGCGCCATCCAGACCAAGCCGCCCGAGCTCCAGGAGAAGCTCGCCAAGTCCAAAGGCAAGAAGAAGCGCTCCTCGGGGGACGCCGCCGCCGACCCCGACCACCCTTCCAAGCGCCGACGCCGCGCCCCCTCCCACCGCGACGTCAGCGTCCTCTCCCTCACCGACGACGTCGTCTACAAGCCCCAGACCAAGGAGACACGCGCCGCCTACGAGGCCCTGCTCAGCATCATCCAGCAGCAGCTTGGTGGCCAGCCCCTCGACGTGCTTGGTGGGGCTGCAGACGAGGTGCTCGCCACCCTCAAGAACGACAAGATCAAGAACCCTGACAAGAAGAAGGAGATCGAGAAGCTCCTCAACACTCTATCCAACCAGACCTTCGACCAGCTCGTCTCCATTGGGAAGCTCATCACCGACTTCCATGATCCTGCTGGGGACTCTGGTGCTGCGCCTTCTGGTGCTGATGGCATGGACACCACCCTGGATGATGACATTGGTGTTGCTGTTGAGTTCGAATCGTCCGATGAAGATGAGAGTGATTTAGATCAGGTATCTACTTGCATCCACTTTACTACCACTGTTCCTTCATTTACCTTCTGTGATTCTTACCTTACCGATGATGATACTTATGTTGTCGTTGCAATCTGTTTCTGTTGATCAGGTCCAAGATGAGCTGGATGTGGATGAGGAGGAAGATACAGCTGAGCCGAATCGTCCTGGAGGTATGCAGATGGGTGGCGAGTTAGATGACGATGACATGCAGAACGCCAACCAAGCCTTGACCGTTAATGTCCAGGACATCGATGCATACTGGCTTCAGAGGAAGATAACGCAGGCATACGGTGAAATGGATCCCCAGCAGAACCAGAAGCTTGCAGAGGAGATACTCAAGATAATAGCTGAGGGTGATGACAGAGACGTCGAGAATCGCCTTGTCATGCTCTTGGACTATGAGAAGTTTGATCTCATTAAGTTGCTGCTGCGCAACCGGCTCAAGATCGTTTGGTGTACACGATTGGCCAGGGCTGAGGATCAGGAGCAGCGCAAGAAGATAGAGGAAGAGATGGTGGGTGACCCAAGCTTAGCTCCAATATTAGAGCAGCTGCATGCAACCAGAGCATCTGCAAAGGAGAGGCAGAAGAATCTGGAGAAAAGCATCAGGGATGAGGCCAAGAGGCTTCTCAACAGTGACGCGGCTGCTGCTGATGTTGCCAGAGAGCGCAGGGCAGTGGAACGGGATATGGAGAGTGGATGGTTGAAAGGGCAGAGGCAGCTTCTTGATCTTGAGAGCCTCTCTTTTCACCAGGGTGGTTTCTTGATGGCTAATAAGAAATGTATACTCCCTGATGGGTCATTCAGAACCCCTCACAAGGGCTATGAGGAGGTCTACGTGCCAGCTTTGAAACCTAAGCCGTATGAAACTGGGGAGAAGATTGTGAAGATATCTGAGATGCCAGAGTGGGCACAACCAGCTTTTGCTGGAATGACACGGCTGAATAGGGTTCAGAGCAGGGTCTATGATACCGCTCTCTTCAAACCAGATAATATCCTTCTTTGTGCTCCGACTGGTGCTGGGAAAACAAATGTGGCTGTACTTACGATCCTGCAGCAGATTGGTCTGCATATGAAGGATGGGGAGTTCGACAACACCAAGTATAAAATTGTCTATGTGGCCCCTATGAAAGCTTTGGTTGCTGAGGTTGTCGGGAATTTGTCCAAGCGTTTGGCAGATTACAATGTTACTGTTAGGGAACTCAGCGGGGACCAAAATTTGACCAAGCAGCAGATTGACGAAACACAGATCATTGTCACGACGCCTGAGAAATGGGATATTGTTACTAGAAAATCTGGTGACAGAACCTATACCCAAATGGTCAAGCTGTTGATCATTGATGAGATCCATCTGCTGCATGATAACAGAGGACCTGTTCTGGAGAGCATTGTTGCTAGGACAGTAAGACAGATTGAGACAACCAAGGAACATATTCGTCTGGTGGGGCTCTCTGCGACCCTGCCTAACTTTGAAGATGTTGCGGTGTTCTTGCGTGTTCGCAAGGAGGGCCTTTTCCATTTTGACAACTGCTACCGACCGTGCCCTCTTGCTCAGCAATACATTGGGATCACTGTGAGGAAGCCGTTACAGAGGTTCCAGTTGATGAATGAGATTTGTTATGAGAAGGTTATGGCTGCTGCTGGTAAGCATCAAGTGCTTATATTTGTACACTCGAGGAAGGAAACAGCAAAAACTGCACGTGCCATCAGAGATGCTGCTTTGGCGAACGACACTTTGACCCGCTTTCTGAAGAACGAGAGTGCAAGCCAAGAGATTCTTGGTACTCATGCAGATCTTGTCAAAAGCAGTGAGCTTAAAGAGCTTCTGCCTTATGGGTTTGCCATTCATCATGCTGGCATGGCAAGGGTTGACCGTGAGCTTGTTGAGGAACTTTTTGCTGATAAGCATATACAGGTTCTGGTATCCACAGCTACCCTTGCGTGGGGTGTTAACTTGCCTGCACACACTGTTATTATAAAGGGTACCCAGATTTACAACCCGGAAAAAGGTGCTTGGACTGAACTAAGTCCGCTGGACGTTATGCAGATGCTTGGTCGTGCAGGAAGGCCGCAGTATGATACACATGGAGAGGGGATAATTTTAACTGGACACAGTGAATTGCAGTACTACCTATCTCTTATGAATCAGGCGCTACCTATTGAGAGTCAGTTCATATCCCAATTAGCTGATCAGCTCAATGCAGAGATTGTTCTGGGGACCATACAGAATGCTCGGGAGGCATGCTCTTGGCTTGGCTACACTTACCTCTATATTCGGATGCTCCGCAATCCAACATTGTATGGCTTACCAGCAGATATCTTGGAGAGTGACAAAACGCTTGATGAAAGAAGAGCTGACTTGGTAAGTACGCTCTGTACTTTATAAAGTTCTGTAGTAATGCATCTTACTTACTGTTCTATTTTCCAGTACTGCTTGGGTCTTTGACCTTGCCTGATTGCTAGTATATTTTCTTAGGCTAATCTACTTCTAGAAGTCATCTGTCCTGTAGGTTCTCTTGACCGCGCATTCAAATATTGTTTTGATAAACCTTTTGTATCAACAATTGTATTAGCCTAGCATCAGTGGTGAAAGATATCTCCAGTAGGGCCAGATATGTAGATGAGTTCACTATGTCAGCAATACAATTTTGACTGCTATTTTTGAAATGACTGCTCTATTTGGGCAATGGCATCCTTGTGCAACTACAAGAATTATTTTATTATGAATTAACAAGATATTGATGCAATAATTGAACTTTATTATGACGACCATGGAATTATTTTTTCTCTTGCTTCTCAGCACGGCCACATTTGTTGCTCTTGTTTTTGAATATCCCAAACAAACCTGTCTGTTGATATGTTGGTCCTGTTCATCTTTTCACTATTGCCTGTCCTATCATAAAGTGTAGCACCTTTGCAATATGTGTGGTATTTCATTTATTTGATGCATAGATGTATAGTTAATGTTACTGCTTATTAGCTTTCCTTGTTCTGTTCTTGATTTTTCCTTGTATTTTTGTGCTACTGCAGATACACTCTGCTGCAAACCTGTTGGATAGGAACAATTTGATAAAGTATGACCGGAAAACTGGGTACTTTCAAGTTACTGACCTGGGAAGGATTGCCAGTTATTACTATATTAGTCATGGAACTATTTCGACATACAACGAGTACCTGAAACCTACAATGGGTGATATTGAACTGTGTCGGCTGTTCTCGCTGAGTGAAGAATTTAAGTATGTTGGTGTTCGGCAAGACGAGAAAATGGAACTGGCAAAGCTTTTGGATCGTGTGCCAATCCCTGTGAAAGAGAGCTTGGAGGAGCCCAGCGCGAAGATCAATGTTCTTCTGCAAGCATATATTTCTAGGCTGAAATTGGAGGGGCTTTCCCTTAGCTCTGATATGGTCTACATCAGACAGGTAACATGTTTTTCCTGCGTATTACATTTTGTTAACTTGATTTACTTGCTTCTATACACTTCCTAAACCTGAATTGCTTTCTTATATGGTATGTATAGTTATGTGCTCTTCTTCTCTATAATGCAGAGTGCTGGTCGCCTTTTACGTGCTCTATTTGAGATAGTTCTGAAGAGAGGGTGGGCTCAACTAGCAGAGAAAGCTCTCAGTCTTTGCAAGTTGGTTGATAAGCAGATGTGGAGTGTCCAAACACCCCTACGTCAGTTTGCTGGAATCCCAAAGGAAATCTTTATGAAACTGGAGAAAAATGCGATGGCTTGGGAGAGGTATTATGACGTTTCATCACAGGAAATTGGTGAGCTCATCCGTTTTCCCAAAATGGGGAGGCAGTTGCATAAGTGCATCCACCAGCTACCAAAGTTAAACCTTTCAGCCCATGTCCAACCCATTACTCGTACAATCTTGAGTTTTGAGCTGACTATTACACCTGATTTCCAGTGGGATGATAAGGCGCATGGATATGTAGAGCCCTTCTGGGTTATCGTTGAGGACAATGACAGAGAATACATTCTTCACCATGAGTATTTCATGCTTAAGAAGCAGTATGTGGATGAAGACCATACATTGAACTTCACAGTGCCAATATACGAGCCCTTACCCCCTCAGTACTTTATCCGTGTGGTTTCTGACAAGTGGCTTGGTTCTCAGACAATTCTCCCTGTTTGTTTTAGGCATGTAATTCTACCAGAAAAGTATGCTCCACCAACTGAATTGCTTGATCTGCAGCCTCTTCCTGTTACTGCCTTGAGAAATGCACGATATGAAGGCCTCTATAGTGCGTTCAAGCATTTCAATCCCATCCAGACGCAAGTGTTCACTGCCTTGTATGACAGTGATGACAGTGTGTTGGTCGCTGCCCCAACAGGCAGTGGGAAGACAATATGTGCGGAGTTTGCTATACTAAGGAACCACCAGAAGGCAGTCTCTGGTGAGAGCAACATGCGGGTTGTGTATATAGCTCCCATCGAAGCACTTGCAAAAGAGAGATTCAAGGACTGGGAGCGGAAATTTGGTGAGTTTGCCGATGTAGTTGAACTCACAGGTGAAACTGCTGCTGATTTGAAGCTTCTTGATAAGGGGGAAATAATAATCAGTACTTCTGAAAAGTGGGATGCGTTGTCTCGCCGGTGGAAACAGCGAAAGCACATCCAACAAGTCAGCTTATTTATTGTTGATGAGCTTCATTTACTCGGATCTGAGAAGGGACATGTTCTGGAAATAATTGTATCAAGAATGAGGCGCATTTCAAGTCACATTGGCAGCAACATACGTATTGTAGCACTTTCAGCATCACTTGCAAATGCGAAGGATCTCGGTGAATGGATCGGTGCCACCTCTCATGGTCTCTTCAACTTCCCTCCTGCAGTGCGACCTGTGCCTTTAGAAATTCATATTCAGGGTGTGGATATAGCAAACTTTGAGGCACGGATGCAAGCAATGACAAAACCTGCATACACTGCCATCACACAACATGCAAAGAGTGGTAAACCGGCACTGGTGTTTGTACCAACTAGGAAGCATGCGAGGTTGACTGCACTGGACTTGTGTGCATACTCTAGTGTGGAGGGTGGTGGAACGCCGTTTCTTCTTGGGTCAGAAGATGAGATGGATACTTTCACAGGTGGTGTGGAAGAAGAGACGCTCAGAAATACGCTTAAATGTGGTGTAGGCTACTTGCATGAGGGTCTAAGTGAACTCGATCAAGAACTTGTGACCCAGCTGTTCCTTGGTGGGAGGATCCAAATTTGTGTTGCGAGCAGCACAATGTGCTGGGGAAGATCATTGCCTGCTCATTTGGTTGTTGTCATGGGGACTCAGTATTATGATGGCCGTGAGAATGCTCACACTGATTATCCCATAACAGATCTGCTTCAAATGATGGGTCATGCCAGCAGGCCACTCCAAGATAACTCCGGGAAATGTGTCATATTGTGCCATGCACCTCGCAAAGAGTACTACAAGAAGTTCCTTTTCGAGGCCTTCCCTGTTGAGAGCCATCTTCACCACTTCCTGCATGATCATATGAATGCTGAGGTGGTGGTTGGTGTCGTAGAAAATAAGCAAGATGCTGTGGATTATCTTACTTGGACTTTCATGTATCGGCGGTTGACAAAGAATCCTAATTACTACAATCTTCAGGGTGTAAGTCACAGGCACCTTTCAGATCATCTTTCAGAGATGGTTGAGAACATATTGAATGACCTAGAGTCAAGTAAGTGTGTGGCTATAGAGGAGGATATGTACCTGAAACCCCTCAACCTTGGTCTCATCGCGTCATACTACTACATTAGCTACACAACTATTGAATGTTTCAGTTCAATGCTAACCCAGAAGACTAAGATGAAAGGTCTCCTGGAGATTCTGGCATCTGCTTCTGAATATGCTGAGCTTCCAAGTCGACCTGGTGAGGAAGAATACATTGAGAGGCTTGTTCGGCACCAGAGGTTTTCTATCGAGAAGCCCAAGTATGGTGATCCACATGTCAAGGCCAATGCGCTGCTGCAATCCCATTTTTCAAGGCACACTGTGGTAGGGAATTTGGCTGCTGATCAGCGGGAGATTCTTCTTTCTGCACACAGATTGCTGCAGGCAATGGTTGATGTTATCTCCAGCAATGGCTGGCTTAGTCTTGCTCTCAATACTATGGAGTTGAGTCAAATGGTGACACAAGGCATGTGGGATCGTGATTCTGTGCTGCTTCAACTTCCACACTTCACAAAGGATTTGGCCCGGAGGTGCCAGGAAAATGAAGCAAAGCCCATCGAGAATATCTTTGATCTCGCAGAGATGAGTGGTGATGAGATGCGGGATCTTTTGCAGTTATCAAACTCTCAGCTGCAAGACATAATTGAATTCTTGAAACGTTTCCCCAATGTTGATATGGCTTATGAGGTCCGTGAGGGTGATGATATAGGTGCTGGTGACAATGTAACTGTGCAGGTGACCCTGGAGCGTGACATGGCAAACCTGCCTTCTGAGGTTGGGCCAGTTCATGCACCAAGGTTCCCAAAGCCCAAGGAGGAAGGGTGGTGGCTGGTGATCGGTGATAGTTCCACTAACCAGTTGCTGGCAATCAAAAGAGTGGCGCTCCAAAAGAGGGCAAGAGTGAAGCTTGAGTTCACTGCTCCAGCAGAAGCAGGGAGGAAGGATTACATGATTTACTTGATGTCAGATTCTTACCTTGGCTGTGATCAGGAGTACGAATTCACAATCGATGTGAAGGATGCTGGAGGGAGTTGATGGTGAAGACAGTAAAGCCGCATCACCCAGTTACAGTCAACTTAATTGCTGTTTATGCAGTTCTATTTCTAGACTAAAACTGAGAGCTGATATTTTAGAGAATTTTGTTCCTGTAATCTCTAAACTTGTTCAGATGTAGATTATCTTGGTGTAACTGGTGCATGTTCTATGCTACGTGGACTTGGCTAATTTGATTCTGTATAACCTATAATAACTACTCCCTCCGTCCCAGAATACTTGGCGCTTTTGACTTTCTAGCATCATCTTTGACTGCTTGTCTTATTCAAATTTTTTTTGCAAATGCTAAAACAAACTTGACATGATTAAAGTATTTTGAATGTTAAAACAAATTATGAAAAATTAAATAATATTTGCATAAATTTTTTAAATAAGACGAGCGGTCAAACATGATGTCTAAAAGTCAAAGGCGCCAAGTATTCTGGGATAGAGGGAGTAGTATTCGTATGTTTTCCCAGTTTGGGGGGACATGTTCTATATTGCTACTGTGTGCTGGGAATGTACAGCCTGTTTGCCTGGCCTTCTGCTTATCAGCCGCTACAGTGTTTGCAGTTATTTCTTCTACAGCCGCTACAATGTTCGCAGTTATTTTTTCAGCAGTCGCTACAGTAAAACGGCTGCAAAATAGCCTGCCGAACAGGCCGTACCAGGCACTGGGCACTGGGCACCTGTAGTGTTTGGCTTAAGCTGGTGCGTAAGGCTTAGCACTGGGCACCTGTAGTGTGTCATAATATCCCTGTGTTTGGGTTTCGCTATGTTTTGCGTCTAGAGTTTTTCATGTGTCTGGTTTACTTGCAATGTGTTGCACCATGTCATGTCATGAGTGTGAGTGGATATATGAACGTGCTGCACTATATCTTGGTCTTAGCTTATACTCCCTCTGTCCCAGAATATTTAGCGCCTTTGACTTTTAGACATCACGTTTGACCGCTCGTCTTATTTAAAAAATTTATGCAAATATTATTTAATTTTTCATAATTTGTTTTAACATTCAAGATACTTTAATCATGTCAAGTTTGTTTTAGCATTTACAAAAAAAATTTGAATAAGACAAGCAGTCAAAGATGATGCCAGAAAGTCAAAAGCGCCAAGTATTCTGGGACGGAGGGAGTAGTATTGTTCTGAGGATGTGGTGACGGTTTGTTGTTGTCGGTAGCTGTGACAACTTTGAAATGTGCATAAAAGAATTTGAAGCTGGAATGACCTGACTGGAGTGTACACTAGAATACAGTGGTGGAAGATCCTGCTATTTGATACAATTCGATTCGCTTGAGGGGAAGATGAGAAAATTGGAAGCTTGACAAGTAGTGCGTCTGATTTCCTTCCGTCACTAGGAGGCTCTTCCACAGGCGGTGGGAGACGTACGTCGCCGTGCGCTGGAGGCAGGTCGACATCTTTCTTCTCCCGCTCATCCAACAGTCGACTCGGAGCTGGTGAGCCTCTGCTCCGAGTTCGTGAGCGTCGGCACGGACAACGACAGTGAAACCAGCTGGAGTGGATCATGGCCGAGCTTGTGTTGTGAACCACCCCGACGTCGGTCCAAGCCAAGGTGTACAGTTTTTCGTATATTTGCTTTGCGTGCAATCTTTTGCATCCTGTCATGTCATGAATTTCAGTGTGGATTTGTGAACGTACAGCAGTGTGTTGTGCCGTGGTCTGAAGCTTAACTTGCATGGCTATGATGTCATGGCATGGAGTTTGCGTTGTTGTTATCAGTAGATGTGCCAACTTTGGTAAGTGGAGATCAGCCTACAAGAATCTGAAGCTGGAACGTAGATCGCACACTGGAATACAGTGGCTGCATATCGTGGTACTACTATTTGCGAGTGTGGGAAGAGCTTAAAGGCCTGATGGGCTGCCTGATGGGTGATGCGCACGCGTCTTGTTGCTGCGGTCGGCGGTCTGGCTTGCGAGCCGAAGACGCAACCCAGCTGCCGGTCGCGTGTAAGATAAGAGAGACCTGGCACCGGATAAGCAACCGAACCGAGTAACTGATCGAAACTGCAGCTGACGTTCCGGATAAGCGACCTGACAGGGCACCGTCTCACGACATGGTCCAAATGACGAACTAAACTACTACTACTACTACGAAAGCATGTCATGTTACCCGCAAAAAGAAAAAAAAGAAAAAAGAAAGCATGTCATGTGGGCTCTCCGAGCATCGAAAACGAAACCCATCCAAAGATGGTGAAAGTCCAAAGCTGCTGCTCATGTAAGGCAAACAGCGATTACTTTGTTCTCCAGCGAATAGCAGTACTGTATTTAGTTGCATCCAGACCTAGCTTGTGGTGCAATCAACCCTTAACTTAATCAGGGTCGGATTAGTTTAACGGAGAGGTCCGTTCCAGGGATGAGATAGAAAGCGGGGATTGACAACAGGGTTGCGTACCTAACTGGAGATTGATGATGTGCGACACGACTTGGATAAACACACTTTGCCAATTGTCCTGAGCTGAGCGACAGAGAAATAACCGTCCACTGATCGAGTCATGCTGAAAGGGACGTCCATTGAGGGCTCGAGTCTTGAATCCTGAGTGTTCCTCAATGATGGCACTGATCATTGAAGAAAAAAAACTTAATCCAAGTGCTTGTCAAAAATTTATAACTGATGAATAGAGGTGGGCAAGAAGTTATCAGGGTCTTAATTATTTCGAAGGATGACCCCTGCTTTCATTTCAACCGGAGTTTGCAACCATGGCGAAGTGCGGCCTGCAATCAGAGCTGCGCATGAAGATCTGATTGATTCTCAGGACAGAATAAAGACACACACACACGACGACACCCTTGGATCGACACAAAAGCATCTAAATCAGATTCGCTGCAGTTCTTGCATTAGTACTTGCATTTTCGACAGAAAAAGCCGAACATAACGATACATGCATGTTTTTCTTCTTTCCACAATATTTCGGTGCAAGAACTGTTACTGATACACAGCTACTCGTACTACCCCTAGTTGGGAGGATCGAGTCGGGAAAGGGGCCCCATCCTAATACTAGTCCCCTGTCCTCTAATCTCTTCTCAGATCTCCTCCTCCTCCCCCCACAACAACGACGTTACCACGTCGCTTATTCTAACAAACAAATCGAAAATAATTAGCATGAAAAGGCGTATGTACAGTACACGGCGCCTTCATGGCGCCGCCGGTGCAGATGCAGAGGGGCTAGTGCTTGCCGCCGTCGGGCGCGGCGGAGGCGAGGCGGGAGGCGATGGCGGAGTGGTACATGGCGTCGTGGAAGCTCTCCGTCTCCATCATCTGCATCCGCAGCCGCCGCGCCTTGTCCTCCGTCAGCACGCCGAACCTCCGCGCCGGCGCGCCACGCGGCTCCTCGTCCTCCGCCGCCGCCGCTGGAGCCGGGGCGGGCCGCGCGTCGATGTAGTCCGGCTGGCCGGACCAGCCCAGCAGCGGCGCCCACCACTTGCCGGGCCCGTCGGAGCGCATCCTCGCCCCGCCGGCGGCCGCCGCGCAGGCGCAGGGCCGGGCCGCGGGCGCTGGCGCCGGCGGGCGGACGGAGAAGGCCATCCCGGATGTCACCGCCATTTTCTTCTTTGCACTGGTCCGAGCACGACAGAAGGAACCAGGAACCGTTTGCTTTTGTGTTTCGATGTGATTTGCGACTGAACTGGATGATGCGTCGTGCTCGGCGAAGGGTAGTGGCGGGAGTTTATAAAGCGGGATCGGGGGGAAGAGGAAGCGAAACGAGTGGATAAGGGTTCGGGGGCGATGGGATGGCCGGATGGGAATGGGAGGGAAGGAGCATCGCGCGGTGCGCTTTTTCGCGCGCGCAGGGCCGTCGCTTTTACGGTGGGGACGGGAGGGAGGAGGAGGACGGTGGGTGCCGGCGTTTTCTCGCTCGGGCAACTGGGAAGGCTCCTACTCCACCTCCGCCATCGGGTTCGCGGGTTATCCCGTGGGCGGGGGAATGCGTGTGTGTGAGAAATGGGTTTTACTTTGCAAAACTATATGCTAAGGAACACGGTTTGTCTGGTGGTCTAGAAGAAAAGGAGTGGACTACTTGTCAAGTGGGAACAAAAATGACAGAAAATTTGAGTTAAAAGGCTTTTTCAACACAGAAGTTTCTAAGAACTGGTACAAGTAGTACCATGTACAACATTTGCACGGTAGAGAGACACAGGTCACGTAGACACGCGTCTTCATGGGATTACTTGATAAATTCTGTAATGGTTGCGTTCTATGTGACATTAAAAGCGTTGAACTTGTTAGTACGAGATTATTCATTGCATGGGTACCGAGGCAAGATATATATCAAATATCTTTTTGGGGATATATTGAAAAAACGAGATGAGCCATTCTATCGATAACATTGTTTGAATTCACATGGTTGATTGGTTACATGTAAATTAAGAGCAAATTTTTACTAAGGTATAAATTATTTGTCAATACTATAAAAAACATATTTTAGGAGTTATAATAAAATTGCAGATTTAACATTATAAAAGACATTTAAGGTTACTATCCAAAAAAATACAATTTTGTGAGAATGTATTGTGTGCAAGACTGTACCTACAACTTCTACACAACCTAAATATGTAGTTTTGTGATAGACTAATTTTGTTAAATCTGTAGTTTTGCAATATGTACATTCACACCATCTACAGTGTTACGATTCAACACAGTTCTATAGTATTGCTATACAACTTATACAAGGATATACCGAACATGTATTAGGCAGTCCCACAGTTACAATGTTTGACGAGAAGCCAACATGGTCATGGCACGGCCCACAGTCATCGGGCACACGTCCTTATCGTGTTTCCCCTCTGTCATTGACATCATAACCTAGTGCTTTGTTATGGCATCTAAATCTTGTCCTTCTACTTTATTTTGAATTTTTTTTGAGTTGTTTCCTTCCCAGATGACTGAAATTTTATTAATCTCTCGTTCAGTCTTTTTAGTCATTGGATTTGATCCAACCCTTCAAATTTTCCATTCACTTGTGTAAAAAAATATTCTTTGGAAAAACAAAAATTAGCATCTAATAACTAATTGTTCCAACAATACATTTTCATTGTTTCATCAGTGCAGTTTTGTTGTTACAACAATATGTTTTTAATGTTCTGAAAATGTGACTGAAAGATATATAAAATCTCAATCATTTGAGAACCGGCAAATCTCGCTCCTTTTTTTTTTGGCTCTTTCTTTCTTACGTTGTTGTCAGAGTTACGGATAAGCTTTGCTATTATGCTACTTTTAAACATGTGTGAACATGTGTTTTCACATTGGAATAATAGCGCAAATCTTTGCTTATTTTATCTGAAAACACAGTAACATTGAATCAATAAATTACTGGCAAACATAACAAATTCCATGGTCTTTTTTTTTTAGAGTTCCATTGTTAGGCAGTAATTAGTCGGACAATGACATAAGCTAACACAAACTTTCTCATGAGGAAGTGCAGATCAGCTTCCACAAAGTCGCAGAGAGACAATAATCCTCAATTGATTTTAATTTTTTTTCTCAATAAGGTCTGGACTTGAATACACGTCTCTGATTCGACTGCTCTCTCAGCTTTAACCATTTCTATGTGCAATTCTATCCATCAATTGTTAAGATTGCTTCTGAAAATGAAGTGCAGCACGTACATGTTACCTAAAATTCACCTACAGGTCATGTAGGCTAATTATCTCCAAACTGTTATTGATGCGTTATCCATAGTTGTGTGACAGATGTGATCCATATTGGTTTTCCAAATGATACCGGCAACAATAACTATACCACTAAAAGAAGCTTCATGCCTCTGTATCTTTAGTCAGAATTTACCAACGCGTGGGGAATGCGCCTCGTTCTAAAAGGAGCCTCTAGATTTTTTCTAGGAGGCGGGTAAACACTAACCAGTCCTCTCTATTCACATCGTCACAACTTACAAGGACGACGGTAAACAGCGCTTTCCAGCTCGTGGAAACCTTTCCTTTTGCCGGTTTCGTTGCGACGCTAGCTCCAGCGACGGCGACCGAGGGCGCCTCGACGTGGACGGTGGACCGATATTTTGGTCGCCGGCGAGCTAGTTGGCTGTCCGCGAGCGCCGAGCCGCCGGTCCAACCAACCGCGTGGATGTCTTCCCCTCGCGCGTCCGCTAGCTTGCCGAGCCACGGCGCGCGGCCGTCCCCATTGGCAAGCCGCGGAACGTCGGAGAAAAGGAGAGAAGAAAAACACACGCCGTGCCGCACATGCGTCACGCAGAACGGTACAAGGACAGAATGCTGCTAGAATATTACTGCTCCGCTCCCGTGCGACGGGGCGATGCACCGTCCCGGCACTGGTCCCTCGTCGGCTTGGCGTCTTGCGGCGGCCGGGTCGTGGAGGACGGTGACACTGGCACGTGAACATTCTGCGTGGCAGCGTCCACGTCCGCGCCTCCCTTGTCCATACGCATCATCATCGTCGTGCGAGTACCGCTCGATCTTCTACGTGTTTCTGGAGCGAGCGGACGATCCGCGTGTCCGGTTTTCTTCGCTGGATGGATCAGCACAGGACGCCACGCGCACGATGATCCATGCTGCAGTGCGAGTTCGAAAATTGTCCAGCTTGAAATTGCAAGAAGAGGTTCTCTCTTTTTCTTTCCCCCCTTGTTTAAGTACTGCAATTTTATGCAACCCGAGTTCGGCTACAGGATACTGCAATGTTGGGAGAAATCTACTGCATCATCAGGATATACTGAGGTTGGGGCAACAGGAGCCAGCATATACCGCCTGGACATTCGTTGGGAGATGGGATCTTTTACCGCAGCAGCAGTCGCGTCTCTTTCCGGAGAATAACTAACGATGGAGCTGCGTGGAAGCACCGACGACGCTTTCAGTTTCAGGCCTGGAGATGATGCGGAGTTCTGATCCAGGCGACAGGAACGTCCTGGTCCGAGGCAGCAATAATTCGGGGAGCCTGCGTGCCAAGCCCGTCTCTGAATTTCGAACCTGGAGAAGCAATTTGGTCTGAGGGCGTGACGCGGTGGACCCAACGACACGGTACCTTCTGAAAGTATTCATGCAAACTAAAGTATACTTTTTCTTGTCGTCAAACTAAAGTATACTTGGTTATGAAGTACGAAATCTCAAAATTAACTAGCATTTTTTTTTGATCAAAATTAACTAGCATTGTATAGACCAAGCGATGTTTTGAGAGGAACCGCTCGTAAAGTCACATAGACAACACACGCGATCGATCGATCGCGCTGGGCTTTCAGCTGGCGGGCGGATTCGGCTGTGTTGTGAAACAGGCCGGGCCCTCTCACAAAACCGCTCACATAGCATAACGCAGGAGCGCGCGCGCGCGTATCTCAACACAGGCGAGTTCTGAAACAGGCCGAGGCCGTAGGCGATGCAGCAGGTGGGCTGGGGTTCTGGCCTAACAAAGTGGCAGCAGCAGGCCTGGGTGTTGGGCCGCTGTAGTCCAACGATTGGTGCCGTGGAGCCGATGGATGGAAGTACCAGAAGGTCGGTTTCCTCTGTTTAGTTCCGCATCGCATGAATTAACGACAGCTCCCATGAAGCCGGGTATAAAACGATTCTGCGGGCAAGCGATTAAACTCATCTTTGCGCTTGGGGCAATGACGCAGCTAGTGAGGTAATACCGAGGCGCGTCAATTGCTGGTTGAAAACTATTTCCAAACCCCCTCTTTGGCCCTCTGGGCCACTGAGAATTTCTGGAAGGGCTCCCTTTAATTAGGGTAAAAGCCCACAATTCAAAACTTAAAGTATTTTCATTTCAATTTACTGCTAGGATTTTCCGCAAAATCAAAGACGCAACAATCGCTCTACTTTGGAAAAGTCCTTAGATAAGACTGTTGCACCTTGTTTGATGTGTGGCTAAAGTGAATAGCTGCTGCCACGCTCCAATTTCAGCAATTTTTATTTTTTTTTGTATCGTCTATAATATTCAAAGTAAATACGCAGCCGTTGGTAAGAAGTATATATGCTGGATATTATAGTTTTTTCGTAAATCAAATTATCTCAACTTTGACTAAATTTATAGATAATAGTATCAACATTTATGGCATTTAATAGGTATAAGATGAAAATTTATATCACGATGAATCTATTTACCCTTATTTGAAACCACAAATATCGGTATATTTTTCATGTAAGCTTTAAATAGTTTGATTTAGGACAAAACTAGAATTTTTTTTTTTTATAGTAGGTTGAGATAGTTCTACAGGCGCTTAATTGTATAGCATCATTTATTCTCTTCAGCACCCCTAAGCTTCTGCATTGTACATCCAAACCCTTCTATTTTTTCAGTCTACTTCGCCACACAAAGGCGGGCATCAAGAAGATTGATTAAGCTTTAAACAGCTCTATTTCAACTTCACCATAAGTGGTCAAGACTTGAAGGGCTCCAATGGAAGCCAGAACCCCATACATTCGCAGCATTGCAGCACTGCAGTTTTACAATCAATCAGAGCAAGCTAAGCAGACAGACATTAATCACTTGCTACATTGACCATCAAGTCACAACAACATTAAAGAGGTACCCTTACAATCTAATGAGTTATCACTCTACTTCGCTCCCGTTCAGCCAATTTTCCACTTTCACATCGAAGAATACCCTGCATCTGCTCTCTTGTCTTAATCTCACAATCATTCCTAGTTTTATGCTAATAATCTGTTCTTTACAAATTACACCATCCACACATGCGTATGGGTAACAAACCTCCCGTACATCACCGATACATTGATTAACACTCTACAAAGGATGGTTGCTTGAGGAACTGCTCTACAGAAAATCCTCAGTGTTCGTGCCACTTTTCTATCTTCACAAGCTCGGCTGAACGGCATTTGAATGAACCTGCAGGTAGGGTGAAGTTGGCACTGTCAAAACTCAAATTTGGCGCAAACTCCCCTCTCTCCAACAAAAGAGAAAGGCACGAAATGAGCTTAACTCAAAGTACAGGAGCACTCTGAATTTTTGCGCCCATGAAAATCTGCCTATGTTAGAACCACTGAAACGTGTGGTACTTGACTAGTTGTTCTTCCAAAGAAAAGAAAAGAGTTCAAAAACTCAGCCGCTTGGCTCCTATTCGAAGCCAGCAAAAACAAGGTCAGAAAGTCAATCATTAAACTACCACACTGCATCATCTATAGTCCCATGGACACGATGCAATACTAAGCATGCTCTTTATTACCTGAAGGGGTCTTTCTTCACGTAGGCTTGAAGAAGTTCTGTGCTTTAGCTCTCCACGATTCGTTGTGAGTTCGTCCAATATCTCAGCATCAGCACGGCTACGGCAGCTTCCTGCATCAGATAATTCTTCCTCCTGTGGAAGAATCAAATTTCAGACTAACCAAACATATTCTGCACTGATGATGAATTTTAAGAGTTTTCAGATGAATTTTTACCAGTGCCTCGGGGGGAACCCCTTCAAGTTCTTCATACTCAGCCGCATCCAATTCTCGCAACTGATTCGGATCGAAAAACTTTGGGAGGACATGCTGCCTGATGAGAATCATAAGGAAGAAAGGCACTGGGAACAGGATCCCTGCTATCGGTATCCATGTTATGCCGAAGCATATCAGCAGGTATACGAACTGGAAGATCGTGAAGCCAGATACTGTTTTTGGAGAGAGCGACTCTACAAAGGACGCATGAGGACCTTCCAGAACCCTGTACATGTTTCAACCAATGCTGTGATTAGTGCACTGCAGCAGTCTTGCAACTAGCATATGCAGCAAGTTGTGTTATTCATCCCGAGGGACACACAGAGACTGCATTATACGATTGTAATGTTTACTTATTCAAATAAGGTGAGCAGACACAGAATAAGGGTTTACTTGTAGTGTCTGTCCGAAGCAACGAACAGAAGCTGCATTCTCTCCCAGAATTGGTTCCCTGGTAGACTATCAATGGCCATGTAAGCAAAGTAGCCCCAGAGAACCGATGTTGGTATCTTCCTGATGACTGGCATAGCTCCAACACAACCACCAACCAGTAAGGATTGCAGCAGGTTACTCAGTCTCTGCTCATTCACTCGAACAGGTAAGTAGGCCTCGATATATTTTCGAGGGTCAAATTTTTATCCAATTTCCCTTCTTCATCACCCTCTTGCAGAACAGCATCCTTCAAGTTCTTCAACTCCTTGTCAATAGAATCAGTCTGAAGGACAATATTTTAAACATTATGTTATTTTTACTTCAAAGTAACCCAGGTGGGAGATATGGGTGTATACGCTCAACAATCCAGCCGTCTAGACACAGCCCTCTTCAATTCGAATTCGGAAGTCTATTACTGCTTAATGCAAAACCACCTAGTTCTTCATAGGTCGTTCTAGTTATGGAAGTTACAAAGGAAAGATGTGGCAGAAATTACATAAGCTTTGGGATGCAACATTCACAACGAAGACCAGTTAGTAAATTAAGGCAAATCGTATGGTTTGCTAAAAACAATCGTGAGAAATCAGATATAAATGAGTTAAAGACTTACATTCTGATCACTGTCCATTTCGATGAAAACTTCTTGCATCTTGCCATATATTTCCAAACTGCTAGCATGGTTCACCATAGTCTTCTTGGCACTATTAACCATCTTGTTGCGTAATAACTGCGGTTAAAGAGATAAATGTGTGAGCAAAACTGACTAACACAACAAAGGAGACACAAATCAGGCTCAAGTTCACCGACCTGGCTCTTGAGAACAGCAAGGCTTTTTGTGTGCATGGGAGACTGAGGAAGTACTCCATTTGATGGAGGGATGCCAATCAAACCACAGAGCAGGACCTATGCCAAGTGTATACTATGAGAAAAGGAAATACGTTTTCATAACAAGTGCACCAACATTTCTACAATACTGGAAAATAAATTGATTGTTATACTTGTCTGATAAATGAGATCGCAACTCCAAGAGGAAATTAGAGGTTCCAACACAATGGCCACTCTGAACGAACAATTTGTATTAAATGCCACGTACCACGAATCCGAGGACCAAAATGTCATAATGATAGGCAGAAGGCTTCTTCAAATTAAATTCCTTTTGCTGAGCCAACTGTGAAGCCACGCTATGATCAAAGAAATAAAGTCCTGAGACCATCAAAGCAGGCACAATGGCTGCAAATATGTACGTTGGAGGGACAGAAAACAAATCCTGAAAGTAAACAACAGTATACAGTTCAGCGTAATGGTGTGCAGAACAAACACTCGACAGTTTGCACTTTAAAGAACATACATCTTTACATTTCGGAATCACAAATAGTTGATTTTTTACCTTCACCACGGTCCAATGTCGCAGTGAACTTGACTCCCAGGGAAGTGGAGAGAAAAGTCTCCTGGGGACTCCTGATGGGACCTTGCTTGGAAGCGTATATGACAATGCTGTCCAAACAATCACCATAAGCGGAACACCATAGTCAGCAATGAAGCTTCTAAGCCACCCTGTAAAGTAGTAAGTCGTGCCATACGGTCAGCGCCTATGAATATTCCAAGACCAAAATGTACAAAACTACAATTGCCTGAGTGGCGTGAGGACTGATAGCAATATATCTCAAATTTCCCATCCCAACAACCTGGTATGGCTCAGGCCAAACCCACGGCAAGCATGGCCAACCGGCACGCACAGCCCAGAAACAAACAAACTCAAGTGTGGTCTCGTCCAAACCCAAGCCGAACATTCAGGTCAAATCCATGTTCAGTCCAACCGATAAATGTTAGTGTGTTACTACTAAGTGACTGAACTAAAATTAGTAGGATCAAGGTTGCCGGATATATGATGTGGAAGTATGTTGCCGGAAGAAATAAAAAACAACTTCCAACCTGCGCCATACAGCCATGACCTTGCCCGCCTGGTCCGCAGCGCAGTGTACAACAATCCAATTGAAAATATGACGCCAAGTAGGCCATTGACATACAGCCACTGGAATTGATATGCTAGCGAACTGCTATCTGCATCTTCAGGCACACTAAATTCACTTATGATCCCCTGCAGTTGACACGTCACGTGTTAAATGATTATGCCAAGCTAGAAATTAATATATGTAATTTAGTTTATTCATTCCTATACCCTGATGGCTTGTTGCAAGAACAGAACATTGATCAACATCCCAAAAAGCTCTCCTGCAACCCTTGTAAATCTGCTAATGACATTGGAAGCATTGAACATCGCCAAAAGAAACAGCATGATAGCAGTCCAGATGCAGACCCTGTCGACATGGAGAAATATGCAATTTAGTTTATCAGAAAGCTAACACAGTGTACGATGTGTTCTATTTCATCCATTACCATCCTGCCCACGCCAAATATAGCCGTTCTCCTAGACCATGCTGCTTCTTGGCAAAGTTGTAGAGATACGTGTACATGATAATAGTTGGTTCGGCAACTCCAACAATCAGCAATGGCTGCCCTCCAAGAATTGAATGTACTATGCCACATATCGCAGTAGATGCCAATGTTTCAACTGTTGTGAGTATACCATCTGAAAGAAACCAAATATGTTTTGTTACCGTGTGTCTAGAATCCAACTCTAAGTAGCATAGCAGCACGAGGATAAAATCTCACCTGTTGCCGTGCTCAGTTGTTCTCCAAAGGCAATGACAGGAAGAGCAGAAGCAAAGAAGATGTACATGGTAGGTGCCAGTATCCTGATGATGCGTTTGCCCAAAAAACAGACGAGCTATGTGATTAACAAGCAAAATGAACAGGACAGACGCCCTATGACCGAATAGTTTAAAGAAAACTGACCTAAAGCCAGAACGGATCCCTGCAACCCAATCATGCTTGTACCATGCTGCTCTTCCTTTGACATCGTTGATGACTCCCTTAAAGGGATCCCATGGTAGCTCCATAAGCTGTGAGAGAACCTCAGAAAAATCAGCTACACTATTTGAAATTAACAAAATTTGCATAAAAAGGAAATACTTATTTGCTTGACCAAATATAACTTCCCTTTATATTTTTTTAAAAAAACGTAGAAATACGTAAGGATCATTTGACACTTTTTTTTCTTCTCTTCATGAGGTCATCAGGTGGCTCCTATCCACAAACAACGACTAAACCATTTTTGGGTATGAAAGGCTGGAGAACTGCCGATCACTTAATAGATTATAGAACATATATGTGCAAACCGAGGACTTAGTGCCAAACTGGCCATGAGAAATCAGACGTCTTTATCACAACAGCTCGAGATGAGGCAGTTTTTTTTTCTGTATCGGAAGTTCTAGCCAACCAGAAAGTATGTAAAGTACTCCTCTGTATTTCTTTGCACAGCAAAAACTTTAAACAAACATCACTAGTATAACAGTTAAATCAGCTGGTGTTGTGCATGATACACCATGAACAAATTCATCCATGGACGGGTTTAGCATTTCCAAAGAAATTTTGCTTATGAACCAGTCTAGTGGGGGAAAAAAACTTTAGTGAAAAGATTAGAGCACCTAAAATTAGTTAAATTGGTTTAAGCCTTTATGGTTAGTGCTGCTCACGGATCCGTCCAAGACGAGAAAGTTGGACCCCCTCCGCTCACTCGTGGGGCCCAGTCCCAAGCCAGAGTTTACGAGAACGACCAAACTCACATCAATTTTCCGCGAGATATTTATGGAAAACAACGCACCAAAATTATTCGATGAGGATTCATGAATTAATCAAACAAAGCAGGAAAACAAGGGTGAAAATTCGTAAACAAAGGCAGGACACAAAAGAACACGAGATGCCAACGGAATCGCTCCACAACCATTTCCATTTGGAACATGAACCGGACCTACGAGACGATAGTTGTGGAGTTTCTCCCCATAGCCAGGAACAGCTCTCACTCAGTACTCCATCATGCACCGATCGGAGAAACCAGGCTCCAGAAACTCAGTTATAAGTCACCCAAAAATTCCTTTCGAAAAAAAAAGTCACCCAAAAATCTCCCGATGGGAGCGAAACCACTCGGAACGGTGCGCGCACAAGTCACCACTCGTGCATGTACGAATGCACGCACCGGGGAAAAAAAACGTACCAGTAAAATCTCACAACGCCGAACACGACGTGAACACCTCCGACTTCGCACAAACAGACACGGCGATCAGACCAAAACCGAGCACCCGTCGACGATGACCGCCGACCGCCACGGAAACCTCGTCTCGCTCCCGCACACGCGCGTCGACCGAGCAATCGAACTCAAGGAGGGACCACGATCAAACGGGGAGACGGGGAGTAGATGCCGTACCGTTCAACGCGCCGCCGCGGCGGCGGCGGTGGCGGCGGCAGCGGGCGAGTTGACAGGCGGGGGCGGCAGGTCGGATCGGCAATGCAGGCTCTCCCTCGGCTCGGCTCGGCGCGCCCTGAACCCTAGGCGGATGGAGGCGGAGGCGGCGGTCCGGGCCGCGGCGTGGCTGGCGTCTCGTGTCCTTTCTTCCCCGAAGATGTGGGTGTATTTATAAACGCGGCGCATCAAATGGAGAGGAGGCTGGAGGCGAGACAGACAGAGAGGCGGCAGGGCAAGCAAGAGAGAAGGGAGGAGGACGAGTTCAATTCAATTCTCTCGTCTGCTACTGCCGTCCGCGAAATTAGGCCACTGATGAGTGGGCCTCGAGTGACACTTGTCTGCTCTGCTCTCGGGCACTGGCGAGTGGGTGGCGCGGAGGGTGACGAGGTTGCGGGCCCGCCCCGTGATCTGCGGCGGGGCCCGCAAGGCACGCGGCGGGCGGGGTACGGTACCTGCCTGGCCCAGGGGCGCTCGTGGCCTCGGCGACCGTCGCGGATGCAAATCCGTCCGTCCGATTCTGCGTTCGTTCCACTAGCATTGGCTCATCTGTCCGTCCGTTCGTTTCCGCGTGCTCCCAGCCATGCGGTCGCCGTGCCAGGCCCGTGCTGGGCATGTCTGTTCGCGACCTCGAACTCCAATCTTTTTTTCGCGAAAAAAAAAATTCTTCACTCCAACGTGCTACACTACTATTACTACTATTACTAGTCTACTACTCGTGCACCCCAGAGTACAAGGCAATTAGGCAGCATTTCGCAGAGACATTAATTGAAGTTAGGTCTTTCTCTATCTTTGTATACTTCACATGGAGTCACTCCACGCGCACCGCTACGCCATTTCTGTTCACCATACACGTGACCGTTTGGCCAGCTCGACAATGATCAATGTTTGCACGGTTTTGGACGGGGCCAAGGGCACCGGAGCAGGAGCCCAGCGTGCCTCCGGAAAAAGAAGCCGTTTGCACCGGACGATTCCTTTTCGCATCTCTTTTCTTTTCTTTTCTTTTCATGTGACCGGTGAGCTATAGGAGTAGTAGTTCGTAGCACTAGCGGCGAGCCCGTGACCGCGAGCGCAACGTCGTCCGCGTGTGTGCAACCGCTGCCTGCCTTTTGCAGAGCACAGCTCGGATCCCTGCGGATCGCGCCGCGCCAGAGGCCCAACAGAGCTCTCCGTGCCAGTGACGTCGGTCTCACTCCAGCAACAAAAGGCGCCTCTCTGATAGTACTTGTTTTTTTGGGAGATGGCTATAGCTAATACCTCGGTCGAAGAAAAACAAAAAGGGACTCTACCGCACGCACACGACACGACCACGGTCCACAAGGCGATCATCCATAAAAATTGAAATTTATGGCTGAGAACAAAAATTACGTCAGGACTTGGACGAGTCCCACGGTCCTTTGCGGGTAGTCCAACCTTGTCAGGAATAGATTCTCAAAAAAAAAAAAAACGTTGTTAGAGCATCTCCAGCAATAGACCTCAAAATAATTCCCCTATTTTTGTTTTTCAATCCGGCATGCAAAAATAAGGATTCAAAACTTATCTTCAACTCCAGCAATAGACCTTATTTTGTGTGGGAAAATGAAAAAAAAAAAGTAGGACCCATGAATAAGCGGGAGGATGAGAGGACCCTAGGAATGAGGGCTTAGAGCATCTCCAGCAATGGACCTCAAAATAAGGCATTTATTTTTGTTTTTCAGGCCGGCATGCAAAAATGAGGGCCTAAAATTTGGTTTCAACTTCAGCAGTAAACTAACTCAAGACCATATTTTGTGTGAGATCTAGTTAAAAAATGGTGGGACTCATGAATGAGAGGGAGGATTGAAGGACCCTAGGAATGGGGGCTTCGAGATGGAGTTTGAGAGGACATGCAAAATGAGAGCCTAAGTAGGGTCCTTGCTGGAGTTGATTTTTTAACTCAAACTCCTAAATAATAGAGTAGGGTCCCAATTAGGGGTCTTGCTGGAGATGCTCTATGGTCTTGCTGGAGATGCTCTTAGAGCATCTCCAGCAAAGCCTCTAGTTAGGCTCCTACTCTATTATTTAGGAGCTTGCGGCAAAAAATCAACTCCAGCAAGGACCCTACTGGTCTCTCATTTTGCATGCCCTCTCAAACTCCATCTTCAAGCTCCTATTCCTAGGGTCCTCCAATTCTCCCTCTTATTCATAGGTCTCACCATTTTTTTACTAGGTCTCATACAAAATAGGGTCTTGGGTTAGTTTACTGCTGAAGTTGAAACCAAATTTTAAACCTCATTTTTGCATGTCGGCCTGGACAACAAAAATAGGGGCCTTGTTTTGAGGTCTATTGCTGGAGATGCTCTTAGGGATGGAGTTTGAGAGGGCATGCAAAATGAGAGCCCAAGTAGGGTCCCTGCTGGAGATGATTTTTTGCCTCAAACCCTTAAATAATATAATAGGGGCCCAATTTTGGCCTTGTTGGAGATGCTCTTAGGAATAAATACAACATAGTACTACGAATGATTTTAGACAAACGATTTACGTACGGAGTTCTTCCTTAGAATTTCCGATCATCCTTAAAATTTACGGCCGAGCAGAAAAAAATTGTGAGGGCTCCGAATAGCCGCATGGTCGTTTGCGGTAGTCCAGCATTGGTACGAATGAATAAAACATACTACGAATAATAATTTTAGACAAATGATTTATGTACGGGGATCTCCAAAGTAGCAGGAGAAGTACTGCGTTTCATCCAGATGCTGGGGATGCTAATCCTGAATAAACAAACGAGGCGTGATCTAAGAGATGACGACATCTGAGATTCGCTGTTCATTTGGGCGATTCTCCTCGGTCATCACTGATCAGCCCTCTGCTGGCGCATTGCTCGGTGAGGGGTCAATGGACCTCAGCAGACAGACAATCTCTCTTTCTTTTTTTTTTTTTTTTTTTTTTTGCGAATGCAGACAGACAATCATTGATCCCTCACGCTTCAAACATGAAAAGCACGCACAAGATAGGAATTATAATCAGGGTCTTAGAAATTTGAGAAGCATTTTATTCTTATCACGGTAATACTGGAGAATATTCCGGGTCTTTCGAAAAAATGTATTGAGAAACATGGTACCTCCGCATGAGAAGAAAAAGAACAAAAGAAATTGAAGTTGAGCATGGCTTGTCAATACACAACTAGATCAATACCATGTATCTTCCTTAAACAATCCAGCACACCGGCCGTACGTTTAAACGCTTGATTGGTTACACTTACACATAAGTTCCATGTGTGCGGTTTGAGAGCAAGCTTAGATGTGCAAGGAACCAAATAATTCTTTTTTATTCTCCATGGTCCAAATCCATCAGCCTCACCTAAAATCCCGTTCCATTCTCCTGCGGAAGCAAGCTACAGCTAGTTGTGCAAGATGGATCGTATCCTGCCGATGGAAGCAACGGCAACGTCAGGACAGCAGATGAAACAAACGGATAAATCATGAATCGCGTATCAGAGATATATGGCTCCGGCTGAGTAACCAGAACGTTCTTCGAATTAACAAGTGTGAGCGAGTGAAGTCAACCGACACGTTCGCTCATTGTCCCGGTCCGTGTGATGCCAGCAATTTCGTCCCGTTTGATTAATCGTATGGCTGTCCATGCATTGGCCGACTAATTATCTGCAAATTTTGTAATGCTAGCTACCAGAGACTACCTAGCCAGTGAGTGGATCAGTTAATCATCGTCTCCTAGACTATTCACTCAGAACAACAAAACAAAAGCATCGGGTGGCCGACCACTGTTCAGATGTCGGTTTAGCTCGATGCGGTAAGTAAAGCGCAAAATAGGTTAAACAGCGCGTTGCACATTTGCCATTGAACTTGTCTGATCCTGTTGTTAAATTTGCGCTTAAATTAATTCCAGCATCGCCATGACACCAATATAAGCAACGACTAATACATAGGCATCTAATTAATCTGTACGGAGATAATTTTCGTAAATGATTGGTGTGGTTGGCAGTCGTAAACTGATGCAACAGTACCTTTCAGAGTTAGGAACCATGTGCTTGGTGTAGTACTACTGTAGCACTTGAGGCTTAAGCAATTGTGAATACAAATCTTGTGGATGTATGTATCAATAATCATATATAGTAGCTATCAGCTATACCCGTTAGCTATAATTCCAAACACCATTGACAGCTAGAGATGCATGCATGGACTAACTAAACCTTGTACTGTAACCGTTTGGCTCCTTGCACAGGCAAGTTGCTTGCAGTAGCTCTGTATCTGTTGGAAAAACAGGCAATGCCTTTGCGCGCTGCAGGATGGAGAAGGACGTACGTCTTTGTCGCGGTCTCGGACGAAAACTGGACGAAAAGCAATGAGAAAGACAACATGGGATGGAAAGCAGGGTGAGCACAGTCAGTAGGTGTTTGGAGACTGGAGACTAAATTTTAGTCCTTAGGAATCTTGCGATTTAGAAGTACTAGATAAAGTCTAATTACAAAACTAATGTCAGAACCTCTGGACTAATTCGCGAGACGAATCTAATGAGGGTAATTAAGACATAATTAGCGACTAGTTACTGTAGCATTACTGTAGCAAATTAGAGATTAATTAGGCTCGTTAGATTCGTCTCGCGAAATAGCACCCATACCTAAAAGGGTTTTACAATTAGACTTTATTTAATACTCCTAAATCGTAAGATTCTTTGAGACTAAATTTAGTCCTAAGCGATCCAAACACCACCTCAGTGTCTGAACCGAACATGCATGCTCTGTGGACTAGTTGCACAAGGCAGGCGCCGCAGCTGATGGTGAATGGTGATAGCTCGGGCCGGTGAAGGTCAGCGAGAGCCCCAGCTCCGAGCCAAATGCAAAAGATTTCAATGGTGACAGCACGTCGACCTCTGATGCCAATGCAAGCGATTTCAATGGCAGGGCGGCTGGCTCGTCGAGGATGCTGTCTACTCTAGAGAGCGCTAGTACGCTTTTTGTCCGGTTCTAGAGAAGGCTACGTTACGCTTTTCGTTTTTTGTAAGCTACTGTAAAAATCTGATTTGGCATTTTCGTGTGAGTGGAAAGCTACTGGCCTGGTACATGCATGGATACAGATCGAAAGGCCGCGACCCAAAATGAGTCAAGTGACGCGCAGTGAGTCAGTGACTCAGTGAGTCATGCACGACAGCACTCTTGCCTCTTGGATGAGACGATCAGTTCGATCGATGTTCGCATTGGACCATGGAAAAAGAGGAGCGAAACAACCCAGTCGGGTCACTGCGCGTCGCCACCCGGTACGATTCTCACAGCAACTTTGCTCAATCGAATCGGCGGCGAAGAAAGCTACACCAGCAGCTCGGAGTTTTTTACTACACGGACATTTCAGAAGTTTACTAGCTGGGACTTGCGTTCAAGTGACAGTTTATCATGTTGATGCACTGAGGCCGGCGAAGGGTGCAGCTTAATTGCTGGTTCAGAGCAGGGATGAGCTGTCAAGAGAACCTTTTCGGCGATTTTGCCGTGTTGTTGCTGTACGAGGAGCTGTGGCCGCGCAGCCAAACAGGAGGTGGAGGAGACACTAGTGGATCTCGACATGGCCGGCCTCTTGTTACGCACCCCCTTCGATCCGTCTCTCCGCAGTCGAACGGTCCAACGGTATCTTAATCTTACGGGAATAACATGCACGCAAATGGTTGGCCGTCGCGATGCCGATGTAACAGTACATTTCAGAGGTTTGGCACCATGTCTATACAGAGCCTAGCTAGCGTAGCTAGGAATGCTGCTGCTGTTTTTGTTTCTAGCTGCTGCTAAAGCTAGAAACCCAAAATATATAGTACTACTAATAACAAGAGCTTTCGCCTTCATTGCAGGTATATATCGGTGCGTTGGAAAAACAGGCGGCACCTTTCCTGCGCGACGCGGGATGGAGAACGACGTCGCGGCCTTGGAAAGGGAAAAAGGAAGGAAGCTAGCTTGGCGACGTTGCTTGGACCGGAAATGTTGAACCGAAGCGATTGTTCGGTACACAAGGCAATCGATCGGTGATAGGGCAGGCAACTAGGCAAGATTTCGTCATCGTGGCGGCGAGCGAGATGGGCCAAGTGATATTTCACGTAGCGAGGCGAGGCGGCGTGCACTGGCTCAGTGCTTTTGATCGCTTAATTCGTTCCAAGTTTTATTAATTCGACCAGCCATGGAGGAGATGCGCGGGTCGGCGTCACGTCGATCTGGTGCGACGGATTTGGCAAAATACTAATGCGCTCTTTTTTCCTTTTTGCAGCAGATTCGAACTCGGCTCATGACGCACGTCGTACGATCAGGACCGAAGGACTTGTGGTGGTCGAGCGCCATGCGCGCGCGCGTCCTAGGTAGAGATGCTACGGTTTTTATCGATCAGATCCTTTGCGCTTCGTCTCATCATCACTCGTAACAGATGGCGTTGTGTTGGTTTGCGAGGCAGCGGGCGCAGGGGGTGGTAAGTAGGGATGAAAACGGTGACGGAAATTCCCGACTTACCGGCGAGCGTTTCCAAAAAAACAAGAAATGGGAAAAACGATTACGGGAAATACGGAAACGAAAATGAAAATGGAAAAATCTATACGGAAATGAAAATGGAAATGATAGAGAGATTTTTAGATCGAATAGAAGGTATATCGTATTACCTCAAAAATTTCCGTTGAAAATACCGTATACAACAGTCACCATTGGAAATTTTCTTTACCCAACTAGCCCAAGCGGCAAGCCCGACTACTTCATGTGAAAACAATGGACTCGCCTGAAAATAGTCACCATGATTTTGGCATGATAGTGATTATCGTGATTTCTATATCCAACTATAGCCGAGCTGCCTCCATCGTGATTGATTTATTGCCCTGTGCACGAACTCCTCGACGTCCTCGTTCTATCCACGCTGCTTGAACTTAATTAGGCAAAGATTTACATATAAATTTTCAGTTTATTTAATCATGTGATGAGTGGTTGCATGAACACATGCCGTTATACTAAATGAATTGCTTATGCCAATATGAGTAGTTTATCATATATATTAGACTGAGTATTTTCGATAATAATTATCGGTTTCCGACCGATATCGACATATTTTCGTTCCGATAGTTTCCCTTTCGGTATCCCGACGTTTTCGGTATCGTTTTCATTTCCAGGGTTATCGGTTTCGATTTCGTTTTCGACTAAATAATACGGTTAGAAAATGATAATGCTATTTTTCGATCATTTCCGACCGTTTTCACCCCTAGTGGTAAGGACGAGGACACGTACGTCGTGGCTATCTTCGCCGGCCGGCGTGGTTAAGTAAAGGGATCGAGAGTTATTATTTTCCTCGCAAAAAAAAAAAAAAAAAAAGTAAAGGGATCGAGAGGATGGAGACGGGCAGGAGGCGCCACGAGCCTCGGCCCAGGTGCAACCTGCGGTGGTGCGGAGCAGGGAAGGAGAGCGAGGAAGGAATGCAGATTGCCAAGCTGCGATGCAACCGTCCGTGGCCTGTGACCGTCAGCACAGTTCATCACGTGGACGCGAAGCTATGTGTGCGCTCCTCATCAAGCGGATCTCGAAGGAATAGAATTACGAATAGTGTGAGCAGAGCACTCGATCCGGATAAAGAGGGATGAATAATGCGGCCGAAGCAATCAACGTGTGCTTCAGCTCCGCCGTCGACGCGACGCTCCTACTATCGATTCATTTCACTCTCAACCACGGAGAAGAGAGGCAGCCACAAAACGGTCAGGCCTCCTTTGGGAACGCAGGAATTTCACAGGAATCGCACAGGAATTTTACAGGAAACAGTTCAATTTCACAGAAAAAACGCAGGAAAAGAAAATTTTTCCTTCAATCCAAAGGAGGCCTTAGTTCGTTTCTCCTCGCACGTTGCCATCCCTAGCCTATCTATTCTCGCAACACCTTTCCACGTCGAGCCGGCGGCGAAAACTACGCCCGCGCGCGGAACCTAGTATCTACGTCGCCATTTCAGGAGTCCATCAGTTCAGTGTTCAGGGCTACGACACTTGCTCAAGATAACCCTATCGGTTTGCCGTATTAAACTATTGCTGCGCGATCCATTTCCCGTAGAAATAATCGGATGAGGCGAGTGAAGGTGACGACGGATGAGCCGTAAGAGGCATATACAGTCTCACATATATATGACATGTATATAATCGATCTTCAGATCTTTTATCACACACAACTTGTGTAATGGATTATCTTTTCGGTTGTCTCGTGATAATTATAATATATTAATTTAAGCATTCAAAAAATATATTGAAGTTGCATGGCAACGAGTCGTACAATGCTGTGAGCATCTTATTCTCCTTATAATATTAGCTTATGACACAATTGCTTCGCGAAATAACCCTCCACCTCTCTATTCGATCCATGTCATAAAAAATCTTACATGATGCTGCATGAGACGGTCCGTCGTCCAGAAATATAGTGTCCATCCAGTTTTGTCCCAAGTCAAATTTTAAAACTTTAACCAACAATATATATAAATATTGTTTTAAACTAAAAAAGTTGCATATTACAATAGTCTATTTCATGATGAATCTAATGACATCATTTTTGTGTTGTCAATATTTAGTTTTGTCGATATTGTTGGTCAAAGTTAAAAAGTTTGACTTACGATAAAACTAGATGAACACTGTATTCCTGAACAGAGGGAGTATCTTACCTAGCTAAGAGGTCGAGCGGTTGTTTGGAGTGATTATTTCACGGCGGACACAAAAAAAGACTCTGGATTTGTTTTCATGTCCTAATAAACTAGATTTTTTTAGCCCATTGGATACAGAGGCCTACTTGGGTCGCATATGTGCAACAATGGACGGTGTGGATCAAAGTTGTTGATCGGAAAAAGCGTTAATGCAAAGCTTTTTAAATATTTATCTATTGCAAAAGCCTCAGTTGTTTCTGAATATTTACCTATGCCATGAGAATGTTTGAGAAGCTTTCTGAAAGGTATGCCGTCATGTGTGTCCTATTTTCATTATTCTTAGCCCTAACTAGTTTCATGCAGATACCTTTTTTCCCTAAGAGTGGAGAAAGGGGGGGGGGGGGGGGGGGGGGGGGGGTATGCCCCCTCATGGTTGAAGCACATCCTTCTGACACACCAGTTAACAACAAATTCATTTCTTTGGTTTCGGGACATTCACTCAGCGTAAATTGTTTTTAAGCTACACAACATAGTTAGAAGTTACGTACAAAGGTCATTATCTCAGAAGGATTATTAGGACGCCCATTATCATGTGTTCCATCTTTCCAATCACAGTGAAAGAACCATAGATCGTTTCTAGTTTCCTATTGTTGATGATGTATTGTAGAGGCCAATGTGGTGTTCTGAAAGGTATGTCGTCATGTGTCTCCTATTTTCATGATCCTTGGCTCTAACTAGTTTCATGCAGATACCTTTTTTCACCCTAAGATTAGGGCAGGGGGGTATGCTCCTTCATGGTCGAAGCACATCCTTCTGACACACGAGTCTACATCAGGTTTATTTTTTTGGTTTTGGGACACTCACGTAGCGTAAATTGTTCTCAAACGATACAACATAGTTAGAAGTTACGTACAAAGGTGGATTTGCACTGAATATCTTGTCGGCTTTTCAAAGATTGTCGCGAACAATAATGTTTACTCCCTTCGTCCCAGTTTAATTGTTACTTTAGGTTCATCTAATTTTTCCAAAATAATTGTCATTCTCACTTCCCGATGCAACTTTCATTGTTTCCAATACATCTCTATCTCTATCTCTATCTCTCTCCTTCTAGTTTCGTGCACACCTACATTTACCAACTTTCCTTAATCTCTGTGTTAATAGCTAAAACGACAATTATATTGGGACGGAGGGAGTACTTGGAACAAATATTGTAACTAACCGGTTATCTGCTGATCATGCACATAAATGAAAGAATATGTAATTATTAATTTCCAAAAAGAAATTAACCTTTCAAAAGGTCAAGCAATATGTAAAAGTACCCTATGATTCAATATGTGTCTCTCGAGATTCTCAGCAGGGTAGATAGCATATTGTTCATTTGAAGACACCATGTTAAACTATAACAAATAATAATTATTTATTTTATGTTATAATTTTGAATATTAATATTATTTCACCATTACAAAGGTCTAGAGAAAAGGATTAGCGAAACTTACTGCCACTTCCATCTGGTATGTCCTCAACATCAGCTTTTACGTTGCTAGTTGAAGAACAGCAGATGCTGAGGTCGGTGCTTCCGGGGGCTGAAAATCCAGTCGGTAGCTTTCTCGATATTACCACCCTAACAGTAGTGTCAAACCAGAGCAGTCCAACAAAAATGCAAAGTTGATAAATAGTTATGAAAATAGTGTGAAAATAAAAAAAATCAGAAATAACTAATAAAAACATAATATGAAACAAATTATACATAAAACAGAAAAAAACTACACTTAATAACCTGGACCAAAATACAATTAATAGGCGAACGAAAACGTAATAGGAAGAGCAACTGGTGGGCCGGAATAACTTGATTATTCCCGCATGCCGCCATCCTTTGCTCGCTTTACTGGGCTCGTCTTGTGTTGGGCCATTTGGGCTCATTAATTATCATGTTAAATAGTTCAGGGGACATTTATCTCAAAAAAAAACAAGTTCAGGGGACATCACATGGGTCCACTCATTTTTTATGGACTTCGCTAAAAAAACTCATTTTTTATGGACAGTGTAGTGTATACTCTGACATTTCTCATGCAAAAGTTTGCACTTCCTCTGTTTTTAATTGATGTCCTATTTACTTTTTGAGTTACGTTTGATCGTTCATTTTATTAAAAAAGTTCAAAATTATTATATATTTTGTTATGGTTTGTTTTATCACTCAAGAAAATTGAAGCATAACTTATAAGTTTGCAAATTCGAAGTTAAATTTTAAATAAGACAAAAGTCAAATGTAACTTAAAAAAACAACGGCAATATCAATTTAAAAGTGGAGGTAGTATTGAAATTCATTCATGGAGGAGTTACGTACAAAGGTGGTACTGGAAACGAACAGTAAAGTTTTTGTTGATGCTGGAATCGCTTCCTTAGTCCTCGATGGCATTAAGGAGCTTTTTTGTCCTCGATGGCATTAAGGAGCTTTTTTTTTTCTGTTTTGCATATCTCGTCTGAGTAATAAAGCTGCACATATGTGCGCCAGACACGTTTCTGGTACCACCGTCCGCGGTGAGCGGGCGAGTGGCCTATCCTGCCGGTGACTCACACTGGGCCTGGTACAAATTAATTGCTTGCTGCGCATATTTTCTTCACCCTAAATGCTAATCATCGCCTCCGTTTAATGCAAACTGATCGAGTATATATATCATATTTGTTGCAAATACTAATTCGTCACCCTAAGGCCCCGTTCGGATGCGGCCTATAAAGGCCTTTGGTGCTAAAAATTAGATGGGTGACATCCGAACGGGCCTCTAAATTTTATACCCAACGGGCTTTAGAGGCCTCTAAAATTTCGAGTGGGGAGAGGCTGTAAAAGGCTCAAAAATCCTGCGTCGGACGGCACTGCCCCCTTCCCTTATCCACGACTCCCTTGCACTGGGGCGCGAGAGCTAGGTCGCGCCGCCGCCGCCGCCGCCGCCGCCGCCGACCTGGCTTCAAGGCGCCGCCGTCGGGTCCCTCTCGCCCCTCATCTTCGTAGCCGACCGCTGCTTCGCGTCCTGGGTACTGGCCCCGAGGCTCGGCGTTCGAAGGCGGGTCGGTACGCTCGCCGTGGCCGCCGGAATCTGAGAGATCCCGGTCCCGTGTCGCCGCCGGCGGAAGACGTCGGCAGCAGCTCCTCCTGCAACATGGACGGCTACGGGGACGGCGGTTACGGAGGGGACGGCACCCGGGACTTGTTCACCAACCCGGATCCGTTTTTCTCTTCGCAGTCCTTCGTCCCCGACGACGGCAGCCGGCAGCAGCACTCCTACAGCACGGGGTCCCGGCTCGGCCTCGACCGCCTGGACCTCAACTCTGACGGCTTCCCCAACCTGCCTTCGTACCAAGGATACCTCCAAGGCACCGCTGATTTCGGGTCCCCATCTCGATTCGGCAGCGGTGGCCTTCCTCCCCAGCCGTCGCGCACTGGCGCTGGCCGTGGTGGTGGTGGTGGAGGTGGTGCTGGTGAAGGTGCTACTCATGGTGGTGGTGGTTATGCTGCTGGTGGGGGTGGCGCTGGTGCAGGTGGTAGTCGTGGTGTTGAGTATGATGGTGCTGCTGCTGGTGGTGGTGGTCGTCGTGGCCGTCGCCGTGGTGGTGCTAGTTGCGGTGGGGGACGTGATGGCCGTGTCCCCAGGCGCGGTGTACGTTGCGCCGGTGCTCCAAGACATGGACGGGGCAAAGCGGTCGCCGTGGATGTTGACAGTGGAGACGACGCAGCTGATCCTTGGAACGAGCAGGTATAAATGCCACAGCCGCATTTTATTTTTTAGATGTACGTCGTCGGCTCCGTTAATACCTGGTTGCATTGCACATTGTAGCACACTGATAGGTGTAATTGGACGTCCTCGCGCAATAATGAAGCGCTCCTAGAAATCGTTTTGGACGAAAAGCGAAATGGTAACTACGTCAACGGACAGATGACCCCTAGGGGTTATCCTATTGTCTGCAGAAAATTTTTTGAAAGGACAGGAATGAGACACAGTCGTGATCAGGTGCGCAATAGGCTATCCTAACTGAAAAGCATGTACAGCTTCATAGGCAAACTGCGCAAGGAAACTGGGGTGGGTAGGCGTCCTGATGGGTGGCCTGATGCACCTGAAGAATGGTGGGCTAAAAAATTAAATGTAAGACATCCTCCATTGTATGTTGTCTAACAATGAAAACTTGTACACATTAGTTACAGACTTTGTGAAACTGATTAGAAATTACCATGTCCAGGGAGTTCCTGCTGAGTTGAAGAACTTGCAGCATGGCCCTCCACCATATGTCAACCTGCTGGCAGAAGTGTTTCATGGTGTTGCGGTGGATGGATCGAGCAGATTTCTTCCACAGCACCATGACATGTATGAAGAAGAAGAAGAGGAAGAAGAAGAAGAGGATGAAGAATATGCAAACATAAATGACCTTGATAGCAGCCCGGCTACCTCCGGTAGCCTTAAGAGGGGTAGCAGCACTAACACCACTGGAGCAAGCCCCGCAAAGAGGAACAAAAGCCCCATTGTTAACATGTTTGGGAAAATTCTTGATGAAAACAGGAAGGCTGCTGAAAAGAAATACATGTTCATGGAGAAGCAAGCCGCAGCACAAGCTGAGGAGAAGAAGAAAAGGGAACAACAGAAGTTGTCCGAGTTGGACACTATGAAACAACTTGCAAAAGAAGATGGGATTCGACCTGGGAGTGCCGAATACTTGGCCTTAGCATACATATGCAAGGATTTTGAGATGAAGGGGATGTTCTAGGGCTGCACCGACCGTGAAGAACGCCTGGACTTTATCCGCAGATACATGAGGCTCAACAACTTAGATTAGATTTCATGTGGTTGTTGTTCAATAATGTAAACTATGAGACAATTTGTTGGCTATGTTGAACTTTTCGATGAGAGTGTGTACTACATTGACGCTTGCATAAGAGTTGTAGACCATTTAGCTTATATTATGGTGCTGCTATCTTATTGCTAACTTATTCATACGTTATATTTACGCCTTGCATAAGGGTTGTTGACTATTTAACTTACACGTTGATGCTGCAATCTTATTCATAACATATGTTGAGTATGTAGCTTATGTCTTGGTTTTCTGGCTACAGGATGAAGATGGGGACAGTATGCAGCAGTGGATGGACATGCTGGAGGAAGAGGAAGAGGAATTTAATGAGCAGCTGCCTTTCCTCGTGTTTGGTATGTATCACGACATGCACCACTTCTCAAAAACCTCTCGGATTAGGAGCCAGGAATATGGACATGCCCTTGTGA
Organism: Eragrostis nindensis; assembly: GCA_012490785.1. NCBI lineage: Eukaryota > Viridiplantae > Streptophyta > Magnoliopsida > Poales > Poaceae > Eragrostis > Eragrostis nindensis. The sequence goes on along the minus strand of JAAXCT010000001.1, from coordinate 480,263 downwards.
TGAAGTTTCTTGCTGATCCGCATTATTGCTACACAATGTTTAGAATGAGGCAAGACATGTTTCATCGTCTACACAATGTATTAGTTGAGTCTTATGGTCTTCAATCCAGCAGCAAGAGTACTAGCATTGAGGCATTAGGTATATTTCTGTGGATGGTTGGAACACCTCAGCCAGTTAGACAAGCTATGACCATATTTGGGAGGTCCCTAGATACTGTCCACCGCAATTTTACAAAGGTCTTGAACTCGGTTCTGAGGCTATCTGCAGACATAATTAAGCCGTCGGACCCACAATTCAGGAACATACACCCACGGTTGCAAGAGGCTCGGTTCATGGGACTTTTCAACAATTGCATAGGTGCAATTGATGGTACACATATAGATGTTATTGTTCCAACAAAAAAGGTTGTTCAGTACCTTAACCACAAGAGTAGGACCTCACAGAATGTAATGGCCGTAGTGGACTTTGACTTGAGATTCACATTTCTACTTGCTGGTTGGCCTGGTTCTGTTCATGACATGAGAATTTTTAATGATGCTATGGAAACATATTCAGGAATATTTCCACATCCACCACCGGGTATGCAATTGATGTACATAAATGATGCATAGGTTTCGGTCACTTATTGACAACTGACTAACCATTTCAATGTATGTTGCTGATGCCGGGAAGTATTATCTAGTGGACTCCGGCTATCCAAACAGACGGGGATATTTGGCACCATACAAGGGAACAAAGTACAATCTTCAAGAGTATAGGTTTGGTACAATGCCTCGAGGTATGAAAGAGACATTCAACTATGCACATTCTTCACTTAGGAATGCAGTAGAGAGGGCATTTGGAATTCTGAAGCAAAAGTGGAGGATGATGAGAGGCATTCCAAGTTATCCTCTTCGAAAACAAAGCAAAATAATTTCTGCATGCATGGCACTTCACAATTTCCTTATAGAGAGTGGTTATGTTAATGCTGACATGACCCTGGAAGAACAAGAGGAGGACTCTGCAGGGGGTCATGGCAGCGGCCAATTTGATGATTCTGATGATACTGCAGTAGGTGATGAGGACATGAATGCACTCCGTGATCAGATTGCACATGCTCTCTACTACAACCACTAATTTGTTCCATGAATGCACTCCATCTCATGTTAATTGTCAGTTGTCATGGATTCATCAGTTGTGCTACTCTGTGAACAATGTTTATGATATGGTGTTTGTTATTCTCGGTTTCTATGGATTCATATCCTTTGAAATGTGGATTTATGGTTGCTTTGTTATTTGCATGGCCTGTTATGGAAAGAGGGGCAAATCTGTCCTTTCTTGTGCAAATTAGTGCTAATTTATAGGGTGAAACGAACACCCTTCTAAAATTTAGAGGGATCAACCTCTAAAATTTATACCCAATTTATAGACCCTCTAAAGCAACCGAACGCACCCTAAAGACTGCTAATCATCGATCGTGCCCAAATTCATGCAGCTTAAGACTGTACTGAGAGGCGGGCAGCCTCGGCTTGAATCTTCCCGCTCTTGTTGCTTCCTCCCAGCTCTGGCGCCGAAGGCAGCTGAGCCCTCGCGCTGGTGTCCCTCTCCTGGCTCTTCTTCCTGCTAAGCTCCGCGACGTAGCGAATCATGTCGCTCAAGTCCTCGTACGACGACCCGCCTTCCTCCATGGCCGCCCTGGCCTTGGCGGCGAGCTCCTTGGCCCTCTCCCTCCTGGCCGTCCCCTCGGGCCCCTCGTCCATGAGCTCGGCCACCGCCTTCTCCACGTCGGCGCTCGTCACCTGCACCCCGTCGGGGACGTTCATGACGGGCAGCTTGACGCCCGACCTGACGCCGACGGCGAGGACGTCGACGAGCAGGCGCTCGCTGGAGAACTGGTCGGCGAAGCTGGGCCACGTCAGCGCCGGCACGCCGTGGGCGACGGCCTCCAGCGCCGCGTTCCACCCGCAGTGCATCAGAAAGCCGCCCGTCGCGCGGTGCGAGAGGACGGTCACCTGCGGCGCCCACCCGCGCACGAGGAGGCCCCTGTCCCTGACGCGCTCCTCGAACCCGTCGCGTTGCAGCCACGCCTGCACTTCGGGGTTGTGCTTGGCCTCCTTTATGGCCCAGATGAACGGCCGGTTCGAGGCCTCCAGGCCGCGGGCGAGCTCGATGAGCTGCTTCGCCGGCAGCTGCGCGATGCTGCCGAAGCTGACGTACAGCACGGACGCCGGGGGCCGGGCGTCGAGCCACGCGACGATGGCGCCGGCGTCGACGTCCGCGCGGTTGCCCCTGCCGGCCTTGGAGGCGTTGTCCGTGGCGATGGCGGAGGCGGCGCAGGTGGGGCCGACGGCCCACGTCTTCTTCCCGAGTGCCGCGGCGTAGCCGTCGACGAAGACGCCCTCGGCGTCGCGGAACGTGTTGATGATCAGGCCGTCGGCGGAGGCCTCAGCGTCCAGCACGTCGCGCCGCTCGGCCTCCACCCCCGGCCACTGGAAGAACCCCCGGAACGTGGCGGCGTTCCCCACGGCGCGCACGGGGAAGTCGGGCACCTCGAACTCCTCCGTCTCGTCGCCGGCGACGCGGTCGTACACGCCGTGCGTGGACAGGTTGCGCTCCGCGAGGAGGTAGTAAGCGGACGGGCAGTGCAGCACCAGGCGCGGGACGCCGTGGCGGGCGCACACGCCCGCCGCCCACGGGCAGCACGCGTCGGCGACCACGCAGTCCGGCGGCCGCGGCAGCGAGCGGACGTACTCGTCCAGGGCCGCGTCCATCCGCCACAGGGCCTTGAAGAAGGGCAGGAACATCTCCTTCTCGGACATCTGGTCCACGTTCTCCAGGCCTTCCGGCAGGCCGTGCTCGGGACCCGGGAACGGGATCTCGGCGAGCTCGACGTCCAGCCCGGCGGCCCTGGCGCCGTCCACGGCGGCCCGGTTGCGCGCGGCATTGACGGCCGTGGTCACCACGGTGGCGCGCGCGCCGCGGGCGGCCAGGAGGCGCGCCAGGTCCACCATCGGGATGATGTGGCCCTGCGCCAACAGCGGCACCAGCACGAAGTGAAGCCCCGCCATTTCAGACTCGTTGCTTCTCTGCTCTGCTCTGGTGTTGCTAATAAGCGGCAATGGCGGGGTCCTTATATAAAAACTGTTCCAGCTCGGCAGCGCGGCACGACCGATGCCTGCTCGAGGCAAGGCGGGAAACGGGAAACCCAAGGTTGACGACGTGACGCGTGCGAATGCACGAGGGAGGTCTGGAGCCTGAGAAGAGTAGTCGTAGTCAACAAACCCAGGGAACCATCTACTGGCCGAGAACGGTCGACGCGATAAGGATCAGCGAGGGGTAGAAGACGACGGCACATACAGTCCGTCAAGCAACGGGACAGAGCAGGGGAAATCACTGGAGGCGCACCGCATCGCAAGATTGGATCTGTTACTGGACCAGCGAATGGCCACATGCGGCGGGTCGACGGACGCTGTCGTATCGTACCTACGTGGATGCGGCCGGGGATCGCGGCATGGCGCCGCCTCCCCGTGGGCGGGCGATGGCGAGGCTAGAAGGGGAAGTTTTTTTTTGGCGACCGTCTAGAAGGGGAAGCTTACGTCGGCGCCGAGCAAAGCTTCCTTGTCGCGTCGTCGGAGTCCAAGGAGTGGGGACTAGTCTGGCCTCGTGGCTGCCTCGGCAAGCAACGAAAGCAAGCAACGAAGCAACACCACAAGGTCCAAGTCCAAACATAGCAGTGGTAAAGTCTGCAGACTACCAGTGCACGTCTCGCGTGCAAATTGTCCATGTGGGCGACCCGGCGGCTCAGAGCGTGAAAACGGTGGGTAACACGAACGTAACTGACACGAAAGAAGGGCACAAATCCAAATCGCACTTGGGCACTTATCATTAGAGAAGAAGATTGGACGTCCTGGACACGGAACCGGAGCTGCAGTTTATCAACGTTTGAACACTGATAACTCGGTCCTGCATGTGCTCTCTCAACGATCGCATGCTTCAATAGACTAATAATCTCGTTGGTGCAGGTGATCACTGTGGCTCCCTTGCTCCCTATTGCTATTTCTTTCATGAGAAACATTGAACGTCATTGGTAATTTGGTAAACGACTACGACGCGGTGCAATTTTCACAAGTCTATCTCACCCTAGTATTACCTTTTAGAGAGGTAAATCAAACGATAGTTCGTCTTCATGGAACAAATCGATTGTTTTACTACCTACTGCCAGCTTTTTCTAGTCAAACTATCTTATTTTACACATAAGATCAAGCAGATGATGATATAAGAGGAACTTTCGGCATCCATTTCATGGTTGCTTTCGAAGATAGATTCGGTCCCGGCGTATCTGATAGATAGGATTTAGGAAAACTGACCATCATCAAAGAATTAATATGCAAGGATACGCAACATGTGACAATGATATTTAAAGAAGCAAGTCAGCGCGAGAAAATCAGATAATCCAGATTAATAGACCAAGCATCAAAGACTTGGAATTATTAATGGCCCTGTTCGGCAGGCTGTTTTGTAGCTGTTTTACTGAAGCGGCTGCTGAAGAAATAACTGCGAACACTGTAGCAACTGCTGAAGAAATAACTACGAACACTGTAGCTGTAGCTGCTGATAAGCAGCAGGCTTGGCGAACAAGCTGATTAACCAAGGCCAACATGCGTCACAGCTACAATTAGCATCACGCAAGAGACTGGAAAATTCAGCATAGCTGGACTGTGATTAACTTGAAACTCAAAGGTAACATCCTTCCTGTAAAAACAGTCGAAGGATATACCTTTTTACAGAAGAAGAAATCAAGGATATCCTTGAACTTCATCTACTATTGATATGACAGATTTCAATGCTTAACACTTCTCGACAGGAAAATCCAAATGACTCATTTTTCCAAATAGATGACTCATCTTGCCGAAGTTTATTCCAGAAAATCTATTTCTCCTGCCACAACCACACAATTTGATATTAACTGTCTCTCAGATTTCCTCTTTGCAGACAATAATGCAGGAAAGACAAGCATTATTGGCAACATCAAATGGTTTCGCCTCAAACCTCATCGTTCCAAAAGCATGTTATCAGGCAGTAAAGCTGATAAGTTGAGCCATCGGTTGTCCAATCGGAGTATCTGACTGCTTCAACGCCATTCTCACGGTTCAAGGCTCTATCCATATAACCTAAATAATCACGACTCTGACTTTTTTTTTTTTTTGAGGAACTCTATGACTGACGTGCGAACATGCGTCACCAGGTTGTGAGCAAGTTGGATGTGCTATCGGCCCGCCGTCGCAGAATTGATCTTTGACCCCGAACGCCTATCTAGTCCTCGCATCACTTTCAAAACATGAGGCAGATGGACTACACATACCTCAAATGCTATCTCCTCGGTTCAAAACAGCATACGCTCTTATTACTTAGCGCATGTTTTCGGTAGGCCTTCTCGGTGTTCTAGCTTTACTTCACCATGGCCTTTGCCTGCCATGCCGTTGGCGATGACCAGAGAGTCTCAGCAGAGAGAGCGCACTTCGTGCTGGTTCCATTGATGGCACAGGGCCACACCATCCCCATGACTGACATGGCTCGCTTGCTGGCGGAGCATGGAGCACAGGTCAGCTTCATTACCACGCCGGTGAACGCCGGCAGGATGGCAGGGTTCATCAGTGACGTGGAGGCCATGGGCCTCAAGATCCAGTTCGTCAAGCTCCACTTCCCGGCTACCGAGTTTGGCCTGCCCGACGGATGTGAGAACGTCGACATGATCCAGTCCAGAGATCTGTTGAAGAACTTCATAGAGGCCTGTGCAGCACTTCGGGAGCCGCTTGCAGCATACCTCCACGAGCAACACCCACCTCCAAGCTGCATCATCTCCGATCTGTCACACTGGTGGACGGGTGACATCGCAAGGGAGCTTGGTATCCCAAGGCTCACGTTCAATGGCTCCTGTGCCTTCTCATCCCTTGCCAGGTAGACTGTTATGCCAATAAAGTATAAAAATTGTATCAGTTTCAGTTTCATCTTGTCACTACTCTTTAGAAATAGGAGTACAAATAAAAATCGCCTCGTTACAGAACATAAAGAACAAGCATATAGAAGACTTTAAAACAAAGGAAGCTACTGATTTGAGTAACACTTAATAGCAATACTTTGATTCGCACTACAAGTACATAATGACAGCAAGAAATTCTGAGGCATGTTGCTTAAAAACCACGGGTAGGGCGGTAATACCAAATAAGAACGCCGTTTTTCATGTGATTCAGCAACTGGAACAATCTTGCAGGTACATCATTGTCCGTGACAACCTATTGGAACATGTTCAGGATGATAATGAGCTGGTCACTTTCCCAGGATTCCCAACGCCACTTGAGCTGACAAAGGCACAATGCCCTGGAAGCGTTTCAGACTGCCGTATGGAGCAAATTCGCAAGAATATCAATGAAGAGGAGATGAGATGTAGCGATGTGGTCATGAACAGCTTCCAGGAGCTGGAGTCTTTGTACATCATATCTTTTGAGCAGATTACAGGGAAGAAGGTCTGGACAGTGGGACCAATGTGTCTGTGTAACCAGGACAGCAACACAATGGCTGCAAGGGGCGACAAGGCCTCAATGGATGAGGCAAATTGCTTGCGATGGCTTGATTCGATGAAGCCAGGCTCGGTGATCTTTGTCAGTTTTGGCAGCCTCGCCTGCACAGCACCTCAGCAGCTTATCGAGCTAGGATTGGGCCTGGAAGCTTCAGAGAAACCGTTTGTCTGGGTCATAAAAGCAGGCGATAAGTTTCCAGAAGTCGAGGCATGGCTTGCAGAGGGTTTCGAAGAAAGAGTCAAGGACAGGGGAATGATAATAAGGGGCTGGGCACCACAGGTGATGATCCTGTGGCATCACGCTGTAGGAGGTTTCATGACACACTGTGGTTGGAACTCGACAATAGAAGGCATCTGCGCAGGCGTGCCCATGATCACCTGGCCGCACTTCGCAGAGCAGTTTTTGAATGAGAGGTTGGTGGTGGATGTACTGAAAACTGGGGTGGAAGTTGGAGTGAAAGGAGTGACCCAATGGGGGCATGAGCAAAAGGAGATTACAGTGACAAGGGATGCAGTAGAGACGGCAGTGTCCAAGCTGATGGATGAGGGAGAGGCTGCGGATGAGATGAGGATGAGAGCAAGAGACTTTGGTTTAAAAGCCAGGAGGGCTTTGGAAAAGGGAGGTTCTTCTTATAACAATATAAACCTATTGATTCAAGAATTGGGAAGGAGGACACATGCATCTAGTTGATACAGAAGTGCTTAAAGCTTCTTCGTCTTTTTTTAATTTCTAGCAGAAATGCAGGGAAATGTTGCGTACAAAAGACCCAAAGTGGTCAGACCCTTCCCTGGATACTGCGCAAGCCGGAGCTACGTGCACCAGGCTGCCCTTGATGCAAGCACGAAACTAAGATCCTACTAATATCTAATATGTACGAGGTTATAGGAACCAATAGCCTGTAACAGGACACATCTCATGAAGAAATTGTCCAGGTGGGCATATGTGCAACGTTGCGGCTCAGAATAAGATGGGTAACACATACTCCCTACGTTTTGGAATATATGACGCCGGGTGAACTGCAAACAAAATCAGCCAGCGTTATATATCCCCGAACAGAGGGAGTAACTGACCAAAAAAAGCCAGAAGGACAAGAAACCAACTTGCACTTAGGCTTTTCGTATTGGAGTGGCACTGAATGTTGGCACGTGCAAGCGTCTGGATGTTGTTCGAGAAAAAAAAAAAGGCGTCTGGATGTGTGACGGCAACCATTCTATAAAAAAAATGTCGCTTAGGGCTCAATGTTTGTATACTGATAAACTGATAGCTGGGCCTGCAAGTGCTGCCTCAACTATCATATGCTTCAAATAGATGGATCTCGTCAGGTGCATGTGATCAGTTGCTCCTGCTTCCCATTGCAATTGTGGCTGTTATTGGTAAAATACTATAGGCAGTGTAATTTTCACAAGTCTATCTATCTCGCTAGAATTACTTTTAGGAAAAGAAGAAAAAAAAATGACAGTTACCTTTATGGCACAAATGACTTTTTCTACCTACTGCCAGGTATTTATTGTCAAATTGTCTTACACAATTACCACAAGATCAAGAATATGAACAGGGAATGCAATATGACTCTATCTATAAAAGAAGACGACACTAGGATATAAGAGGACCTTGTTTACTCGTGCCGAATCTGCCCTTTTGGTCTTCATGTCATGGTTGCTTTCAAAGATCTCAAAGAGTCAGAAGTGCTCACTGGTCCACATCAGAGGTATAATGAAATGAGATTTGGTCCCAGCATATTTGATAGATAAGATCTAGAAAAAATGATCATGAAATAAATTAATATGCAGGATATATCCATATATTACAGTGATATTTAAAGAGAGAAGTGACGAGAGAGATCAGATAATACAGATTAGACCAAGCATCTAAGAGGTGGAATTCTTAACCAGCATGCATCACAGCACTAGCATCACACACGAGGCTGGAAAATTTCAGCATAGCTGGACTATGACGAACCTTAATTTTTTTTTTCTCGAATACAGGAGAGCTGCATATCATTGCATTAAGAAGGAAACCTGAACGGTATATCTCTTCCTGAAAAAACAGTCAAAGGATATACCTTTTTCCAGAAGAAGCAATCAAGGATATACTTGAACTTTATCTACTCCCTGATATGACAGATTCCAATTACTAATCAGATCTTGGTAGGAAGTGCTGAGTGCATATGCAAGATTGCAAATGCTCCGTTCCAAAATGATGGGACCCAATTGTTTACTTTTACAAATAGATGAATCGTCTTGCAGAAGCTTCCAGAAAATACCTTCTCCTGCCACCACTGAAATCAATTTGATATTAACTGTCACTCACGATGTCCACTGTGCACACAATAATGCAGGCAAGACAAACATCATCAGCAAAAGCACATGGTTTTGCCTTTACAGGCTTGCATGAAACATGAAGAAATCATTCAGGAAACCAGAATAAGATAACAAAAGATAGCACTACCTTGTAATGATTTGAATGTGCAAATTAAAAACGAATTAAGAGGGACTAAACTACTAGTAGTAGATAAAAAGACTTACTTACCCTTTTGAAGAACAGGACTCCCAGATTTCCTGGTAATATGACATATTAGCCCACAGCGGTTATAGTCTGAGCATTCCATTATTCAATCCAGCACTCTGAATGCTATCCATATGGTCTACGCTCCATTATTGTCATGTATTTGCCATTAAAAAGATGTGTACACGTTGATATTCTGCCGACCAGCCGCCACACCAGTTGAGCGAGGACACCTAACCACCTAGCACATCACTTTCATGACGAGGGACGAGCACTACATATAATATAGCTGCTATCGCCTCAATTGAAACAGCATATGAACTCTCCAAGCTTAAAGAGTGCATGATTTCGGTTTCGCCATTCCTAGCTTGACCACATCTTTGCTGCCACAAGAATGGCCTTTTCAGGCCACGCAGTCTCCGATAACTGGAACGCCTCCAAAAGCACGCACTTCGTGCTGGTTCCGCTGATGGCACAGGGCCACACCATCCCCATGACTGATATGGCGCGCCTGCTGGCTGATCATGGTGCACAGGTGAGCTTCATCACCACGCCAGTGAATGCCTCTAGGATGGCAGGGTTCATCAACGAAATATGGACAACAGGACTTTCAATCCAGTTCGTCAAGCTCCACTTCCCAGCTACTGAGTTTGGCCTGCCTGACGGTTGTGAGAACTTTGACATGATCCAGTCCAAAGATCTGTTGAAGAACTTCGTAGAGGCCTGTGCAGCACTTCGAGAGCCACTTGCAGCACACCTTCATGAGCAAATCCCACCTCCAAGCTGCATCATATCCGACGTGGCACACTGGTGGACTGCTGACATCGCAAGGGAGCTGGGAATCCCCAGGCTCACGTTTACTGGCTTCTGTGGCTTCTCATCCCTTGTCAGGTAACCTATGTCAATAAAAGCTAGTAAGTGTATTGACAAATCTTATCGTTAATTATCTTAAACAAAAGAAGCGAAAAAAGTGTATGTCCCTTTTAGAGAAGGAATGCATAAGCATACAGAACAGAAAATATTGGTCAGAGTAGTAGTACTACTTAGCAGAATTTTTTTAGTTTACACTCCGTGCTTCATAATGACAGCAATTTTCCATGAGCATGTTGCTTAAAACTGCTGAGGAAACTATTTGCCTTTTTACTTTATGTGATTCAACTATTATATTATCTTACAGGTACATCACTTTACGTGACAACATATTGGAAAAAGTTGAAGATGAGAACGAGCTCATTAATTTCCCAGAATTTCCTACGCCGCTTGAGTTGACAAAGGCTAGATGCCCCGGAAACCATTCCATTTATGGTCTGGAGCAAATCCGCAACAACAACTATGAGGAGGATATTAGATGCAGTGGTGTGGTCATGAACAGCTTCCAAGAGCTGGAGGCTCTGTACATTGAGTCCTTTGTGCAGATTACAGGGAAGAAGGTCTGGACGGTGGGGCCCATGTGCCTGAGCAACCAAGACAGCAAGGCAGTGGCTGCAAGAGGAAACAATGCCTCGATGGATGAGGCACAGTGCTTGCAATGGCTTGATTCTATGAAGCCAGGCTCAGTGATCTTTGTCAGCTTTGGCAGCCTCGCTTGCACTGCACCTGAGCAGCTAGTTGAGCTGGGTCTGGGACTGGAAGCGTCAAAGAAGCCGTTTATCTGGGTTATCAAAGCAGGAGATAAGTTTCAAGAAGTTGAGGAATGGCTAGCAGAGGGCTTCGAGGAGCGAGTGAAGGACAGAGGAATGATCATTCGGGGCTGGGCGCCGCAGGTAATGATCCTAAGGCACCAAGCCATAGGAGGATTCATGACACACTGTGGATGGAACTCAACAATAGAGGGCATCTGCGCTGGTGTGCCCATGATCACATGGCCACATTTTGCAGAGCAATTTGTGAACGAGAGGTTGGTGGTGGATGTGCTGAAAACTGGGGTGGAAGTTGGAGTGAGAGGAGTGACACTGTGGGGGCATGAGCAAAAGGAGATAAAGGTGACGAGGGATGCTGTAGAGACTGCAGTGTCCAAACTGATGGATGAGGGAGAGGCTGCGGATGAGATGAGGATGAGAGCAAGAGACTTCGGTTTGAAGGCCAAGAAGGCTTTGGAAAAGGGAGGTTCTTCTTATAACAATATAGATCTATTGATTCAAGAAATGGGAAGGAAGACAAATGCATCTGGCTGATAAAAGGGCTTAAAGCCTTTTCTTTCTCTGGATGCAAACATAAAACTGAAATTCCCACTAAAGTCTAATGATAGTAAAATGTAATATTGAACAAGGAACTACTCCCTCCGTTCTTAAACTGATGTCGTCGTTGACTTTTTAAGTTACGTTTGACCATTCGTCTTATTGAAAAGATTTAAAAAATTATCACATATTTTATTATAATTTGTTTTATCACCAACAAAAATATAAGCATAACTTATAAGTTTGCAAATTTGAACTAATATTTTGAATAAGACAACGGTCAAACATAGCTCAAAATTCAAAGGCGACATCAATTTTAAAACGGAGGGAGTATTAGCCTGTAATAGGCTCACTGGTAAGGCAGTTACCTCGAGGCTAGATATATTCTAAATTACTGCAAGTATATTCTTCACAAAGTTGATCAGGCTTTATCACAGTCAATTCCGTTTGCGCCTTCCACTTTTCAAATGCTAAGCTGGCATGCCTTTCACTGCACAGTCTGCACTTGTGATGCTACGTGTTGATCCTTAAAAAACTCGACCTACAGCGGGAGACAGTCCCCGGGCATTTTGCTAAGAAGAATACCTTCTCACGGAGGAAGGGCGGAGGAAACTCCTAAAGGTCAAGTTTTTTTTTTTTTAACCTCAGCATACCACAACGTAAAACAGTTATATATAATTGATTTTTTTTTTTTGGATATGCCTCGATTAACAGAGCAAGTGAGATGGAACCTGAAATCCCAACATCCTCTGGCAAAGTAGTTTCTAGTAGCAACCAACCGAAGAGGATTTAACATATGAAAGCCGCAGACTGAGAAAATACATATACCTGGTACTGCGAAGGCCCAAACTGTAGAACCTGACAGGATAGCATCCACCACTGACCCAAGCGCTTGATATCACACAGTTGTGACAAAAATACCCTGATTTAAACTAGAAGATAAATCAATGTTACAGCAAATGTTTCTTCAAAGAAAACATCATGCAAATCTGAACGAACGACAGGCGTAATATATCGACAAAAGATAAAGTACCTAAGAAATTCTGTACCATAGCTGGACTTTAAAAGTGCAAAAATTGAATTTGAATCTACAATACAGTAAACAAAATAAATATGCTGTATTTCTTAACGACATGCAGCAAGGCATACCTTTCTTCTCTTTGAGTAAATGCTGAGTCCAGCAGAACCATCACGTATGGACCATGGTGAGCTTTACGTCAGAATGCCCAAGAAATGTAGTGCCAGCTTCAAGTGGTCTCTCAAAGCTGTCACTCCTGATATTCAGTTTTCATCTGTGAGTAAGGTAAAAGGGTTTACCAATAATCTTTACAGGAACAAAATCCATCTCTAAAATGATGGAACCGTGTCCTGTCCCTCACAACAACCTCCCTTCCATACAAACTGGATATCAACTTTATTGCATTATGACAATCCAAACACATTCTCAGATTTTTAACTATTCTTATCACCATGTTAGATTCTGGACTTAGCAATGCAAAGGCAATTGCAAACTTCTCACTGTGCCAGTAAACAACATTCAGCTTTTCCTCTTCCACGACTTCAACAAAGACTTCAGTTACGTCAGGAACATACCCAGCATTCTTCAAATCAATAAGTACCTTCTCCAGCTTAGAGTAGATTTCTTTGCTCATAGGATGGGATCTATCACCTGCTACAAACTCATGAATCACGCCGTCCATTTCAATCAGACTGCAACCAGGTTCTTTCTTTATTCCTTTCTCCATTATTTCATGCCTAAGCCGGCGGACATCTTCCCATCTATTAGACTTTGCATACATGTTGGATAAAAGGATGAATGCCATGCTATTCTGTGGATCCAGCTCAAGGAGACGCTCCGCTGCCAGTTTACCCATCTCCGTATTACCATGAACCCTGCAAGCTGCAAGCAAGGTCCCCCAAATAGCGGAGTTGGGTCTCACGGGCATCTTACAAATCATCTCCATTGCTTCTGTCAGTTTCCCAGCTCGGCCCAGGAGATCAATCATACATCCATAATGCATGACGTTAGGGGAAATCCTATAGCTGTCAATCATGCTATGGAAGAACTCTCGTCCTTTGCCAACTAAGCCAGCATGAGTGCAGGCTGTTAGCACACCGATGAAGGTCACCTCATCCGGAGCTTCCGAAACCTTAATCATTCCGTGGAACATGTCAATAGCCTCTTCCCCATGACCATTCACTGCAAGACCAAGGATGATAGCAGTCCAGGTGAACTTGTCTCTGCTGCGCATCTCTTTGAACACATCCAATGCTCGCTCAACACTTCCACACTTGGAATACATGTCTATGAGCGCATTGCCAACAAAAACATCCATCTTGATCCCGTGCCTGCCCATGTAAACCCTCGCCCACTCTCCCATCTCCAGCGCACCCAGCTGTGCGCAAGCTGTGATCACGCTCACCATGGTGAACTCATCTGCCCTCACGTTGCTGCACTGCATCTCACGGAACATCTCCAGTGCCTCCATGAACCGTGCAGCCTGTACGTAACCGCCAATCATCGCGGTCCACGAGACGGTGTCTCTCTCAGGCATAGAATCGAACAGCTCCCTGGCTCGATCCACCTGGCCTGCCCTCGCGAACCCGGAAACCAGCGACGTCCACGACACCACGCTCGTCGCCTGCATGCCGTCAAACAACTTCAGCGCCGCGTCCATGTCTGCGCACTCGGCGTACATGTCGACCAGCGCGTTGCCCACCTTCAGGTCCGCCGCCGGCAGCGCGCCGCTCGCCAGGACGCGCTTGTGCACCTGCGTCCCGAGCAGGGCGTCGTTGCCTTTGCCGCAGGCCGACAGCACCGAGACGTACGTGGCGGGCGTGGGCGCGACGCCGGCCCTCACCATGTCCGCGAACGAGCGGCGCGACTGCCCGAACCGCCTCGCTCTGTTGTGTCCGGAGATCAACGCGTTCCACGCGACGGGCGACGCGCCGGCGCCGGCGCCGCTTCCCCACGAGGCGCTCTCGTCGAGCACAAGGCGCGCCGCCGCGCCGTCACCCCCCGCCGCGTACGCGAGGACCAGCGAGCTCGCCACGTGGTCGTTGCGGTCGAAGCCGAACTTGAGCACGTGCGCGTGGACGGCGGCGCCGAGGGCCGCCCCCGACCCCGTCGCGCGCGCCACCGCCTTGAGCAGGGACGGGAACGTGTAGGCGTCGGGCCTGGCTCCGCACGCCAGCATCCCCGCGTACTCCGCGACGGCATCCCCCGCGCCGCGGCCGCGAGCGGTGTCATAACCGGCGGCGGCGGCAGTGGAGCTGCGCCAGCGCGGAGCGAGCCGGTGCGAAGTTCCGTCGAGCAGCGCGCGGGCACGCGACGGGGCGCGGAGCATGCGCCTTGGACACCCTCACCGCGGCATTCGGGCCAAGTAACCGCGCGTAACCAGCAGTTACCGAGGCAATTCTCGGCAGCAGGAGAGGAGTCTGGCCTGGCTGGTGGGCACGACGGGACAGGCGGGGCAATGAGGTGGGGAGCGCGGGCGGGCGGGCGGGCGGGCTGGGGAAGGCAGGCTAGATCGCGGGGCGCGGATTGGGCGCGGGCTGGGCAACGGCTGCAGCGGTGCGGTCCTCCTGTAAGCCGCATGCCTCTGCCTCTCAGGTTGTACTTCCCCTGCTTCGGCGATCTCAGGGCGGCCTCGCGGCGAGGCATGAGAGGAAGGCAAGCTTGACCGTCCGATCTATAAAAGAACCGAACGCAAGTGCATAATAAAAAGCTTTCGAGTTAAAATCGGCTTAAAGCCAGGTCACAAGGCAGATGACACCAATAAATCCAGAACTGCTACAGACGCACACCAACTTTTTTGGTCTCATCATGCGGTCATCTCTGCACACAAACGTCGGATGGGCCGCGCCATACGACGGACGTGCGTTGTGCGCATACCATGCAACACATCTTCCTTTTATTTCTATTTTTTTGAGACAAAGAGAGTGGTTATTGCAAGTGGCAGAGGCAACAAACAATTGTAAGAAGGGATGTTAATATTAAGAAAATTCATTTTTAGGGGGGGGGGGGGGGGGGGGGGGGGGGTCATGATCCCCCTGTTGAAATCCTTCAAGCTAATTGTTAGTCATGTTAGATGCCTGCAGCGCTACTCCGCTCTCTGGCACTGCAACGCACGAGTCAAGACGAACCCTATACTATGTCTATTCGAGACACTATCGTTGCCATTGTCAAGGAACTCAGCTCCGCTACATATAGCCATCTATACACTATAAATATGCTACTCCCTCTGTCCAGAAATATAGTGTCTATCTACTTTTGTCTTAATTCAAATTTTTTACCAACAATATGGACAAAACTATAAATGTTGACAACACAAAAATTATATCATTGATTCATCATAAAATAGACTATTGTTATATGTAACTCTTTTAGTTTGAAACAACTAGTATGGCTGCCCGCACAATTGCGCGGCTAGACATACTATACTATTTAAAATATTTTTATATTATTGTAGAAGTTTAATATAATTTATTGTTATTACCTATTTTATAATCTATATTTATAAAATGGTAGAAAATTATAATTTCTCACTGTTCCTTAATTTGAGTGTGAGATGAGTCATCATTTATTTAACAATATATTTGATTATATTGTAGAAGTGAGGTTGGTACAAACGTGGCATGCTAAATAACT
Organism: Eragrostis nindensis; assembly: GCA_012490785.1. NCBI lineage: Eukaryota > Viridiplantae > Streptophyta > Magnoliopsida > Poales > Poaceae > Eragrostis > Eragrostis nindensis. The sequence goes on along the minus strand of JAAXCT010000001.1, from coordinate 464,373 downwards.
AACATATCTCATGGTAGGAAAAAAAAAATGTGTCGTTTTATAACGGTGTATTTAGAAATCAAGATTAAGTGTTTATTGGATATTTTAATATTCTAAAATTTAGCTATTTGCTCATAATGGTATGGTTGGTAAATTAAAAATAAGAATTAAAGATATTTTTAGCTATTTTTTATAATTCTTTTTTTTTTGACTTGTAAGGGCATGGAGGGTAATTTAGAAATAGGTGTGTTTCTTGTTATTTTTTATTATTCCGAATTTGGCTATTTTTTTTGACTCATAATGGCATGGTGGGTAATTTAGAAATAGGTGTGAGGGGTATTTTTAGTTATTTTTATCATTTCGAATTTAGCTATTTTATAGATATTTATAGGGGGTTTTCTGACTAATTGTTTCATAATGACAGTGTGGGCTATTTTTTCTTCTTATTTTCTCGGATTAACATGAGAGTTTCTACATTTTAGAATTAACGTGGTAATTTCTAGGTCTTGAGAGCGACCATGGAGGCTTCTTTTCGTGGTCAATCTATTATCTTAGTATTTGAAGAGAAAAAGAAGCCACCACGTTCGCTCTCAAGGCCTAAAAATTCCCACGTTAATCCAAAAAATGAAAAATAGTTCATCCATATATGTATTAGTAAATTACCCACCACTGCCATTACGAAAAAACTTGACTAAAACGCCCCTATTGAGAAACAGACCAAACAAATCTAAATTGCAGGATGATTTGTCCGGTTGAGCCTTCCTTGGATACTAGAATCAAACTTTGTTACAACACAAGTTATTATGCAAAGATTGGATACGTAACTATATTAGGAAACTCCTTGCAGCTTTCAACCCATACAGAACTTTGAAACCGCGATGCAATCGATAGAGGAGGAACCGTGAAATAAATCTCGCCGGCAAAAGAAGAGGAGATCCACGAACAAAAGTAAAGCAGAAGGGGAGCTCGCAGGCCTCTCAACCACAAGCGGATGACATCATGCATGGCAGTGCTCGATCGGCCGCGCAAAGGTGCTAGGGGTAAGACAGCGCAAGTTCTGGAATTCGCTTATGGAGGCTGTAGTGGATCGGATGCGGTCATCGAACGCCTCGACACCGATCGGAGGTAGGCCCTGGCAGCTCTGCACCACGACGACGACGACGACGCCGATGATTCTCGCTGTGATCAGTCATGAACGCCACCCATGTATTTGCGGACTGGTGCAATACGTATGGGTGGCGCGGTGGGTCGGTGCAGCTCGCGGCAAGTAGAGTGCGCAGCCCTGGCCATTCATGATGGGTTTGATGGCGTCGACATCTACATGCCGATTGCATCCACAGGTCCTGAATGGCTGAATCACCTAGCTTAATCTTGGCCACCGGGACCATGTTGATTTTTGTCAGGATAATCGCTTTGAACAGCTGGTGAACTGCCGTAGCTGCAAAGCGTCTTACCATGGGGTTCATGACGATTTAAGCAAACTGTCTGGATGGAGGTGGTGGTGCGGTGTAAAAAATTAGTAACGTCGATGTCGACGCCTTTCACAAGAAAAAAAAAGGGCAATGACCCAGATGAGGTGCGTACCAAAGCTAAGCTATATATATAAGCTGTTATACTACTATATATCGACTAATCATTCAGGCCTTAACTTCAACGATTGTTATTCGGTATAAACCTTTTCCCAACCAAGGCGTGGCATTGTCATCAGTACCCAGTCAGTCCATATAGTTCTCCAATGCTCTGCGTCGCATTCCATGGTCTCTGTGTCATTAGTACCCAATCTGAATACTGAAATAATAAACTGGCTGTTCTTGAGGTTTTTCTATCATGATTCAATCCAAGTATATACATATAATACAGAAAGTACTCAAGGGACAAGTTCAATAACTAAAGGCCGTTTGGTGGATTTAGTTTCAGATTCTGGCTAGAAACTTGAGGAAATCAACCATGGTCAATCAGAAACAACTTCTCAGAGAAACACCGATTCTATAGCATAACCGTATCAAATTATATATAGTACCAAAATTTCCATTTAGGATATTATAAACAATCCAGCTTCAAAAGAAAAAAAATCCGAATTAATAAAAAAAATGCATTGGTGATCAGCGTACCACTTTTACATTAGCATTTCTAATATAAATTACTACTCAAGCACTCAACTTTTCATCATATCTTTCAGCATATATCTTATCTTTTAGAATGAGTGTGCAAGTAATGAACATGCATTAACAATTCTAAATAAAGTTGTAGAGTTGTAACAAAACAAATTGCAATAAACTTAGCCGTGCTATTAGCACGGGTCACCTTGCTAGATGACCCGTAGCTGCATAACCTTGCCTTCACAGACCCACTTCACGTCGACGGTATGCATGAGGAACAAGAACTGCTTGGCATCAGAATTTATGGTAGTTCATGAATTTGAAAGTGGCACAGAGCAACGACCACACGAGGCCAGGAGAAATGAGGAGTGGTTGATGGTGGGATCGAAGCAGTAGCGAAGCATAATATTGAATTTAGCTATAACAAAATTGTTTAATTTAGCTGTCTGTGGTGCATAATATTGAATTTGAGATATGCAAATATAGTGGATTTAAGCCAGTTAAGGTATTTTTTTATTTTCTTAGTGCATTCGCACCTGGCACATTATACCTAGCTACGCGAGCCTGGTCAAGAAGATGTAGAGAAAGGTGTAGAGACTCTGGTCACTCCTTGACTCGAAAGAGATGAGTTCTTGATCGTGCAAACAATAGATGACATTTGCTAAGATGCGACCATATGTCTAAAGAAGAAGTATGCTACACCGTTATTGGCATGCATGCCACCACATATAATCAGGTACATTTGAGGCGTGAGTAAAAGATTATTGTTGGCTACTCTCTATCTTAATATAATTGTCATTCTGTGTTTGGTAAGCCAAAAGTATCTATCTTTGACACATTATATTTGTAGGTTGAAATATACTTTCACACATATTATACTATATGAAGTTTAATAAATCAATGATCAAAGATAGAGATATTTAATATTTGACCAAACCTAAAGCGATAATTATTTTGAAATGTACTGAGATATAATGGTGACTTCGTTAATCTCGAGAATTTGCCAGCTCAGTTTTCAAAAATGCTTATAGGGGTAGTAGGATTTGCGTATGTACATTCATAGAGGTGAGTGTGCGTGCGTTGTGAGTGTCTCAGTTGTATTGTGTAATCGCCAAAAAAAATAAGAACAGCTTGGTTGGACATCTCAAATAAGCCAAGATAGTAATATGCTTTAGCGAGTCTAGCCGCGCAATATGCGCGGGCCATCTTACTAGTTATATATATAATAGATAGATTTCTAGCATTTTAGAATTAACATGGTAATTTCTAAGCTTTGAGAGCGAACATAGAGGCTTCTTTTCGTGATCAATTATATATATAATAGATATATATTTATATATGTTGTTGGTCAAAGTTCTAAAAATTCGACTTAGGCCAAAACTAGAGAGACATTATATTTCTGGACGGAGCGAGTAGTATATGCATCACGTCGATGATTAAGCTTCGAAGCGCCCCTTCTTACCCTGCTTGCATTCATCTAAGATGAGGAGTTGCCCTCCTTTAGTTTCATGTTCAATTTCTGTCCTTCCAAAATTTCACGCTGCGAATACATAGACAAGCATTTTGTCCATTGTTACCTACGTTTGTTGTGCACGTGTTGGCATCCGCAAGACCGTAACCATGAGTGTATACCACTATGGCTCCCTCCATATCCGCTCTGATCCAATGGCGCGCCCGTGTCTCCCCCACTGCCGCACAGCATGTTCTTTGATCCAGGGTCACGTACGTACGCTCGAATGCGCTTGCTGCGCATGCGCGCGCACCGAGCGAGCAGCAGGTTGAAAAGAGCTTGCGCGCGGCCGGGCGCCAGCCATGGAGTCGTTTTCTCAGAGTCAGAGCCCAGAGAGGCAGAGACCCCGTCCCCGTCGTCCGTCGCCCTGCGCGGCCACGGCAGGCGCCGAGAAGGCGCGCGCTCGGCATCGGGGAGGACGGACCCCGCAGTGGGCTGGAGAAGGAAGGGCGGGAGCAGGACCACGACGACACCAGGCCCGCAATTCCGCATACGGACGTGGGCCGGAGGAGTAGGTCGCGCGGTCCTTCCTTCCATGGACTGGCAGGCCGAGCTGTCTTCTCCCTCCTTCCTCCTCTCCTCTGTTTCCACGGATTCTCAGGGGCTTCCTCTGCTTCGGCGCTGCAGGGGACACTGAAAGAGATGCTGCTTGGCCCTCCAGTTGAACGTTACCAATAATCGAATTCGACCGTGAGATTGCTAAGATCTGTAACATTTCTGCAGAACGAGTGCACGTGCCAGGAATCTAGGAGAGAATGTACAAAAAGCTCCCAAGTTGAAATCGGGTTAAACCCAAGCGGTTCCCAGTTCGTGTTCATCTATACTATAAACACAGGGTAGGTACATGGTGTCTATCATGATTCAGAACTGCTAGTCTTTTCAATCAAAAAAGCATGGGTCCTGCTACAGACAGACGGTACGGCAAGGCGCACCAACCGTTTTGGGTGGTGTTTGGATCACCTGGGACTAAATTTAGTCCCAGAGAATCTTGCGATTTAGAAATATTAAATAAAGTTTAATTGCAAAACCTTTTCAGGGATGGGTGTTATTTCGCGAGACGAATCTAATGAGTCTAATTAATCTCTGATTTGCTACAGTAATGCTACAGTAACTAGTCGCTAATCATGTCTTAATTATCCTCATTAGATTCGTCTCGCGAATTAGTCCGGAGGTTCTGACATTAGTTTTGTAATTAGACTTTCTAGTACTTCTAAATCGAAAGATTCCTAAGGACTAAAATTTAGTCTCTAGTCTCCAAACACCTACTTGGTCTCATGCGTGATACGCGCACCGTGACGGAGTCATCATCACTGCATGCAGACTCGAAAAGGACCTGGAGCGAGAAGCGCCATGGTATTTGATCATACACGCTTTGGCCGTAGCTTAGACGCATTGCTATCAACAGCTACGACCACTGCACGTATAATGGAGATTAGGCATTAAAGACGCTTTTTGTTGTCATGTGGTTTCTCTTATCGCCATCGTATGCCATATCTTATCTTCCCAGCCGATCGAGCGACCACGGAATAACGGGCCTTTACAAGTAACTAGCCACTTTGAACACGGTACAAACTGAAAGAACAAGCAAAACCATATGCTGGAACGGGAACACGATGCAGGACAACCGGTGTCCTTGCCCCTTGGCTCCATCGATCGGGGGGAGGCACGACGTGAAAGCCGTTTTTGTAACCCGCTCACGTGACGCAGCATTCCTCCTTTCCGGCAATGTCGTACTGGCGCGTCAACAAGTAGAGTTGTTACCCCTGCCCCCTGCTGTGCTGTACAGTCAGTACAGTACACCACGAGTAGTAGAAACTATTTATGATTGCAGTCCCCGGAGCTCGTTGGCGTATAGTGAAATTAAACCAACTCGACTCGGCGTGTATATGGTATGGGCGTACAGGTATGCATATGGACGAGTACGTGGTCCTCGGTTGGGATTTGGCCGACGCGCGCGGTATGTGCGTGTTGATGAAACAGTAAAGCTACCTACCACCGTGTAGGGACGTCCACGGTGTATAGATCTATCTGCATGGATGGATGTACTACTTCCTTCCTGCGTACTACTGTAGTATGAGGCACCAACTTCACTGTATCTTATCCACTAGTGGTTCCTTAGTACACGGACGCAGAACAGTAAGCATGTAGGTGTGCAAAAACCGCATTCTCGTAAGTTCACCCAGACACTTCATTTACCTACACGATTTGCAATGATGTACATGTAGACAAGCATGCATCTTGTCCATTCTACCTACGGTTTTCGTACGCGATGGCATCCGCAAGTCATGCATATATACACGACCTCCGCATCCGGTCCACTCCGATCCAATGGTGCTAGCGTCTCTCGCACAGCTTGTTCTCTGGTCCATGTTCACAGGCACTCGAGTGAGCGCCCGGGCATGCAGCTGCTCACACGTCTCCCAAGCTAGCAGCTAGCTACCTTGCGCACCAACTACTACTACTGCAGGCACCAGCAGGAAGGAACTCCCCGCAAGCTTTGGTCTGCACGCGCGCTCAGTCATGCAGTCGTCGTCTCAGAGTCAGAGCCCCAAGACCCCGTCGCCCCGCGCGGCCGCAGCCGGCGCCGAGCCCGCGCGCTCGGCGTCGGAGCCGTGGCTCGTGGCCACTACTGCCGCGGCACCGGCGCCGGGCGGCGGCGACGACTCGTGCGTGAACGACGTGGAGAACTTCGCGCGCACCGTGGCGGCCGTCAAGTCCAAGGCGTCGGCGGCGTGCGCGCGCCCGGACCTGCTCGCGTCCGTGCTGTCCCACTACGCCACCAAGTGGCTCCCGGACGTGTCCCCGCCGTCCGCCGCCTCCTCCGCCTCCGGCCGCTTCCAGCTGCCCCCGGAGAGCCCCACCGCCGCGTGGCTCAAGCGCCGGCTCCTGCTCGAGTCCCTCGTCGCCGCGCTCCCGCCCGACCCGCCGGCCGCGTCTTGCGCCGGCGCCGGCGCCGACGACGGCATCACCTGCGACTTCCTGCTCAAGCTTCTCCGGGCGGGGAGCATGGTGGGCGCCGACGCGGCGATGCTTCGCGACCTGGAGGCGCGCGCGGCGCGGCGGCTGGACCAGGCCACGCTGGGCGCCGTCATGATCCCGGCGTTCGGGGGGTCCGCCGCGGCGCCGGCGCTGCTGCTGGACGTGCCCCTCGTGCTGCGCCTCGTCCGCGGCTTCCTCAAGGAGGGCGCCGCCAGCAAGGCCACCGGCGGCGGCGGCGCGGCCGCCGCCCGGGTGGCCAGGCTCGTCGACGCGTACCTCGCCGAGGCCGCACTCGAGGCCGGCCTGCGCCCCGCCGAGTTCGAGGAGCTCGCCCGCGCCGTCCCCGCCCACGCGCGCCCCGCGGACGACGCGCTCTACCGCGCCGTCGACACCTACCTCAAGGTGCGCCTCCTGCGTTTACTCTCGTTCCATTTCCGTCTTCGTTTTCAGCCGTACTGGCACTCCATGACACGGCGTACGCCGCCCGCGCGTGCGCGCCCATTCCTTCTCGCCGAAAAGGCCTCTCGTCCACATAGCTGCGTGCGTGTCACTGTGTCAGTAGTGTCACTGTGCTAGCGCACACTAACTTCCATAGCTGCCTTGCACTTGCAGTTGAGAGATTACTCTCAGGCTCTTGCGATGAAATCTCAGTTACAGAGATTGCGACGCCTTTTCGTGCACGGCGAAAAGGCAGGGCGGTGAAACCTGAGATCGAGTTCTTGAGTTGATGCGCACCGGGGGTGCCTTGGGTTGCACACAGGCCCATCTCATTCCCAACCAGTGCAACGTGTTAGAGACAGTAATTTGATAAAGAGTGAATAAAGAGGGAGGGGAATCCGGCACGCATATACTTGGACGACTTTGGTCTTTGGCCGCCTGAAAACTTGCGAGGCATGTCCATGAGTATGTGTGTTTGACTGCACTGTAATTTGCATTGGACCATGTACTGACCGTTCTAAGATAATACTACTACTACACGTACCACTGCCAGTGTCATTTTTATTTCTCGAAGCATCTTGGCGCCATGCATGAAAACCAAATTATTCAGCAATCATGAGTTATAGGTTTTGTGTGACAATCAAAGAAAAATCATTACTACAAGCCTCCACGTAAGTTCAACTGTGAATATATTCTATCAGGAAGGGAACAAACTGCACTTATCTTATTTTATTCATGTTTTTGTTTGGCTTAGCTCGTGAACTGAATGATGGATTAGTTGCTTCTATGGTTTGCTGATGCGAGTTTAAAATCTCTTCTTCTTTTTTTTCTTCAAGACCCTTCCTTGCATCTGTCTGTTGCATGAGGAGAGTGTTTCAAGAAGGCTCAAATGTCTTGTCTCCTGGTGTCACCGTAGGGTCCAAAGCTACCTACCACTAACCTCCGAAGCTTGTTCAGCCACTTCACCCCTGATGGTGTTGTTACTGCCTTTTCAGTGAAAAACAAAACTTAGGAGATGGAGCTCACGTGAGCTCCGGCTGCTAACCAACAAAATGATTTGCCCCGTTATTACACAACGAGTGCGTTGGATATCAGGCCCTTCTTGTCCCTTGGTGCCTGTGTATTCTGCTGTTCATCCACACTTCTCTTTGTCCTGCCATGACCAGCCACTAGCAGTTTCACTGTTTGTCTGCATTTCTCAGGAAAACTTGGTGTTAAACAAATCACATTTGTGCTTGGTACTAATATTCCGTTCTGATTCATCTAAAATATGTGTGGACGAAACTCCCGAGTAAAGCAGTGCGTGCAAGGCTGCAACTTGTTCAGGGATCTTCAGACAACAACAAAGATGTTGATACTCACAGTTCTTTTAGGCGACAGCAGTTGCAGAGTGCATGGTAGAACAGTGGCATGATCTATCCTTCGATCTCATGGGCCTGGGTACCAGAACAATCAGCAGTTTTCGGATCGAAATACAGTCAAGCAAATCATGGGGGAAGTCTGTTCCATTGGTCTTCAAGCTGGGACCCTATCATCAGAAATGCAGACAACGATATCTGAGATGACATATTCTCATGTCAAATCACACTGACCATATAAAATCATGTCAATTTCAGAGTTGCAATGCAAAACTGTTACTCGAACAAAATTTTCTAACAAGACAAACGAGAATGCCGAGATAAGCATAACCAAGAAATTGTTACTGACACTTGGTATGGTTCCCTTCCTTCAGGCACATCCAAACACGAGCAAAGAGGAGAAGAAGTCGCTGTGCAGGCTGATCGACGCGCGCAAGCTCACCGCGGAGGCGGCGGCGCACGCCGTCCAGAACGACCGCCTGCCGGTGCGCTCCGTGATGCAGGTGCTCTTCTCGGAGCACGGCAAGCTCAACCGCCTCGCCGAGCTGAGCGCCTCCTTCAGCGGCCCGCGGAGCCCCAACCCGGCGCTGGAGCTTCCCGGCCGGTGCCCTTCCAAGCGTGAGGTGCTAGCGCAGCACCAGGAGGTGCGCCGCCTCCGCGAGGACGTCGCCAGGCTCCAGGTTCTTCTGAGTTTTCCGTTTGCGTCCATTTCAGTACTCCGATCCAATGGACTGACACTGATTCGTACCTCGACTGCAGGTGCAATGCAACGCTCTCCAGGCCCAGGTGGACAGGCTGATCTCTGATAGGAGGCGGCGCGGCGGCGGCGGCTTCTTCAAGTGGAGCACGTTCTGGTTCGGTGGCGGCATGGGCGCCGACGTCGCGAGGGTGGACGACTCGGAGAGCGGCATGGACCGGAGAACGCCGCCAAAGGGGAAGAAGGACAGCGCCACCACGGCGACGCCCAACGCAAAGTGGCGCAAGTCAACGTCCTGAGAGACGCTGAAACAAGGCTGATGAACCGATGATCAGTGGGTTGTTAATTTTGTGTTTTCTTTTGTTTTGTTTACACTGTTACAGTCACTTCTATATTTGAAATCTATCAGTTTTACTGTCCATGGTGCCTGAAGTGGCCTAAAAGGACCAAGCGCTGAAATCACCAGCAAGAGCATAGTGAAAATTGGAGTTCTGGAAATGCAGATACAGGAAGACAGGAACAATCTGTTTCGTTATGAAAAACCAACAAATAGTTGTACACACACTAATCTGATCACATTGGGGTGACCATACATATCTCACAACTCACAAGACACAGGCAGAGCTGCAGACAGAGTCTGCAAGCTATGCTCACTCATTATTCAGCTACAGAAACAATAACAATATCTATGATTTCGAACATATCGAAAAAAGAATAAAGAGGCCAGGATATATGGTGCAATGACTTATTTGTTTACTGCTTTCTTGATCGCCTGCTTGCACCTGCTGAGGAACTTGCTGCTGCTTGTGGACACTGAATCATCATAACCATATCTGAAGTTCTCATCGCCAGCCACCTTAGGCTTTCTGCTGATGCACTCAACACCCTTCCTCATTCCCAGGATCTTGGAAGGTGAGGAAGGCAATGACCGGAAACCCCTTGAACTGTCGGACCTTGGGAACCAGATCTTCTTCTCCTCCCTCTCCTTAATATCAAAGGTGTCCCTGCATCTTGCGGTGCCCTGAACAGTAGCAGTCTCATCCTCGACCTCAACAATTTCATCAGAACATTCAGTGATTTCATTCTTGCAGCTCTCTTCGTCGACTCTTCTTTGCATTTGGTGCTCTTCTGAAGCATTCTCCTCGTCATTATTGTACTCTTCTGAAGAATGGTATGCAGCAGGATCCTCTTGCTGGTTGTCCATGAGCAAATGAAGCCACTTGTCCACATTTCCTTTGCCAACATGGTTCATGTTTTCATCATCTTCCAATCTGCCAAAGCCATGGGAAGGATGTCTGGCATCCCTTTGTGATAGCACGGTCTGGTCTGTAGTGTATCGAGCTCCATACACACGAACTGCTCTATAGGGTGGACTTGGGGGAAGTGATGAGGTCCTTGGCCTTGAAACTGTCTCACTGGCATGATCCTTTTCGATGTCAGACTCGTTAGGATCATACTGCACAATGGTCGCCTTACCCTTATCATCTCTTGACCTCATGGGTGTACTAGTTCCCCTGGACCTCATAGGTGTGCTTATTCTTTCTCTTCTACTACGACGCCGTTCTTTGATAGCCAACTCTTCTAGCTTCTCCCGCACGGAGGTCCTGCCCCTTTCAGTGTCTACTGTGTTAGCTTCACTGCATTGAGACCTCCTTGGGAAGCTTATTACCTTGAACTGTTCATTTCTTGCATTGCCCAACCTTGATGTCCCTTCACCAATTTCTTCATCGCGTAACGAAATGTATGCATCTGAATTTCTTTGGTCTTCCTCCAGGAAAACCCTCAGCTCCTGCTTGAGGGGGCTACTACTCAATCTTCTTGCTGAGAGGTACTTCATGCTCTCGCTGGGCCTTTCCTCAAGCAATCCATCATCAACACGGTACCTCTTCCTTGCTTGATTTATCTGCCTCTCCAAGTCATCTTTCTGTTGGTACTTCTTGCGAAGCTCGGTTTCGGACGAGTCACACATTGCTCTCTGAGCCTCCAATCTAGCCATCAGAGAACTGGTTGCAGCTTGGTTCAGCCTAAGTTGTTCCTTGTACACAACGCACCTGCATTTCATATCACAAAAATTATAGTTTGCATCATTAAACTTCTCAAGAAAGACAGGTTCATATGATCCTTAATTAAAGATTCTTCCTTACTGGTGCATGGCATCTCTGATCATCTTCTCCAGCACTGCCTTGTAGTTGGACTGAGCCTCTGCCAAGCGACGGCACTTCTCAACTCGTCGCTTCCTCTTGATCAGGAGGGCCTCCAAGCCCTGGATGGCAACTCTCTCCTCTTCATTCTTCTGCTGCAGCTCATTGGCCTCGTTCTCCAATTCAGTGAGCTCAGCCTGCTTCTTCTTGGCCTCTTCTCTTTGCCTCAGTGAGTCCCTTGCCATAGCTATCGACAAATAAGGATTGCTAAGGTAGCCATCTGCATCCGGGTTATTGTTCTCCTTGGTCGAATTAGGCCCATGACTGGACACTACCAAGTTGACATTCTCATCCTTTTCTCCGGTGAATTTCTTGGCAGCTGTACATACACCACACAATACAATTAGTATTCCACAGTTCGAATGAATACATGAATATCAGTGTCAAACAAACGAAAGAAGCTTACCAATCAATGGGTAATTAGGCCTGAGTGGTCTGTTTGCATCAAGAGATTTGAGCACCGAGTTGTCAGTACCCCTCGTGGAAACAATTGCAGCAGGCGCAAGTCCTACTTTCCTCTTCATATCAGAGAAGTGCTGAGGGAACACATGCCCCTCTACCACCTGCAGCGAGTTCAGTTCCTCGCTGGAGCCGTCAGCGAACAAGAACGCGAATGCTCTGTTCCTGCAGGTACCAGAAGACCCCATCAGCACAGTACGGCAGGGCATCTCCAAAGCCAACCTTGATCTTGTCGACTACAACATCCATCAACAGCAGGTGGAGGAGTTACCTGAATTCGGCGTCCTTGGAAGCGAAGATGGACAGGAACTGGTTGACAGAGACGCCGAGCTGCAGATCCCACCACGGCATGAGGAACTCGAGCTTGTTCTGCTTCTTCCGGCACACCTGCCACTGCACGATCCGCAGGTTGCTCGGCACCGTCGTCCCTCCCCCTGCAACAAAGTCCAGATTCATGGGTCAGTCTCGTTCAGAACCATAGCAATTACAACTGACCGAAACAAGAGAATCTCATAAGAATCGAAGAGATTTGTTACTTGCGCAGGGGAACCAGTGGTCGATGTCCCAGGCGAGGGGCGAAGCCGAGTCGGCGTGCAGGTAGAGCACGTTCCCGTACGCGTCCACCCGGAAGAGCGCCGGATCGAACCCGGCGTTCCTGCAGAGTCAAGCGCGTTGGAGAGGAAAAATTCAGCCGAGGGCGCGTCGAATCGCAGGTTCAATTTCAAAATCACACCGCCGGAATCGCTCGCGTCGGATCAGAGTGAGCTACGTACCCGAGGTGGTCGAGCTGCTTCCAGAGAAGGTTGGCGTAGCCGCGGGGGTTGGCCGTCGGCGGCGCCTCCGCGTCCACCACGGGGAACATCTCGTTCAGGTCCTTGGCCCGCATCGCCTGCATCCATCCATCGATCCCCCGATCAGATCAATCATCTGAACAGTGCTTCAGCTGGACGCGATTCGAGATCACACACACAGGAGTGCGGCGCGTACCTCGTGCGGCTGCAGGACGTAGGGAAGGAAGGCGTGCGGCGGGCCGTGGCAGTACGGAAGCCCGACCGCGCTGCCGCGGCAGAGCCTCGCGTACGCCTTCGGGTACCCCAGCCCGTCGTCGACCGCCTTCTCCTCCTCCGTGAACGCCGCCGCCATCGCCGCCGGTGGTGCGCCGACCTACGTGGTGACGTACGCCGGCAGGAACGTATCGGGATCCGGAGCTAGCGAGGAGCGCGTGGGACTGAGTGCGCAGCTGGTTTTGCAGGGGAGGAGCGTCTTCGTCTCGATCGGTCGCGCAACGGTCGGTGGGGTGGTTGATGGGGACTCGCTGGAGGGAGAGCCGTTGGGGAGTTCAAATTCGGCCAGTGCGCGGCACGTGACAGGGGCGGGTAGGACGAGAGACGGCCCCGACGTGGACGCTTGGGACGCTGGCATGTGGGGCCGCGGTTCCCGAGCTAAGCGTGATTTGGAATGCCGTTGGAGTGATTACTGATTTGTGTAGCACAGTTCGGACGGAGATCCATTTCTTTATGGCGCTCGTCTGGCTTTTGTCGGGAAATGACTTTTATGATGGCCAGTTGTTGCGTGGGTTCCACCTTAATAATGTGTAGGACGGCGGCGGAGCTAGACGCTCCGGCGACGCATTTCGGAGTAGTGCATATCCGGTTTCTCAAGGGAGGCTCTACGCTAACGCTAGTGCAAAGCATGTATGGTCGCGGCGACATGCGAAGGGGCATCCGTATCTATTTGAAGACTTTCGTGCTTTGGGTGCGTGTTCATTTCTTCAGTTTCGTTGTTCCTTTTCCTAGTGGAGCTTAAACTTTAGAGCTCTCTTGTTTCTCGCTAAATAAAATCTTTTGGTCCCAAAAAAATTGGAAGGCGACTTTAAACTTCAAACATCTGGTCGTCCGGTTGTGTGGGCCGAAAGGTAATTTTGTTGGACTAGGCTTGTTTGGAGCGCCCAACGGAATCGACTGTTAGAAAACTAGCCCAGCTATCGATAGCGGCCCACGGAACTCGCCAATCTGCAAGAGGCCCACGGAACTCGCGCTGTTGGATAAGCTTTGTCGCGGGCCCGGAAACAAGCTGGCTGCATTTCCCTCAAAATGATTTGGTCAAAATCCATAGATGTACTCGAGCACGGATCTTTATTCCTCCATATTTTCTTACGATTACACTTTCTGGAATTTTGTTCAGTTAACTTGCGGCCATTTTGGTCATTAAGTAACGGAAGTATCACAACGAGACAAAACTTACCCACTAATTTTCCTTGGCAATTTGCCATTGTCACTTGTCCGCAACACCACCAAGTACTCCCTGGCACCACCAGTACCGCACGCCATGCCCTGATTCAAGCAGCGCCAGTACCGCACCATCCCAATGGCAGTATCACTTTCCAAGATTTGGATCAAACCGTCGCTCTCCCGCTACCAGCCCGAGAAGACCCTTTTGCAGGCACTTTACTTGACCATCTAAAGCCCTCTCTGAAAGCAGGTTTTGTATGCATGGAGCCATGGATTCCCTCCTCTCCTTCCTCCAAGATGCTGCTTTTCGTTTCCGTCACTTTTCTCCTCTTTCCCCCGTCGTCTTTGATACCTGTAAGCACCTTCCCATATGGCCTTAAACCCCTTTAAAGCCCGAGAGCATAGATCCCCTCTCAAAAATCACACGCGCCCTAACCTTATCCCCATGTGTTGGTGCTTATCACCATCCTCTTCCTTGGTCTCTTGCCCTTGTTCGCAGCCGCGCAAGTAGTATCTTCCAATGAGCCCAATTCCCAAGGGGCAATGCAGAATCTGACCTGAATTCTGTTGTTCAGGAATGATAGGAGTGTGCTGCTAGTCCCAGACGTTGCTTACCTCTATAAGACAAGAATTTGCAGCAAAGGTGGTGCAGTGGGGGATAAAGTGCCGAGGTACTGAAGTCAATGCAACGCACTCAACTTGTCAAGAAAACCGGTACAGACTACAGAGCAGCAGGGGTGTTCAGGTAAAAAGGATTTCGGTCAGAGTTCAGGAATGGAGAAGCTGACTACAGTCCTGTAAAATGTAAAGCGAGCTAGTAAAAAAGGAAGCAGGGCCTCTGGTCCACTACATGTCATGCTAAACCGGACACCTCGTTCAGCTTGTAGTGGGAAGCTCAAGAATTCTGCAGCAAAGAACCACTGATGATAAATTTTCAAAAGGATAAATTCTCTTTTAGAAAAATTCTGAAGCGACCTTACCTGTCTCTGTTTATCAGGCTTACGGTACGCTGTTTGCATGGTGCGTTTCACCTTGATGTGCAATGGATGCTGAATCCGTTCCCTGAAGTCATGTCAGGCCTAGCATCACCTCAGGCGCAGTAGAAAACAATCACATCAGGAACAGCAGAAGACAATGTAGCGACCAAGTATACAGCTGCTTGTGCATCTTTCTCGAATGAATGGCTTCAGTCCAGAAGCAAAAGGCCTCGCGGAAGCTGAAGATGGAGGCATCTTGGTAGTCCAGATTGTTCATCTAAGCGATCTTTTGTTGATGTTTTGTTAAATAGAAGTAGTAATAGTGGGGCTACTAGAAACATTGGTTATATGTTGGATAGTAATAGTGCTGGTTCTAATATAGATAGTGAATCTACTAATAAGCAGGAGGATAGACAGGCAGGAGGTACTGGCAGTAATGGGCAATTCATGAAGGAAACCCAAAAGTCAGTGTTCTCAGTGAGTGATACTGATAATTCCTTGTTAACTGATATAGCTAGAGATCTGAAGGTTAATTTCAATGATGGAAATATAGACAAGGCAATAGAATCTATCAAACTCTTGGAACAAGCAAGAGTTAATCTTTATTTTTCTAACATTAAGAACAAAAGCACAACAGTTGTTCCTGATGTTGAAATGGAAGAGTTTGATGATGGGTTAATTCTTGAACTGCTCTCTGATGAGGAGGCCCAGGAGATCATATTAGATGAATCCCTAGGGTCCCCATCAAGAAAACCAGTGAAAGTAGGAAAAGGGCTTCCACACACAAGTGTGAAACCCAAAGTTAGAAGAGGTCGGCCAAAAAAAAAATCCTAATAATGATAGGACTCATATGGAATTGTAGAGGTTTGGCTGACCCAGAGAAGCTGAAACTAATTAGAGAAATGGTGGTTGAGAGAGGTGCTGACTTTGTTGGTCTACAAGAAACCAGGAAGCAAGACTTTTCGGTGGGTTGGCTCAAGAAAGCTGTGGGTAATAAAAATTTTGATTGGCACTGGTCCAAATCAGAAGGCCAATCAGGAGGCATTTTAGTAGGGGTTAATTTAGATACTTTTGATGTGAATGCTGTCGAAATAGAGAAACATTATGTGAGAATTATGGTTAGAGATAAAATGCTAGATTTTAAATGGAATCTTGTCGTGGTCTATGGGGCTGCACAGACATCTGGCAAGGACAAGTTCTTAACTGACCTGGCACATGTCTGCCAAAAGCAAGATGTACCCATTCTGGTAGGAGGTGATTTTAACATAATTAGGTGGGATCACGAAAAGAACAAACCAAATGGTACAAATAAATGGAGTTTTCTTTTCAATGCAATTATTGAACATAACAATCTGAAGGAGTTGGACCTGATTGGCAGGAAATACACCTGGTCCAATAATCAGGAGAATCCCACTTTTGAAAAATTAGATAGGGTTCTGGTTAGTCCTAACTGGGAGCTACATTACCCTTTTACAATTGTCAAAGCCTTGGTGAGGAAAGAATCAGATCACACCCCGCTGGTGTTAGATTCTGGTTCACTACACAAAGGCCCTAGACCTTTCAAATTTGAATTATGTTGGTTCCAGAGGGAGGATTTTTATGATCTGGTAGTTAATAACTGGAATTTGCCTTTGACTGAAAAAAGTAGCATAGATGTATGGCAATGTAAAGTTAGAAGGTTGAGAAAATTCCTGAAAGGGTGGAACATAAGTGTGGAAGGTAAGTATAAGAAGCTTAGGAGTGAACTCTTAGCTAAGATAGATGCTATTGATAGGATAAGTGAAACTCAAGGTCTTAGTAGTGCAGACAGATGCACGAAACTGGATCTGGAGACACAACTTAATAAAATAATCAAGGAAGAGGAGACTAAAATTTGGCAGCGTGCAAAGGAAAAAGACTTATTGGAAGGTGATGCTAACACCAAATATTTCCAAATTAAGGCTAGTAGCAGGAAAAGGAAGAGTAGAATCTTATATCTCGATCAGGAAGAAGGGAAAGTAGAGGGTGAGTTAGAACTTAGAAATTACATTACTGATTTTTACAAGAAACTTTTTGGGCCTGAGGAAAGGGGCAGCATGTCAATGGAGTTTCCTGACCAAAGAAAAGTGTCAGAGGAGGATAATGTGTTGTTGACTGAACCGTTTAGTTTAGAGGAGCTACATAAGGTAGTTTTTGGTATGGTGCACAACAAGGCACCTGGCCCAGATGGCTTCCCTATTGAGTTCTATCAAGTATTTTGGGAGGCTATTAAACAGGACCTTATGAACTTAGTGTTAGATTTCCATAGAGGAACGCTACCAATTGAAAGACTGAACTATGGAGACATATCATTGCTACCAAAAACAAAGGATGCTGATATTATCCAAAAGTTCAGGCCAATTTGCCTCCTAAATGTAAGTTACAAAATTATCACTAAGCTCTTGACAAATAGATTAATTCTGGTCATTGATAGACTTGTAGCTAGGAATCAAACAGCTTTTATCAAAAACAGATTTATCATGGAGGGTATTTTAGTTCTGCATGAATCTCTGCATGAGGTCAAAAGAAAGAAACAAGATGGCTTTCTGTTCAAAATTGATTTTGAGAAAGCCTATGATAAGGTTAATTGGGATTTTTTATTTCAAGTTCTTATTAGTAAGGGGTTTAATACTAAGTGGTGTGATTGGATTATGTCAGTAGTTAGGGGAGGTAGAGTGGCTGTCAGAGTTAATGACCAGTTAGGCCCATACTTTACTACTCACAAGGGTCTGAGACAGGGTGACCCCTTGTCCCCTTTGCTTTTTAATTTGGTAGCTGATGCTTTGACAATTCTCACAGAAAGAGCTCAAAACCTTGGACATGTAAAGGGTTTAGTACCACATTTGGTTGAGGGGGGAATATCGATTCTGCAATACGCAGATGATACAATTTTTCTTTCACAAAACAGTTTGGAATGTGCTAGAAATTTGAAATTTATTTTGTGCTTGTTTGAACAGCTGTCGGGTTTGAAAATAAATTTCCATAAGAGTGAGGTTTTTTGTTTAGGAAAGGCTGAATCTAATAGAGCACAACTGGAGGAAATATTTACCTGCAAAAGTGGAAACTTTCCACTGCAGTATCTTGGTCTCCCAGTGGATGCATCTAGGCTGAAAAACTCTGATTGGAAACCTGCTGAAAATAAGATGGAGGCCAAAACTGGCTGCTGGCAAGGCAGTTTTGCCTCAATTGGTGGTCGACTCATTTTACTAAAAACTAGTTTGACTAATGTTCCTTTGTACATGATTTCTTTTTACCGATTACCAATAGGAGTTAGGAAAAGGATGGACTTTTTTAGGGCCAGGCTACTATGGCAGTCTGATCAGGGGATCAAGAAATATCACCTTGTCAGTTGGCCTGATGTGTGTCTGCCCATGGATCAAGGTGGTTTAGGGGTCCTAGATTTAGACTGTATGAATATTAGTTTACTAGGTAAATGGCTGTGGAAACTTGAAAACGAAGAAGGTTTGTGGCAACAGCTCTTGAGAAATAAGTATCTGAAAAAAGAGACTCTTAGGCATGTCAAAGCCAAACAAGGGGACTCTCATTTCTGGATGGGTATTCTTGAAAACAAAGATAAATTTCTAGAAATGTGTGATAAGCAGGTTGGAGATGGGGAAAGGACAAGTTTCTGGAGTGACAAGTGGTTGGGGGACCAGTCACTTGAGAGCCTGTTTCCTAGATTGTTTGCTTTAACCTTCAATAAGAAAATAACTGTAGCTTCTGTTTTGAATGAGGGATGGGGAAATATAAGGTTTAGAAGGCTCCTGTGGGGGGAGACACTAGCACAATGGCAACAACTACAGGCAATGTGTGCTGGGGTATCCCTGAATGAGGAGAAGGATAAGCTAAGATGGAAGCTCACTTCAAATAAACAGTTTTCTGTGCACTCTTTTTATGTGGCACAAAAGTTTCAGCAAGTTAAGTTCCCCCATCGCTTTATTTGGAAGGTGAAAATACCTCTGAAAATCAAAGTTTTTTTATGGCTTTTAGTAAAAGACAGGGTTCTGACCAGAGATAATCTTGGGAAAAGAGGATGGAAAGGGGACAGATGTTGTGGCTTCTGTGGGGCAACAGAGACAGTCACACATTTGTTCTTTAAATGTCCCATTGCCAAGTTCTTATGGAGTATTATAATTTGGTCTTTCAATTTACAACATGCCCCGACAGACATTGAAGATGCCATGCTGGGATGGTTACAAAGGAACAGCAAGGGCAGTAACAAGAAACTTATGACTGTGGGGGTGGCAGCAGTGTGTTGGAGCATTTGGAAGACTAGAAATAACCTGTGTTTTAGAAATACTACACCAGCTGATCCAATTGCTGTAGTTTTTTCACTATGTGCTTGGCTTGATTTTTGGTCTCTATTGCAGAAAAGCGAGGAGCAGGAACTACTACGACGAGGAGCTGATAGGTTGCGGGAGGTGGCAAAGGACTTTTACGGGCGGGCAAGGAGCTGGGCCCCAATGAGGAGTACTTTGGAAGCAAGTTAAAGGTCGTGAGGGGTATGATCAATAGTAGCAGTTAAAAAGTGGGAGATAATGCTTTTGCTGAACTTCTAGCATGTGTTCCTTTAGGAATTTACTCTGTCGCTCTGATATGTAGCCAAGAGCACATGTGGTGCTGGCTGTGACTAGGTTATGGCTGAGCAAGTGAAGATAGGTTCAGCATAACCTGTCATTTCTGTATTACGCATTTTGTAGACTGAACGGTTTTTCTAATGAAAACCGAGGGGCAACCCTCTTTTCGAAAAAAAAAGGGAAAAAAGAAGATCCCCACAGGGACACAGTTTAGAGAGGCTTAAAAGAGGTTTGTAGCTGCGGAGAAAGGAAAGGGAAAGCCGTCTCTGGCCACTTGAGTAATGTCTTACTGTTATTATGGATCGTTTATCTTTCTGAAAGGCAGGGGTGGCACTGAAACCATTGCATGTACGATGGATATCATTTCATTCAGCCTTAAAGCAAGTAGGATGAACATGCTGAATATAAGAGAAGAGAAAAATATTGGAACATGTATTATTCTGTCGATATGAGTAAAAAATGAATTATTCCGTCTCTGGCGATATATGTTTTAACAAACAAAATGCATTCGATGACACATGATGACATGAAAAGACAAACCTATACAGAGAGATAACTATGATAGTCAACTTTTGGAAGGAAGATAAAAATCAGGGGAAAGTAAATTTTCTCTGATGTGCCTGAAACTTATCTATTCCAATCATTGGACCGTACATGTTTTGCCAATTTGTTTTCTTGAGTATTTTAATTTTTGCAGAATTTCATCGTCCAAAAATGATATTCAGAGAAAGCGTATATGAACCTAATTAATTAACATTCAAGCAGAGAACAGAATTTGATAAGCTCCTGCAACTGGCCTAAATAGACGGGCAGTTAATTATAAATGAATCGGAGTAGCAACTCCTGTTTGCAAGCGAAACCTTTTCATGCCATTTTTTCTTTCTAAAATATGTCGTCGCAACCATGGAATCTTTCTGTACCTAATTTCATGACCATCAAACTGAGGCCAGGCTCCAATTTTTTAAGCCATCCATAGTGCATCCAGTTGCCAGGTCTAGAACGTGGAATGTCAATCGAGCTGGAGGATATCTATGAAGGAACGAACATTCAGAGCGCAAATCCGGATCGGGCGAAGAAGATATGGTTTTCTGTAGGAATTGTGTCCAGGATCTCTCTCTCCACTTGAGATGAAAGCTGGATGCAAGGGTGGTGCTTTACTCTAGGAACCTTAACACGCGACAATTAGCATCCCGCTGGATTCCTGATGAGCAATGGCCGTTCTTTTTTACGCGCGCCTCTCCTAATCGCCGCCTTTTCCCCTTTGCTAGCTGCAGCGAATCATCCTCACCGTGTTCTAAGCATCATGGCGATCGAGCTAGCCCGTAACACCTTGATTATTCGCCCAGTCATCGGACCGAATAATAAGGAACGAAAATAGGCCCACGCATTCGTCGACCTGCACCTAACATTTTCATTTCTCTGCCTTTTTCGCGGGTTTTCGTGGTTCTGAATCCTTTGCTTGTGCTTGGGTTTTCTGCTCATACATAAATAAATCTGTGCTGGTGGAAACAAACATGCCCGTTTGCACCGCAGGATCCGGAGGAGATCAGAAATTTGAAAAGCAGCACAAGGATAGTGTAGGGTTCCCTGGATTTCAGTAGAAGCTGTGAATGATAAACCCAATGATGATTTCAGCCGAAGAATTAGTGAACACCTAGTTGCTGTCTCGAAACTGAAAATAACAAAGCTGGATCGAGTAGTGACTGGTTAGACAGAAAAGGAAAAAGAAATAACGTGGAAAGATGAGAAGAAACAAACAGTACTATACTGAACAAAAGGCCCAGCTAGTAGAACAGTGGCAGATGTAGCCTGTAGGGCAGGGGAGGGAATATTCGCGCGCCCACGTCGCACCAGACAAAAGGGATATTCACAAGGACCGCGCCGACGCGTGTCACGAGGAGAAAGTGCGTAAAGCCCTCTGCGGCGCTGCCCAACCCCACCATACAGCAGCGGTCAGAGAACGAAGGCCGTCTACGCCTTTCTCCGCTTGACCCGTCTACGTAGTCTGAACTCAAAAAACAATACGTACAGTACCATGCAGATAGCAGTAGTACCGCTGGTACCTCGTGCATGCAACAACGGTCCTAGTAGCAGTTTGACTGAATTTGTACTACTCCTAGCTTGGAATGAGTCAATGAGATACTACAAAGATCAGTTGGCTGATGGGCTCGAGTGTCCTGATTACCGAGTTCATCCTGAACCGGTGATACTTGTCTGGTCAAAGACGAGAGAATTCGCACTCAAAGTCACAGCGGGAAATTCATCAAGCTTAATTGGGTTCAACATGTACCACTAATGACAAGCACACACGCGCGTAGTATATTTATCTACTCCGTATGTGACCTAGCTATACGGGTATGTATATGTCTACATGTACGGTGTTCACGTCGGGTGGTATCAAATGTATGTACGTCGAGTATGGGGAGAAAGAGAAGAATCCAGAGGAAAGGTAGGGATTGGAGTCTTGTACCTGAAGACTGCCCCAAGAAAGCGACCAACCCTAATTATTGCACAGGGAATTCGATGCACCAATACACCAATACACACTTTTTTCTCGGTCCCTCTCTCTCTAGTCTCTACCCCTTGTATTGCAACACACCGTACTTGCATTCGAGAGAGAGAGAGAGAGAGAGAGAGAGAGAGAGAGAGAGAGAGAGAGAGAGAGAGAGAGAGAGAGTCTTCTTAGCTTCCTGCCCACTTCCTAAAAAGCCAAGAGTAGTAGCAGCTGGGAGATTCTCACGTTCTCACTCATACACTCTCCTCCTCTGCGTCTCCAAAGCACACCATGTTTTCCTTTGTGTGTCCTTCTTTGTGTGCGCTTGCTTGAGATCGATCCCCAAAGCCTAAGATATTCCTTGCTTGAGCCATGCCAATATATTCCTTGTGAATGCAAAGTGAGCCGGTACTGCTACTTGTGTTGCGCACACACACGCAGGAGACAGAGAGATATACATGTGTGTTATTCCTGGCGAAGAGCTTGTGTGTGAAGGGATGCACCACCCTTTTCAAAGCAAAGAGAGAGGAATCTTTTCATATCTTTGGAGGCTTGAATTATGCGTGGTAGTATATGCTTTACTGCTTTGCCATTTCTTCCATTGATTAATCATGCAGGAATCATCCATTAGAACCCCGAAAAACTGAAGTTGACAATGTGTGAGCATCAGTGATATACTAGTTAACTATTATCGTTGTTATATAATATCATTTCCTTTCCATTTCTTTTGATTTTTGAAGTGCAAGTAGGGAGTTGGGAAATGGAGGTTATGTGATTCTCAAGTAGGTATATCTGGTGATTATCCCTGCGCTTGATCTTAAATCAATATTAGGTAAAAGGTAAATATTCCCCAAGACACCTAGTTGGTTCTCTTCTTAGACTTGCAAGGTTCTCTTTGGACTACTTTGAGCTCATCTTTAGCCACCAATTCCTTTGAATCAAACGCACCCGGCTACTAACCTTTCCCATGGGCGGACAATGCAAGAACATGTGTAGATTCTTTTCGTTGTAAAAACCGTTGTAAAGTTAAACTTACCACAAAATGGACATCCTTGAAAGGATTGGCAAGTAAACTTATATCACCCAATAAAGAACAAGAAGAATTGGCCAAGAAAAAAGTAGCAATTTCCACGCAAGTATGTTCAATTCAGAGAATGCATGCGTTGGGTGGCAGGCAGAGCTCGATTTGGTTTGAACGGAGCAACGTTGCCAGGAGTACACAGCTAGATCAGAGAGATTCGAGAGCGAAGACTGCGTGACCCCTTCGATCTTTGTGGTCGTGGTGCTGGGAGATAAGTTTTTTTTATTCCCTTGTACGCACATGAAACCTCCTGCATATGCAGAAGCTTTTGCATGCAGATGCCTTTGATCTTTGCAAGAAGTTACCATGCCTTTGCTTTATGGCTCCCTGCCTGGCTGCCGCTCCTAGCTGCTACACTACTAGGTACCTTGCAAGATCATCCATAGCTTTTCCTTTCCTCCCTCTCTAAATCCAACTTTATTCTCTCTTCTCTCCCAAAACTCACCCTTAAAAAGAAGCCGATTCCCACTCTGATCCCCCCATCAAACACACGCACATTCATTCACATTCCCTCCTCTCCTCTCTCTATCACACACACACACACACACACACGCTTGACATCTAAGTAGTAGTAGTAATATACTAGAAGCTTGTCGCGACAGCCAATAGTGCAAGCTACAACGCAACTAGACACATCTACTTGCACTAGCTAGTGGTGCAACAGCGCCTGAGAACTTAGCGGGCGACATGGCTTCTTCCCCCTCGGACCTAACCCTAGACTACAAGCCCAACGGCGGCGGCGCGTTCGCGGCGATCCCGAAGCAGCAGCAGCAGGCGCCGCTCGTCGACGGCCACCACCACCTGACGACGGAGCAGGCGACGCAGAAGCTCCGGGAGTTCCTCGCCCGCCTGGAGGAGGAGAGGCTCAAGATCGACGCCTTCAAGCGCGAGCTCCCTCTATGCATGCAGCTCCTCAACCACGGTACGCAACGTAACGTAAACAGATAGCCGTGTACTACAATAATGCACGAGTAACAATGCGTTGATGAGATCGAGCATGCATGGTTGGTGGTGCACGCAGCCATGGAGGCGTACAAGCAGCAGCTAGAGGCGTACCAGATGGGGAGCCAGCTGCCGCAGGGAGCGGCGGCGAGGCCGCTGGTGCTGGAGGAGTTCATCCCGCTCAAGAGCATCGGGATCGACGCCGGCGAGTACAAGCCGGGGAACGCGTCGTCGGAGAAGGCGACGTGGATGGAGTCGGCGCAGCTGTGGAACGGGTCAGCGGCGGCGGCGGACACGGCGGCGAAGGGGCCGCAGACGCCCAAGGAGAGCTCGGAGCACCCGCTGCCGATCGACACGCTCGGCGGCGCTCTCGACGGCCAGCGCAACGGCGGCGGAGCGTTCCTCCCGTTTGCCAAGGACAATAAGGCCGCCTCCGACGCGGCGGCTCTCCCGGAGCTCGCCCTCGCGCCCGCAGAGAAAGACGCGGTCGCCGCCGAGGTTGACAGGAAGCCATACCTTGTCGACGCCGGCAGCGGCGGCAACAACGGCGTCCTGGGCGCGCGGAGAGAGAACGGGGTGAAGCCGGCCTCGGAAGGGCAGGCGGCCCCGGCCCCGCCGCAGACACACCGGAAGGCGCGGCGGTGCTGGTCGCCGGAGCTGCACCGCCGCTTCGTCAATGCTCTGCAGATCCTCGGCGGCGCCCAAGGTACTCACCCATCTCCTACTAGTACTTACACACTTGTACTACTGGATCGATGAATTGTCAGTCAGATCCTTATCTACTCTCGGAAAATGCCAAATGCATGCATGTCAGACAAATAAAAACTTGCTTTGTTTTTTTGTTGCAAACAAAAAGTGGCGACCCCGAAGCAGATCCGCGAGCTGATGAAGGTGGACGGACTGACCAATGATGAGGTGAAAAGCCATCTCCAGGTAATTATAATTCTCAGCGTACTCATGCATGACTACTCTCCAAAAACATCATCATACATGCTTGATCCTGTAACAGCATGCAACTTGAGTAGTCGAGTGCTTAATCATGGGTTATTATATATGGTTAGCATGCATGAGTACATACAGACACTAAACTATGTGCTTGTCGTGCAGAAGTACAGGCTGCACACGAGACGGCCGCCGGCGCCGCCGACACCAGCGACACCGGCGCCGCAGCTGGTGGTGCTCGGCGGCATCTGGGTCCCGCCGGAGTACGCGCAGCAGGCGGGAGCCCAGGCCATCTACGGCGCGCACCCGGCGACGCAGCCGCACTACACGGCGGCGGTGGCGGCGCAGGAGTACTACCACCAGTCCCCCGCGGCGGTGCACCACCTGCAGCATCACCCGGCCGCCGCCATGGTGCACCGCACGGCGGCTGCCCCGCCGCCGACGCACGCGTACAAGGCGGCGATGGTGGGCTCGCCGCCGGAGTCGGAGGGGCTGGGCAGCGTCGGAGGAGGCAGCCTCGGCGCTGGCGGCAGCGGCAGGGAGAGGTCGGAGAGCATCGAGGAGGAGGGTGAGGGCGAGGACAGGGAGGAGGACGACGACGATGAGGAGGAGATGGGCGCCGCAAAGGCCGACGGCGGCGCGGCCGCCGGCACGGGCGCCATCAAGTACTAATCGACAACTTAAGTAGCATTATACCTACAATTAATAATTAGCTAGCTAGCTTAATCACCATTAGCCTCAAGACAATTAAGTTGCATCATGCATGCATCGGAAAAGTGATTTTTTGTTCGCGCCCGCGCGGAGAACGGAAGCCGACCGATCTGAGCTTGCTCCACCACACAACAAGTGAGTGGAGTGAGAGTGTCCGAGATTGTCTCATTCGTGATGTGATTCGTGTATTTGCGAGGACGGCTTTTCTTTTCTGCTTTTATCTTACCTTTTTCTGGGGCTTGGCCTATTGGTTTCTGTCTCAGTTTTTTTTTTTTTACTTTTGTTTTGTTATGGTAGTAAATACGTGGTGGAAAGTATGACGAGTGATGTGTAGACTTGGTTGGAGCTAGAGTTAGCTGGGAAATGCGGAGTTCAATTTATGTGTGTGATTATATCTTTGTTTATGCTTGTACTGTCATATGTATAAGTCAGGCAAGTTGAGACAATAAATTGTGCTGACCATCGTAAGCCTCACTGAAGTTTCACTTGATTTTCTTGTGCTTTGTGACCATGATTCAGAATTCACATCCCGAAAGACACAAGAAAATACACTTTGAAGAGCAGCTTTTCTCATTGTCATAAAACCGCATTAGACGTTGGTCTTGGGCCATGGGCTCCTTGGATTAGGCCCATAATCGGCGCAATTCGATTGCCATGAGGCCGTCAAGTTTCCTCTTATGGGCCAATTTCAACTACTAAATGCACCTGAGAGCGGAGCCCATCGAAACAATTCGGACTACTATATTTTTTAGATGGAAATAAAGAGGCAGTGTCAGTGTGTCTGTGAATGCAACGTAAACCATCCAAGCAAAGCAGCAATGGTTCAGAGCTTGAGATGCGACGCCGTCTTGATACTACCCGAACGCCGCCGCAACAAGAAGAGGTGGCCAGAAACCAAGGGCGATAAGCGGGACAGGCTCATCAGAGGCAAGGTCAATACCTCCCTCTGCGGTCACATGAGCTCACGTGCCGTCGACCTCGCCGGAGTGACATGCCATGGGCTGCCGCGCAACGGCCGCGATGCCCGCCGCGGCGGCCGCGCGCGCCACCTGCGTAGCCATCGTCAACTCTCGGCTCACAAAAAAATCTCCCCCCGTCCCTCGCTCACCCTGGCTGTTTGACACTAATATCTGAACTGCCCCCCTGTTCAATGGCTGCATCTCTGAAGTTTGTTTGTTAGGCTAGGGGCGTTCTTGGTATCCACAAGTTGCCCTCTGTTTCTGGGTCACTTCCCTCGTAAGTCAAACCGTTCCATCTATCAAGAACCCTAATTATACTAAGCGAAGAGGATTAGAGGACGTCTAAATAATGCGGCCGAAGCATCCATGGACGCTTACTATAGTATTAGATTCCAAGTGATCCAATCTTGTCCACGAATTGTTCTGGATCTGACACATTCTGGTCAGAAATCCAAGCACAGTTCTAGAGCAGAGGAGCCGGTTCTCTTCCGTACCAGTTCGTGGACGCCGAAGAGGATTTCAATGTTGAGGTCAGCAACCAAATCACTCTATTATCTCAGTTTCAGAATCTTAATTTGCTGCAAGTTTGCAATCTTTTCAACCAGTTTAGACATCTGTTGACACCCACGTAGCTAGGATGCACATTTTACTGTCACTTTCGTACTATTCAGTAGCCAAATTTGCGGATACAATGTGTTCATGAGATTTACACACAAGAGCGACACTGGTGATACAGTTGCTCTTGTTCTTCAGACGTCAGCAGCGTCCATCCGCACAAGTGGTACTTATTTGTAACGCTGTTGTTCTTGTTTCTCACATGCAGGATTAGTACCAGATATCTCTGAAGTAGATAATTAAGAGTTGTATCTCGATCAGAAGCTGCGGCACCAGTTTGCTCTGCTGCAGCAATGGTGCCAAGGAAATTGCAGTTGATCGCCGCGTTCCTGCTGCCGCTCTTTGCCATCTCGTCGTCATTCGACTTCTTCCACCGGAATGACCAGAGAGTGGACCCGATGGGCGGCGGGCAGGGCCCCTACGTCCCGCACGAGTACGTCCGCTTCGCCGACGTGAAGCGAGAGTGCCGGTCCGTGCTCTCCGCCGGCGCCGCGCTCACGTTCGACGCCAACCGCGCCAACGCCCTCATGCCGGAGCTGTCCTTCGTGAAGGGGGACTGGAAGCAGAAGGACGGCGGCGGCGGCGCGCCGCTGATGCCGTTCGACGGCACCGACGTCGACGCCGCCGCGGACGACGGGGCGCCGGCGCCGGACCCGCTGCCGCTGGCGTCGTTCATGCTCACGCACGTCGACGTGGAGCGCCGCGGGAAGACGGCCCTGAACGTCAGCGGCGTGCTCGGCGTCGCCGTCTCCCGAAACGGCACCGCCCCAGAGATGGGCCCGTACGTCTCGCCGGAGCTGAAGGTGTGGCCCGGGAGCACGGAGATGAAGATCCTCTTCGAGGGCGTGTACACTGAGAACGACGACGACGAGAGCTTGCTGTGCATGGTCGGCGACGCCCTGCTCCCGAAACGCGGCGGCGACGCCGGCGACCCGTGGGACTGGGCCAAGCACACCGACCGCGACAACTTCCAGCCGCCGACCGCCAAGGACCAGAACATCGTGCTCGTGCTCCGGTACCCCAAGAAGCTGACGCTGACGACGCGCGCCGTGCGTGGCGAGATGAGGAGCACGAACGGCAAGACGGACGCCGCCTACTTCGACGCAGTGCAGCTGCTGTCGCAGCTGGGCGCCTACTCCAACTACAGGTTCGGATCGGAGGAACTGGTGGGCAAGGCGTGCAGCCCGTACCCGTACCGCGACGACGACGTCCTCGGCAGCGGCGGCAGGGGGCTGTACAAGGGCGGGTCCTTCTGCGGCATCCTCGACCGGTTCACCGCGGAGGACGTGCTCTCCGTGGTCCCCAACTGGCGGTGCAACTCCACCACGGACGACGACGCGGTGTGCCGTCGCCTCGGCCCGTTCGAGGCCGACAAGGCGGTGGACGCGACGGACGGCGCGTTCACGGGCGTGCGCGTCGTGATGCAGGACGTCCGGTGCGAGGCGCGGGACGGGGGCAGCTCGGCGCGGGTGTCGGCCGTGTTCCGCGGCGTGCCGCCGTGGGAGCACGAGTACACGGCGGGCAAGCGCAGCGGGCTCGGCGGCATGACGCTGTCGGCCGAGGGCGTGTGGCGCGCCTCCGCGGGGCAGCTCTGCATGGTGGGCTGCCTCGGCGCCGGCGGCGCCGGGGCGTGCCACACGCGCGTGTGCCTGTACGTGCAGACCACGTTCACGGCCACGCGCCGCAGCATCACGGTCGGGCAGATCACCCACGTCAAGGGAAGCGGCGGCGGCGGCGTCGACCACTACCCGATCACGCTGAAACGGACGGTGCACCCCACGGAGCTCTGGAACCGGTTCGGCGTCTCCGGCGGCGCGCCGCTGAGCATGGCGTACAGGTACACCAAGGTCGGGCAGGCACGCGAGTTCCTCCGGCGGAGCGAGCCGTTCGACTTGGGCGCCGTCATCGCCAAGTCGCTCCTGAGCTACCCGAGGAAAGCGGCCGACGACGCGATGAGCCTGTCCAGCCTCGCCGACGACCTCTCGCTCCACGTCGCGGCCGTGCCGTACCCGTTCCCCGGCGAACGGTTCGAGCGGTCGTTCCTTCAGCTGGAGGTGCTCTCGATCGAGTCGCTGGTCGGCCGGGCCTCGCCCGCGGCGTTTCCTGGAACGCCAGAAGCCTTGCAGCCTGCAGGAGGAAGCCTTTCCTCGTCGAAGCCAGAGTCGTCATCGTCGTCGACGCCGTCGCAGGCAGCAGAGTCGTCGTCTCTACTCAACGTGTCCGCCGAGCTCACGCTGTCCGGGGCCGCGTACGCGAACGTGTCGAGCCTGTTCCTGGAAGGCGTGTACAACCCGGTGGACGGGCGGATGTACCTGATCGGGTGCCGGAGCATCCAGGCGCCGCGTCGAGCCTTCAGGACGTTCAAGGACGTCGAAGACGACGGCATGGACTGCTCGATCGAGGTGGTGGTGGAGTACCCGCCGACGACGGCGCGGTGGCTGATCAACCCGGCCGCGAAGGTGCGCGTCGCCAGCACGCGCGCCGCCGGCGACCCGCTGCGGTTCGACGCGGCGGCGGTGCAGACGCTGCCCATCATGTACCGGGCGCAGCGGCAGGACATCCTGTCCCGGCGCGGCGTGGAGGGCGTCCTCCGCGTCGCGACGCTGGCGGCGGCCATCGCGGCGGAGTTCGGCCAGCTCATGTACATCAAGTCCCACGCCGACGTGATGCCGTACGTGTCGCTGGTGATGCTGGGCGTGCAGGCGCTCGGGTACAGCGTGCCGCTCATCACCGGCGCGGAGGCCCTGTTCGCGCGCATCGCCTCGTCGGGCGGCGACGGCGGCGCGCAGCCGCCGTCGTACGAGGTGGACAAGAGCAGCCTGTACTGGACCATCGACTGCGTGGTGAAGATCCTCATCCTGGCCGCGTTCCTCCTGACGCTGCGGCTGGCGCAGAAGGTGTGGCGGTCGCGGATCCGGCTGCTGACGCGGTCGCCGCTGGAGCCGGGGCGCGTGCCCAGCGACCGGAAGGTGCTGCTCTACAGCGGCGGCACGCACCTGGTGGGCTTCACGCTCATCCTCGCCGCGCACTACGTGAACGTGTACAGCCGGCCGGCGCGCGGGGGGGACGAGTCGACCACGACGTACATGGACGCGCGCGGGAAGACGCACGCGCTGCGGGAGTGGGCGGTGACCATGGAGGAGTACGTCGGCCTCGCGCAGGACCTGTTCCTCCTGCCCCAGGTGGTCGGCAACGTGGTGTGGCGGATCAACTGCCGGCCGCTCAAGAAGAGCTACTACGCAGGCCTGACGGCGGTGCGGCTGCTGCCGCACCTCTACGACTACGTCAAGGCGCCGGCCATCAACCCCTACTTCGCGGAGGAGTACGAGTTCGTCAACACCAGCCTCGGCTTCTACTCCCGGTTCGGCGACGTCGCCATCCCGCTCGCCGCCGTCGCGCTCGCCGCCGCCGTCTACGTGCAGCAGCGCTGGAACTACAAGATCATCAGCAAGACGGTCAAGACGCAGCAGAAGAAGCTGCAGCACCTCGGGTCCAGGGTGTACGAGCGCCTGCCGTCCATGTCGTCGGGGAACTTCGAGGCCGAGCTTGTCTCCGGCGTCAACGAGGGCGCCGCCGGCGTGCGACGGGACACCACCTTGACCTGACCCATCATCTGTTATTGATCAAGGGATCAACTTCCTTCCTTTTTTTAGCATGTGGTTTTCTTTGTTTTTGCCCTTCGTCCTCACAATCAAATGTGTACTACTGGTAGTTCAATGAAGTTACTTTTCTTTTTCTTGGTAGTAGCTTATTGTCGCACTTCACAGTTATAGAAGCATTCATGCTCAGTGTGAATTTGCACGCCCAATTATCATGTCATTGTCATCTCTTATAGATTCATCCAAACGATGCTAAGGACTGAGGTGATTTGCAACTCTTCCAATCTTCACTTACAATAGGCTTGCCAGCTCGCTAATTAGTGGTACTATAATTGTTATGCGAGTGCCCTAATGAATTCCACCAAGATAGACTGTTAAATCTGGCTACATGTAAGCGAAAGAAAGGGTGAGCTCGAGTGACAGGTTCGCCTCCTCCTCCCCCTGCTGCTGCTGGTCGTGCTCCTGCTGATGCAGAGTCGTCACCGCCTCTGTTGTTCCGCTGTGCGAGGAAGGCTTCTGCTGATCGGAGCTGTAGCTGCCACGAAGGGCGCAGTGGGAACGCTGCAAAATTAACCAGATCAAGAGGATCAGTGGTGCTGCCATGTACTACTGCCATCAAATATCGAAGTTTGTGAGAAGGTTTCAAAAATCAACGTTACTATCCCGGTTGCCAGGGGCGCAGGCAAGGGAGGCGAACAGGGGCCTGGGCCCCCTATGTTATGCTACACCCTTGTGCAACCTTGCAAGAATTTGAATTACGTTCCAACACTTAATAACCATGTAACAGCATTGTTCAGTAAGTCAGGGAAAATAGAGTGCCATAAGACCATCACACACGATTTGCACATTGCCTCTACAAACAAATAGATCATTGGCTACATGAAACCTGACTTGACTAATTCATCTCTTCCCTAGTTTTTTTAAAAAAACAATTCATTTCTCCTTTTGTGTGTGTGTGTGTGTGTGTGTGTGTGTGTGTGTGTGTGTGTGTGTGTGTGGAGATTATGATTCGGGAAATCCTTTGTGATGAATTCATTTCTCATGTACTTTGATAGAATTACTGAAATGCAGAGTCAAAGATGAGAGCCAACTCAATAATGTTTGCATGCGCGGCGAAGATGATCACTGGCCACTGGCCAACAAGAACCGAATGCGCTCTAGTAAGACGAAGAATGTGACAAGCGAGAACGCTGCATGGGCGCTGACCTGGTGGAGGCGCGTGACGGCGCCCTCGTCGTCGACGTGGTACCCGGCCTCGGCGCAGAGCGCCCGGAGCACGTCGTTCTGGTCGGCGTGCTTGGGCAGCACGTACCCGGCTTGTGCGCGCAGGCCGGCGTAGATCCTCGCGGCCACCTGCCGGCGCCGCCGCTCGCGCTGCCGGTTGTTCTCCCGCTCCCGCGGCGTCGGGTGCCGCAGCGACGTCGTCACGCCGCCGCCGCGCCCGCGCCGGCGCACCGTCCACGGCCCCTGCGTCGACCGGATGCACCCCCTCCGCCCCGCCGCCATTGCCGCCGCCGCCTCGCCCTCCTCCCTCCCGGCTCCAACCTCCATTGTTGCCTCCGATCACTAACACCTACACCTCTCTCCCCGCTCTCGCAGCACGTACTACACAACTCCCTCACTCAACTGGTGACTGATCAGCCTTGCTCTCACTCACACGAGAATTTATAGGCAGAGGATGATTATGCGCATGCTGTGTTTGAGTGTCTCTGGACCGTGAAAAGGCTGCCGCTTTAATTCATTCACATTGTGAAAAAGCCAAGTGCTCCTAGTTCATGAAGTCCTTGTTGCTATGTGCATGTAAGTTTCTAGGCATCTCTCTCTCCCTGCGCCCCAAATCCAATGTGCGTGATTGTGAGTGAGGGATAAGGAATAATGTAGTTGGGAGCATGTAACATCTGTGTTGCACTTGGGTTGTACTAGGACTAGCTGCAGGGGCCATTGCCAGAAAAAGAAGAATATTTTCGCCTCAGTACATCCAATGGTTTCGTGCCCCGTTCTGGATCCTACCTGCCTTTTCAGCGCCTTTCTTACTGAAAACCTGTATGGATGCAGAAGCAGGTGAGCGCTACTGTACTGCCTACACTGCTGGTGAGTAGTGCCTAGAGAGAAGCCTAATACAGTTGGACAAAGTTACAATGTTACGTGCAGGTAACGAATCCAAGTGGGCATCCATATGCATGGCTCGTACCTTTCGGAACTGAATTAGTTGTTGGTTCAGTCCATTTCGTTTTCTTCACTGTTCTTGTGAGTGTACTGGTTGATATGGCTCTGATTTCTTGGAGTACAACCGTGACAATGGTGGGGATTTCGCAGCACGATTGGATGGTCAAAAGGGAGCAAGTATCATCCGATGTTGATGAGTCATGAGATACTTGCATTAGAATATCAGAATTCTAAATTCTAATGCAGGCATACATGCATTTGTTGTCAAGGTTCAGGTGTTCCTCCTGCCTCCAGACAGTGGTTTCCTTTGACCACTAGTACGGCGTTCATGCACATCAGTGTCTGTGAGAAGCCTGATAGGTGAAGAAGGCACCGGCAACAAGTGAGGAGTCGGAAGAAACAAACTGAGAACAGGGGAGGAAAATAAAAGGACCCCACCTGAGATTTTCATTAAAACCGTGCCATGCTTCGGAGTTCAGAGTTTCAGTATGTGTGAGAACGCGCCCAGCCAATGTTGCTACGAGTGGGAGATAAGGTGATAGCCTGATAGGTGAAAGAAGGCACCGGCAACTAGAGAGATGGAAGAAACAAACTGAGAACAGGGGAGGAAAATAAAAGAGAATTACCATGACATGCTTCGGAGTTCAGAGATTCAGATGCATTTCTTAAGCCTAGTCCAAATTTGGTTCACTCCCATTTTGCTTCCGGTGCTAGATTTACATTTTACTGTTTGAGAATCCAGTCATTATCGAGGCACTTCTGCCCATGTCAACAAGCAGTAAATCCAAACACTGCTGAACATCTTTGGCCATTTGGCAGAACATGTCCTCCAAATACACGCCAAACATAACTGAGTGGATTTACTATACTACTTATCGGCTGTTCATGGTACGCTTTGCACGCCCACGCTAAAATCCCTCCCAGAGGTATAGTAACATTGTTTGCTCGCTTACAAAATCAGACCATTTCGTTTCAGAATTTGAAAAATTTGCGCATGAAAGAACCGAGACAGTTGTGAGTAGTAGTAGCAGCTAACGAACAGGTGGAGACAAAATATCAAAAACCGAGCGAGTAACATGCATGCACACGGCATGGTGCGTTTGATCTGGAGCGAAGAAAGACGATGAAAAGTAAAACGTTCGTTCTTCAGGTTGAGCTGCACCATCACGTTCATGTCAGGCATATGCACCCTGTTTCCTGGGATTAGGCGGGAATATTTACCCTGTGTCAGGGGAGCAGAATTACTGGAGCGCTACAGACAAGCAGCAGCTTCTCTCATTCTATGCACTCCGTCGCAATCTCTCTTCTGCGTATTTCCATCCATGAGTCATTCGAAAAACCTCGGCGATAGTGTGACCGGGGTCGTGGCACTGACACAGACCTGTGTTTCTGATCTTTCTGTGCGGCGATGATTGTTCCGCGCTTTTTATGCGGCGTGGCATCATGCAGGCGTTCACGAAGTGACGCACACGTACAAAAGCGTATATGAGTATGCACCAGGCCATGGATCGATCCACCAGTCTTCCCTCTCCTTGGAGTGGCGCGGAAAGCACCAGCCCTGGCGTCGTCTTCTCCGGATTTCGATCAGAAAAGGGTGCTGGCGTCGTGTGCGTTGAGATGGTGGCTGCTCTCCTGCTCTTGCCAGGTAGAGAGGAACACTGTACAGGCGCGCCGTTCACGAATGAACGGGGTCTATCCTACCAGAGGTGACGAGCATCAAGGCAGGTTTTCATCGCTCCATCGAGCACATTGCTCGGAGCCGAGGATTGATAGAACGCGTCCCCCTTTTTACAAGCGCATCAAAATTGGTCGACTTTCAGAAGATGGATTTGAACTGCTGGATCGAAGGAGATGAGTAGCGAAGCTTTTTGTGACTCAGGCGATGCAGAAGAAACTTTGGTGCCATAGGAATTCAATATTTTTTTATGGAGCTTCGTTGTCATTGAACCGTTGGAAAGAAGCGTTCCAAGGATGAACTTGCTTGCTTTGTTTATTCTTACAGCAATTAAAAAAAAACAATCGGCTCTTCGAGCCTTGGCTGACTAATCTTACAGTTGGGGCCTTTTTTGGGCCACGATCTTGTACCATGTACATAAATGAAAATAGAGTGCTCTCCTGTAGTTCAAAAACGAAAAAATGCTTCTGATTCAAGAGATAATCAGTTGGAACGGTTCCTGAAACGAAACGGGATGAAATGTTTCCCGTTTTTGGCTTAGGGGGTGTGAAATGCCGAAATTACGGCAGCCTGAAACGGTTGGTCGGCCTGCACCTCCCCTCCCACTTCCATGAAATTACGGCAAAACGGTGTCACTTCCTGTGACGCCTCATAATTCGCACAATTGGTTGAGCCTTCGCAGCAAATCTCTCCTCACTTGAAGGTAGACTTGGCCGCCGCCCAAAATCCGCCGGCCACCGGCGCACGGGACGCAGGACATCGCAATCCGAGTGCCTCGGGTTGAAACTGAAATGTCTCTAATTCTTGGAGAATATGCACCATAGCAAACTTACCCTTAGTACAGTGATGACCAGTGACCGTGGATGTGGCGATGAGCTAGCTGTCGGGGACGACGAGAAACGTGCAAGGCAGGGGAGTGCGTCATGTTGTAAGCTTTCGTACAGGAACAAAAGGCACACATTATTGTTGGTCTGAGTTGAAGACGACATAGGAGCTCTTAGATTTAAATCTAAAGGTGGAGCTCAATTTTTTTTTTGTGGGAAAAGGTGGAGCTCAATTGTGTGAAAACAATTTTTTTTTGCGGTACATATATTGTCTATTTCATAAAGATATGCCAAACGCATCGTCTTATAAAACAAACAAAAATTAGTACATCCCACGTTATTGTAACAAGATGACAAGATTTGGATTTTCTCTTTGACGTCGATTTGCCCTTACAGCCTTACTCTTTGACTTCATGTCCCATTTTGACTGAAGAATTTGTGAAGTATGTTCTTAGTCATAGCCAACCTTTGTTATCCGTAGGGGGCATATGCCCGGAAACGGTTCGTCTGACGTACTGTCCACTACTGCCTGGTCACTGACACGTGAGCCACGGGCCACCTGTCAGTGATCACGCGGTATGTCAAAAGATCCAGCTGCCACATGCCCTACTTAGGCCCTGTTAGGTCGACGAAGACTAATTTTCAGCACTACACAATTAGGTGACTAAAAGTTAGCTTGTGTGCCTGTTTAGAGCATGGAAAAAGATGAGCTAATTTGCTATAATAAACATAAGCTAAAAATCTGTTTTACCCACAACTAAAATTAGTTGAGGTCCGTTTGGATCTTGGATTAACTGTTAGTTAAGGTAATTTCGTATTTTTTTCATGTACCAACTGTTTTAGTCCGGATTAGTTGGGTTTGTCTGGCTAATAGACTAGCTTACTAGTTGAGGGTGTTGACTAATTCCACCTATTAGCTAGGGTGTTTTGATCAACTAAGCTACCAATTAGTCACTGGTATGTTTCAGTCCTTATATATATATATATTTTTTTTTTTTGTCTTTGGCAACCATACTTTCTTCACAAAACTTATTTTGCCATTTGCAAAAAAAAAGGTATAGTGAATGAGAACATGTCAGGCGGAATAATCATCGCTTAATTAACAAGATCAATAGGCTAAGTACATATTTTTTTTTGAGATTACACAGTACAACTCAGACACTGACAACGCACGCACACTCACCCCTATGAACACACGTACGCAAACCCTACCCCTATGAGCATCTTCGAAGACTGAGCCGGCAAATCTAGAGATACGAAGTCACCACTGGCGCCTCGCTGTCGACGGGAGCGTCGCCTACCACTGAAAGCACAAATGCCGTTAAATCCTTGAAAATTCGCTCCCACGGGGAGTCGAACCCAGGACCTAAGTACATATATAGGGGAGCCGTGTACAGGAGGAGAACGGCAAGCCCATGTACAAGACGTGCAAAGCACGAGGCCCAAAGCCCTCTAATCTATCTGCCTAACATGATCTAGATTATACTAGAATATAACGCGCCATTTGGCGCGCCCCTTCCCCACCTGTCTGTCACGAATGCCTTGCTCATCTGTTTTAAAATATTTTATGGTTATATCCGAGAATTATATCTTATTTTTAAAATAATGACCTCAACCTTGTTCTTTTAGATGACCTTAGCCTTGTTAAGAACATTGCATTTTTATTGTACATTAACTTGTGTTTCTTTTATGGCACATTCTCATAGAATTTACCCAAAAATATTTAGACATCAACAAACCAGCCAATTTATTTAATTATAGATATTTTTTTTGATGGAGAACAGAAAGAGATTTCCCCCGCTGTACTTTTATTAACTCAATGGTTACTGTTTATGTACAGGAAAAGAAAATAATCTTTACAAAGTGGCCAGCCAGAGCTCCATGTCTCAAGCGGCTTAGCTCTGTGCATACTTAGCTCTGTGCATATATGGTAATTGTACAGTTGTGCTGTGCAACGACATAATGGCACTACATCTCCATTTTCAATCTTTTCAAAGTTGTCAAACCAGTCAATCATTGACCAAAATTTTATAAACTGATTCATATGCTGCTAATTCTCCACAGGACATAACAAAAATTACAGTTAAACCTACTCAAATTCACAACAAAGCAAAGATATGAGAGAATGGAGCTGTAGAACGATGTCATAATTGTAGCAGGATATCAATTAATATAAAAAAATCAACTAACAAATAAATGGTTGATTGCCTTTACAAGCTTCACGTGCCTCTATAGCCTTAACACAGCAAGACAAGAGGAAGACACAATTTGCAAAGAGTAGCTACTGGTGCACCTGCAGTAACCAAGGGCCTTGAAACACATTGTGTCCCTAGGTTGAATGCTTGGAAACGACATATATTGATCCAGGGGTTACAGACAACATTTTGGTACAATAAAATATATTGTGTTAAGCTATTTTCTGTCTGCATATACCATGCGTCCAACTGTCACAGATTGGTACGTACCTGCCACTTTCCAAATGCTTCTAAATATCTAAGCATCCGCAGCTCATGTATGTATAACTAAATTACGGCCATATGTAGCATTAAGCGTACAATAAAATACATCACGTACGCACACCTGAAATAAACTCAACTTATAGGAGCAATGTACATTTTTTTGGTATGCAAAACCATCGAATTTATGGTGCAGAAATTGGTACAGCTCTCCAACAATTTATTTTTTTATATGCAAAACCATCGAATTTATGGTGCAGAAATTTGTTATAATCATTCATTTGATTAAACTTGACAACCTCTCCACAGAAGTGATAATTCAATATTTTCATGAAAGCATGTACAGCGCGTATAAACAACTAATCAGATATGAGTTCATGGCGATTTTGATACAAGCGAACAGTTTGAAATTATGTATGACAACCTCTCCACAAGGGATCTTTCAATATTTTCATGAAAGTATGTACAGTGCATATAAACAAAAATCTCGAGATGTTGATATGAAATAAAATAGAGAGAACTTGTCAAATAAGGTATGCCCTCAGTTTATTCTTGCCATTTCAATAAATCTCAAAACTTGCTAGGCGTTAAATCACAGAAATTGAGCTGAACTGTCAGGCATATAAGAGGAAGGAGCCTCTCCCATGATATACGAGGTGGCGCGAGGTGCGCGGAGGCCGCATCACCCTTTCCCAGAGGCGGCCGGCTGCGAGGAGGTCGACAGAGTCGTTGAGGGCGTACGCGCGCGGGGGTGTCTGGGGAGCGGCAGACGGCGCTCGAAGTTTCCGGTTGAGGCCTCCTTTGGACGGTGACGTGGATAATACCGCAAGCGTTGGTTGCTAGATCTACGGCAGAAAATAACCAGCCAATCGTGTGCGAGAGAACTGCACACGATTTAGAAAGAGATATATATATATATATATATATATATATATATATATATATATATATATATATATATATATATATATATATATATATATATATATATATATATATATATATATATATATATATATATATATATATACCACGGCGCTATTCTGCACCTAGGGTGCAGAATAACTATTCTACACCTAACTAATAATTACTGAACAAATTGTCAGTAATTATTAAAATTACTGAGCAAAATGTCATGATTTTTACTGAACGCGACCACGAAACGTGAATTACTGACACATATTAGCATCGTCGTGCACTCAGTTCAGTAATTTATGATCATTTTGTTCAATAAAAAATTACTAGGTGTAGAATAACTATTCTACACCTAGGGTGCTGAATAGCATTTGTATATATATATATATATATATATATATATATATATATATATATATATATATATATATAGATGCACTATATAACTCCCTGGGTGTGAAATATTTATTTCACACCCCAGCCAGCTTTTGTATGGTTCGACCAGCAGCCAGACCCAATAGACACACGCATGCATGCATTCCCCCCTTAATGATCTTAATTAATTTTCCTTGCTTAAATAGCTCCTTAATGGTATGCATTAATTGACTGCCATAAACCAGGTACGTGAGATATTTTCTTTCCTATTTATACCACCCGGTTCACTATTTCCATCCATTTTTTTCTCCTTTCCTCACTCTCATGGCGCAGCTTCAGATGCCCCCCGGCGGCGTGAACCGGACGGCGGGCAGGCACGCAACACCAACGTCATCTCCGATGCGCTCGGCAGGCGCCTTAGATGAAGATGCCGCTCCTACAAATTGGTTTCCTATGAATCCTCGTTTGCTGCTTATATAATACTAATTTTGTTTGTTGATCAGTTTCTGGTTTCGTGTGAATATCAGAGATCCTAATTGAAGCATGACGTGGAAAGGGCAGGATAAGCCAAATCTGAGTTGGATGAATCATGGGGCCGGCGACAACAGCTTCAAGTGATCCGGATGCAAGACCATAGGTGCGTTTCATCTAGGAACAAAATTGTTCCATCATCTTTCTCATCCTAGCATCCGTGCTAATTATTCCTATTATGTTTTTTTATGGTTTTTTGGATTTTGTTCATAGCAGTGTGGAGGAGAACGAGGTCCTTTGATGGCCGACTGGTAGATGAAATACAAAACAAAGGAATTTACAGGAAGCTGCCTAATTTGATGAACCACACTACAACAACTTGGTACCAGACTCTGCCCAGCTGGCAATTTTTCCCCCATCACCATCGTTCTCATTTTGCCAACGTATTTTTCTGATGGTTCTTTCGTTTTGTAAGCAGGAGCGTGGAGGTGGACGAGGAGCATTGCGATGGCACTGTCGCATCGCTGCCAATTGCATGTGTGTTGCCAGTACTAGAAGCCAACATGGACGGATAATTGTTTGTGTTCGTCCCTCAGGGCTGCCTAATTGTAAAATCCACGTTATAGAAATTTTATGATTGCGTTCAACTATTCAGTTGAAATTTGAACTCCCAAGTGTAAAAATGTGGTCAGCTGACTCGCAAAATACTTGTTGCTTGTGATTGCAATCAATCATGTACTCAATGTATATCGTGATTATAATAACTGCAAAGTTTGCTCAGTTTTTATGTTTGAAATCATTTTATAGTTGCGAATCAATAAAAAGATATTCACTATTCTATAGAAATTAAATGATTTTACTATTAACACATGTAGAAGCATAAAAAACACGTCCAACATAGCAAAAAAAAAAAAACATGGACCATCCCTTTTTCAATTGTTCATACTTTTTCTACACAAAATATTCAGATTTTGCAATTACGTTGTCCATAATTTATGACTTCACGCCAATCAAGAATTAAGTTTTCGCAGGGAACATTGTATTTATGTAATTGACGCAGGTGATTACTCAGCAAACAAGGTTATTATATGGTTTCGCTTGGGTAGATATTGTGATCTCATGCCCATTTTATGATCATATCATTTCACTACGGCAAAAAGTTCAGACATAGAGAAAGACACCACACGGAAATCACATGGTCTGCGATTAATGGGAGGTTACCTACCAGATGAATAAAAAAACTAAAATTTTACTCTTTTTTTGCGGGAATAACTAACTAAAAAACTAAAATTTTACTATCAAGGGATGCGACCGTAAAACTTATAATATTATTCACTGTTATGTGAACATTTTTATGGTCGGTGACAGAGATGAACGCAAAATCTCAGTGTACAAAGTAACAAATTTGTCTCTAAATTAGCATGTATGCATGGGCCGTGGAGATATGCCTGTGCATGATGCTTGTACTGTGAGCGAATCGATCAAGGTGACCAGCTTCATCCCTACACGATCGATCATTGTCTTTCGCGAAATCACAAAATATGCGTCAACGCATAATTAGTATTCATCTTAGTGTGAAAACCCTGCCTTGAACGTCGAGATGAGTGTAAAATGTTATTATCTGTGACCATAAAAATTACATTTTGTGTAATTAAATACAAGATTGCGGATTCACATAGTTGTGATGGTCCATGGCTGCTTAACTAGTTTTATGGCCACAAACAATATTGTGGTCAAATGGACAAATGAATGATCTGTTTGCAGGAAAATATTATGCTTCATAGTTCTTTTACGATCTGATTTTGTCTTAGTTGCAAAAACTTGGTATCCTGCGCGGATTCACATATAGCAAAAACTGGACGCAAGGAAAGAGTAGTATTCCAAATACAGACCAACATACATTTAATTGATTGGCTATTCAGTATGGCAGGCAATTAAGTACTAATTAAGAATGGTATTAATCGTTTTAATGACGCTTGCACGCATGCAGGTGGGAGGTGGCCTGTTTGTGCGGCTGGTTGAGCCAGTTTGGTGGGAATGAGGCTGGGGTGTGATATAATATTTCACACCCAGGGTGTAAATTAGCGCTGCCCTATATATATATATATATACAAATGCTATTCAGCACCCTAGGTGTAGAATAGTTATTCTACACCTAGTAATTTTTTATTGAACAAAACGATCATAAATTACTGAACTGAGTGCACGACGATGCTAATATGTGTCAGTAATTCACGTTCCGTGATCGCATTCAGTAAAAATCATGACATTTTGCTAATTACTGACGATTTGTTCAGTAATTATTAGTTAGGTGTAGAATAGTTATTCTGCACCCTAGGTGCAGAATAGCGTTGTGGTGTATATATATATATATATATAGAGAGAGAGAGAGAGAGAGAGAGAGAGAGAGAGAGAGAAGATTATTCAGACTCAAAATCTAACGTTTTTGTTCCAGCTTCTGCTTTTAAAATTCAGAATTTAGAATAGAGTGAAATGCACCCGGGATACATACACTATTTAGAGATGGTCATCTAGGTACATAAACTCCTAAAGTGACCATCTAAATCCACAAACTATTTAGGAATGGTCATCTAAGTACATAAACTCTTAAATGATCATTTAGGTCCACAAACTAATTATGTTATAGGTGCTCAGGTCCAAAGCTCTTTATGCGTGAAAATATTTCTATGTGGACATGTCAGCGTGGATGGAGGGGCAAGTGCTATACGTGTGAGGAAAATCCTGATGGTGGAAAATTGCAGAAAGAAGACCCTGCCTGGCAATTGAGAGATAAGACGGTGATCGGAAGGCAACGACGAGGCGAATGGCTCTTGTTGGATCTTGCTGCCATATAGAGTTGACAGTCTTGTGATTGGTCGCCACGATATTCTTCAC
This sequence comes from Eragrostis nindensis, assembly GCA_012490785.1. Taxonomy (NCBI): domain Eukaryota; kingdom Viridiplantae; phylum Streptophyta; class Magnoliopsida; order Poales; family Poaceae; genus Eragrostis; species Eragrostis nindensis. Next base: position 421,730 of record JAAXCT010000001.1, on the reverse strand, counting down.
ACATCGCCGCCTCGCGCTCTCAAAGGGCTTTGGACCCACGACGGCATGATATGGCACGGCCCGTTTTGTCCTCTTTGTATTAAAAAAATAGAAAAGAAGAAAATTACCTTTTCAGCCTTAAGTGACTATTCCTAAATAGTTTGTGGACATAGATGATCACTTTAAGAGTTTATGTACTTAAATGGCCATCTTTAAATAGTTTATGTACCTCAGATGCATTTCACCTTTTAGAATAAAAGCTAGAACAAAAGGGGACAACAAACACGGAAGGGAAATCCCGAAGTAGATACAGCCTACGAAGCCCGGATACGGGGATACGGATACGGATACGCAATACGGTGACACCGCGATACGTCAATTTCTCAAAAACACGGATACGGGGATACGTTGATATATATAAATATATGCACATATAAACAGAATTTAAATTAGTTTAGGATTAAAAAAATGCAAGAAATAATTTGTAATTGGGTTCCACGATGCTATGGTCCAAATACCGAACGGCCAGTTAAATAAAATATTGTTTTTATCCAGTTCCCGTGACCTCCAGTGCAAGCGCTTGGGAAACTTCCTCTCTTCCGTCCTCGATTTCTCATCTTCCATCCTTGCAACCACTCCAATCCGGTGAAGGTGCCCACTAATCGTCCAATTCAACTCCTCCTCCGTTCGATTCTCTAGCACGCATTTCCATTTGCTGCAACTTTGGGCCCGTAGCAGCAACAGCAGGGGCGACTGACGAGCTTTCCCGCACCTGGATGAGCCGCTCGGCTTCTCGATCGTCGGCTCCGTCGTGGGCGAACTCTGCCGCAACTCAGCGAGTCACTCGGCTGCTAGCTCCGCCTAGTCCCGGCGAGCTGCTTCGCTGCGGAGCTCCGCCGTTCCTGGACGAGCTGCTCGAGCAGCTCGACCACAGAGCTTCGTCGCACCTGGGCGAACTGCTATCAGCTGCCGAGCTCCGCCGCCCCACGCGCTGCGAGACATCCAGCCTGCTCCTCGGCGAGCCCCTGCCCGACGTATCAGCGAGGTGTCCCGTTCGTATCGATGAAGTATCCGAATTATCTCAATTAACAGGAAAATCAAAAAATAGAGGATACGTACAGGACACGTATCCGGACGTATCCCGCGCGCACCCGTATCCGGAGGCGTATCAGATACTGGTACGCCACTTTGGCGACGTATCTGCGTTTCGTAGGATACAGCAAGGCCGGACAAGTTTTGGCCCAGCAACGCCCAACACAGCGTGGAAAACAGTAAGGGAGAGCCCCCGAGTTTCACCGGTCTCTCGTCCAATCACCTGCACCCGTTCGATGCCAACGATCCGCGGTGCACCGGATCCTCCAATCAGGAGGTAGCGTTTCGGCGCCACCGATCCGCGGTGCTCCGGATCCTCCAATCAGCGGGCAGGAACGAGACGTACACGGATCGCAGTAGATCGGGCCGTGAAAAAAAGTATCCAACGGCAAGACAGCGTTTCCCTTGCGCGCGGTGCGAGCGCGCGGCGGGCGAAAATTTCCCGCCCTCCCCACCGGCGGCCAAAATTCCCCAATAAATTGGGGGCGGGGCGCCGGCAATTGCATTCCTTCAGATCCGAGAGAGAGAGAGAGAGGGTGGGAGGGAGAAGAGAGAGAGAGAGCAGAGATGGCGCAGATCCAGATAACAGACCTCACCCAGGCCATGAATGCCATGGTGTTCCACCACAACGCCAACAGCCGCTACGTCGTCGAGCGCCTCCGGATCGCGGAAGCGCCGGCGTTCAAGGAGCTCGTAGATCTGCAAGACGACGCAGGTCGCCACTGCATCGTGAGGAACAAGCACAGCGTCCAGCGCTTGGCCCGGGCGGACGCCATCCTCGCCCTCCTCGACACCGCGCTGCTCCCCGCCCTGGAGGTCTACCCCGACGAGCCCGTCGCAGTGAACACGCTGCGTCTCTACGACGGCAAGCTGCACGTCCACGGCAAGGCGATCGGCGGCTCTTTCCGGGAGCAGTACGGCTACCTGCATGATGGATTCACCAACTACATCGACGACGCCTCTGCTGAGCCCCGCATCGTCTCCGTGGATGAGCTGAGATCCCGGATCGGTGCTTTCATACCCATGGTGAAGGCACTCCGTGAGGGGGAATTCACTATCTCGCAGGCCGATAGGCGTTAGATCTGGTTCCCGTGTTCATGAGGCAGTATCTTAGGAGTAATTGAGTTATAGATCATCTTACCAGTAAAGCAGTAATTAAGTTATAGGATTACCAGTCAAGCAGTAATTAAGTTAATAGGTTCTTACTGGTCGTTTTATTTAGAGTAGTTGATCTGGTTGAACTGAATCTATATCTTGTAGCCTTTGATATTATATATTATATATCTGGGTATATCTGGTTCTTATGATGTGAATAAAAGTCGGAACAGAAAGCAATGCAGTTTTATTTTATACTAGCATCTAAATAATGGTTCCTTGCTTCCCTGTAATTTTGTTTTTTCTGGATGCCAATATGCATTTGTTAAATCAAAATCCGAAGGTTGTGTACAGCTGCGGATTTGTTTTCTTCACCGCAACCGATTTTGTTGCCTTCACTGCAGAATGCTCCTGTTTTTGTTGCCTTCACTGCTGAGTTCTGTCCCTTCGTGTCCGGCCCAGCTTGTAAGCATTTGGGATTTGCTCAATTGATTCACTGTTTTTGCCGATCGGTTTGGTTGATGTGCGGTTGAGTTAATTTTGGTATTGCTTTTGTGCCCAGGCAGGAAGGGAGTGTCATGGGCAAGAGCTCGTTCAAGCTGGAGCACCCCCTCGGTTCGTCTAATGTTCCCATGCCCCTCCTAATCTTGTGACTGTTGGAATGGTTGGTTTCGTGGTGGTTGTTGAGGGATGTGACCGTTGACCCCAGTACAAATTTGGGAGTAGTTTTAGGAATGATATAAATTCAGCAAAGCAACACTTGTTATTTTTGGATACACAATAGTTCAGGACCAGTGCATCTTGGAGTCTTTTATTGAAGTCTGTTCATAAGCTAGCAAGCACTGATTAAATTATGCAAGAAAATTTGCATGGAGGTTGTGATTATCAGTGCAGTACTATACATGCTAGTTTATTATGTGTTTGGCTGCATGTACGGCCATTTGATTCTGTTTAGTGATATCAAGTAACTGTACGGAATAGAACTTGGTCTAGCAAATCTGAAACTCTAAACTGCTCTTTTGGTTTTATCAGATTTTTCTGAAGTAGTTCCATCTTAGGAGTATTATAAATTTTGATTTTTACTGTTCGATCATATAGTACCTGAATTTGCAATTGAGCGAGGCTTTGATGGTCTGTAGTTTAGTGGGAATCTGTATAGTGTACGGAGAGGATCATGATGGTCAATTTGATCAATGTTCCTTGCATGTTAGGACCGTCAGATGTTATTGTGCTTTTCGGCTTTTTATGCACTTGTTCCTTTCCTAATGAACATGTACTACCGTTATTGACTAATTAATTAGCGTCACTTGATTGACAAATGACATGTGTGTCCTACTTGACCTGGATAATAACGGTAGTACTTTGCAAAAGCCATAACATAAAAATTGGTGGTTGGCAACAACTGAGGATGCCTCTGTTAGTTAGAGTTCTCTCTGCACAATGAGAAGTTTAGCACTGATTCCTGACATGTTCTCTGTCTTCGACAATCTTGTGTTCTATAACTTCAGTTTTTACTTAGTGGATCCAGCTTTTAGTTCAGTGTTTAATCGTAACCTATTATGCTTTGTATTTCGTAGATGAGGCAGAATGAGGCTAACCGTATCAGAGAGAAGTAACCTGACAATTCCTGTAAGCTTGTACCCTCTATATATGTTGCTTCTGCCATCATCATTACCTTGGTCTAATTCGTTACAACTTATGCAATGCAGGTGATTGTTAAGAAATTTTGTTGTGGTCAAGATTGTTGTATTAGCGGTAAGGGGTTGGGAAGTGAATTTCGAGTTTGAATCCGAGGAAGGATTAGTTCCTGGTAGCTTTAGAACTCGTTTGAATGTGAGTGTATCCTGATTTGTGTCCCTGGGGATTTTGTTACGGATGACATAGAGGCATTGATTTGCTTTCAGTTTCCACTTCAAGAGCAGTTAGACACTTCGATTTTGTTGCATAATGATGAGAATTTTGTTTCCCCAGCTCCAACACTACCAGCTCACAGCTAATTCACTGCATAGTCCTCATGGATTGGTAATTAATTCGGTTTCTGTGGATTAAGTTCCTGATTTCGAACTGATGATTGGTGAATAGAAATGTTAGTGAATTGCTTGCTGCAAAGTAACTATATGCGATTACATCCACTCGCCATTAGGATTCATCATATATTTGTTGCATTTGTCATCGTGTGTATGTTGGATCCAGCATACATGTCCTCTTATTTGCCGATTCTCCTTTAATATGGTTGCTTATGATACTCAGATTTGGTTTATAAGATTTGAAACTCAATGGCCTTTTTTCTGTGGTGATGCAGCGGTGGCGCAGGATCTCATCTTATTGGTGGATGAGATGCCCAACAAATTCTGGTGAAGATGCGTCGAAGACATTTGTGGCTTCTGAGGGGCTGGAGCCTTGCCACCAGGTAACCATGTGGAATCCGTTCACTTTGCAGAGCCTGTGAGGCATCCACTGACCCATTTGTTCATCCTATACTCTGAATTAGTTGTTTCTTATTTGCATTGTGGATCCTTTCGTTCCAGTTGTTGAATATGTAAATGAGATCTTAAATTTTATAACCATTTGCTCATCACATAAATCCTAATTAAGTTTGATATAATACTAAAGCATTTTTATGTATTTTAACAGTGGATTTAATGCTGAATGATAAGCATCTTTAGTGATCACTAAACGAAAATGTAAGTATCCACAGTTCTGGATATAGCATATGAACATTTGTGAATATATTTTTGAGTGTTATGGTGTTTTGAGTTACACAAATTCGTTTTTCTCTCTTCAATTAATTAGTGCTAGTTGCTTTGAATTTGGTGTGTGTGCAGCTGCCAGTGAAAGGATCGATTGAGTTGGATGAATGCGCGAGAAGATGCAAGGATGCGGGTGGTAGCATAGTTTACCTGGTGAGGGCTGTTTTTATCCATGACTGATAGTTTCTAAGGTTTTAGAATGTCTGAAAATACTCATTGCTGGTTTTTCATGTGATATGGTCACAACTAGTGATTGATTAATCAGATGATGCTCTGATTTTGTACATGGGCTACACATATATTTTTCCTTCGATTGTTTGTGAGGACTAGAGTGCAAAGCTTTCAGGACATTTCTGAGTGTTAATTAGTGTCCTGATATACCTTATCTAATGACCAGTTAGGTTTGTAGTATTTTGTCTAGATTTTACAGTAGTTTCATTTTTGTGTGAGGTGAATTGACTGATTGAAATTTCTTAATGCGTCAAAATGTTTTCCTTCACCGGCATGTTAGTAAGCATTATTGATAGTCTGGTATTTTCACTGACTTCACCACAATGCAAGTGTTCTTTAGCAATAACTCCAAAACATTTTAGCAATTACTTTTAAGCATTTTAACAATAACTCCTAAGAAGTTAATGATAATTTCTAAGCATCGCAAATCAACAATTAAGATCAGTGACATTGTGTTCATGCAAGTCAGTTTAATCAAACATGTATTCATGCATAGGAAGCTGACTTACAGTAGCATAGTTCTACCACATTGTGCCGAGCAGAGGTTGCTCTTTTTCCTTTTTTTAAGCATTTATATGTTATTTGGAACAACATTCTGCATATAACTGCTAGCAGATCTGATATATTTTTTAGGCAACTTAACAACACCTAGCATACATCAGGTCTACAGCTGTTGCCTCTTCATCAGGTCGTGGCAAGTTCAAGTCTGCCATTGTGTTTTCAGCAAATTACCTGTTAAGCGTTTCTTTAATTGTAATCAGAAATAAATTATGCACACAAAATTACTTTAATACAAAAGCTGAAGCAGTTTATTGCATACTGTACATGACAGCAAGGAAGAAAAAAAGGCAACAATGCTGATTTTATAACTGAAATCTGGTTCTTTTTCAGGTGCCAGACACTTGTGAAGACTTGTGAAGAATGTGAAGAATGTGAAGGATGCAATGAACTGCACTGTGGTGGAGGAATTCTGTTGCTGTGTAGCAAAGTTGTGTTGCAAGACTAGCAAATCTGCGTCACATGTTAAACCAGTATCTACTTTGAATAGTATGTAAGCAAGTCTGTTAGCAAGGAGCACTATAGTGCTGCAAACGATCCAAAATGGCAAATCTGTATTTATATGTAAAACCAGAATCTATGTACTTGCAATCAGTGGTAATTTGCATGGATGTTCTACTATTTATTTTTCTAAATCAAATTAGTCTAAAGAGTGAAAGGGAAAAATGGGTGGTTCTAAGACAAATCAGTGGTGATTTGCTTAGCAAACGGCAAAAGGATGATGTTTCCAAAGTTGCCTGCAGCGGTGTTTCTGAAATTACTGCCGGTAAAGCAGTTTTAAGTGGGACCCATTTGGTTTTGGCTTGCGCGCGCCCTCGCGCCCTCGGTGCAACACGACAACAAAAAATGGCTACCAAAGGAAAGCGCGGCGTGTGGGGGAGATTACAGCCGGCCGTACGGAACGGTTACAGCGCGGCGGCCATGCGTTAGCGCGTGTGTTTTCCTTCTGGATGGATAAGTCTATCTGGTCGCGCTCTGTCGCGAGCGCGCGTACCTCGGGCGCAAGGCTGGCCTGCCTCACGCGCGGGCCTGGCCCAAGACAACTAACGTGGCCGCGCCCCTGACCCCAAAAGGGAATAGGAATCGGAATGGATAACGATAAGTCTTTCGCGCGTCCCGACGCGCGAACACGCGAGCTCGCGTTCCGTGTGGCTCGGCCCAATAGAAGGGGTGCGAGCTGGGCGAGCACCAGTTGGCCGGAGGCGGGCGGCGCGGCGCGGCGGCGCCGTGTGTTTTCCTTCTGGATGGATAAGTCTATTTCGCGTCTGGTCACGCTCTGTCGCGAGCGCGCGTCCCTCGGGCGCAAGGCTGGCCTGCCTCACGCGCGGGCTTGGCCCAAGACAACTAACGTGGCCGCGCCCGTGACCCCAAAAGGGAATCGGAATCGGAATGGATAATGATAAGTCTTCCGCGCGTCCAGACACGCGAACGCGCGAGCGCGCGTCCTGTGAGGCCCGGCCCAATAGAAGGGGTGCGAGCTGGGCGAGCAACGGACAGCCGGGGGCGGGTGGCGCGGCGCGGCGGCGCCGTCGCCGGAGGTGAGGAAGGGCGGTGGGGTTAGGGTCCGAAGTTGTCGAGGAGGGGCCAAAGGTCATCACTATCGCCGGACATAGAAGGAAGGGTTCGGGGGGCGGCGGCCGCGACCCGGCGGCGGGCAGCAGTGCGGCGAGGCGGCGGTGGCGTCGCTGGAGCCGCGGGCGGCAGGAGGAGGGCGGTGGGCGGGGTAGGCGGCGGGGGCGTCTCGTCGGAGAATTTAGCGTGCGACGGCAGCGGGTGCGGGCGGCGCGGCGAGCGCCGCTGGCCGCCGAAGGTGGTGGCGGGCGGGGAAGGGCGGGCGCGGGGGGCGGCGACGGCGCCGGGGATGACGCCGGAGTCGCGCGGGCGGGGGCGCGGCCAGGCGAGGGCGGTGGTCGACGACGTCGGGCTTGGTGCTGGCGAGGGTGCGGGAAGAAGAAGATGAACTGGGGACACGTGGCGGCCGCGGAGAAGGAACGCGCGATCCCTTATCGCGCGTCCGTACACGCGATAACCTCCCCCAATGGATAAGCCTATTTCGCGTCTGGTCGCGCTCTGTCGCGAGCGCGCGTCCCTTGGGCGCAAGGCTGGCCTGCCTCACGCGCGGGCCTGGCCTAAGACAACTAACGGCCGCGCCCTGACCCCAAAAGGGAATCGGAATCGAAATGAAGAGTCTTCTCCGGCGGCGGCGCGAGGCGTGGATCATCTACATAGGCGAGCTATGGTTAACCTTTGATAGGTCAGTGTTTGAGATCCGTGCGAGACTAGATGAACACGTGAGATTCAATCTGGTAAAGAGGGGAGGAAGCAGAAACTGATACGTGTCGCCTTCCTATTAGGGCGGGTGGGGAGGAGGAGAAAAAGATCCGGTTTTTAAATTTCAAATGCATTTTTCTCGCAAACCGTAAGTTCGTTTTCGAATCCATTTGAAGCATGATGTTGTTTATAATTAATGCTACAAAATGAGATCTAATATGAATATTTTTTGAATTTTTTTAAATTCGAATTTTTCGTCAACATTTGAATGTACCATGTCAATATTTTGTTTTCACTGTGTTAACATTTTTTATGTGCTACGTCATTTTTTGCGAAAATGTTGAGTATGTTGTTTGAAAATATTAACATAGGCTTACGAAAATGTTAAAACTGTTATTTGAAAATATTGACGGTTAGTCGGTAAACTAAGTTGCTTTAAGTGTGCTAAATTTAAGAGGTTATTAGACTGACCTGTGACTTGAACTTTGTAGACGACTTATGCATAATAGGTCCTGCGCGAGGGTCCAGTCGTCTCTTCGATGACCTGCACGCGGTGGCTGCTCGCAGGACTCTACGCGTCTACGGCCGTTGCGTGGGACTCGGGCGGCGAGATTCCCATCACGCAACTTCCGAAGGACTTGGTTTGGGGAAGTGGGGAATCGTGGTGTAAGCGGTTCCTCTGCCGTAACTTCCCTCTGCAGTGGTCACTGACGCGTGAGCCCAGCCACGCCCGGGCCCGCTGTGGCCCACACGTCAGTGACTCACTGCAGAGGATCTGAAATCAATCGTGGTTGCCTGCCTAGGTCCCCATCGCCGCCGATACGCTGGCAGTGGACCTCGCCGCGGCTACCCGCAGCAGAAGCAAGCAGCAGGCGGCCAACTCCTATGACCCCCACTATGGCGATGTCCCCGTCGACAAGATCCAGTCCAATTAAGAATATTCCCGGCCATGTCTGGAGGAAGGTCGGCGACCTCGGCCGCTCGACGCCGCATCGACCGGGCGCTTGTGCTCATCCGCGGATCCGCGCACGCGATCCGCCCCGTCAGCAAGAAAATGGCCTCCGTCGTGCTGCACCAGAGCACCGTGCAGTGCGTGCTCGTCGCCAGCACAGAGGTCGGCGTTAGCACGCAGATGGTCAGGTTTGCCACTACGTTCAACAAGGAGTCCGTCGATGTCGTATCCCTCCCTAAGGAGCCGCTCAAGTCCACCACACAGCAGGCCCCACATCTCTTCTTGCTCCTCTGCAGTTCAGTCATTCATTCCTTCATCGTTTCATGCCATGTCATCAGCTTCAGGGATTGATGGAATTCGCGTTAGTGTAGTCCTTCTGTAATCATCTGGAAGCTTTCTTTCAATCTTTGATGAATATTCAGTTAATCATGGAAGATGATTGTGTGTTTGGTGTACACATGTGTTTAGTACATATCAGGTTGAAGCTTAATTCATACAGCTAATTGTTATATGTATCTGCAACTGTGATCTGTTTGAGTCACAGAGCGGGCAACAATTCATTCTCTGTTCCTACTCCTGATTTTATCTCTTTTTGCAGCTAATACTACCTGACATAATTTGCTATTGCATATCTACTCTTTCTTTATAAGTGCAACCAACTAAGAGTCATTAACTTCTATTTCTCTCTTCTGTGGTGCAGCCACTTCATCACTATTCTTTTAGCCATCAGATTGTGCATGATCTCTTATTCCTCACCGTTAGATCATTCCTTCATTTTTGTACGCCTGCTGCAATCCTTAAATGCACATTTCAGCTTCCACTCAACATATCCACTGCCCATTAATATCATAATGAAGTTTAATACTGCAATAAACAAAATAAAACCATTACAGTACTATTGCGCCATTATGCAGCATGCATGCCCGTTGCTACCAAGCACATTCATTTCAATTACTCAATGTCTTTTCCTCTCCAGAAACCCATGGGGTGAGTAGTGAGATCATATATATACATCTTTCGCATGTCACAACCAAGCAATCGATTAGTTTTCTCATAATCTATATACGTCATCGTCGTCTGAAGCATTCTGCAGCGGCCAAATGCCATGCCCCGTCGCCTTCGATGTGCCACCCTCTTGCATATTTGTTGGTTTCGGTTGTTTTTGCCGGTGGGTGTGCACAGTGTCGTGCTCCTATGTATACATGTTATTTATGAATTCCATTTTAGCCCAGTTTTTGGTATGCTCATTCTTACTAGCCGGTCAAATAGATTTCTCTATGGTATTCAATTTTTTCTGCTCTGATTTAATTTAGGTGTGAATAGCTGGTACAATCACAGCTTCCTCTTTTCACTTTATGGATATCAGAAATAAAATGATGAAAGCATGTTTTGCTCCAACGTGCTACATTGTATAACTGATATCTTTCGTACTTCTTTGCAGTGCTAAATCTGTCAACAATGTTTTTACTAGCTACTTTTGTCAACACAACTTACTTGACAAAATTACCTCTATTTGCTCACCGGTGCATTCGTGTAAAATAGAAGCCCAATGTTAAATTAGTCAATCTGGATCCGTCCAGTCATGCTAGGTCCATTTGCCTCCTCCTCTGCCAAGTGGGAGCGCTATATGGCTTGCACGACCATGATGGCTTTGCCCTGCATATAGCAGCTATTTTAACAGAAAATTCCAAATAGATGACCATGGTGCATCCGCGGAATCATATATAGGATAACATAGTCTGGTGCTTTTTGTTCTTTAGCATAACAATTATGTTCCCTTTTCTTTTTATATACGATATGTTTCCTCTTCTTTTTCTTTGGTTTACCCATCAATCCTGACTCCTGGTATTGCTTTTATATGTTTCACTTACATCCACTCATGTTTTTAATCATCCTAAAGTAGGAGATCCAGCATGCTAAATAACAAGTATTCAGAAAATATATAAAATGCTCAACTCCAGGGTCAGAATTGTGCTTCAATTCCTTGGCAAGGAAATTTACAGGATTGCGAAACTTTTGCGAGTTTGTTGATAATCATTTCACATGTATAGATGCCAATTTTGGTTCTATTGTAGTATCATGACAGCTTTATGTAACTTAAAAAATTATAAATCATTTCAACCAGCTTTTTAATACCACTTTTGCAATTCCCGCAGCAACGCGCGGGGAATCCCCTAGTTTTACTAATGTGTTTACTGTCCCCAAACCAGTAACAATTTTTTTTTAACATTTCATTAGTGGCAAGCAAATAGTAATACTCCTATCATTCATTTAATATATTTTATTATACCAATTTGCGTGTGTCCTATGTGACAAATGTAGTATTTTATTATAGCAACTTTTTTTCACACCATGTAGTAATTTGAAATATTTTATGATAACAACTTTATGTGCACTGTGTAGTAACTTTAGTATATTTTATTATAGCAAATATATGTGCACGACATATAATAATTTCAGCATATTTTGTTATAATAACTTTATTTGTGCACCATGTGATAATTTTAACACACTTTATGATAACAACTTTATAGTAACTTTAGTATATTTTATTATAGCAAATTTATAGGCATAACATATAATAATTTCAGTATATTTTGTGATAGTAACTTTATTTGTGCATCTTATAATTTTAACAAATTTTATGATAACAACTTTATGTGTAGTAACTTCAGTATATTTTATTGTAGCAAATATATGGGCACAATATATAATAATTTCAGTATATTTTATGGTAGTAACTTTATTTTGCACCATGTAATAATTTTAACACTATGTAGTAACTTTAGTATATTACATATATCGTTTCAGTATATTTTGTGATAGTAACTTTATGTGTACACCATGTAATAGTTTTAACATGTTTTACGATAACATGTTTATGTGTAGTAAGTTTAGTATATTTTATTATAGCAAATTTATGAGCGTAACATATAATAATTTAGTATATTTTGTGATAGTATCTTTATTTGTGCATCATGTAATAATTTTGACGCATTTTATGGTAGCAACTTTTGTGTGTGGACCATGTACTAATTTTATCATATTTTATGGTAACAAGTTTATGTGCACCGTGTAGTTACTTTAGTGTATTTTCTTATAGCAAATTTATGTGCACAACATATAAAGAATTTAGTATATTTTTTATAGTAACTTTATGCGTGCATCATGTAATAGTTTTAACATATTTTATGATAACAATTTTATGTGCACCGTGTAGTAACTTTAGTATATTTTATTATATCAATTTTATATGCACATGATATAAAAATTCATTATATTTTGTGATTGTAACTTTATGTGCACCATGTAATAACTTTAACATATTTTATATAACAACCTTATGTGCACCGTGTAGTAAGTTTAATATATTTTATTTTAGTTAATTTATATGCAGATCATTTAATAATTTGTATATTTTGTGATTGTAACTTTATGTGTGCACCATGTAATAAGTTGAACATATTTTATTACCACAAGTGCACGGTGTAGTAACTTTAGTATATTTTATTAGCAAATTTATGTGCACAACATATAATAGTTCCAGTATATTTTATGATAGTAACTTTACATGCACACCATCTAGTAATTTTATTATATTTTGTGGTAGCAACTGAATGTGAACAATGATAGAAACTTCTGTGTGCATGTCATAATTTATGTAGATTTTATGACAAGTTATGTACATGTTATATGATTCATTTGTTGAGATCAAGTCTTTCTCCCTTGAACGATCATACACTTTTCTTGCCAACTCAATTTCACCACACTTCCAGTCAAAAAAAGAAAAATTCACCACACTTATCACATACATACTCGACAAAATTATTAAATGGAAATGGTTCCAGACTGCTGTACTTTTTCGAGTCGAATCAAGCAAGGTAGTAGCTGAAGGAAGGCCAAGGCAATATCTTGATCAGTGACCAGTACGCAAAATACATGCAGATGCTGTGGAACACTCCTGTGTGCACATGCCAAGCAATGACGTAGGCGGCAGGCAGGACGTAGTTGTAGCTTGGAGTCTTTGGGCACTTCACCGAACACCTGGAGTGCATCCATATTGGCATGCACCCAACACAAGGCTCTTGATGGTGTGAAGCTAAAGGAGAGGACAGCAGATGGCGTACTGATAGGAGGTGTAGCTGTTGGACTCACTGGAATGCCTGCAGATGATTAGCAACGACGACGACGATCAGACATTTCGTCGAGCAGTTGGCGAGCATGCTGGCGTTGATGTAGCTGAGGGTGGCGCCCATGGCCGGGGACGCAGGAGTAGCAAGGGGAGACCAATCCAACGGCGAAGCGAGGGAGGAAGACCCCACAGCGGAGGCGTGGAGTCAGGTGAAAGCGCGGCGAGGAGCGCGTGCACCGCGGCGGCGAGGACGGAGGCCGTTGTTGTCACTGCTATACAAAATCCGTATTTTGTTGCAGTGACAAGTGCCGTGTAACACGCTGCCTCTGGCATCTTCATGGTGCCTCGCCGGGCCGGGGATGGGACGGCGGCGTGCCGGGGACAAGGTGGATGGGGCAACTGAGGCACGCCGGGGAAGGGGCGAAGGCGGCAGCCATGGCGCGTCATGGATGGAGAGGACGGAGCTGCTGCGGCACGTCCATGACGGGGAGGACGGAGCTGCCGCGGCGCGCCGAGGATAGGAAGGGAGGCGTCGACAGCCAGCTGAGGACGAGGAGGAGGGGTCTGCTGCAGCGAGGCGAGGACGGAAAGGAGGAGACCGCGGCACGAACAGCTCGGGGCGGAGGATTCCTAATCTAGATATTGGTCGCGTAGCTAAAACGGAAAGGAGGGAGGGACGCGCGCTCGCTTACCGTGTATTATTCTGCTTGATTAATGTCAGTGACAGATGCAAGGATCCCCCTTGCTGTCCGATGCATGCTCTGTGAGATCCAGCTTGATTAATGTCGGTAACGGATGCAAGGATTCCCCTTGGCTGTCCAATGCATGCGCTGTTCTATACGGCTTGATTAATGTCGGTAATGGATGCAAGGATTCCCCTGGTTGTCCAGTGCATGCTTTGTACTATACCACTTGATTGATGTGGTAACGGGCGCAAGGATTCCAATTGGTTGTTCAATGCATGCTCAATATTGCGAATAATTCTTTTCTTTAGGCATGGAAACGGTAAACTGACACTGTAAAATGGCTTGGTTGCATGTGCGTCCGTGTGATGAATCTTATCCATTTATCACATGATTATGTTTTCTTGCACGGTTTATTATTGCAACTTAACGGGATTTTTTCCTGTCCATATATACAACATGTCCTGCTGCACAGCATATGCTTAGCTGAAAAATCGACATAGCATAGCTGTACTCATGAATTAGATAGTTATTTCTGGCAACATAATATGCATGACTTTGCCTCTCTTAGGACTTGATTAATTTTGATCAGCTCGGGTATATGGAATCGTATACGGCACCTATGACAAATGGTAATATCCTTTATGAGATGTACTTTTATTGGCGGGGACTGTCGGAGAATAATCACTCATCAATAACAAAAATGAAAAGTAGCACCCCATAAGTGAGTTATTCCAACTCTAGACCAGTGATATGGATATGGAAATGGATATAGGGAAGTGACATGGAGCTGATGTAAATGACCAGCGGTGCCTGTTTATCTCATCGTACCCTGGTAGTTCAATTTTGTTTCTATCAGTGATAATTTTGTTGCGCTTGAACATGTCTGGTAGAAGTGCTACTTTTTATGTTAAATGCTACAATAATTGAAAGGAAATCCAGAGTATTACATATTTGATTGGTTTTCTTTATTGTAAAGCCTTACTGGTTTATTCATAGATTTAGTTTCTTTCACTTGCTGCAGGATGTTGAAAGTGAGGAGGAGGACCTTGATGATGAGGTTGATGATGGCGCTGAGGATGAACAGGAGCATGAAGCAGAAGACGTCTCAGCTGAGCCTGCTGTGAAGACAGCTGCAGCTCCGCCGGCACCACCTAAAGATACAGAAAGGCAACTATCTAAAAAGGAGTTGAAAAAGAAGGAACTAGCAGAACTTGATGCAGTATTGGCTGAGCTGGGGCTTACCGGGAATTCAAGCAATGCCGCAGAGGATGGAAGGATGAAAATGCTACAGTGTATTCTGGTTTCACCTTTTGTTTTATGGTGTTGAATCATGCTTGGGTTAAACAGAGGCTGAATTCCTGCTATCAACATCTTTCTATTTAATTGGGTTGTTCATATGGATTTGTCTCTTGATGCTTTATTTTCTTGCAGCTGATAAGAAAAGTGCAAATCAAACTGTTGATGGAGAGAAAAAGGATGATGCTCCTGCCCCTTCAGAGAGCAAGAGCTCTAAGAAGAAGAAAAACAAGAAAGAAAAGAGTTCAAAGGAGGCAAAAGAAACACAAGAAGCAGCTGATGGGACAGAGGAAAATGCCAGCGCACAACCTGAGGAAGATACTTCTTCTGTGGATGTGAAGGAGCGCCTAAAGAAGATGGCTTCAATGAAGAAGAAGAAATCGAGCAAAGAGACAGACACGGCTGCAAAAATTGCTGCCGCCGAAGCTGCTGCAAGGAGTGCAAGGCTTGCAGCAGCCAAGAAGAAAGAGAAGAGTCATTACAACCAGCAGCCCGTGCGGTAAATGGGCAAACAGTTTTGCGTGCTCTGAGTTTGATATCCCCTTGTTCGTTTTGGACTTGCAATAAAACATTTTCGATTTATCGTATTTATGACCTTGAAAGTGCCTTTCTGAGATTCATTTCAGATTTCTTGAAGGCCTTTCTGGTCGCAAAATGGTCGTGTAATTGTCTTTTGAATTGTTCATCCAATGGAACTTTATGGACAACATGGCCAATGAGGGCTATTCCGAAGCGTCCTGTGTTATTCTTGTGGTGGTTAGACTTGTGTAGAAATTAACGCAACTTGCTTTCTTTTGTCATTATGCCGTTTTATTCCTATAAGCAACCTCGGAATCATCCGGGATGAATATGAGTGTAGGTTTTGCAGCTCATAGAAGTATCCGTTGAATATCCTCTTGATAGGCCAACGCAGATATCCCTCACCATATATTTGCCTCACACCTTGCACAAATTGATCATGCACTCCATAGCTGTGCTTTCAGCAACACCCCAAGTTTCATCCATTTGATCAGCTGGTGAGGCATAAGCTAACATTCTAATGGCTGCTGTACATTTTTGCAGTGGTGATGGACCCACTTTGCCAAATGCATCTCGCCTTAAGCGAAAATATGGAGACCAACCACCAAGAGCTTCAACAATGCGTAAAAATAGATGTTTTCTCATGCGATATCTCCTACGGATTGTTGATATATACCTGAAAGGATGTTTTCTCATGCAATATCCGTAGGAGATATTGCACCTGAAAGCATGGAAAGAGTCAATTCTAGGAGCTCGTGGAACCATGGAATTAACATACGGTGATTAGCGTAACGCCAACTTTCAATAAATAATGTTACATTGGATACAAATTGGATTGCGACATTACATTCAGCTAAAAACAACTAAGGATCAGACTTGCTAACACTACTCGATAGCTAACTGGTAGTACTACTCGTTTAGTTCACTAGCTAACTTATCTGACATAGCTTCGTGCTTCTTGAGCTTTGATTCACTGTAACATAAGTATCTTTCCCGTCCAATTTCAAGTAAGACTGCAACTTCTGCAACCTTGTTTGTTCCCTTTTTGCTTCAGCTAACTTTGCCATTGCTTCAGCTGATTTAATCAATGCTTCAACCCTAGTTTTAACAGCTTCATTGAAAAGAACCAAGGATTCAGTTGGTTGATCCCCCAATGGAAATGATGGTACACCTTTTCCTTTACCTTTCAGCCTCGCTTTTGCTTTCTTCTGCCCCTCTGGTCGCTTCTCTCTACTGGGTGATTCCGTTTCAGTTTCTTGGTTGGATGAGGAAGTGTATATGCTCCTGACGCAGAAATCTTAGTCCTCTTATTATTTTTTTCTTCCTCTAGTTTGACAAGCCTGCGCCATTTTGGTTCATTCCGTAGTTCTTTCCACAAGTATTCCAATGTG
The DNA here is from genome assembly GCA_012490785.1 of Eragrostis nindensis. Taxonomy (NCBI): domain Eukaryota; kingdom Viridiplantae; phylum Streptophyta; class Magnoliopsida; order Poales; family Poaceae; genus Eragrostis; species Eragrostis nindensis. The sequence continues at coordinate 404,778 of JAAXCT010000001.1, read as the reverse complement.
AATGCCTTCTAGTCGTTTTCCCTTTTGAACCATGCATGAGCTTTCTCCATGATCATGCCGTCGGATTGACCACTAACATCATAGGTGCTGCCAACTCGAGAAATGATCCCAGAAAATTTTGAAACATCCTTCTTCATCACCCCCACCCCCCCCCCCCCCCCCCCCCCCCCCCCCCCCCCCCCCCCCAACCCAAGTGGTTCATCAGTTGTCTCACTATCCTTGTATGGACATTTGGAGGCCTACTGCTGTTAAACTCAGATGCTAGAGCCTTCAAATAATAATCTCCTTTCTGGTCTATGCCCTTGATTGGATCAACTGAGTGGTTTATCCAGGAGGGGGTCAACCTTAGATTCTCCTCTTCTGTCAAATTTCTACGTGGTGCTCTCCTCCCGCTTTCTTCACTGCTACCACTTGACTCTTCGAGACTAATTGGTTGCTGCCTTTGTTGTGCAGCAGGGGAGGGAATAGCTGTCTCAGATCCATGGGAAGGCGAGTTACTAGCAGCTCCAATAGAGATGCTAAGCTGCTGCAAAGATGGTGATCTATTTGTTGCAGCACGAAACACATGATTTGGTGAGTTCCCCAAATTTTCTTGTACCTGTGCACCATATGGATGAACACCTTGACTGTGAATCCCTTGAAAGCTTGGGTGAGAGTGACCATATGGACGAACACCTTGACACTAGTATAGATCTGCTGATTTATGACGAAATTACTGTAGATCTGTCACTATTTTGGATGTTTTTCCCCGTTTCCAGCCAACTTTATGACATTTTTCGTGGTCCGTCACTAACAAGCCATATTTGTGACGAAAAACCGTATAAATCGGCGAACAGTTTCGTTCAGTGCCGTCGGTGGACTGTTTTAGGTGGCCGATTCGTCACTAAAAATCTCGTTGCGAGTACGACGACTAACGGGGACCCAATTTTCGTCATAAACCCTACCCAACGGACATTTCTGGCCTACATGGCATCCCAGTTAGCAAGCGGTTCCCCACATGACAGGCCTCACGAAGCCCACAGTCAACCATTTTCGTCACTAATTTTGTTTGACCGCGTATAATGCAACGTGGCGCACCATGAAGCACTCTGCGAGCCCACATGTAAAGCACCGTGGGGCTCACGGTCAAGCTATTTTCGTCAGTTATTTTGTTTGATCGCGTATAATGCCACGTGGTGGACCATCAAGCACTCTGCGGGTCCACATGTCAAGCACCGTGGGTCCCACGGTTAAGCCAATTTCGTCACTTATTTTGTTTGACCGCATAAAATACCACATGGCGGACAATCAAGCACTATGCGGGCCCACATGTCAGGCACTGTGGGGCTCACGATCAAGCCATTTTCGTCACTAATTTTGTTTGACCGTGTAAGAAGCCACGTGGCGGACCATGAAGCATTCTGCTGGCCCACATGTCACGCACCGTGGGGCCCACGGTCAAGCCATTCGCACCGTGGGGACAAACATTTCGTCACTTTCATTTGATCGCGTAAAATGCCACGCACACTGCAAAATGCCCTTCAGCCTACGCGTCAAGCTTCCCGAGCCCACGGTCAAATTAGTATTTTCGTCATTATTTTGGTTGCCCGTGGATAAAGCCACGTATCCAGCGCGGGACCGACATTATGAACCCCACATTCAGGTGCTCTGGGGCCCATGGTCACCCATTTTTTGTCACTGGTTTTTTGTGCCCGCGAGTAGGCCACATGGCATCCTTCACGTCGCTCCATGGGATGGATCTGAGAGCCTGTTGTAGACGAGACCGTCGGGCTGGATCTGGAGAGCCTATTGCCACCAGCCTGGGACACAATGTCACATAATGGCCCACTAAGGGAGGAATGACAGCATGTATGCATTAAAAAGGCCCACTAGACGTATCCATGAATGCGGCGATGAAGGCAGGAAATGGTAGAGACGCGACGCGAAGTGCTGGTGGAACTATTCAGATCCGAGATACTCGGATCGACGCAGATGTACTGGTCACCTTCCGGAATCGTCTGCTCAATGGACTGTGGAACCGCGAATCGCTTTTGGCCCACCGGTCATGGAAAGAGGGTAGTTGGCAGAATGTCAAGCAACTCTCATGTGACACCCCGAATTTCCACCTAAGTAGAAACCCGGTACGCTAGTGCATCTATGATAGTCCCAGGGGCTATCAAGTACAACCATTCACACGTGAATACCAAAAACCATGAAAAGAGATATTTAGACAGATACAACATAAGAGTACATCAAGATTGGCTCGCAGGCCAAGAAATCTAACAAGGTAAACTTCTAAACGAACGATCTAACTTGATGATCCAGCGAAAGACTCGTGATACCATTTCCACAGGCAACTTGAGTGTAGGAGACGAAACCCTCTTCTTCATCTTCATCTTCTTCTTTGTCTTCATCATCGTTCTCGAAGTCATGACTCGGCTATAAAAACTGAAGTAGCAAACGGTGAGTACAAGAGTACTCAGCAAGCGCCTCAGTCTATTCCAGGTGAGTGCATATGCAATTGAGGATATGTGGACAAGGTAGTAGGCAGGGCTTATTGCGTAAATGTGGGTTTCAACAAGGATATGCAACAATAATGAGTTTCTTTTAAATGAAAGTGAGACCGAAGTCTCGAAAATAAGCATATTATTATGTGGACCCGAGAAACATCTCCTTCTCGGGGGTAAATTTTACACCGGGCAACTCCTGCCCTGTCAACTGCCTCGGGGCAGGTACAAAACAAATCAGAGGGGAGAGGTTTGCAAACAAATTCTAATCAATGCAATAGTCGCAGGGAAAGGCCATGACCGGGGCCACGGCTATGCGCATAGATCATACTCTGCAGAGTTCGTACTACTGTACCCACACGCAGGGGCCCATAACGACCACCGCCGTCGCGGTAGACGCCATAAGTGATCCCATAAGATTCGCACACAAGCAACGACTGGCACTTTCTCGCTTCTCCAGGATGGGGCTCCATTGTCTTCCTCCGCGCGGTCGACGTAGGTCCTGAAGCTGTGACGGGCCTACCACTGGCCAGGTGGGGTATCCCTATCGGGGAGTGATAGGTCCACACTCCCCTAACACGATCTCTGCTGCCTACGAGCTAAATGCCAGCCGTATACCATAGTGCAGAATCCAACCCCGCCCATAACAAGGACGTGTGGTAAGTACGAAAGTCATCCTGGAGGGTGTCGCAAAGAACCGGTCCTTATGCCGCCGGGGCGGGCATCAACCTCTCCTCCGTCGGGGTCATACCATACAGGCACTCCCGACCACGTCACAACAAAAACACTAGAGGCGGCATGATCCCTCGCCAACTAGTCCCAACGAGTCTTCCCCCAAGAAGCTCCCTCCTCCTCGTCACCATAACAGTGACCACCTCGCCCGCCCCCACCAAAATCAAGTAGCTTATTACTTTTAAATCACACACTCATGTTTGAAGCTTTTCAATATTTTATTTTACACAAAGAAGCATTGTGTGATATAGTGTCCCATTTGAAAACATGCAATCTAGCAGGCTAAGCAGTAGTAATGCATATCAAAAGCATCCTAGGGCTGATCATATAGTGTAAAGGCATGGAACAGGCACATGTCAATTCTAGCAATTTGAAATATGATGCATGCATAACAAGGGATGCAATCAATCAGTGCATGTATAAAAATTATGGGATCAAAAGTGGTCAAAGGGGGTGTAGGCGCTCGCCTGATTAGCCGAGATCAACTCCGATAAGAATCTTCCGGAAAAACATCTCCATCGTGATCGCCTGGAATTCAAAGTGACGCGACGATAAGATACGACGTAGCGATATTGTAGACAAAATAAGGAAGAAATCTAGCGTCGAAAGGTTCTTTAGGCTATCTAGAACTAAAGTAGTCGTCGAGACGAAACCAACGAGATGGGAACCACACTAAACGGAGATCATAAGAATTGTCTTAGAATTTCCAACGATAAAACATGATCTTAAACTATTTCTTGAAGACAGGTAGAAATTACTGATAGATATCCTGGACTCAAACTGTAGCTTCGATTCTGCACCGCTAGCCAAACCAAACACCAGAAATAACCTTTGTCCTTCACTGAAGCTAGACAGAATGTAACAAGCTAAAAGCTCCAAATAGTCCACCGTGAGCATCCATTCATGCAGGTCTCACTTGGCTCACGGTGATGTCCAAGAAATCGTCTACCATTCACGTACAGTCCTAAGAAAAGAATTACTCCACGAGAGCTAATAAAGCTAACTGAAGCAAAACAGGACCAAAACACTAGGGTGCTAGCTGACGGAGCTCTTCCAACGCAGGGATGATCTAGCTCACAGGTTTCTACGAAGAGAAGGTTCGCGAAGGTACTCTGAACTTGACTGCAAGGCAAGCCGGCAAAAGCAGTAGTCTTCCATGGCAGCAATGGCGTGCAGCAACACAAAGCAGAAAGAGCTCCAACATGAGGACTAGTAGGAGAGCCGAAACACTGGGAGTCCTGAACAGCAATCGATCCACGTACTGCACTGAAACTAACCCATACGAAGCAGATCGAGGATTAAAGGAGGAACACGTAGATGGTGGAGTCCAAGGTGATGTAAATCTGAGCTTAGGTGAGCTCGGTGCTACTGCTACGGACAACAAACCATGATGCTGGACAGGGATAACGAACTAGGATCTCAAGTAGGTGCCATGAACTCAATCGTTGACCAGCTCACGCTAGAACACTACGGCCATGGCATCGGCAGGACAGAGTAGAGCAGATAGGCAGCGCGGCATTTCATCGAGCAACTAGCGAGCACTTCTAACAGATCCTAGACGAGAAGGGGAAGGACGGCAAGGTGGGCGTCAAGGGCAGATGTCTGACCGGGGATTACTCCAGAGCTACCAAAGCGAAGGGCATGGTGACGGCAGACAAGAACAGAGCACGAACGGGACGCGCGGCATTTCGTCGAAACGCTACCGGGCGCAAGGAAGAGCGAGCCTAACCAGAACCGGGGAAAAGCGGGGAAGATGGCGTGCTCACCGCGCAGACAAGGACAAAGCTGGGGAAGTGCTTGACGAAGAGGAAGCCGATCCGAGACGGGGAAGATGAGGTTGACGTGTAGCTCCCGGGTGCGCGTCCATGGCGGCGACCACGTCCTTGGCTTGACTCGGCGTCGACGTGCTCTCGGGTTCACGACGCAGTGGTTGGGGTCAAGCTTGACGGAGAGGAAGTAGACGACGTAGGCGTGGTGGAGCAGCTTCACGGCGTCTCGGGCAGGTCACCCAGCTCAAGCACCAGCGCATGTCCAAGGCGGTGACTGTTGGAACTAGCCCTAGGATCTCTCACGCTCACGCAACGGACGGAGGTAGAAGATGAACAGTAGTTTCCGGCGCCCGAACGCCGCGGCGCACACACGCCTGTATCTTGGCTTCTATTCAACTCGAAGGACTCGGACAACCATGCACGCAAGGATTACACGGCCTTTTGTAGCCTCGGCGACGCAGCGCCCACGCAACGCACTCCAATCTTCATGCGCACGTACGCATTCCGAACGACCCGGCCTTCTCCTGCTCACGAGCCACGAACTCTCCGTAGGAACCGGTCTCCAACTGATCATGAGCCTCGACGTCGCGCTCCTCCGCTTCTATCGCCAACAGCTTCGACCATCCCTGCTGCTGCCCAACAAACTCGCCAGTACGCGCCACACGCGAACTGGACTCGACCGCGACTTCCAGACGCGGCCATACCGGCGCCCGGACTCCACCAGCACGACGCGCTCCAACGCGAGCACACACACGCGCAGCATCGCACAAGACACACACACACGAGCACGAACTCGGGCTACAGACTCGACACGCGCGCCACACGCGCGACACTGAACTCACGCACGCCATGCCCGAACACGGCGTGGTTTATTTCCTAACAATCTCCCCCTAAACCACGACGTCGCCGCACATCCTCCCCTACAGGAGCGTCGGCTCGTCGTCGGCGTTGGCGAGCTGCGCCTCCTCCTTCCGCGGCTTCGAGCACTCCCTCGAGAAGTGGCCGCGGACACCGCAATTGAAGCACCTGCCCTTGCCGGAGCTGCGTCGACGCCCGCTCGCACCTGAGCTCACGCTGCTCCCTCCGTCGTCGTCGTCGTCGTCACGGCCGCCGCTACGGCCTCCCTTCTTGTCGCCGTCGCCGTGGCGCGCCTCGCCGCTGCGCGCGCGCTCCTTGCCGCGGCGCTCACGCCGGCGAGCCTCCCACTGCTCCTCAGTGAGCAGCAGCTGCCCGGCGCGCTCCGCGATCACCTCCACGCCGGGTCGATCCTCCGCCGCACGGAGTCGCCCGACGAGTTCCTCGATCGGCATAGCGTTGAGGTCGAGAAGCGTCTCGATCGACAACGCGATTTGGTGGTACCTCGGCGGCACGACGCGTAGGAATTTCTTGACGACGCGCACGTCCTCCATCGCCTCCCCCAGCTCACGCAGCTTGGAGACGAGGGTGTTCAGGCGGTTGGCGAAGTCGTCGATCGATTCGCCCTCCTTGAATGCGACGAGCTCGAACTCCTTCAGCAGCTTCTGCGCGTTCGCCTCCTTCACGCGCTTGACGCCGAGTCGCATCTTCTCCACCGCCTCCCATGCCTCCTTCGCAGTCTTCTTGGCGAGCCCGGAGTGCATGTCCGTCGGCACCGCGCGAAGGATGGCGGCCATGGCCAGCCGATCCTCGCGGCGCTCGACCTTCCCCGACTCCACCGCATCCCAGAGGCCCATTGCCTCCAAGTTCACCTGCACCACAAGCGCCCACTCGTGGTAGTTGGTGCGGGACAGCATCGGGAACACCAGCGACGAACCGGCCTCCTTCACGACGCGCTCCACCACGACCTCACGTGGCGAGCCCGCGTCGCCGCCGCCTTTCAGCGGCGTGCTGCTCCCGTCGTCGACCTTCTTTGGTGGACTCGACATGGCCTAGTGCTCGAACACAGGCTCTGAATACCAATTGTTGGAACTAGCCCTAGGATCTCTCACGCTCACGCAACGGACGGAGGTAGAAGATGAAACAGTAGTTTCCGGCGCCCGAACGCCGCGGCGCACACACGCCTGTATCTTGGCTTCTATTCAACTCGAAGGACTCGGACAACCATGCACGCAAGGATTACACGGCCTTTTGTAGCCTCGGCGACGCAGCGCCCACGCAACGCACTCCAATCTTCATGCGCACGTACGCATTCCGAACGACCCGGCCTTCTCCTGCTCACGAGCCACGAACTCTCCGTAGGAACCGGTCTCCAACTGATCATGAGCCTCGACGTCGCGCTCCTCCGCTTCTATCGCCAACAGCTTCGACCATCCCTGCTGCTGCCCAACAAACTCGCCAGTACGCGCCACACGCGAACTGGACTCGACCGCGACTTCCAGACGCGGCCATACCGGCGCCCGGACTCCACCAGCACGACGCGCTCCAACGCGAGCACACACACGCGCAGCATCGCACAAGACACACACACACGAGCACGAACTCGGGCTACAGACTCGACACGCGCGCCACACGCGCGACACTGAACTCACGCACGCCATGCCCGAACACGGCGTGGTTTATTTCCTAACAGTGACCACGCGCGCGGCCTCGTCGGCGCGTTCCCAGCAAAAGAAACCAACGCAACATCTCAGACTAGGCAAGGTGACGAAGTGCGCAACAAATAGCAGGAACGGTAGATTGATTCAACGAGATGCTCACCGGAGATCGATTCGCTGTGGCCTGAAGGATTTGGCTCGAACTGGCTTTCGATGGATTCCTGCTGCTCCCGTTCTCTAGGGACAAAGCTGAGGCCGTAGATGGAATCCACGAGGAACATGAGCTCGGAGACGATCGGTCTTCATCCGGGACACGGAAGCTGGCGCGGCGGCGGACATGGACGGCGAGCGGCGGCGCGGAGTGGAGAACTTCCCAGAGAAAGAGATGGTTGTGCGAGAGGGAAGCAGAGGAAGGTGGGTGGCGGCGCACGGGTTATATGGGCGCGAGGCTAGGGCTCGCAGCGGCCATCTTGGGCGTTCGTGCCTGGGAGCTCGCTTGGATGTACGCCACGTCGCAGGGCAGCGCGGGGCGTACAGGTGCGTGGCGGCTGTCTTGTCGCGGAGTGGAGACAGCGCGCGGCGTGCGTGATGTCCGCGTGCTCGCGGCAGAGCGAGGGGTTGGCGGCCTCCTGCTGTTTTTCCTCTTTTCCATCGGAGAAAACTTGGCGAAGGGGTTGATCGTTGCGTGGCACAGAGATGGCCACGTCGCTCGATTCTGGAGAGTTCCGAGGCGGTTGGTAGTGCGGCGCGAGAGGCATGAGGCGCAAGGCGGGACGGCAGCGCGTGCGCGTGTGCGTGCGAGCGAGGCGAGAGAAAAAGAGAGATGGCGCGGCGTGGCTGTACAGGCAAGACGCAAGAGAAGGAAGAAACACAGCACCTGACTGATCGGGCTGCTGCTCGCGAAGTGGGCCACAGCTGGGCCTTGAGCTGGTTTGGCTGCTGGTCCGGTTGAGAAGAAAGAAGGAATCCTCTCAAAAAAAAAAAAAAGAAGAAAGAAGGAATAAAAGAGTTGGGCCAGGTTCGGTTGAAAAGAAAATGAGCCCGTCTGCGTTGGTGCCAAGAGAATTTCTTTGATTAGATTTTCCTACGCTCAACCTAGGGAATTGTTTGATAAGATTAATTGGAGTTTGAACCAAGATTTGAAACTGATTTCCAGGCTCAGATTTCAAGGTATAGAAGAGTAACATTCCAGAAATTGGAGTTTTGATACGCGAAAATTTGAGAACCTGAACTTGATTAACTCCAAACTTTCTTAAAATTCCGATGGTCGATTTCTGGGATGTTACATCTCACAAGGCGGGAAAAGAGATGCTCGGAGTATTCCTCTGCAAGCATGCATCTAACTTCTCCAATTGTGTGCATATATTAAAATAAAATCATGAAATTAACTACAATAGAGTTAATTACTCTTAGTACGTCCATAAATTAGGAGTCTCCAGTGAGATCACTTACTCATAATTGCACACACTTAAACATCATATACACTTCAACACAGATAATGTCCATTGTTCACTATTAACAGCCGATGGACAGGAGATCGGTTGTGTTTTTTCTTGACAACCACAACTGATGCCTTTAACTTGTCGCCATCCATGATCAGCTTCGCGGCGCAGAGGTCGTCGATCTGTATGTTGTTGTCATACGCGAAATTACTCCAGTTCACGGTTCCCATTTTGGTACAGTAGATGGCGATGCGCCCAGTGATCTTTGATTGGGACATCGGTGTGGAGAACTCGATCTCCTGTCTATTATGTAGGTAGCGCCAATGTGTATTCCGCGCTTAAGACCTGCACAGTCAGGCGTTGGTGTGTTTCATATTAACTGGATGTCTATGCAAATAAATACTTGGCGGTGCAATTGTGACACTTACCATGATTCGTTTCCATGCAGCTGTGTGGTTGACACCATCTTCAGTACATCTTGCTTGATCTCTTGTGGCTATGTTATAAGTACTATAGAAGAAAAATTAACGAGCTCATCAGTGTTGTACGCTTACGATACCAAAGCTCTCTGTGTGCGAGTGGCTGTCTCCTGGCTTCATTTCGGTCCCGTCCGCAGCAAAGAAAACAACTTTCATCTTATCATTTCTAACTTGGATAAAAAGGGCCGAGTCTCCGGGCTGAATGTTCAACTGTTTTATGAGGTATGACCAGCCGAAACCAAAGACTATCTTGCTCTCTTCCTTATGGACGAGCACGTCATGAACTCTGCCGTCTTGCAGAACAAGGGACAACGGGCTGGCATGTTTTGTGGCAATATTTGCAGAAATGGCTTCGTTCAAAACCTACGTATGGATCGGGGTCGTCATTCCCGAACCGTTCCCCTCCTCTGCTACAGTCGAGAGCGGGCGATTTGGGCGACTCGGCGGCGTTCCCGTCCCGGCGGCGGCTCCCTCTGCTCTCCCTTCCCTCCGGCGGCCTGTAGGCCTTCGGAGGGCGGGGAGATCGGCGGGGCTGCCGTCCGGTTCCTTTCCTAGCTGTAGGTTCAGTTTTTGTCCCTAGGGTTAGGGTTAGGTCTCCGGTTTCGTCATCGGCGATGGCGACTGGAGTTTGTGTCTCCCTCGGCGGATCCGGTGGCGGCGAGGTCGTCGACGGCTGCGTCCTCGCTGGTGAGTCCCTGTGGAGTGTGTCTTCCTCCGGTTCTTCTGCGAAAGGGTGGAGGTTGTTCTGTTTCCCCTTGCCGGTGGCATCGGTGATGGTGGAAGGTTTTACCGGCTGGTCGGCGTCAGGTCTCGGCGTCGATTTGTTCGGTCTTTTGCTCCTTGCTGTTGGTCCTCTGTGGTGGTGCTTCGGGTCTTCTTCCTCCGGCTGGAGTCGATGCGATGGCCGGTGTGGTGCTTTCTTCGTTCGAATCTAATCGGCTGTGTCAACAACGCGTTGTGGTCGCCGTCTTCGATGGAGGAGAAGCCTGGGTGTTGCCGTCGGTGCTCGCCGGTGGTGAGGAGAAGTAGGTTCGGGAGAGTTCGTGAGGAAGAGGGTTTTCTTTGTATTTCCTTCTTCTTCGAGGACTTTTCTGTAAATGAGCCCAGGGGGCTGTCTGTAAAAGGTTGTGGGTTGTACTGTTCATAAGTTTAATGTAATCCCCTCCCTTTCGCAAAAAAAAAAAAAAAAAAAAAAACCTACGTATGGATCAAATGCGGTTAAACGGTAGCATGATTGATATTGTGCTATGGATTAGCATTACATCAAGATTACAGCCATAAAAACGATCATGCAGAGTAGTACGAATTCGAGTTTTATTATCTCACCAGCCTTCTCATTATTGGGTTGTCGAATTCAACCTTGAACTAGACGCTTTTGGCAAGCTTTTTGCTTGTGACAAAGCATGTTGTTTGCTGCAACGAAAAACAGAGTATGTTTCGTGACAGATGGAAAATGCCTTAGACTAACAAAGTGCACTACTAATAGTTATTTTATAATATCAAATTTAGCCCATAAGTATTTTTTCTTTGGTAGGGAATTGGTATATTTTAGCCTTATAATAGTTTAGTTCTCTCAAACGGGAACCACACACCATGGACTGTGGACTGTAGCCTGCACTCCTGGTGTAAATTCTGTTACTTAGTACTTGCTAATCGTGTCTTTATGACACATGAGCTGTGTAATGAATTATCTGATAATTTGTTCTAGTGTAAATATTTTGGTTGCAGGGACAAGTCTACGGAACATAACCATTTCCGTGATAGCAATTAGCACTGCGCTTGCATTTAGAATCTGAAGATTTCCAAAGTAATTGAAGGTAAGTACATGTATTCCTCGTTGCACTTTGGATGCTACTACAAAAGTTCATGACTTGATCACTTACATAAGTTAACGTAATTTTTTTCTTGTTCTATCCCTATTGCTCACATTCATCCTTTTGTGCCCTTCTGTATTTTTAAAGTGCCTTCAGTCCAGTAGTGCTTCATGTTCCTTTTGCAGTAGTGCTTGGTTGTTTCACTCTTGGTATCTTGCTCTATTCTCTATATTCTCCTTACCTTCTTCCCCTACAGCATAGTGTCATTTTTTAGTTAATTCATTTGGTAATCAGTAATTTCTTGATCCGATTGAGAAACTGATAAGAACGGAGGAACGCATAGCACTGGATGGGGAATTGAGGATGCAGATCGAAGGAGCAGCAGAGCTTATTCATGGCCGTAAGGCCCATCCAAAATTCCCAGATGCTAGCAGCCTCACCTCACTGCTGCTGAGGAATGGAAGAGATTGTTATGCCCGTCCAAAATTCCTAGATGCTAACAGACTCGAAATATACTATAGATATACCTTTGCTTGCCAGGTCATTTATGGTACATATTTTCAGTAGAGTTCTTGGCTATAAAGCCAAACCTTACCTGACGTCGACATCAATGAATAATTCAGTTGGACCTGTGCTTGGCTATATCGTAATGGTATCTGCTGGTCAGGTTTAAGCTGGTTTCTAAAAGTTGAACCTGATGATTCCAATACAAGATGCAGGTCAGCCGTATATGTGGCCACGGCTTGGGTTGCATACGTACTTTTTTGGTTTAGATATATTTTAGACTTTAAACAGTAACAGCTCAATGGAACTAATTTTTGTCTTTAAAATTCTTTTATATTTCAATAAGTCAAAAAATCAATCAGTAACTTCGATCAGTAACTTCAATAAAACTGGTGTTCCTTCAAAAAAATTACAATGGAGCTGATTTGTACTCCCTCCTTCCCTAAAAGGATGACGCTCTGGCACTTCAGAGTGGAGAGGAAGGATGTGTTAAAATTACCAAAGTGCCCTTATTAAATGACTGTACCAATTGGAAAGACAAATATATTTGTTTATCTTGTGGCAAGGCAGGCCACAGCATGTGGCGGGCAAAACCAAAATCAAATGTGGCGCCACACATTTGGCAAGAATAAACAAACACTCAACACACACGTGTCACTAAAACTGACCACAGCCGCCAAACAAATTCAACATTCCACCAGCCTTGAAGCAGCCTCACGCCAATAAACACCATCAAACACCAGCCTGTTCTAACACTTGCTTCCTTTCAACACCCAGGCAGCCACAAAAACACACACACACCACACATGGCCATAGATCTGAATGAGCCACCTTTGGAGGGAGACCAAGATGGCCTACTTGAGCATGAGCTTCTGGCCATAGATCTGAATGAAGCAATTGTGGATGAGCAAGATGGAGTTCCTCCTGTGCATGAACTGCATGACTATGATGAAGTCAACCTGCATAGAGGGGAAAAATATGGGTTCTACCCTTTTGATCTAAACATTACACTTGGAGATGATGATGGCGATGAAGAAGGTCTGCATCTAGGTACGTTCTTCAATGAAATGCTCCTAGTTTTCTTCCTCCCTTTCTCTAGCTGATGGGTTCTATCACGAAATGCAGTTGCAACAAGTTGTGTTAATATCATAGAGACTAATTGTGTTCATATTGTAAAGAAACACATGACATTCAGAACATACTTTGTTTTATTTCCTTGCTTAGGCTACTGCACTAGTTGGAAACATGTTTGTTCACAACATGTGTTTGTTTTCTTTACTGGATAACATCTGGACATATGTGATTCATTTATTCATTCAACCTATTTCCTTTCATTTATTTTTTGATTCAACACTGCACACATGATTTTGTTGAGATCATGAAGAGAATGCAATGGAGGAGGATGTACGTACTGAGATGAATGCCATGGAAGAGTACCTGGCTGACTATGGTGTGTACGCTGATGCTGTGGACGTTGCTTTCGACCAAGAGGAGCTGTCAGACTCGGATGACGAAGAAGAGGTTCCTGAAAATGCAAATGGACGAAGAACACACAAAGAGCAGTCTAACAGAGAAAAGCAAGACATGTATGAAGCATTGCTTGCAATAAGTAACAATGGGATATTGAACAATGACAGCACAAGGATAGTTGCTAACCAGTTCAATGTAAGCCAGCGTACAGTCCAACGCTGCTGGGAAAGAGCCCAAGAGTGTATTAGGCAAGGTTTACCAGTTGATGTATCATCAAAGAAGCCCAAACACTGTGGCAGAAAAAAGATGCAAATTGATCTATCAAGAATTGCTAGAATTCCCTTGAGCGAGAGGACTAGTTTAGAGAAGCTATCTAAAAAACTAGGAGTGTCAAAAAGCTCGCTGCATAGGTGGTTCAAAAGTGGCCTTATAAGAAGGCATTCTAGCACGCTTAAACCATGCCTGAACGAAGCAAATAAGAAAGAAAGGTTGAGATGGTGTATTTCTATGCTTGATCAGAGTACTTTGCCACATGATCCAAAGTTCATTACAATGGATAACATTATCCACATAGATGAGAAGTGGTTTGATGCCAAAAAGAAGAGAAAGAAGTTTTATTTGCTAGCAGATGAGGAGGACCCACATAGGACTGCACGAAACAAAAATTCAATTGGCAAAGTCATGGTGCTGGCAGCAGTTGCAAAACCTATCAAAGATGCAAGAGGTAACCAAATTTTTGATGGGAAGATAGGCGTGTGGCCTTTCGTGAGGAAGGTACCACACCTATCCTATGATCCAGTACATATTTTCTGTCATTATGCAATATAATAGTTGTTCTTATTGCTTTGTTTAATTGACCCATGCTGTTGTGTGTCCTAGGAACCAGCAAAAAGGCGCAGTCGTAATAGAGAGAGAGGAACACTAGTGACCAAGTCTATCAATGTTGACAGAAATATAATGCGATCATATTTGATTTCTAAAGTCCTGCCAGCTATCAAAGCAAAATGGCCTAGAGAACATGCACACAGGACTATATGGATTCAGCAGGATAATGCAAGAACACATGTACCTGTGGACGATCCACACTTTGCTCGTGCAGTAGCAGAAACCGGACTTGATATCCGCCTCATTAATCAGCCAGCAAACTCACCGGACCTGAATTGCCTTGACTTAGGCTTCTTTGCTTCACTCCAATCGATGACATCCGATACAGATTCTATGAATATAGATGAGCTAATCAGCAATGTTATCGAGAAATTTTATAATTATGATCCAACACTTCTAACTAGAGTGTATCTGACCCTACAAGGTTGCATGATTGAGGTCATGAAAGCTGGTGGAGGAAACAAATATCCCATCCCTCACATGAACAAGGAAAGGCTGCAGGAGCTAGGCATTCTACCAGACAGGCTCAGTTGTGAGCGTCAGTTATATGAGACCGCCCTTCAGTCTTTGGCTAATTTCAGAGGCTAAATCAGTGCAAGCTTTCGTAAGTAAGTAAATCAGTGCAAGCTTTTGTAAGTAGTTGACCGGACAAAGGAAGCTTTTGCAAGTAAGTTAACCAGTGCAAGCTTTTGTTAGTAGCTGACCGGACAGAGGAAGCTTTTGTATGTAGCTACAAATCGATGCATGCTTTTGTAAGTAGCTAAGGCAGTGCATGCTTTTGTAAGTAGGTAAATCAGTGCAAAGCTTTGTAAGTAGGTAAATCAGAGGTATCTTTTGTAAGAATATAATTAAGTACTTATGTAATGCAACTGGGAAGCTATATTAGTCACTATATATATGTTATAAATCCACACATCATTTTCTGTTTCATTTGTAAAAGTAAATCACGTAGTACATGGGCATCAGATGAGCACTAATCAGCCGAATGTGAGCACCACTAATCAGCAAAATGTGAGCATGGAAGAGTTCTGACCAAACAACAAATGTTGGTTTCAGGTTTCAGGTTGATATCAGTATGTAATAGATCAGTGATAACATGTACGTCAGAATCTGAGACATAGTACCCTATTGCCAAGCCATAATTGGAAGCCATGTCATTGACACTAATTGATGTGCTACGTGCTGCTAATGTAATGTAATTTATCGTATGAAAATTCAATACATTGCAGTCCGATGTTTCCCAAATCTTGACGAGCATCTCTAATTGCATTTAAGCTTCGACCACTGTGTATTAACCTGCAATGCATGTCGACGTCCGAGGATGAGCGAGAGAATGTTGGTGTGTCCTATGCAGCAAACAGGAGAGTCAGGTGGCATTATTTTTTCTGCAAAACCATACTTCCAATGGATTGAATAAATGGAAAATAGATGACAACTGACATGCCACCTTTATTTTGTTTTGTTTTAATAACAAGTAGATATCCAACCTTGCAAGTCACAATTTCTTTACAATAATAATGTATAGTGGAATTGACACAATGAATAACTTGTTAAAATTCAATCTCCAAAATAAAAATAGGCACGTGGGACATGGTCATCAATAATCAGATTTTATACTACTGGTACTACTATATAATGAACAAACTGCAACAGGTAGCCCGTTTACCTCATCAAATAGGACCCTGTATGCATTTAGGTCATGATATAAAGACCGTCCTTTAGTGCTGCAATATTCTAATGCTTCAGAAATGTAGCACGCAACCCTCAGGCGCATGGCCCATTCAATAGTTTGGTTTTCCCCTGCACATAAGCAAAATCATGTTCACATTAGAATAGAAGAACTCAGTCGTTGTTTCTAGTACCTTATTCGTTTATCTATGTCGATAAACGAAATATTTGGCACCAAACTCGGGATTAGGAAAACAAGCTATCCACAATTAGAACTGAAGCAATCACCAAAGGGAACCAAAATCGAAACAAATGCCACAGACAACTGAAGCGATAGTACAATCAGAGCAGAACAATTCGCCTGTCATCTAACTAATTCCCCATTTACCTACCAATCACTTCAATCCACAATTGCAGAGTACTACCAAGCAGTCCGAACTTTGAGAAATGATCAACGGTACAGGTAACCAAAGAGACCGAGATGAGTTGCAGGGGACGCGAGGGGACTCACAGTGGAACAGGTGCTTGGCAAAGGTGTCGTTGGGCATGAACTCGGCAACGAGCAGGCGCTCGTCGCCATCGCAGCAGTAGCCGATCAGGTTCGCCAGCCTCGGGTGCCGCAGCTCGCCACCCCCTTCGCCTCCTCCTGCAGCCAAATCAATTCCCCGTCAATACAGGTAGAAGAGACCAGAAGAGACCAGAGGTAGCGCACTACCGCAGCTCCTCGTCGCACCTCCATGCCGCGCAGGTTGCCGGTGCTGCCGCGCATGCCTCATACGCGGAGCTGCGCCTCGAGCTGCCGCACAGCTCAACGCCAGCACGCCCCACGCCGCGCATGTTCTGGGAAGAATCCAGTATCTTTTGCTTGCATCGATGCAAGCACGCAGCCTCTCCACACTCGTGAAAATGCAAGACCAACTAGGCGCCGTGAAGATGCAGTTTCTGGCCGGCACGCAGTCGCAGCTTCTCCTCGCCGCGGCGGACACTGGCCGGCGCGTTGCCGGAGCGACGCAGCAGCAGCTCGTGGTCGCTGTGCCAGATCTGGAGGTGGGAGTTCGCCGTGCTGAGCCAAGAGGAAGATATCTTCCAAGACGGCGCGATGCTGCGGAGCTCGCCGCCGCGTAGCCCGCCGGCGTGCCGCTCGATGCCCCCGCCGCACAGCTCAACGCCAGCACGCCCCATGCGACTCCGCCTGGCCGTCGCGGCTCCGCCTGGCCGCCGCGCAGGTCGCCGTTGAGCTACTCCGCCTGGCCGCCCCGCTCTCTAGGAACACCGCCGCGGCTTCGCCCGTCCGCCGCCCCGCTCACCGGGAATGCCGCGAGACTCTGCCCTGCCGCCGCCCTTAAGATCGACGAGGAATCGCCGGGGCTGGAGATCTGGAGGAGAGGGGAGAAGATTTTTTCCCAATAGAGAGAGGAGGACTGTCGGTCGGAGAGTACAAGAGAAGATTTCTTTTTATTTTTTCGTGGAGGAGGACGGCTCAGGACGCTGCGCGGCCACTGCGGGATTAGACGCGGCGCGGGCCCGACGCGGCAGCGCGACAGCTATTGTGGGAAAAAAGTTTTGCCCCGGAACGACAGCTATTGCGGGAAGGAGGGAGTATATCTTTATGATTCTTCCATATTTCATTTGAAGATGAAAAGCAATTCACATATTCAATTTCAGTAACTTTGGCATGCATCCATACTCCATAGCATCACGTGGGCACTAAACAGCTATCTTTAATCCTTGTTCAAGCAACAGGTACATTTGCACACTATTTATTAATTGTTTTTATTTCTATTATCAATAAAATTTTTGAAGGAGAAATAATATATCTTGTGATATGCTCCCGTAGCAATGTACGGGCAATTTGCTAGTGCTAGTGGAAAACCAAAAATTCTGGACGGAATTTGTTGAATTCCTTTTGGAAAAATGAGTAAATTGCTTTCTATAGTGAAGACAATTCTGGTTTTGAAAAGAAAGTGACAACAAAATTCTGGACGAAATTCCTTGAAATCCGTTCGACAGGAAGATTTTACTTGTCGTGGCCAAACGCGCCGCGCAAGTAAACCGGTAAACCAGTTGGAGCAGCATACCGGCCCGTGGTGGCGCATCATTTTCGGATCGGTCTCGTCTTGTGGTTTGTAGATATTACTCGAACAGTTCCTTTTTTACTCATGTCTGCGTTTGAGAGTCCTCTCCGATCCATCAGCGTCTCGTTCTCGTTCCCGCGCGTGAAAATGAAAAAAGTCAGCAGAGTCAATGTCTGTCGCTTCCCGCTCCCGCGCGCGAGGCTGGCCGTGCCACGTTTCCTCCGGCCGGGCCGTGGGCCGCGCTGCGCATAAGGACTCATCAGAGAAGGACCAAAGCTGGAGGGCCACCTGTTTCCCCATTCTCCGACGCGATGAGTTCTGTTTTCCTCTCATCCGTCGTCGCAGAGTAGGGTAGGTAGCCTTGCCCAGCGGCGCCGGCGCGATTTCGTTGGCGCCTTGTCGATGCGAATCGAAATCGACTTCAAAACCAAACCTAAAACAGGAAGAAGGAGACGGTTCATCTATATAGACAAACGGAGAGAAGAGTAGATCTGAAGGAGGGAAACGGAACCGAAGTTATTTCTCGGCGAGATCCCCCTGGAGGGGGGGAGGTTCCGAATTCTACTATTCATGGGGATCCTGGCGCTGATGCGGCTCATGGCCGTGAAGCGCGAGCAGAAGCGGCGTCGCTGGCAAATCCTAGCCCGGAGTAAGCCTCAAATCCCTCTCGCCTTCTCTCTGTTTTGTTTCACTCGGTTTCTGTTTTCTTCACTTCACAATAAAACAGGATCTTCAGAGTTTAGACTACCATCGGAGGGAGACCGAATTTTGATTTGTTTGAGATTGAAGTGTCAGTTTGCTAAATGGGACGAAGATACGACATATTGACCCAATCAAGAGCCTTTGGAACCCCATATCCACATTTTTTTTGGGTTCAAAAAAGTCTTTTTTTCTGCTTAGAACACTTCAATAGCCCTCCGTTGTTATAAAAATTTGATTTTGGGAGGAGATTTCTTTTGATTGTTTACTTTTTTGCTTGATTTCTCTCTCAGATTTATTAGTGTTAGATGAGGTGCATGGATAATTCATCTAACTAGTCTGTACCTTTTAAGTGATGGCCATCCTTGTTGGGTTGCAGATGGACCGATTGCTATGGTGCATGAAGTAGAGGAATCGCCCTTTCAACGAGCTGGTGATGGTGATTTTCGACATGGCAAAACATCTAAAGATTCAATTCCATGCCTTCCAGAGGTACGGCAGCAAAAAGTTCTGATAACGTCTTAGATTGCAAGCTTAATATCATTAACCACACTAATTCATAGGCTATTTTTAGAAAAGTGAATATGTTGATTAATTCATAGGCAACACTTCCTTAAAATGTACAGCTTAATTAGATGGTTGCTTTTTATGTTTTACATGTACAATGGTTTTAAGGCATAGCGAGCATGATTAAATTGTATCTTTCTCTCTGTCCAACAAATGTAACACGCGATCCCTGATACAATCAGTTGCGAGCCATGCCAAGTACGAGAATTAACATAAGTTTAGGCAGCCTAACCACGTCAAGCATGAATATTCAACTGATAAAAATATGAAAAAGGATCAGTCTTGACAACTTAACGTAAGTATGATTCTTTATGGTTTAGTTCTGTGACGGCGAAATGCCATGCTGTAATCAAATTATCATGATACTGAACTCAATTTCCTGTGAACATTGATTGTCATGTTCTGGTTAGAGAAAAAATGATCCTTCTTTCTACTGGCTTCATTATTCATGCTAGGACATTCATTAATTGATCAACAAAATTAGTGATCAGTTGAATTGCATGTCATTTCAATATGGCCTTTTTTCAGTTTGTATATTCTTTTCAGTATGTCATATCTTTCATCGTATGTTCCAAGGTTTAAGTCTGCCATACACCGTAATTGGCAAACCATTTTATTCTGTTTCATGGGATTCCGGTTTAGGTATTCGGGCATACTAGTTGTACCCATACAAAAGTTACTCCTTTTCTGTTTATATTTGCTATGCTGACATGCTATTGCACAAGAAAAATCACTCGGTGTCATTTCATTCTGTGAATGCAAGTCTATCAGAGGAATTAATCAGTGTTAGGCGTTAATAACTGTATTTTCTTTTTCTGAAAGCCACTAGCAAACACTGTTAAAAACTTCTCTGCGCAATGCTCAATTTTCCTACCACTGTTATGTTCAATTTTACCGTCTACCTATGTACTACAGCACCTTGTGCAGTCACGCAGATAGCTACATGGGGTAGACAGTACAACATATGCTTCTACTGTTTTTCTTCCTCTGGTTAATCCATTTGGCCTTAATGTTGAAATGTAATCCCATGCTTGTGCATTCAGGACATCTGGCATCATATACATTCCCTAATGCCAATGCGTGATGCTGCTCGTGCTGCTTGCCTTTCTCATGCCTTTCTACGTTCCTGGAGATGTCATCCCAACCTCACCTTGAATTGGGAAACGCTTTGCCCCATGTTAGATGGAAGAAATTTCTGCTGCATTATTGACAACATTCTGACAAAGCACTCAGGCTTTGGCTTGAAGATATTGAAGCTTAATTTATGTAGAGATGACAGTACCTTTCCTTATATCGACCGTTGGCTCCAGGTGGTTGTTACACCAGGGATTGAAGAGCTCACTCTTAGGCTATATAAAAAGTACAGCTTCTCATGCTCACTTTTGTCTGATGGGGTTAGAAACTCAATTCGGTACCTTCAACTTAACTCTTGTACCTTCCGTCCCACTGCTGAGCTTGGCCCATTGAGAAGCCTAACAAGTCTGCATCTGCAATCTGTACGTATTACGGGGGATGAATTAGGGTTCCTTCTTTGCAATGCCCTTCCTTTGGAGCAGTTGCAGCTTGATTATTGCAAGGAGATAGTTGTTCTAGAGATACCTTGTGTGCTGCAGCGGTTCAACTTCCTGAGTGTTGTGGCATGTTGGAGGCTGCAGGTCATAGAGAGCAAAGCTCCAAATCTTTCCCGTATTGACATTAGCGGGCACATAAAACTGTTACTTGGAGAAGCATTGCAAATGAAGAATCTGCACATGGACCGTCCGGATGTCATCTGTTATGCTCGTGCTGAGCTTCCAACCATTATGCCAAATCTTGAGACTCTTAAGTTAAGTTCAGAAGATGAGGTATACTCTTAAGACTTGTGCACCAGAGTGGTGGACATGCACATGACAGCACCATAACTTGTGTATAATTATTCTGAACATGACATATTTGCTGCGCAGGTCGTTAATACACCAATGCTGTCTACCAAATTCCTGTACCTCAAGCACCTGGACATCAATATTATGGGAGGGAGTTTTTCCCAATCCTATGATTTTATTTCTCTGGTTTCTTTCTTGGATGCGTCTCCTTCCTTGGAGACTTTGTTCTTGCATGTAAGGCACTATTCATTCTGTTGTGTTACTATTTTTGTCCACTGATTCAAATTTCTTTTCATCTTCAGGTATCTCAGCAAGATAGTGAGTATGAATCAGTTTTTGGAGGTTCCTCTTCCTCAAATTTGAGGAAGCTGCCTGATCGCCGTCATGACCGCCTCAAGAATGTGGAAATCACAGGGTTCAGCTCTGCAAAAGGCTTGGTTGAGCTAATTTGTTGCGTTATAAAAAATGCAGTCTCACTTGAGCATCTTGTGTTGAACACCCTTCCTGATCATCCGAGGTGTTCTGAGGATAGTAATAAAAGTTGCTGGCCCGTTCGCAAGACTGTGCTGGAGGAAGCCTACAGGACAGTCGTGGCTATAAGAACTTACATTGAGGATAAAGTTCCGCCTACGGCGAAACTAACTGTTGTGGAGCCTTGCCCACGCTGTCATTCCATGGATGCCACATCTCTCAAATTGCAGTTGGCGCTATAATGCTGATACCAGGGTGGTTTATTTATGTTAAAGTTATCTTAATTGTGTCATGTATAATAATTTTAGGGTCGCATTGGTTCAGCAGCAAGCTTTGCCTCTCCTTGCTTGTCTAGGCTAGCCTTGCCTTGCCAGCATGAGAGCCAAATTGGCTAGCCTGGGTTAGCAAGGAAAAAACTTGTCAGCACAGAATATGATAGCTTTCTTGCCCGTCCAGGCAAGGCAAGCCAAGCCATGTCAGAGGATCTAAGACGACCTTAATGTAATCTTTAATGAAATCATGCTGTTTCGTAGTTTATTGGACAAGTTATCTCCCATACATGCGTGCTGTATAACTTCTAATTTAAACTATGGATAAATGTTGCTTTTTTCCTTGAACAACTTGTGCTGTTCATTGTTTAGTTCCCGTGGATTCTATCGCGTGTGAATCTTGGTTTGGAGAGATGATTTTGTTTCTTCAGTAAAACGTTGTATATCTGGGGTTTGACACGCTCTAAATTTTAATTTATCACTAGAGATTTAGAGTAATGTGACAAGGTTATCAAATTTGGTTAATTTGATTCATGCCCTTACAACTTTGCGCCATTACTATTACAATTTAGTTATTCGAACCATGCCTATTCGCCTTGGACCTGATTTTCTACATTATTTGCATTCCAATGCTTTTCTTTTTGACCAAAATGCTCCAAAGGTTAGGATTATACTTGCATCCGGATTGATTGGACCAATCGAGCACCACCGCTATTCCCCGGTGCTCAACTGCTTATGCTCTTACAAACCCTGATCCTAGTCCGGCCCCCTTCTGTCTCTGTCCCCCCAATTTCCCAGCTGTAGAACGAGGAAAGTAGCATGCCATAGAGTAGGGTGAAAGTGGAGTTGTTCTACGCCAGATGCGACAGTGTTATGCCAAATGCGATAGCAAGTTGCTACTTGTTGTGCAACTGCATGAGATAAAGTAGACAAGAGACATATATGTAGATCCCTTCTTTCTACTTGGGCCCATCTAATCCGCGCGCGCTAGAACACCACTGCACGTCACTCTCCCACCCAGCCCATAACTTTCCTTCTTTGGAAAGTTCCATTCCCATCAACTTTCCATTTTGAAAAAGTTTTCGTGCAACTTTTCCGAAAACTTGTCTCAAAAAGTCTCCGTACAACTTTTTCAGAAACTTGTCTCAAAAAGTTTCAATGTAACTTTTCTGAAACTTTTGTCTCAAAAAGTTGCAACAGAACTTCCTACCCAAACTTTTTTCCCGCCTCAGGCCCACCCACGTGCGCGCAGCCCCACGCGTCAAAAGCAAGCACGCAGCGCTGCTAGCCATTTCGTTCTTTCTATTCAATAGATCAATTTGTGTTTAAAGTATGGGTACTCCGTGTTTATAGTAAGATTCGTACATTTATTAAAGCAACCCACACGGAGTAGGATTTGGACAACAAATTTAATTCAAACCGTTGAACTGAATGTCATAAAGATCCTAGAGAACTAGAAGGAATCCCAGGTGTTGCCCCGGGCCGGGATAATTCACGTGAAATGAAGCATGGTTGGATAATAAATAAAAAATGTAAGCAATAAATTTACTGCCCCAAATTGTGCTATGTCTAAATCAGCATGGATATTGATGGTAATTAAACTCGAGCTATACATCACGGGAAACATAAAAAAAACTAACAGTTCTCCAATCACGGTTATCATTTACTTATAAAGCTTGTAAGGATACAGATCAAGAATGTTGAAGTTATGAGCGATTTGAGACAAAAAGAAAAGAAAAAAGAAGTGTTCTGTCAGCCAATAATGAAATTAATTTGTTTAGCACCTCTGTAATCACATATTTTACCACCAGGATAACTAAGTAACCTAAAGTACCCATTAATGTTCTAGAAATAGTCATTTGGTGATCAAGGGTTAGTGAAAAGGTTAGGAAATACATTCAGCCTGGAACGTACAACATTATGTGCCACAGCTGCGAAACACGGCAGCAAACAACTCGTAATGAATAAGAGAGACCAGCAGAATCGGGTCCTGTAATGACAATCAGCAAAAAAGAAGTAAGAAGCAAGCGTAGCATGAAGATGGTACTTTAATCTAAGAAGAACTGACAGCATGATTTGGCAATTCTAGATGAGCACATGCAATTATTAAATCATCACATAGGAAAAATATGGTACACTATAAATATTGAATGGTATTACATTAGATGGGTGTGTTATGTAGCTAGACATTGCAGCAGACGTACCTCCTGTTCCTGTAGGATGCATAGCGGCTTTGCGTTTTAGTAGGCTGCGGAAAATCTAGTTGGAAAAAAAGCAAAATGTACAAAGAGTCAATCTAGAAAGCAATATTCTCATAAAAATATAACAAAAAGATCGGTAATCTGGAAAAGTGATGTACTGGCTGTAACTAAAGCAACACATGATGCGCCAGAGTAACCAACAGGCATAACACGAAACAAATAGAGAAAAATAGAGAGCGAAAAATCAAGATGTAAAATTAAGCACTTTATGTGGAAAGCCAACTAACAACAGGGCGACTAAATGGCAAGAAAATGCATTGTACAACTAAATAGGGAAAACGAACCACAATGGGTAGAATATCCGCCATAACCTTTTTATGTGATGCTCATTTGCTAAACTATCGGCAGCCCTGGTGAGGAGACATCAGCACCCATAAACAAAAGCCTACGCCTATGGGAAAATTGGAGCCTGACATGACCTCTTTTTCGTCTTGTTGTTCATCAATGGAAACATGTTGCATCCACAAAAGAAAAATAGTGGTTTTTCCCATTTTAGTATGTATGTTGAACCAAGTTATGCGAAACCGAGCAGCTCTAAATTAAATCCGAAGAAACTTGAGAAGGCATACCTTGCACATGAGCTACAGGAACAGTTTTCCGCTTTTGATTTGGGCGACCCATCATCAATCGGACTAAATGTAGAGAATCATGGATTGCAGGAATGAATGTGTGCAATTGCTTTGCATAGGCAAGCACATTGAACCACCCACCATGTTACAACTATAACAAAGTAAAAATCAAATTATAATACTAAAAATGTGAAAAATAACAGTTTATTCAAATCAGCAAGAAATCGTATCCAATGTCTTCATGAAACATAATAGGATTGAAATATATCTAATCTGCATGGTCGTCCCATTAAAATTCAATATGGGGAGGCAGATTACAAAGAAATGTAGAGCCATGCAGGTTAATTTCTGAAAGTTAAATCTTGATGCCTAAGCAACCATTGATGTCTATTTGTACAGAACAGTCCGAATCCCTAATCCTCATATACTAATCAGGTTACTTGGAAGCATAGCAGGTTATGGCTTCACCTTCTCCATCACTACGGATACCTAATCAAATCAACGCTGGCCATCTAACAAATTGACGAAAGGAATCTTTACCTTCTCTACTACGGACCTAATGTAATCAAGGCTGACCATTTAACAATCCATGGAAGAAAACATACCACAAAACGGATCACGACATGGCGCATGAGCAGGGAACGTGGGTACGCGGCCCAGTCGAGCAGAGGCGCCGGAACGTCTCCACCACCAGCAGGAGCAGCGGAGCGTTGCTAGGCTACGCGCCGAGGAGAGGGAGGGGGGGGGGGGGGGGGGGGGGGTGCTCCGACGCGAGGAGGCTTGGCGCGGCCGGAGTACAGGTGGAGGCAGGGAGGGAGGGAGGGGTTGCAGCTCGGACGTGAGGAGGCTTGGCGGCGGTCGGAGCAAAGGAGGAAGCGGGGGAGGGAGGAGCAACCCCTCCCTCCCCTGGGAATGGTCTCGGAGAAGCCAGAAGGAAAGGGATCGAAGCAAGATGCAGGCCAGCAATTGGAAAGAAAAGTACAGAGGAGAACACGGACGGAGGAGCAACGGCGGCGGGCGCTGGCCGGCTGGCCAGGCGATGGCGGCGAACTCTGGAGAGAGGAGGGTGTGGTGGAGACGGCGGAGCGGACGAACGACCCCGCGAGCCCTCGATCTCTCTAGAAAGTGGCGGCATCGGACGGCTCTCCAGTGAGCAAATGGAACGGACGGCTGCTGATAGGGTAAGAAGTAAGAACTGTAGTTTCTACAAAAGCTGCGCCACGTGTCCGCGCAGAGGGAAACGGCCGTACATCTCCAAGAATAAAGAATAAATCAAGGTTGCAAATAGCGGGCTATAAAGTTTAGCGGAGTGATCTCAGAAAAGCTACAGGAGCTATAGCGCAGCTATTGCCAATAGCGATTTACAAAATAAAGCAAACTTTTGATCAAAACATTATTAAGCAAATTCGTCAATTTCAGCTCATGTTTCAAAATTGCATGCCACTATCCAAGCATACCATCTTTCTAGCATGTATTTGTTATCTTTTCAAGCGGTGAAACAGTCCACAGAATCAAGAAAGTAAGCATCATTTAAACTATCGATGAGCAAATTCATCACCTCGTTTGACATATGATTAATGAATCATAAATCATAGGTATATACAAGTTCATAACCTAGTTATAGCGGAGTTAGCGGATAAAATTAGCGGAGCTATTTAACCGTAAAGCGAAGTAAACGGCATTAGCGGTAATATTTTAATATCGTCGCGGCATCTATCTCAAAAAGCTATAGCGAAGCTTCGCTATAGCGGAGCTATAAGCTATAGCGGAGCTATAGCATGCTATTTACATCCATGAAGAATATAGATGTACTGCATCACAAGATACAGGCTCCTTTATCGGCGATTCTGGTTATAAGAATCCAGGTTTTGGATTGATTTTTAGAATCCAGATTCTAAAAGTCAAAAGCTGGAGCTATTCGTTTCCTTAGATTGTGACTTTATGAATTCTTGCTTCAAGAAAATAAAAGTTTGAAATGTCCTTAATTGCATTGCATGTCATGTTTGTTTAATTAAACACACATTATAGTAATAAAGTCGCTTTGGAGCAATAAAAAAAATAGAAAATTCAGAATTAAGAATACATAATGTCAGTACAAACTTAACATCGGTTCTGTTAGATACCCACTTTATAGGTATCCGAAAACATACCTGACGAGTATCGATTACAAAGACGCGCCCAAATTCTACGAAGGGAAAGGGCACGAGACATCGGGCCCACCGAAGGGATCCAGTGCCACAGAGCAGCGGATTGCTCGCACTCCCTACCAAAGGCCTCACCCCGCGTGGCCCACTGCGGGACCCACGCGTATGGGACGAAGTGGCCGCGGCTCTCACAAAAGGGCCGCGACCCGCGCGGCCATCACCCACGACTCCCGCTCCTCTAACTCCCTCCCGGGGCGGGTCGACTCGAGGCAGAGTCGAGCGAACACCATGACCAAATCCCGGCGAGCCAACGCCCCCAGTCGTTAACCCAGGCAGGGTCGGGAATGGTCGAGGAGAGAACGCTGTGGCTGACAAACGAGAGAGTGGGCGCGTCACATCCATCTGGGCCGCGACGCGGCGGCCACGCAAGCCAGGTACGCTGCACAATTGAATTATGTGGAAAGTGCCACATAGTGTCGCACAACGCCGTTCCAGGCAATAGGCACGTCACAGTACTCAGGACGGGACGCGATCGACGCCATCATACACCTCGGCGGCAAGGCAGTGGAAGAAGCCAACGAACCTAGTCACTACAACAATTTTGACATTCTATGATGATGTACTTTTGTCATAAAAAGTCTAAAATTCATCACAACCTACTTTGTATGACGTAACCGTGACGAAAATCGCTTTGTCATATAAGGTGCGTAGCTAATTACCTTTTGTGACATTTTCCTTTTTTTCGTCATAAATCTATGACGTTATCTAGAAATGGCATAAATATTTATGACGCTCTCAAAAATGTCATAAACTATTTATGACGCTCTCAAATTTGTCATTAGAATTAATGACGTTTGTGTTTTTCGTCATTAACCTTTAAACCGAACCAGGCCTGACTGATCGGCTTTTGGCCCATTAATTTCACGGGTCTTTTAACTTTTGGCCCATTAATTTCGCGGGTCTTTTAACTTTTGGCCCATTAATTACGCGGGCCTTTTTAAGTTTCAGCCTATTAATTTCGCAAGCCTTTTATCTTTCGACCAACTAAATTCGCAGCCTTTTTAGTTTCGATCCAATTAATCCACATGTCATTTTACTTTCAGCCCAATTAATGCGCAGATCATTTTACTTTCAGCCTAATTAATTCGTAGGCCCATTTTACTCTTTCTCTCACGTTATTTTTTCAGGGCCAATTATTTTTCAGGCCTAATGTAGTTCAACCAGGGACGTCCTGTAGGCAGGGCGTCCTATAGTTAACATATGATAGATCGACCCAGTAGCCCATCAAATCTGAGCAGCCCAGCCCAAGTCTGATCGTCAACATTTCGAAAGAGAAGAGTCAATATTTTTTTAGTTCTATTTCAACATTTTTAAAATAAAATTAATATTTTTAAAAAAATGATGACCATTAACAAAAAAAATGTTGACATGGTGCAACAAAAATGTTGACGCGGTACATTTAAAATGTTGACGAAATTTTTAAATTTTAAAAAATTCAAAAAATATTCATATTGGATCTCATTTTGAAGAATTAATTGTAACAAACACGTAGGTTCAAACGGATTCGAAAACGGACTTACGGTTTAGGAGAAAAATGCGTTTAAAGTTTGTAAATCGTTTCTTTTTCTCCCCTCTCCCACCCGCCTCAATCCGAACGCGACACGTGGCAGCATCTGGCACTTCCCACTTCCCACCCGCGCAAATCGAAGGCGTTCATCTGTACCGCACGCATCTCAAACAATGTCCGATCAAACGAATCCCGTCGGACGCCCTACATATAGGATTCGCGGTTCAACCAACCCATTACATTTGAGGCCCAAATTTTTTTCTGCCGGCCCGTTAATTTTCAACCTCAATTTATATTTCTACCCATTTATTTTTTTGGCAGATTGTTTCCAGAAAAACAAAACATCTCAGAAAATGTTCCCACATCATCCTTACTGGCACAATATTTACATACATTTGTGACGAAATCAAGTAGAAAACCATATATTTACAATAATCAATCCCCTAAAAAAATTACAATAATCAATGACTAAATTCCATCAGGATACATCCAGCACACAGGCCCAAATCATACCAAACAAGAGACCGCAGCCGAAAATCAACCATGGAACACCCTTGAGAACATCCTTGAGTCCAAGCAATCATAATCGATCTGCAATCACAATAAAACAAACAATTATGAAAGAGTATGGGCACACTGCTGCCATTATGGCCGGAGCAATAATACAAGACTCGGTATGTGTATGCCCTTCGTGTACACATCACGAAGTATGGAAACTTCTGTTTTCATGATCTCATCATCGTTCCCAATAATCAATGTTTTGACATTTGGACATCAAGAATGCAGGAAAACATTTGAACATCTACAACTGACATGATAAAGGGCACAAATATTTTCAGGCTATCCTGATTCCTATTGCTTCCAGGTGCAAAGTGCATGAACTCAAAATCAAACATAAGAGCACTAACTGCACATGTACTCTGTCAACGAAATAATCAAACAAGGGGTTTGAACGGAAGATTAAAGTTAGAAAGTAAATATTATCTATGCATGTTGGAAACTGCTGCACATGGATAAGTTGTACACAACCCATCAGGTTAGAAATGACAGGAAATAACTAGACTAAAGCTGGTAAACTGATTTTTACAAATCACAAGTGTTGGAGGCGCTGTACTGTACTTCAATATCAATAAACACTAAATTCAGTAAGCCATCACCACCTGAACCATTGATACAGGCAGGAAACGTAACTCATTGGGAATAAGACTGAACCATTGCGACAAGTAGGAACGGTAACGCATTGGGACTAGAGTGAGTGCTTAACTGTGTTTGGGCCTGCGATTTCATGCAAAGAACAATTTATAAGATCAGTATATGATTTGAAGAAAAGTTCTGAACCAGCATGAGTATTAATAACCTTATTTTAGCATTCAGTACTGCTGGTTTTATTCACTGAAGTACAGAAAGAACAGCATCGCAGGAACACAATGTCACTGGATTAACATGACATGAGCTAATGAACGACCATAGCAGGAAAGATTGAAGTTTTAATTACTGATTCATAAATCATTACCTTGCTACAGACCCAAGGAAGATGGGAAGGTCACTCGTAGATTCGTTTGAGTCCAATTGTATGAAGCATACCCGCTGGATGGCTGATTGCTCTTTGCCTGTCAAGAATGGAATTTTGGAAGAAAACACCGGTTAATAGCATTCAGTCAGTGCGCTGAAATGATTACAATCACTCATCTGAATACTGAAGATACAACAATATTAAAGAAATTGTGAGCACCATGTTAAAATATGGCACTAGTAGTTTAGGATGATAACACACCTCAATTAGCTAGTCTGAAATTCATAGTAGATATTTATTTGATCTGGCACTACAATTAACGTTATTTTTCAACAGATATGTTGTAATGGCAGCAGTATACCCATACTTTCAACAGATTTGTGCATCATCAGCTAGAAGTTCAGGATGATAACACACCTGAATAAGCTAGAAGTTCAGGATGATTTACCCAAACTGTACCATTTTAGTATATAGTTAACTTATGATATACAGAATACACAGCAGCTGCACTACGGGCGTGATTGGTTTTCATCTGACCCCAACCAGGCCCGTACGTAGGAAGCCAGGCCACCACTAGCCAGCCCCACGCGAGCCAGGCTCCAGAGAAACGAGATTCGTTTTCGTTCCTGGCGAGCCTGGCTGAGGGTCATTTGCTGCATCTACGCGTGCGAGCCAGATGAATACCAGAAGCAACCAATCACTCGTGAATTGCATGAGCTAAGCCCGGCCAGCCTGCTGCAGGCATCCAATCACTCCCACATTGCATCCCGTGGGCCTGGTTGGGTCATATACACCCAACCAATCACCCCCTACATGTATCAAGTAAGCAACCTTAGTTCAGTAAATAAACCATGACTACTAAAAACAGAGCAGCAGCCGTAGTGCAGTAAAATGAAAGTGCAGAAGGATACGAGTTCTTTTTGGATTGGTACTCCACTAATCCTTTTAAGAGGTCTGCCAATAAAGAAACAAATAATGAGAAATTCCCAACAGAAATTTCTCTGTGCGGCAACCAAGCAGAATGCTACCTCGTTCTATATGCGGCAACCAAGCAAGCAGAGCCCTCATCTTCTACATGCGGCAAGAAACCAGAAAGTGGGCGGCAGCAAGCAGCAACGCAACCTATTGGTGGGGGTCGGGGCATACGCTGGGGGCGTAGGAACAAGCAACAGCGTGCCCACACCTGTCATTGGAATCGTGCATGGAGTGGTTACCGAAAGCGAGCTCCAGCAGGAGTCGACGGCGATGCATGACCTGAGCCGCGACCCTGCCACCGCAGTATGCCCAGCGCCGTGGAGGGAGGCCCGCCTCGCACCAACGACCCGCGCGGACGTCGCGTGTCCGCGTGTCCGCAACAGCTCGACGCCGCCGCGTTCGCGCCTTGCCGGCGTTGCCGCAGCAGCTCGAAGCCGACGAGGTTGCCCGCCTGCACCGCCACAGCAGTTCGAAGAGGATGAGGGAGAGGCGACCAAATCCGCCATTACCCAGCCGGATCTCGCGGTCGCGCGGGCCTAGGAGGGGAGAGGAGGCGGCGGCGCGCCCCGCTGGACCTAGCCACCTTGCACCGTGCACCTGGTCGCCGTCATTGCACCACGGAGGCATCAGGATAAAGGGAGACGACCCATGGCGCTCTCGTAAAGGAGTCATGTTAGGTTGGGCAAAATGGTAATGTGTCCTTAAAGTTTTGGGCCTGGCGTACGGAGCCGACCCATGGCGCTCTCAACCTGACAGTGGGGCCACACCTGTCATTTTGTCAGAAGGATGTGCTATTATAGGAATACGCTTTCACTTTGGAAACGCACCGAACATTAGTATTTTAAAAATAATACATATAAAAATGATTTTAAAAATTCCACCAAAATTAGTGTCATTTGGATCGACCAGATACACATTTTTACTAAATTCCACCTGAAGTTGCAATAAACTTCGTGAGATATAAAAAAGAGAAGAAATGAATGCATTTTCTAATTATTTTGTCAAATTTTATCTCATGAAATATAACGAATTTTCAGCTGATTTTTAGTCTGTGGCTATTCCATGTCAACCCAAATCCATGGGATTTTTTGTTAAATTTTTTGAAAATAAATCCACTAAAATGTGTTCAAAATTGATAACTCTATACACATCTCATGAAACTATCACCGAAGTTCAACTATAAGTGAACAATGTTCTCAACAAAAGCTTTAAAAAAATTGTAACATAATTCTCATGTGTAGAGGTCATTCAGTTGTCCATCTCCACAAAAATCATGTCTAGATACATTTTCTTTCGAGATTTACAAAAATAACAAGTTTTTGATAAAAAATGGCCAGGAGTTATTTGGGAATACGGTACAGTTATATCATATAAAGCAGTTTCATATAATCTACAAATGGATAGATAATATTTTTATCAACTTATAGGAAAAAAAAGGTTATTTGGACTTCATATACGAAATATATACAACTTTTAAAATTCAGCAATAAATCAAATTGAGAAAAAAGACTGGGGCCAAGAACTGGAGAAGAACTCCAACATGTGGCACTGGGCCCACGTATCAGCGAGACCCATCGCTCATCCTCCGCTTGGGCCGAGGCCCACCGCCCATGGACGCTCGATGAAAGAAGGGCGGATGACCTGCTCATCCTCCGCGTGGACCGAGGCCCACCGTCGATGGGGAGCGAATTAGCCGTGGCGAGCGTTGCCTCGACTTTTCTCAACTTTTTGCGCGGTGGGAATTCAGTCCTCAACGCACGTCATGTGTTGGGCCCAATTCAAGCAGCAGGCCCATGTTATGTTTCGAGCGCATTAAGTTCAAGTGGTGATGCGGGTCTGGGCCAGCAAAATAGGTGACGTGTGTAAAATGCAGGCCCCACCTATAATGATCTTCATTTTTTTTAATTCTTATCTGTTCGAATTTTCATTTCCGTTTCATTTTCTTTTCAGTCACCGCTCATTTTTTAGGTTTCACTCAATTTTTAGCTGCAACTGAATAATCGACTGAAATAAAAAACAAAATCACTCGAATCAATGAACAATGAAAACTCACAGAAAAAAATTGAGTGAACGCAAAAGGAAATTTAGCTAAGAGATGTATAGTCATTCCCATTTTTATTTTTTATTGAATACTGACCTGTGGGACCCAACACAACTGCTTTGGGACCTTTAGCCATTGCGGCCTGCTTGTGCCGAGGCCCACCCGCTCCGGGCTGCTAGCTTTCAAGCATTTAGGTTCAATTTTTAGCATAAATTTTATTTTTTAAAAAGCACTAATTACATTTTATTATATATTAAAAAAAACTAAAATGTGGGTCTCATCTCAAAATGTTGTGTGAGACCAATGATTACATGTAGGTCATGGTGTAAAAGTTTATTGTGAATCTCGAGCATAATTTTTTTTATATTGTGTTTAAAATCTAACATGTGCATCTTACTTGACATGAATGATATAAAAAAGTATTTAATAACAATTCTCGTTTATCATAAATTACATTTTTCTTAAAGCTGTGTTGGTATTTCTTACACCACGAATAAATCCGTAAGCGCACGGAATACCGTTGTAGCACTTCACCCGGGAGTACTCCAAGGTATCGTATTTGTTTTCCCCAAGGAACGGAGATATTCTGCAGCAAGGTTAGTTTTACCCAAGGACACACGAGAACGATAGTAGTCTAGGATTGAGAGGATGAATAAAGATCTAGTTATCCCTTAGGATAGACGCGCTCAAGATCTACTTGTTTACTTCGGACACTGGTATAGACTTGGTCTGCCAAGTCACGCCAGCTTGTAGCTCTACGACGAACCCGAACGTGGAGGGTTACAAGGGACGGACAGGGCTGTCACCACCTGCCGCCTACCTCTACAAACCGTGGGGCACGCTGCAAACAAAAATAACCTCTAGTCTAGACATCACGTCTATGCCGTCGATTACTACTCTAACCCCGGTCCTGGTACTGTTTCAGAAGGCTAGAGCACTCATTGCAGAGCGATGATCCCGCAAACAGGTATAACAAGAATAACGACTAGTAAATAATGCTCGCTAGATCAATATCACCACGAATACTAACTTATGAATAAGAACGACGAACGAACGAAGAACGAACGACGAACGAAGAACGAACGACGAACGAACTATGAACGAACGACGAACGAAGAACGAACGACGAACGAACTCTGAACGAACGATGAACTATAAATAAGATAATATCCGCCGAGGTACAAGAGAAGAAAATAACTAAAAGGCTATCCCTCTCTTCTCCCCTGCCCTCTCCTCTACTCTACTACTATACAAGAAGCCCTTGGCCTGGATGGGAGTGGAATGACTTGTGTCTTGTGTTGTTGTGTGAGGAGGGGTACCCCTTTATTTATAGCCCCAAAGGCGGTATAATTGAGGCGGTTCCAGGCATTGATAGCATTGATTGCAGGTAGAACCGACCTTGGTACGTCGGTGGGGAACCGCCATAGAAAGATGGGTTAGTGGGGCCTCTGCCATGGGTCAGCCAACCTAGGTTTTGGGGTCGGCCGACTCCCCCTTGGCCCATTTGGTCTTGGGCTTTTGCCGAGGGTTCCTCCTTCATGTCCTATTGAGTGATCTTGGTGCTATGGTCCAATTTGGTTAAGTTTTGTAGGACATTTGATCCATATCTTGCTCGGCTGCCGATGCTGATTTCTCGAAGTGGTGTATCATCGGGAATATCCTTGATATGATTTGGGTTGATTTGGTTGATCCATATATCTTTCCCATTATTGAGGATTTCCAGGAAGAGATCTTTCTTCATATCTTCTTGATATTGGGCTTTGGGGAGATATCTTTATTCCGGGGAAAAATCAGTGTTTGCAAAGTAGGCCTTTTACGCTTCATTTTCCCCGTTTTCCTATGAAATGCAGCTGCACTCACAGATTCACCAAGATTTGTGAAAATCATTAGTTTCAAGACCTAAGTCTACCTTTGGTGTTTGATTTGAGGGTTAAAAGTGCAGCTAGTTGACGGTTTATTTCGTTCTAAGAGCCGTCAACAAGCTGATGCCTTTCTAGTGCTCTTGGGCTTAATCTCTAGCATTACTTGCTAATTTTTTATTTTTTAAAAATTACATGTGGGTCCCACTTGACATGTGTGAGACCAAACCACAGGTGGGCCAGGTGTGCATGATCTAAATTTTTTTTTAACAAAAACTCACATTTTATCAATTACATTTTGTTTTTATTTTTCGAATAAAAACTATATGTGGGTCCGCATGACAGGTATTTGACAAGTGGGCCACGTAGTGACAATTCATAGTTGTCATAAATTTTAGTGTAAAATAAAGAAAATTTGTTAATGACAATTCATATTTGTCATGACTATTGTGACGTTTATTATTTACCAAGTATGACATTTTTCTTCGTCATAATGTAGTGGTGTCTTTATTTATGACGATTTTGTGTTCAGATTTAATGACGGAACCTGGTTTTTGTCATAAAATAACTAATTTCCTCATGAACGTCCCCAACAAACTTTATGACGTAACGGTAGGTTGTCATGAGAATTTCGTCATAGAAGCCCACAATTGTTGTAGTGAGTCAAGGACGCCCGACTCCACCCCCTCTCTTTCTTTTTCTTCTTTCCACCATCTGTAACCGTCTTATCTTGGAATATAAACGAAAAGGCCGGACCCAGGAGAAAAGGGGGAGGGCTGATAGAGATTCAGACAGACTCACTCTTCACTCCATGAACACACAAATAGAGACTTGGGAGCACATCCCTCTCTCGCCTGGCTTGTAACCCCTACGAGCAATCCAAATCGAACCACAAACTGGACGTCGGGCATCTTGTGCCTGAACCAGTATAACCCACCGTCTCATCTTGCGAATCCACCGCACGCAGTCGAGCTGTGTACAAATTTACTTATCGGCCAGTTACTAAACACCGACAGTTGGCGCGTCAGGAAGGGTACCCCCGCGAGCTCGACTGCCATTTTCCTCATCAGCTGATGGCCTCGCGGCCACGCCCTGACCCGAGTGAGCGTCCGCGGGCGGGACCGGAGGCGGTCGGTCGCACCGCCCTCTCGTTTCTACCCCCCGGTAGCGGTTCCGTACCACGTATTCCGCTTCGGCGATACGACTTCCTGTCCGATCACGCCGAACTGCAGCGGATGCGCGGCGATGCCGGCATGGCGCCGTTGCGCGTGTTCACTTCCGATGTCCATCTCCTGCTGTTGGCGGTCCTTAACGACTACTTTTACCGCCAACACTAGCTTATAAAAGCCATCAATCAAGAATAAAATGAACAGTCTTTATGGACTAATAGTTTTCCACAAGTTTTGGTGATATTTTGATTGCAGGTACAATTATGAAGGAAAATCACCACAAACTATAAACAATGAGGGATTTTTCCATGAAGATAAATTATCCAAATAAAATATTTGATCTCTCTATATGAAAGCCCTCGAAAAGATAGTCAAAATTGACTCTTGGTTCACCCAATTCGGAGTTCGGGAGCAGAAGTTATGCCTCAACAAAAGTTACAAGAAATGCTGAAATTGCTGGCGTGGCCGGCCTACTTTTGTCTCCTTTAGACCCGATCTTCCTCCAGTGGGCTATACGCACCGTAAAACATCAAGCCCAAGTGGTCTCCATGGTGGATGAACAACCGACCTCCGGAAGGTGGGCTTTTGGGCCTAAACTTGACGATTACTCCACTTCTGCCGCCCCCACTCAACAACCGACTTCGGAACCGACACTAGGAAGCGATCCCGGACGTCCACGGCGAAGGCGGTGGCCATCCAAGACAATGGATGGCCGGCTGGCCAAGGTGGGAGGCCGGCCGACTGTTGGCGTTTCCTACGCACAGAGATTAAATATCAACTCCGCAAGCGCACGGAACACCGTTGTAGCATTTCACCCAGGAGTATTCCAAGGGTATCGTATTTATATTTTCACAGGGAAGCAGGGCTAAGAATATCATGAATTAACAAGGAAACATCTACTATTTATAACTTGCAAATTAGACCAGAGCAGGGATACATATATGATGGGTGGCAACCAAACACACGCAAGAATTCCATATGAAGATAAAGAGATAGAACTAGTCAACTGGAAGGACAACGAGAAGAAAGGTATCAGCCTAGGGGTTAGCATTTAGTATTTCCTGATAGTCTACAATTACTTGCTTAAGCTTTCATTACAGATACGTTCCTGCATATCGGGGCACACGCATGCCAAAGCAGCAACCCGAGAATTAGGTTCAACTACCTTGGGGAACTACGTGCTATTGACCTCCCTACTAAACCATCACCCGGACGTGGTGGATTACAGAGACCGGTACGCCTGTCACACGTACTCGCGGCTACCATCCTCCGTGGGGTGTAGAGCAAACTCACGTCTAGAATTATTCCTCGCACCATGCAAGCAAATATCCTAGATAACTTACTCTACACGTAAGAGCAAGCCAACCATGCATAACAAATCTATGTGGATTGTGTAAGCATTTGCGGTGTAAACAACCCATGCAGATAGACATACCATACACAGACGTGGAACCAACACAGGAATTTCTCTATAACAAT
The DNA here is from genome assembly GCA_012490785.1 of Eragrostis nindensis. NCBI lineage: Eukaryota > Viridiplantae > Streptophyta > Magnoliopsida > Poales > Poaceae > Eragrostis > Eragrostis nindensis. The sequence goes on along the minus strand of JAAXCT010000001.1, from coordinate 367,496 downwards.
TACTTAAATAAATATAAACTAAAAGGAAAACTAAATTAAATAAATAAGAAAATAAATAAGAAATAATTATATTAAAGAAAGTATAAAAGAAAAGATACACGAGAACTCCGGAGCTCCGAGCGAAGCTCTCACTTCTACTCTAACTCCCATGACCAACTAGCATACTCTAAACTACACAAGTGGAATGATCACATGAGAAGAGCGTGACCCTACATTGGATCTTCTCTTCTCAAGTGTGAAGGTGCAGGTTGGAAGTGAGGCGGAGGTCCTCTATTTATAGTTGAGTTGCCTTGGGAGAGTGGAGAAGGTCTTGGAGCATTTCGTGGAATATTCCCTTCTTGCCGACTTCTCCTGGCTTAGCCGGCGCGTCAAGTGAGCTTGCAACCGCCTCTGGAACCGACTGGAAAAAGACGGGCCGATTTGGAGACAACAGTAGGCCGGCCGGCCTAGGCCTAGGCCGGCCGGTGGGCTTTTTTCTCCGAATGCCTCGAATTTTTGTGGGCTGGCCTCTCATGATGTGCCCATTAAGATCCACGGTCTTGCTCGGTGATTTGACGCCTTTTTGAGTGGTTGATGGGCTTGTTTGTTGGGCCTTGCGCAGTGGTCGATACTCCGGGCTGGGAAATATTTGTTGGCCATTTGATCCTTGATGTTTGAGCCCATTGGGAGATGCCTGGGACTGCTGGACCATGTTGAGATCCAACATAAGCCGGCCGGCCTATGATGGGGCCGGCCGGTAGGCTTTTGCTCCCATTTTCAATGGATTTCCTCCTGCATCCAAATATTCACCAAAACTTGTGGAGTAGCATTATTCCTATCTACTATGCAAAAAATCTTGGTGTTATGCTTTTATTTACCGGTAGGGTGGCAGTCAAAACACGGTTTAACGACCGCCAACACCGGCCTGACTTGGCGGCCAAATCACGTCACCGACTCCCTACTTGACGTGCCCGCCACTCTACTTCATTTAGGCCTATAAATAGATGCTACCTCCCAAGGTAGAACTCGCACCTTAGTAGAGAAACACTTTTGAGAAGTGAAGTGTTGTTGAGTTGTTAGTAGAGGTAGTGAGTGAGTGAGAGGCGGAGGAAGAGCAGAAGCTCCGGAGATGCCGGAGCTATTCCTCTTCTTCGGCGGCTCGGGTATGTACTCCGCCTGGGAGTAATCGCCATAGTCTTCCAGGCTGGGTAACATGTAAGGTATTATTTATTAAGCAATAAAGTAAGGTTATCTTCTTTATCTTCTATGGGATTCAGGTGTGTAGTAAGTATTTCTTATTAACTACATGTGCTAGCTCTAGGATAATTGCTAGTTGCTGGTATTAATGATTGGTGTAAATGTGGTGTTTATACTTTGATTTATTCTGAGTTGCCCTCAACCCCACGGGATGTTGTGGTAGCCGCGAGTGTAGGTGACAGCTGCGCCGGTCTCTGTAGTCCATCACGTTCGGGTCGAATGTGTAGGGCCTAAACGCGGTCCGTTGACCAGATATGTTGAACCTAGTTACCGGGATGCGTGTCTTGGCGGCGATCGTGCCCCGAAGTAGATGGTTTAGACAGACCCTTCTCGAATTGCTCAGTTATTTAATACTTTTGCATTAGATTACCTGGCCAGAGGACTATCACCCTTACTGCATTAATTCTCTGTTTCATGTGTCCCTTTTTACGGATATTCAGCTTAGATCTCAAGTTTAGTACACTGTTTGTTCCCTGTAGATTCGATACCTTAGAAATACTTCTGGGTGAAAGCTACATCGGTATCCGTACGCTTGCGGATTAATTTCTGTTAGGCCTTAGGATTGCCAACAAGCTTTCTGGCGCCGTTGCCGGGGAACGGTAGCTGTGCTAACTTGAATCTAGAGTCATCCGTGAATAGGTTTATCAGCACCATAGACCCATCTTCCATCGTATACGCCAATGCTCCGAAAGGAGAATTGCTGGAACCTCCTCCAGCATCTGCACCAATCACAGCCCAGAGCTATGAGATTCATCCAGAATTCATAGCGCTGGTTCAGAGCACAAGATCAGATAGATCGTACTTCCCGACGGTGTTGAGGAAGAGACTACGCCAGCGGGAGTAGTGCGGGGAGGCGAGTGTTGGCGTTTCTTACGCACAGAGATAAATATCAACTTCGCAAGCGCACGGAACACCGTTGTAGCATTTCACCCAGGAGTATTCCAAGGGTATCGTATTTATATTTCCACAGGGAAGCACCGCTAAAAATATCATTAATTAACAAGGAAACATCTATTATTTATAACTTGCAAACTAGACCAAAGCAGGGATACATATATGATATGATGAGTGGCAACCAAACACACACAAGGATTCAATATGAAGATAAAGAGATAGAACTAGTCAACTGGGAGGACAACGAGAAGAAGGGTATCAGCCTAGGGGTTACAAATATCTACTTAATCTTTCATTATAGATTCGTTCCTGCATATCGGGGCACACGCATGCCAAGACAGCAACCGAGAATTAGGTTCAACTACCTTAGGGAACTACGTGCTACTGACCTCCCTACTAAAACCATCACCCGAACGTGGTGGATTACAGAGACCGGTACGCCTGTCACACGTACTCGCGGCTACCATCCTCCGTGGGGTGTAGAACAAACTCACGTCTAGAATAGTTCCTTGAGCCATACAAGCAAATATCCTAGATAGCTTATTCTTCACGCGTAAGAGCAAGCCAACCATGCATAACAAATCTATGTGGATTGTGTAAGCATTTGCGGTGCAAACAACCCATGCAGATATACCTACCATACACAGACGTGGAACTAACACAAGAATTTCTCTATAATTATTACTTAAATAAATAAATGTAAACTAAAAGAAAAACTAAAATAAATAAATAAGAAAATAAATAAGAAAATAATTATATTAAAGAATATCTGAAAAGAAAAGATACAAGAGAGCTTTACCCAATATCCGAAGAAAACTCCGGAACTTCGAGGGGAGCTCTCACTTCTACTCTAACTCCCATGACCAACTAGCCTACTCTAAACTACACAAGTGGAAGTGACTCCTTGAGCTGAGCGTGATCCTACATTGGATATTCTCTTCTCAAGTGTGAAGGTGCAGGTTGGAGAGGGAGGGATCCTCTATTTATTGTGGAGTTGACTTGGGAGAGTGGAGAAGGTCTTAGAGCATTTCGTATTCCCTTCTTGCCGACGTCTCCTGGCTTGGCCGACGCGTCAAGTGTCTTGTGACCGCCTCTGGAACCGACTGGAGAAAGATTGAGGCGGTTGGAGATTAAGTTGGGCCGGCCGGCCAGGTGTTTGGGCCGGTCGGCCTACTGTTTTCTGGTTTTCGTCCAATCTTGCGCGAGGCATAACTGCTGCTCCCGAACTCCGAATTGGGTGATCGAAAAGCCCATTTTGACTATCTCGATGAGGGCTTTGACATGGAGGGATCAAATTTGTGATTTGAATAATTATTTCTTGATTTTCAAGTCATTCCTTATTTCTTGCGTCGAATGTCATCGAGATGTCCGAGCAGGACCTTGTTTATCTTGTGCTTTTTGTATTTTTTTTTATCCATGAGTATAAGCACATTTGCACCAATATTCTTGTGTACCTTGCAAAACAAGAATACATCCAAAACTTGTGAAACTTTATTAGTTTAATGCAAAAAACATTGGTGCATACCTTTTATTCGACGATAAGTTGACGGTCATTTTATGATTTAACGACCGTCGACACCGAGGTCGAGCAACAGCGGCACCATCGTCTTGATGTTGGAGACGGCAACAGCTTGCGCGTGGAGCGTGGCGCGATGGGCAGCGATCTGCTCCTCTGCGGCCTTGCGCAATTCCTCGTCGAGCTTGCGCTGGTCTTCCTCGGCCTGGCGCTGCTTTTCAGCCGCAAGGCGTTCGACTTCCAGGCGCTTGGCCTCTTCGGACGAGAGCGGCGCAGGAGACATGGCTGGAGGTGGTGGAGTTTGGGACGTCGCAGCGTGAGGCAACAGATGGGAAGGGAGAGTAGGGGCACGTCACGGTAGAGAAGACCGGCGACGGCAGGTAGAAGGGAAGGCACACCGCGGCGGCTAGGGTTTTGCCGGCGGCGGCGACAGGGAGGACGCGGAAGCAAGGTCCTAGGGTTTGGCTGATACCATTGTTCCGCTCAATATCCCAACAAAGCATCTAGTGGAGTGGCTGCCTCTCACACGCCTTCTGTTCCTTCAGCCTCTTCCAGCGAGACGAAAAAAGTTCTTTAACAAAAAGGAAAAATGTGTCCGGCCACGCGTGCAGAGTACAAGGTACTCCTTATGGTTTTTTATTATATAACACCGTTGGCATTTTTTTGGGTTACTTTGACCATTCGTCTTATCTATAAATATATGCAAATAGCTACATATATATAAGCTAATTAAAATATTTTTGATGATAGACCTAATGATATTTATTTCATATTAAAAAATAATTTCTTAAATATATATTATTGATCAAAGTTTAACAAAAAAATTAACAGCGTCGTATATTTAAAATCGGAAGGAGGAAGTACAAAACATGGGCTTACTGGCATCCAAACATGGACCGTGTCGTGGGCTAATTCCTTATTTGGCTAAATGAGAAATAAATGGGGCCGGCCTGGAACGAACACGGAGGGAAGGGTGACCGAAATGGATCACTGCTAATATGGCCCATATTATGAGCTGCAAATTATCTTGGCCCATATCATGAGACTCGGCCTACTACGAAACGACGCAGGCCCCCAATAATAGGAAGGTGAAGACGCAGGCCCCAATAATAGGAAGGTGAAGCGCAACTGCAATCCGGTCCGTTTGATGATCCACCTGACCTACAGTCAGTCAACTCATCATCTCTTCCCGTTTTCTGAAAGTGTTTCGAGCATGCCAAAACCGTCTCCACTCAAATGAACAAAACCATGCAGACATGTGAGTAGTGGCTTCACTTTTGTTTTTCCTTTTGCAGTGAATGTGACTACTAGTTGCTTCAGGGAACCGAACACTCTGGGAGTAGTTGTTCCGTGCGCGCTTGGACGACCGACTCGTCACCCCGGACCCTGGCCAGAGAACCAGAGGCACACACCCACCGTGCGCCGCCCTGCGAAGGCAACACAGGCCCTAGCCAACGAACGAGTTCTTCAGGCCGTGACGCGTATCTGCATTTCCGTAATTCTGGGCTCGCGCCTTCATCCAAAAACATTTCCTCCGACTCTCTCAAAAAAAAAAAAACAACATTTCCTCCGCCGGAGAAGGTTCTCGTGAAAGTCTCACCTCGTCTCAGTCTCCAACGCGGTCGGCCGCCTGTCGCGACGACGAGTCGACGACCGGGCCGGAGTCGGATAGGCTAGGCACGCTGCCAATGGCAGAAAGACTGACGCTGCTAGTCCGAGCACCGATGAAGAAACCGAACCGCCGCTGGCTAGGCCCACCGGAAAGGAAAGAAAAAGAAGTCGTTTTGTCTTTGGATCTCCTCGCGACTGATTACTCGATGACATCAATCCAGTAATCTGTGAGAAGCTTAGAGCAAGCTCAATAAGCTTGTCTGGTAGACAAGCTAGAGCCAAACTTGCAGCCCAAACGTTCAACAACTTGTTTCCAAACCACACTACAAGGGAAACACCCATTTTGCAACGTATATAAGCGTTGGTAGAAGTCCATATATGCGTTGGTAGTATCAATACCAACGCTTGTACCATTCGTTGCTACAACTGCCGTTGCAAGGGTCTACTGCAACATATCTTTATGCGTTGGTAACAAGCACGAGTAAGCGTTGCAGTCCTGCAACACATAAATTATCACTGTTAAATTATCACTGCTACAACGCTTCCAAGCGTTGCTAGTGCTGGTGAGTCGCCATGTAAATTCTGGTACTATATAATATAGATTTTCAAAACTATTTATAATATAGCACTTCTCACGACCATAACATTATGCTAAATAACAAATCATGTCCAAACACTCCAGAGGCGCACAATTTTACTACCATAGATTAACTTGTATTATAAACAAAATGAGTTACACAAGGATCGTCTGACAAGCGTTACAACAACCAGTTTTGGTTGATAAAACATCTCAAGGATATAACATGTGTTTAACATGCTAACTTCCCAAGAATACATCTGAATCTAAAATGTCCATCATCCTAAGAAAATACATCAGTATCTGACATGTCAAAACTGCACTCGTTATAGACATCTCTGTCCATTCTTCAAGCTTGTCGCTCTGCATCAGTTTTGCATGTCCATTTCAAAAATCATCCACTCATTCTGCATGAGAAAGAGAACAAATTTTGAACTACAAGCGTTATAGTTTACCGTTCCTAAAGCATCTAATTTATTCAGCTACACATGCAAGACTAGAAAGATCAAACTGCATAAGAAATGTTAGGAAACTTTTCAGATATATTCAGATAAATCCATACAGTAGTTCTATATAGTTTGACCATTGTTTATATCAGCAACAAAACACAAAAGCATTCTAGAAAGTTAGAACACTGTGATCTTCAAATTTTCAAATGAGAGATATGTTGCTACATTTCATACAGCACTAATTACTATTCTGAGTCTGAATCTAACTCTCAAAAACTATTTAATGCAGTATGAAAAGGAGTTGTGGTAGCACAGGCCAGCAATCTCCAGCTAATGCCATAATGCAGACGAATTATTTACTTGTTATGTGCAAAATTACCAAGCATTTAGATTTCTGAAGCAAGACACAAGAGTGCAGATGTTTTCAGGAGAGAGTTGCAGACCTTTATTCGTGCTTGTGTTGCAGAATGGTTGATAAGAGCCACAACACTGTAATTCCTCGCTTCAGGCATCTTGTAGTACTGTAAAATATTTATGGCACACTGGTGATTCAAAGACATAAGAAATAATCCCCTAGGTCAAAAAACAAAAGCCCAGCGAAACCATTGTTTACCTCACAGTTGTTATGTCTCTTCTGATGAGATTTTTGCTGCTCGTGTGTTACAGGTGCATATTCGGTGAAAGGAAATGTATGAATCAAAACTGCAATTTACAGATAAGAGAATCATTAACAATTGCTACGAATAATGTCAGACACCTGCAAAACTGCCAGGATAATATATAGAATTTTATTAAATTGCCCGCAAGAAAAATTATAACAACATCTAGTCTCTACAGGAGTTCGCATCTTAAACAATCTGAGAAATGCATCTGAAGCCATGGAAGCAGTTGGGGGCGCAAAAACAAATCCCCAATCGAGAGAATCTAACTAAGTCATCCTGATCCGTGATTCATACCTCATATAAGAGATAACTTGCTGCCTTCGATTCCTCTCGCCAATCCATGCCCCTCCGCAGATCTGCAGGGACATAACCAAAAAGAAAAAGAGTCCGGCGGAGGGAAGCGAAGAACAGCAGATGGGGATGGCGCCGGCATAGTATAGGAGCAGGAGAAGGACTGATCCATCGCAGAGGCAAGATCTGGTGAAAGTTGCCGCCAGGGACGACCTGCCATTGGAGGAGAGCACGAGAGTTAGATGATGGCGGAACAGGAGGACGGCTGGCATGGGAATCCTTCGGGTGCATCGCCGTAGGCGGCTGATGGCCGGATCTGGAGATTGGGAGGGACGAATTTAGGGGGCGGGGGGGGGGGGGGGGGGGGGGGGGGGGGGGGGGGGGGGGGGGGGGGGGGGGGAACGAACTGGCCGCGCAGCACCGGATGTGTTGCAGATTAGAAACAAGAGGAAGTTATATTTCACGGAGGTGGGGAGGTGGGGAGACGAGGGTAGCTAGCAACGCATTTGCTTACCGTTCCAAAGCATGCGTTGCCATATGGGTGTTTGCGGTGTAGTGCCAGCTCCAAAGAAATACTAATTTATCTTCTATGGCCCACCTAATCTACTCGCAAGTCGCTCCGCCCCGCCCATGCCGCTCCTCGGCCGCCTCCCCACGCGCGCCCGCCCGCCGATGCTCTTCCTCTGCCTCTTCGCCGCAGCCGACGACGCCGACGACCCCTCACCCGCGGGCAGCCTCGCCGGCGCCGGAGCAGGGGAGGAGAACTCCCGACGCATCGTCCGAGATCCTCTCCCGCGGACGCGCCGTCGACCGAGCTCGCCGTCGACCAACCTCCCTGTTGACCAACCTCCCCACCTCCCTTCACTGCGCCGTCGACCGAGCATCGTGCGCTCGACCTCACGGTGGAGCTACGCGACACGGCGGACCTCCTCGCCGACGTCGGCGCGGCTGACGCCATGGAGCCGTTCCGGCGGCAGGCGGTCCCGAGGATGGCGCGCCGCTTCCGGGCGCCGCCCATGGTGCCCGTCACGTGCATCAACGGCGCCGTCGTCAACCGCACGCCGGAGCAGCTCTTGTACTGGGACGGCGACTTCGACAAGGACCCGCGTCTTCTCCGGCGCCGGCGGCGCGTGGCGCGGCGCCGTCCTCATCGGCGGTGCTGCGTCGTCACCGTCGACGGCCAGTGGCGCTGGCGCGCTCCGGCTCGCCGCCGACTATCGCCTCGCGCCCGAGCACCGCCTCCCGGCCGCGCACGACGACGCCGAGTCCGTCCTCTCGTGGCTGCGCCGGGCTTGTCATCGACGCCACGCCGTTGACTGAGCTCGCCATCCACGTCCGTGCCATCGACGCCGCGCCGAGCTTGTGCGGGAGGAGCCGGCGGAGGGCGAAGCGCACAGCCATGGCTTGCTGTCCGCCTGGAACTCGTCATCGCTGGCGAGCCCGCGGGGAGGAGGAGGTGGGCCCTAGCACGTGGGGTGGGAGCCTAGGCGAGCGTGCCCAGACGATCGCCACTGCAAGTAACAAGGATGCCTTTTTCCTCCGTTTCTCTCTCGTCTTGGCACATAGAATATGATTTAGCTTGTTGGTAAGACAGTTGTTGGGCTTGCTCTAGACGAAGCGATTTTCCAAAGCAAAAGAGAAATTCGGCGGGCTGGCACGGCATTTTACACGCAGCAGAACACTTGCCCAGAGACGCGCTCCAGTCGATGCAAGCAGCTGCGTGCCACCACGCTCTGCACCGAAGCCAAGCAAAGTCACGCAACGCGACAGGACGACGGAGTACTAGCTAGACGGCGGCAGCCTTGCTAGTACTAGCCCCGCTGCCGCGGCGTGACGGCGACAGCTGTGCGCCTGTGCCTGCCGAGCGCGCGCCGTGCCGCAGTGGCCAAAAAATCGCACGCATCCGCGGAGTTTCGGCCCTCGTCGTCTCCGATGCGAGAAAGAGAGAGGGAACCCACCCACCTGATAAGCTACGCGGTCACAGGTCAGGGCAGTCTGACCGCTGCTGACGCCTGAGCCTGACACGCCCTCGCTGCCCGCGCTCTCGTTGACCATTCGGCCGCGCTTGCTTTTTGCCCGCAGGCACCCGTTCTTTTCCCCACGGCAGCTAGTAGAGGAGGAGTCCGGTCTCCGGCCGTGCTCGCTCGACCCGGCTGGACTTCGGCCGGCCATCATTTTCCGTTTCGTTGGCGCACCTCGCGCTACTCCACTGTGCATGGATCTGAGAGGAATATCTCTTGCTGAAATTTTTTACAGAAGTAAAAAGCTTCTTCATGGTCACAAAAGTCCCTCCCTCCCGTGTTCAAATTCAGGCGTCCGGTCGGTCAGCTTGCCGTCGTAGCGAAGTCCACCGGCTGGATTAATGGTTGGTGACTATACTAATTCTATGTTTCCTTTTCTTCGGGGACGGTTTCGTTTCCATGGAAATTATAGGAGCTCTTTGGTAGGGATTCTGGGCAGCTTATAGATTCTGCTTCTGTCAAAAATTTGCCAAACACCCAAACGGATTCTGGATTCTGAAGAAAAATCGGAGGAGAATCCGTTTCTGATTTGTACTGGGAAGCAGAAGCGGAGATTTCTAGCTTCTCATGGATTCTAACTGACGCACACGCACCCATGAGCGGGCCCCCACTAGCAAAACAAAGTATTGTTTGTTTAAAAAATGCATAGACTCAAAACCGAATGTCCGAATTGCAAACCAATTACACCGTTGTGATCGTTGTGATGAGATCTTCGAAACTAGACCACACTTGACTATGTTTTGCAAACTTTTTTTAAAAAAAATATTCTATTTCAGTATGGTATATTTGTAAACTTGACTATATTTAATTTATTTTTACAATTATTTTTATTTTAATATGGTATACAAAGTGTGGACAAAGTAGAACTCCAACGGTAGGGATAGACAAGTCATTTTACATGCATAATCTATTTCAGTAGAATCTGTTTTGCCAAACAGCCTAACTGGAGAAGCTGTTTTGACAGAGAATCCAGAAGAAGCTAGAGAATCTGTTTTACCTTAGAATCCAGTACAGAATCTGTTTTTTACAGAATCCGAAGCCCTGCCAAACAGGCCCATACTCGTTGGAGAAAGTATGATTGTTGTAGTGTTCAGCTTAGAGCCTCGTGTCTGTGTTCAATTTGCTGATTTACAAAACATGGAAAAGAAAATATAATCAATACTATAAGATTAACCCACCTCTTGTATCTATACTTTCCTATGACAAAATAGAGCCTAGTAGTCCTTATTTGATTATTGAAATATCGGTTCATTAGAAAAGAAAAGGCCAGATACACAAGGAGAAATACAATTCGACCATTCTAAAGCAAAACAAGGGCAATAGACATGCGAAACGGCAGAGAAATTCGATTCAAAACCTGGTACGGTTCCGTGACCGTAGAACTGAATTTATTCACGATACTTGATTTCGAATTGTTTCTTGTCAAACTTTAACATTCCTAAAGTACTTCATCCGTTTCAAAATAAGTGTCATTCTAACTTCAGCCACGAAAATTAAGAAAAGATGAAAAAGTATAAAGCGTGTTGAAAACGATGAGCAGTGTATGAGAAGAGAGATAGAGAGAAACGTGCATCGGAAAGTGAGAATAATATTTATTTTGGAAAATCTAGGTGACGCTGGAATGACACTTAAACTGGAAGGAGTACATACCATAGTAGTAGCTATATTAAAAAAAAAAAACTCATTAGGCCTGTTTGGTTGGATGGAATTTTAGCAATGAAGTTTTTAGTTCACGTTAAAGCTAAAAATCTGGTCAACCGAACTGGGACGGTTTTTCTTTCCCGTCTACCTAGCTTTGTTAAACAGAAGTTTGACCGGTCAAAATGTTTTACTACCTCCGTCCCATAATAGTTGTCGCTGTTGACTTTTGATCATCACGTTTGACCGTTCACTTATTCAAATTTTTTTTGCAAAGATTAAAACAAATATGTCATGATTAAACTAATACTGATGAAAAAACATGTGATGAAGAAATAATTAATGTTTACACGAAGAATTCAAATAAGACGAATGGTCAAACGTGACAATCAAAAGTCAACAGCGACAACTATTTTAGGACGGAGGTAGTAGAACATATAGGAGCACTATGCTAAAATTTGATGGCAATGAGGGATCGGGACAGTTCGAGAAGATAAAGGACTTAGTTGTAATTTCTTTTTCTTTGAGGACTGTTCTATAAAAGTTCCACAGGGGTCTTCCTGTAAAAAGTTGGGGTGTACTGTGCTACTCTTTTAATATAATCCCCTCCTTTTCGCAAAAAAAAATGAGGGGCGGAGTCACAGGGTTCCGGGCTCTGTGGCCAAATGCATCAATCCATGCTAAATTCATGCTCACACTTCAACAATTTTCAATCTAAATACCTCCTATTTTGTTTAATCTAAAATCATTTTGATTCAGTTTATCAAGTCTAATCTATCTATCTAAACCCTTAAAGAACCAGTTATTAGAGAAATGATTTTCACCTGCCAGGTTATACCCACCTATATATCAACCGTTGATTTGGACTATTCACTTTCTAATCTACCGTCAAAACCTGCCAAAACCGACCCCACACCACTATCATGGGACAAAATCAGCGTTACATCGTCATTGCCCGTTCAAAAAACCTGACATCGAACAAACTTTTTTCACCCAACCTTTTAGCCCACGGCGATTCCCACCTGATTTATTTATGGAAATTGTTTAATGCTTTTCTTCCTTCCACGGCGTCATCGCGTATTGGTGGGAGAGGCCGCGTATTGCTTTCCTTTTTTATGATTCAATTCCATCCTCGTCGTCTTCGCGTCTTGGCTGGAGAGGCGGCGCACACAGGTGATCGCCGGAGTGGCCGTGCAATTCTTCGCGTCTCGCCGGCGGAGCAGTGCGAACGCGGCCACAAAGAGCACCGCGGCGCGGCGCCGTCAGCGTTGGGAGACCCTTGGCTTGGCTAGGTTGAGGTCGGGGTCTTCGCAGGTTGGTCAAGGGACAAGGTCAAGGCTGCGCACGCCATATGTGACGACGCAAACAGGTGATAACCTGACCTCTTACGTTGTTTTGGTTCATTCGTGGTTGCGCCCTGCAGTCGCGGCTAGGCCCAAGGCGATCAAGCTACGCGGCGTCGAGGCACTTATTTTATTAGGGTTCTTAGCTTTCGGTTAATTTTCTGTCCGCATTCAACTAGAAGAACCGACATGAAAGTTGTCCTGCCTATGTTGGATGCGCGGTGACTACATCTCTCAAAACAGACGAACCGACATGAATTATTTACAACCTCACTCAAGTACTAACATTTTGCTACAATTCTCTGAACCTTGTTTTAATCAGATATTATGAGCAAGCGTAAAGCCGCTGCAGCTGTGGGTGATTCCAGGCCACTCGGTGACATTACTAACATGGATCCCAATGGTGATGTGTATATTCTCCGTTAAATTTTTGTTAACCATGGACATATTTTCGTCAACAGATGTTCAGGTGGCCATAGCGGGGGTGTCATCATTGAACTGCTTTTTATTTTATTTTTCAGATCAAAATGGCGATAAGGTTAACGACGACCTTGCTGCGAAGCGAAAAAAAGAAGCTGAAAGGAAACGCCTGTATCGTGCCCGAAAAAAGGCCGAAGTTGAAAAAAAGGCCGAAGTTGAGAATTGCATGCCATGTACTGTGTAGAAGCATACAATTTTTTTTATTACATTTGTGTTAGCGGCCACTGACTTTTTTATTTTAAATCTTTAGTAGCGGATGCCTTGCTTGCCAAGCAGCGCAAGCAAAGTGGAGAAAGAGTCAAGCGTTTCCGTGAGCGGCAAAAGACCACAAAGGATTTTGAAAACCCCCAAGGTATTTTTTGAAACTCTGGTTCCAGGTACCAAAAATGGTCTAATTGTTTTGTTAACGATCCAGTTTTTTGTGTCGAAATAGAAATGTACGCAAAAGAGAGTCAACAGGGAGAAATCCCTACATGTGCATTAATTTTTCGCTGATCACAATTGGATGTTATTTCTCTTCGGGACTTATTTTTCTGTTATTCACATTACATCCTTTTGGTTTCATCCAATGTTGTTAGCTCACACGCCATTTTATGCTTTTACAAACCCTAAAATGGGTTAGGTCCAAGTACCACGCCTGCTTCGTGGAATAACCAAAGTGCGACGCGGGAGTCAACACATAGAGGTGCATCATTTTGTGCCTTAATAATGCGAATTGATTTTGTGTTGGTCAGCTTTTAACAATTAATAATGGACATATTTCGAATGCTTTTTTTTGTACTGTAAAGGTTTTGGAGAAGATATAACCTTGGAAACTGCAAATCATGCAATGCATACCTCGGAAACACCTGGCTTGACGAATAAAGAGTGTGGCAGTGTGGTCATAAACCCTACAGGTGGAGTAACTTGGGATAGCAAAAATTTACAACTGCTCGTTGTTGTGAAATTCCTTTTAATTATATCATATATTTGTGCAGGCCTTTCTGCAATTTGTGGAGGTGACGGAGCCACGCCTCCTATTTGTTTTTTTTGTCACTTAACTTACTGTCATTCATGCATAATCGAGTAGGGACTTTATAATTTAAGGTTCTCATGATGCTCAGGTCCAAAGCAGAAGACGATGAGTATTTTGGGCACCCGTAGTGCTTGTGTTTTGGAGGATTCTGAAACTGGTGATGTGGACTCTGAAGATGAAAGCTGGCTGCATAGGAACAGCATGTGGGAATCACAAGAAGCTCCAGGACTGGAAATTTCAGATGATATTAAGGACCTTACTGGTGACTGTGTTGATACTACTCCAGAATTGCAACGTTCTAGGTGGCATGAAAATAGTCAACGCTATCGGAAGCGTAAAACTGTAGAGCCAACTCAAGGTGATCATAGGCACATAGCTTCAGCAAAAAACTCTGAAACAATTATATCACTTTTTTTCGTCATATAATATTTATTTTTACAGTTACAGAGGACACATGTACCCCAGAAGAACTCAAAAGAGCCCAATGGCGTGGTTGGACCCAACAAAGCCGAAGGCGTAAAATGGGCGATCAAGTATCTGTCGCTCAACTCCCAAGGAATATAAAATTTCAACAAAAATACCTCGCCAGAAATACAACTCAAAGGGCAGGGATTCATAGACAAGGTGCGTATACTATTTTCAACTTGTATGAAATATTCTTGTACTTGATCGTGGTTCTTATACAAGTATCTGTCTCTTTGTTTACAGTTGGTCCGACCGGAACAATAAATCCTTCATTGGGTACGGGCGACCATACTAATGTCAACGGTCCTGTGTACGATTCCGGTATCTGGGATCCGGATGCATCAGAACGCCCGAAATTAGGTAGTTATAAATTAAAATGTTGTTTCTTTGAAAACATGGGATTGAAAAGTATGACCTGACCCTCTCTTTTTGTGTTTTTGTACATGACCCAGATGAGGAGAACTTGGAGACTCAAAGGCCGATAGATGATGACATCGATGATCCTTTTGCTGATGACGAGGGTCGGGTTTTCGTCAGACCTGGTATGTATGGTAACTTCTCTATCATGTGTGAATTGGCAAAGCATATTGCTGTTTTAACCAGTTTCTTTTTGTGTATTTCTTTGCTAGACGTGCAATACAAGTCATATCGAGTTAATGGGCAAGATGGAGGTGCCGAAGGGAGGCCCGATCCCTATGACTATGTTTATCACAATCTCCCAAAAAAACATCATGTTTTGGGTCACGCACCGGACTGCGAACATTGTGGCGCCAAGAGGTTCCCTAGTGAAGGAGCGGCATTCTGTTGTAGGGAGGGAATGGTCCGTATTCATATTCCGGATGTACCTGCAGAGATGAGAAGACTTTTCACAAACCAAACTGACAGAGATGCAAAGTGGTTCAGGAAGCATATCCGTCACTTCAACTCTCATTTTTCGTTCACATCCATGGGTGTCAAACTTGACCCGCGATTTGCTACCGCATCAGGAACTGGGATCTATACATTTAGGATACAGGGTCAGATATATCACCGCCTAGATCAATTGTCGCACGGAAACTATTCTGCTAGAAATATGCAATTGTACTTTTATGACAAGGAAGATGATTTTGCACACAGGGTCAAGCGATCACCGCACTTGGATCTTGGGTTGATATAGTTGATTGTACGCATTTTGCAAGGGAATCCTTATGTTGGGACATTCAGGAGTTTGGGTTCCAAACCAAACCTAGACGAGTATAGAATCGAACTCAACACGAAGATTGATGTGGACCAGAGGAGATACAATGCACCGACTGCTGGTCAAGTTTCAGCCATATGGTTGGAAGGTAGCGACCCGAAGAAAATGTTTGAGAGGAGTGTTATGGTCTGTGGAGTATCGGATCGACCGTTTATATTAAGGCTTACTATGGGTGCTATGATCCTCTAGCGTATCCTTTGTTTTTTCCTGGCGGCGAGGCAGGGTGGAATGAAGGGATATTGTATCAGGAAATCCAAAAGAAGAAAGAGACTGGCAAAAAGAAAAAGAAAAATGAAGGTATGTCTTTACAGTAGATATATATGAACAACCTATTAACTTGTCATTAATTTTTATGCCATTAAAATGCTAATCACAATTTGTTTCTTTTGTGGTGATATGGTAGACCCGCATGAAGATTTCCCATCTGCGATTGACATAGACGATGAAGCCGAAGCAGATGATCGCACTGGGGGACAAGGTTGCTATTATAATAAAAATTACTTAGCCTTATTTGTAATACCCTCTCATAGATAGGATTAGTGCATAATAGCGCCGAATGACTAACTTGTTGACCTGCTACTGTCCAGGTGGTGATCCAGAATCAAATAAGAAGTATGTGAGCGCGCGAGAGTATTATGCTTACAAGCTTCAAATCAGACGTGGGGAGTTCAATATATTGTTTCATGGTGGACGGCTCTTGCAGCAATGGCTCGTAGATATGTACATCAAGGTTGAGTCTATGCGTCTTAACTGGTACTCTCTCCCCGCACACCAGAAGATTATTCGGGCCGACCTATATCAGGTATTCACATTTTGAGTAATCCGGATTGTTATAAATGCATCTATGGACAGCATGTCTTTATTTTTTACCTTTGTGCAAGCGTACATGAAGCATACTTGTCTGGTTGATTCATCTAGCTATTAAGATATATAGCGGTTTAAGTTGGCTATACTTAATGTACATGAAGAGATTATCAGGATGTGGATTTATCTTAATAGCTACACGCAATGTGATCTGATGATGCTGATGGAATTAATTTCAAAGTCCCATTGCAGATATATGTACTACTGTTAGATAATGAGTACGGTGGGTGTAAAATGATCATTCTTGTTTAACTGGCCTAATACCATATTGTCTCATGTATCTGCTTATAACTACTGTTGCTTCTACCCTTTAATTTTGCACTACATAATATACACATTTTAATTCCATCGTTGGTCATTGAAATTTTATCTACTAACTTGTGATGTACCCATACAGGGAGTTCTCGACACTCTTGCAGCCGGGGAGGCAAGGGCATCGCTCACTGGCAAGAGAATTGTCCTACCCAGAACTATGACTGGTTGTGATCGTGATGTGCAACGGAGGTTCCTTGATGCAATGACCTTAGTGCAGCGTTATGGGAAGCCAGATTATTTCATAACTATGACATGCAATCCGTATTGGCCTGAGGTCATCCAGGAGCTATTGCCAGGCCAGACTCCACAGGACCGTCCAGAAGTTGTGGCACGGGTTTACAAGGCGAAGCTGCGAGACTGTGAGGATTTTTTGGTTAAGAAACAACATTTTGGTGAGGTTGCTGCCTATGCCCATGTCACAGAGTTCCAAAAGAGGGGTCTGTCACATGAGCATTTCTTATTGATTATGAAAGAAGGGAGTAAGCTAAAGTGTCCAGATGAGTATGACAGGGTAATATCTGCTGAAATCCCAGACCAGAAGAAGTACCCGGTTTTGCACGATCTTGTTTGCAAACACATGATGCATGGCCCTTGTGGTGTTCTCAACAAGGATTGCCCATGTATGATGGATGGACAGTGTCGGTTTCGTTACCCTCGTCAGTTTTGTGAAGCCACACAGCAGGGAAAAGACTCGTACCCAATATACAGGCGACGGGATGATGGTCAGAGGGTTGAGGTCAGAAAAGGCACGTTGGACAATCGATGGGTTGTTCCCTACAACCCCACCCTACTTATGCGATACAATTGTCACATCAACGTGGAGATCTCCTGCAGCATTAAGTCGGTCAAGTACCTCTACAAATACATCTACAAAGGTCATGATCGTGCATCTTTCTCGGTCGACAAGTCAGAGAATGAAGATACCGTGGTTAATGAAATCAAACAGTATCGAGATGCAAGATGTATAACACCGTCAGAGGCTGCATACAGGATATATCGGTTCCCTCTCTACTATGTCTCACCTCCTGTATTACAACTTACGATTCATCTTGAGGGGATGCACATGGTTTCATTCAAATCAACCTCTGACTTGAACGATGTTGCCAAAGACCCAAAGAACCAGAGATCAATGTTGACCGAGTGGTTCAAGACAAATGCAGCAGATCATAGAGCTCGCAAATTCTTGTACAAAGAGTTCCCTGAATATTTTCGATGGGTTAAACCAAAAAAGCATTGGCAATGGAGAAAACAACGAGCTCAAATTGGCCGTCTTGTACATGCAAGCCCATCTGAAGGGGAACGGTACTACCTTCGGCTTTTGTTGACCCATGTGAGGGGCGCTACGTCGTACAAGAGTTTGAGAACTGTTCGTGGAGTAACATGTGAGACCTTTAGAGAAGCATGTGACCTTGCAGGACTACTTCTATCTGATTCTTATCTGGACGATACCTTAACAGAGTGTGCTATGTGTGGAAAATGCCTAGCTCGTTCCGACAATTGTTTGCTATAATCATGGTTTTTTCTGAGGCAAATAATATTCGCAAGCTGTGGGAAAAGCATTTTGAGTCACTCTCTGAGGACTTTCGGAGGACAATTTCCGATCCTCATGAGCTTCAGCAGCGGGTACTCTTGGATATTGAGCGATGTGTTCAATCAATGGGCAAGGATCTGGATGGCTTCGGCCTACCCAAGTTGGACGAAAAAGGTAAAGCTTCGCCCGCAATCATTGAGTTTTTGTTTCATTCGATTTCTTTGGCTTTCTCACGATGGTGTGTTGTAGTTTGTTGTTTCTTTCAATGTATATGTACGTGAATGAAAGAGTGCTTAGTTGAATTTGAATTTTTTTATATGCTAACTGCTCTGATTTTTGTTAACCAAAAAATGCATGTCGGGTCATAGAACCCTTTAGGAGTATAATATAGCTACACATTATATGGTGACTGCTTCCTAATCAGTGAAGCAAATATTTCCTAGCTGGTTCAATGTAATTTTGGGTCCCTCATATCCACGTAAAGCATTCATTTCAGTTAAAGGAAATAAGTTATACCTTGGTTTGTGTGTGATGTGTTCTCATTTTTTTTAAATATGTTAGTTGTTAAATGCTCATCTAAAAACCTGTAGCTATGTGGCTTTCTCACGATGGTGTATTGTAGTTTGTTGTTTCTTTCAATGTATATGTACGTGAATGAAAGAGTGCTCAGTTGAATTTGAATTTTTATATGCTAATTGCTCTGATTTTTGTTAACCAAAAAATGCATGTCGAGTCATAGAACCCTTTAGGAGTATAATATAGCTACACATTATATGGTGACTGCTTCCTAATCAGTGAAGCAAAAATTTCCTAGCTGGTTCAATGTAATTTTGGGTCCCTCATATCCACGTAAAGCATTCATTTCAGTTAAAGGAAATAAGTTATACCTTGGTTTGTGTGTGATGTGTTCTCATTTTTTTTTTTGAGATATGTTAGTTGTTAAATGCTCATCTAAAACCTGTAGCTATGTGACTTGATCAAGGATATATCTTATTAGCTATCTATATGAAAAAAAAATTGGAATTACAGTACACTTAATTGATCTTGACGGATATTGCATCATGTGTTCTGTTCAATTTGAATTTTTACTATAACATGGAGCCTGTTCAGTACGGCAAAAAAAAAATTTGCATGTATGTTCATACAACATTTCTGCAGGACGCAAAGAAAAAACAAAATTTGCATGTATGTTCATACCACGAAAAATTCTATGACTTGTGTTTTAATTGTGTTTATTTTTCTTTATACCAGGACGCAAAGAAAGGGACCACTACAGGGAGTTGAATGAGGAGTATGCACTCGGTTTTGATGAAGACCATTTGAAAATTGTGCAGACCCTCAACGCTGAGCAGAGGGCAGGATTTGATGAGATCATGGATCATGTGACTTCTGAAAAGGGTCGGATGTTTTTTGTTGATGGTCCCAGAGGAACCGGAAAGACGTATCTCTACAAGGCCTTGATCGCAACTGTACGATCCATGGTTTCATAGCCGTTGCTACTGCGACATCGGGCATAGCGGCATCTATTATGCCCGGTGGTCGGACAGCACACTCCAGATTCAAGATACCAATTAAAATCAGCGATGAAAGCATGTGCAACTTCACAAAGCAGAGTGGTACTGCTGAGCTCCTTCGTTCAGCCCGTCTCTTGATATGGGATGAAGTTGCGATGACAAAGAGACAATCCATTGAGTGTCTCGATAGATCCTTACAAGATATCATGGGTAGCGATGAACCATTTGGTGGCAAGATTATGGTTTTTGGAGGAGATTTCAGACAGGTTCTTCCTGTGGTTCCGCGGGGAACTAGAGCTCAGATCACCAATGCCACCCTGCAGCGGAGCTACATATGGGATCGGGTTCGTAAAATCAGGCTCACTCAAAACATGCGTGCACAGTCAGACCCAGAGTTCTCACAATATCTTCTTAGAGTTGGTGATGGAGTTGAAGAGTCAGTTGGCGATGATTATATCCGTCTTCCGGAGGAGATTGTTATTGAGTACGATGAAGAGAAAGGTATTGACAACCTTGTTGCAGACATTTTCCCTGATCTCTTGGCAAATGTTAGTGACGCCACTTACATGAGTACTCGTGCTATCCTATCAACGAAGAATGAGTACGTTGATCAACTCAACTCCAAGATGATTGAGACGTTTCCGGGCCCTTCCAAAGTATTTTACAGCTTTGACTCTGTGGAGGATGACCAGATCAACAATTACCCAATTGACTTTCTAAACTCTCTTACGCCGAATGGGCTGCCACCTCACGAGCTGAAGATCAAGATTAATTGTCCTCTAATCTTGCTTCGCAACCTGGACCCACATAATGGCCTGTGTAATGGCACACGCTTGGTGGTGAGGGGCTTTCAGAACAACGCTATTGATACGGAAATCGTTGGTGGTCAGCATGCTGGTAAGAGGGTGTTCATTCCGAGGATTCCTCTTTCGCCATCTGAGGATTTGACGCTCCCCTTCAAATTCAAAGGATACAATTCCCTGTGCGTTTGAGCTTCGCAATGACGATTAACAAAGCTAAAGGACAGACCATCCCTCAGTTGGAGTATACCTTCCTGAACCTGTGTTTGCGCATGGTCAGCTCTATGTCGCGTTGTCCAGGGGTGTGTCACGAAAGACAACTAGGGTCCTTGCCAAACCCAATAAATTATTGGACCCTGCGGTGAAAATCACGAAAAATATTGTATACCGGGATGTCCTAAACTCTTGATAATGTATATTTATATACGAATGATGTCTGACAGTAAGACTTAATTTTGTTGCTTTTACTTGTCTTAATGTAAGTTCAGGTGCCTATGTAACACTTCATGGTTGTCTATCAGCCGAATAAGATATTAAGTTCTCTGGATTTGTCTCTCATGGTATGAATTGTCTCTGCATTTGTAACACTCCACTTTTTTTATGATACGTACACGATAAAGTCCTGCTAAATGATATCATTTGAAACACGTACGTGGCGCACGTGCATTTTCACTGGTACCGAACGAGGGTCAGAATTCTTGGACTCTGGCGGTCAGGCCAGAGATTTGTCGCTTGACTCCGTGGTGTCGTCAATCAAAACGTCCGAACTCCCAACGCTTCCAATTCTGTTCCGAGCCTGTGCAGGCGGAGGCAAAGACCCAAGCACCAGGAGTTGGACCTCAGGTGCGGCAGTGCATCCGACCATGGATGGATGCATTTGGTCACTTTGAACAGCTCGATCAGTTGTTATTGCTGAAATGACAATATTGATCATTGAAGCACAATTACTGTACCAGTACTCCCGAATCCCGATCGAGAAAAAGAAATGAATGGAGCAGGGGTAAAGTAGGAACTCAAGTCGAGGGGGAGAAAAAAAACGAGGAAAAGCTGAGAAAGAAGGACTGAACAGCAAAGTGAGCAGCAGTATCTCTGCCTTTTGGAGTTTCTGGCCTCATCTGAGCTTTAAAACCCCTTGTTCCTCTCCCCAACTGAGCTTTAACTCCGTTCTTCTCTGTTCCATCCGGCCATTCACCTCCCTTCACTGAACCACCACCTACTTTTCTTCCGCACTTGAGGATTTCTCTCGGAAAGGAAGCGGCTTTGGGGTTTTGTCTTGGCAAAGTGGCAACGGCATTGGATTCGGGGCAGAGCGTAAGCGAGCAAATCCCTCTTTTTATATCTTCTTTTCGCTAGTTTTCCCCCTTGTTCCTCACGGGAGGTATTCTTGTTTTGTGAAGTGTGGCTGCGAGGCGGTAGCAGCAGCCATGGCGAACAATGTGTGGGAGGCGGACAAGATGTGAGTTTTCTTTCCCTGCTCGTTCATGTTTCCTGGTTAGGGCCTCCACGATCGAGCTGTTTTGATAAGCGATTATTCCTATTTTTCGTCGCGCCCTCATACTTTCGATGCGACTTCTTGATCGTTTGTTTCGATTAGCTAGCCCTAGGGATGGTTGCAGATGGTTGGCATCTTGTTTAATTTCTCTTCAAATTTCTGGTTTTCCTGATTCTTCTGCAAAAAGTTGCTTCCTTTTCCCGCTTCCTTCTTGTTCTTCTTTTGCCCTTTTCTTCATCCGGCATAGTTTTGTTTCTTGCTTCTTTCTTTGTTATTTGTTTCTTAATGCTTAGGGATGCAAATCTTTCCAATTTTTATCATTATTTATCTTCTCGTAAGTACTACATCAGTATACAATTTATCTTTCTCTTGGAAGAGTTCTGATTTTGTTAGCTTACAATGTTTTACAAACAAACTTCCTTCTCTGTTCGCAAGGTAGTTTCTGCCAGTCACTTTTACTAACGTTTGCCATGGTCATTGTTGGAGAAGCAGGTTAGATTCTTACATCTATGATTACTTGTTGAAGAGGAACCTGCAGAACACGGCCAAAGCATTCGAAGCCGAAGCCCATGTGTCTTCAGCCCCTGTTTGTGAGTACTACAGCACAAGCTAGTGTGATTGGATTGCATTTTTTTTTGTGTGTTTTGAACTGGTGATCGGATTGCAGTATTGCTATAGGATTACTTTTCAGTCAAGCAGTAATGAAGTCCCTAATGGAATTTTAACTTTAAGCTGAGACTCGAAAACAATTATTGCTAAATACCCTTCCGCAAGACACTGAAGGAACAAGGCTACTTCTTACTGTCGTGCCTAACGTGATGGATGCAATCACAGCTTAACTTCTTCTACTTAATTGTGCCATTTTTTTTTTCATTTTGCAACAGCGATTGATGCCCCAGGGGGCTTTCTGTTCGAGTGGTGGTCAGTTTTTTGGGACATCTTCATAGCAAGGACGAACGACAAGCATTCTGATGTTGCCGCGTCTTACATTGAGGTTCGTTTCTTGAGGTTATAACAGCACATGCATGCTGATTAATTCTCACTGGCGCTTGCTTGTATTTTCTTGCTGTAGTTGGCTAACTAATATGGTATTTGTATCTAGTACTTTTGACTGGGGTAATGACATGTGTCCCTCTACTAGCCACTCACTCATACAAGCACTGTACTAAGATAAGAGTAAATATATTTCCTAGCCGACTAATATTCCCATATTAACTGTAAAAGCGGAATTCAAGGAAGTTCCAAAGTAACATTGAGAAAGAGAGAGTAATTCATGTACCAATGCAAAAAGAGCTCTAGTATGATATAAGTATTCAAGGAACGAATTTGATTGCTAATGCATTGAGAAACACAGGTGCAAGTCATTTTTCTGATTGATAGCATCTGCTACATGAATTTTTCATTTAGCTTGAGAGCACGAAAAGTTGTTTTTCATTTTATTTAAAAACTACTCTGGTGTTGATAGACGAATAGTAACCAATGTTCCGGTAAGCCTTTGGATTTGCTTCGTCCTAATAGCTACTAGCCACTTGAAGTGTATTTGTGCAGGCTGTTTAGCTCGAACTACTTGTCATTACTATATATGTGATGCAATGATTGTGCTTTATAACAAATTATTGCTCTGTTTTTCTGGCCTTGAGTGCCCTTTGTGATGACATGCAAATTTGTGTGTACGTAGTCGATTAAAGCACGAGAGCGGACACAGCTGCCACAGCAGCAGATACAGATGCAGCAACTCCTACAAAAGCGTGCGCAGCAGCACCAAAATATGCAGCAGCAGTTGCTCCACCACCAGCAGCAGGAACATCTGCAGCAGCATAGGCACCAGCAGAAACAACAGCATGACGAAAATGGGCAGTTTTCCACAAGTGACCGGGATATTTTGCTTGCTGCTGACTCCCCAGGGAGGCAAAATTCTGCACCTGCAGATTCGTTATCATCAAAGATATACGAAGAAAGGATGAAGGTTCCTGCTCAGAGGGAAGCTTTGGATGAGGTGGCAAATAAGGTAATTTCTCAACTGCATCGTCACTTGAGGTACTGTGATAAGAAATGGTATGTGTATTGATCCATACCAATTTATGCTGCAGCAAAGGTTTACTGAGAGCAGTGGGCAGTTGCTTGATTCGAACCTAGCTTCTATTCTCAAGTCCGCTTCAGTATCGGCTCAGGCTTCAGGGTATGATCTAGTATCTACTTGTTTATATTCAGTAGCATTGCATTGTATGTGGAGATTTCTAGTGCGCACTGTTCTCAAAGGTTGATTTTCTTAGCTTTCCAACTGTTATTAGGCAAATCGTCCATGGACCAGTTAGTGGCATATCAGGTTCCTTGCAGCAAGCGCAGGCCAGGAACCAACGGCTTCAGGGATCAATGCAGGTTGAGATACCTGTTCCATGTATTATGGCCATCTATGTATGTTATTATGAATTATTGTTTAAGTCAAACTTGTATCAGGATGCCAAGGCAGAAACAAATGTGGCTCTAAATCTGAGGACAGTGGGAGATGGATCATTAATTGGCGTTGGAGTACCAGGTATTTTCCCTTGAACTCCAATGTTATCTGATGCATCTGCTTTTACAACTGTATTCCTATTGAACATTGAATCCAAAACACAAATTTCAGACATTTTATTATGCAGTATTTTCCACGAAATTCCATTAAGGTTGTTATTATGAAAACCAAGGGGGAATTATCGGTTTTTATAACACATGCATTTTCTGGCAGGTTCTAATCAAGCAGGGAACAATTTGACCTTGAAAGGGTGGCCTCTTACGGTAAGACGAACCCGCCCCCCCCACCCCCCCACAACCCAACAGACACACACACACACAAAGTCATTCAGTCACAAGCATTGTAAGCTGTATTAAAAAAAACTAACTGTTGTACATTCTTGTTTGATCCTAACTCCTCACTATTCAGGGTGTAGAACATCTTCGATCTGGGTTTCTCCAACACAAATCTTTTATGCAGTCTCCCCAACAGTTGCAACATCTTCAGTTCCTCACTCAGCAGCAGCAACTTCTGCTTCAGACACAGCAAAGTATGACATCTTCACATGGAGACATGGATAATAGAAGACTTCGGATGCTTTATGGCAGTCGAAACTTGGCTCCTGGGAGGGATAGTCAATCAAATTCATTTGCTGAAATTTTTTCTAGCAGTGGACCATCATTGCAAAATATTGGTTCGCGCATGAAGCACATGGAGTCAGATATGTTGATGAAGGTAGCTTTTGCTAGTTGTATTCAGTTTATTGCTTGTTGGTGCTTACATATTTATGAGGATACATCACATATCAGTTGCTAATGCTTCAGCTTTCTACTATAGTTTAGCTGATCAAGTCCCTATTCTTTTCTGTTGTCTATATGATCCGTATCACTTCTCCCCACAAGATATCATTGTATTATGAATAAGTGAGCACTGAATAGTCATCACACTTCATTTGAATTTCTTGAGTAGTCAGAAGGAAATGCTATATGTACGCTATTCTTCACTTCCTGGTTCTGAGTTTTTAAATGACTCAGGAACAGCCCAATGCCATTTTTTTCGATAAAACCAAGGATGCACGATCCTTATCAGTGGGATGCCCACATATGTTTATTAAACTAGTATATTGATATGATTAAATGCAATTTTACTACAAGAAAAAGAGACATACTGGTCATGAAGTTGAGGATACACTTTGCATAATTGTTTCCTATTGAGCCTTGGTTACGCAACAGATTTCACGATTTTGTTGAACATCAAGCGAAAGCAAACATGCCCTGCACCAATAACAATATAATTAGCTTATCTTTTTTAACTAGTGGTATACAAAAATCTATTGGATAAACCTGGTGTGAAATAGTAAGTACAGATTACCAGTCAATTTAGTAAATGTAATGATAAATGTTGTACAATCCTAATTTATCTTCTTCAATTTTACTGATTCCTGAATTAGTGAAATAACTCCTATTTTCTTTAAACCTTACTACATCTTTTGCTTTGTGTAGAAGATAGCAGCTCTGCAGCAACACCAGCAACAGCAAACGAGCAACCAGCAACAGCTTCTCCACCACCCATTACTAACTCCTCTGGCACAAAACTCAAATGACCATACAGGCGAGCAGGAAAATATGGTGGCTGGTACTGTGCATGGAAATCTGTCCAACCCCTTTCATGCAAATGAACAGGTTTAATTGTGTTCCGTAAAATCCAACATTGCCATCTTATGGCATCTGTTCATTTGTTAAAATTATCTGTCAAAAATCAAGAAACCTTTTATTTGCTATGTTCACAGGTTTTTAAGAACCGAAGTGGGCGAAAGCGCAAACAACGTATCACGCCATCTGGTCCGGCCGATAGCTCCGGTACTGCAAATACTGCTGGTCCTTCCCCCAGTTCATCACCCTCAACTCCTTCTGCACATTCTCCTGAAGACACAGTTTCAACACCATCGTTGCATCACAATGCTAGCTTATCTAAAGCTTTAGTTGTTTATGGTGCTGATGCCCCAGGGTCAATAGGATCTCCAACTAGCCAACTTGTAAGTTTCTCTTATGTATACTCTTTGGTGAAGCAGCTATAAATAGACCGTGACAGCTTGGAAAATGTCTACTGTATCACTGGGTCTTTTTGCTCATTTTATTATTGATTTGAGATGATTCTAACTTCAGGTTCACATGGTGGATGATGACTGCCTCAAGGATAATATGTTCTTGCCACATGATGAAGTAGATGCAATAGATGCTGGTAGTCATTGTATCAATTCTGATAAAGGTTTGATACTCTTCCCCATCTGTTTAGTAATGCATTCTACTAACAGTCGAGTTGCTGGTCAAGTTGATTAAAAACTAATGAAACACCTGATTGTTTAGTTACTGCTTGTTTGTATTACATTTCTTATTCAGGATCCATCCTCCGAGAGATCTCTTCAGCTCGAGCAAGCACAAGCAGTGTTCTATGCTGCCATTTCTCCTCAGATGGAAAGCTACTTGCTACTGGGGGTCAAGATAAGAAGGTAAACACATATGGTTCTGCTTTGTAATCTATTCAGTGAGGTTGATATCAGGGTCGTGGAGCTTTTGTATTTCAATTTAATATTAGTGTTATGTGGCATTACCATGTTGCAACTTGCTATGCAGGTGGTCTTATGGGACACTGAAACTTTGAAACAAAAGTCAACATTAGAGGAACATTCTGCTCTGATAAGTGATGTACGCTTCAGCCCATGCATTCCACGCATTGCCACCTCATCATTTGACAAAACTATTAGGGTTTGGGATGCCGATAAGGTATGCAGATATCATTGATCCAAGTTCTCGTACTTTCTTCCTGCCTGCGCGATTGTGTCTTACACCGACTGGCATAAGTATGATTGTCCTGCTATCAATTACAGAGTAACATTTATTAAAATAGTGCATTGCCAATTTTTACTTCTAACTGTGGGTTGTTTCCTTGTATTGCTTTGTATGCTGTACATCTCTATCTCTGGGTTATCAAAATACATACATGCAGATGTAGTTATGCTTGTGCTACATAACTCTGTGAACCGACGATCAGTGATAAATGCCATTGCTCATTTACTTTTAACTCAATGTTGTTGCCTTAACTTCTGTTGGAACTGCTTGGTTGAATACTTTGAATTTGTAACGAAAGTAGTAAGCAGTGCACATTCAAAAGGTTCTAGTTCATAAAGAAAATTGACCCGCTTAGGAGGAAATATGTGGCATTGTAAACCAGAAGAAATTGACACCCTAATTTGTGTTGAAGAGGACTTGAACATGGGTGATCTAGATGTTCGTTTAAAACCTCAGCCAACTGAGCTAAGGTTCTATTTTATGAAGGTTCACAACATTATAGGATGGAATTATTTGGCAATATGAATCCTTCATGATAGTTCTAGAAAATTGGTTGTCTAAGAGATATCTGTCATATTTCTTTTTTCGGTGCTATGCTTCAACAAAGTATATATGTGTTTTGCTGCCGTTCAATTTCTGAGATATCATGATTCTTTGGACTTGGCTTTTTGCAGCCTGATTATTCAGTTCGTACGTTCACTGGGCACTTCGCATCTGTTATGTCACTTGATTTCCACCCAATCAAGGATGACCTCATTTGTTCATGTGATGGGAATAATGAAATGAGATTCTGGAGCATCAATGATGGCAGAGTTGTCCGAATTGTTGAGGTTTCTCTTTGCTTTGAATTCTGTCATTCTGTGATTTCCTCTTTCTGTGAACATTCGCGTAATGTCTTAAGAAATAATCATGCTTGGTGCCCACACGTTCAATATTTCATCTTGTTTTGCTGTCAGCATGCACTACTAATATGCCTTGTGAATAAAATGCTGTCAGAAGACGTGAATTTGATAGGCAGAAAGCAGAGTCAGCAATTGATCTCAGATTGGACATGTTGTTCTATTTTCTGATTTATTCGAGTTCATGCCTATGTAGGGAGGCTCCACCCAGCTGAGATTCCAACCACGTTTTGGAGGATACCTTGCAACAGCTTCTGATAATGTGGTTTCTATACTGGATGTGGAGACACAAGCTTGCGTGAGGAGATTTGAGGTTTGTAAGGAATCATCTCTATATTTCTACTCAAAACAATTACGGTGCAATCTTACATTAGTTCACTGTGTTGTTTGGTAATATGTTTACCAAATTTACAGTTAACTTTGTGAGGTACCTTGATCACAATTTCTGTTTCTTGAATTTGTGCTTTACTCTAGTCAGCATAAATTTCTCCATTTGGTCACTATATTTTCACAAATGCTGAGGATAGATTGATTAAAGCAGTTATCTTTTCTTGGAAAAATTGCAGGGCCACGCAAAGCATGTTGATGCACTGTGCTGGGACCCCTCTGGTGAATGTGTTGTATCAGTTAGCGAAGACACAGTGAACGTGTGGTCTTTGAAAATGGGGAATGAGGAGCGCCCTGTGCATGAGCTCAAATGCACTGGTAGCAAGTTCAGTTCGTGCGCTTTCCACCCTATGTATCCATCTTTGCTTCTCATTGGTTGTTATCAGGCAAGTTTCTTTTCACAGAATAAGCCCATATTCTAATAAGCGACTCTATGAAGTCTCACAAATATTCATGTGATTGGCTTTTTATCATGATCGTGTGCTTCCATACAATTTCATGGTCGGTATATTGCTAGTATATCTGTTTCCTTACTTGTGGGCGGTGCTTGTGCAGTATCTTGAGCTGTGGGACATGGCAGAGAACAGGACGATGACCATCTCAGCGCATGACGGTCTGATCACATCCCTGGCGACGTCTAGCTCTGGCATGGTTGCTTCCACGGGTCATGACAAGTATGTGAAGCTGTGGGGTTCTCCGCTTCCGATCGCTGCGCGTTCTAATCGTTGACCTAGGATGGAAGCAACTTTTGATTTTTGGCAACATCAGCTTCCTGCTGCTGCTCAGCTGTGCTGATGGTTGTGTAGCACTCTGGATGAGATTCCCGAACTGCCTGACTGAACATGTGGCGGTGAAGTAACATATTTTGGTAACCCTGGAGAAGTGGTTTAGCACTAGCTTTTGTATAGGAAACTTAAAACGGGTGTGCTTATGTATGATGATGCCTGTTGCCAGGTTGACACTGCAATCTAATATCTGAAATGACTGTGATCCGAAAGCTTTTACTGCTGCATCTTTGTCCGAATGAACAATGTGTTCTTTCGTTTTCCTGTGAACAACTAAATGAATATGATTTTTTGTTGGGGTGAACATGAGCTGCGTCACAAATTAATACGCCTCTGTAATTCTGTATCTCTTTAGTACTAGTGTCCTGCCAATGCTTCATGGCTAGGAAAAGGAATGCCCAACATCCTCAACTTGGAAGAAAGGAATCGTTGCTCTTGATATCAAGGCACGCTAAGCTAACGCTTGCAAATATTTGCATCGAGCTAGAGTTTCTGTTTGTCCTCGGTAGAGTTGTCAATCATCGGGTTCAGTTGGATGAGACCGTGATTGGGGAACGAGCTACTCAGATTCATGCAAGTTCTACAGGCTTGTTTGCAATGCTTGCGTCGAATCATTTTCGTCATCTGGAAATTTCTTGTAGGTAAGATGTCTACTCTTTCTTAGATCCTAGATGATCAGGATCAGATGAGTTAGTTCCTTCGCCATTTTAACAAAATTTGGTCGATTTTTAACCTTGCTGTCACATTGAGCATTGTTGCTAGTGCCAGTTGAAAATTGTATTCATGATAACTTTATTGAGATTTGGTTTTGGGTATTGAGATAAAATTGAACATGGACTACGCCCCGTGTCAAATTCCGTCCTAGTGACCTCTTTGGGATCGTTGGGAGTTTTTTTTTACATGGATCGTTGGGAGTTGGGAGTTCATTCGAAGAAAATTGGCGCTGATACGAACATAAGGAGTTCGGTGTTTGAAAGAAAGCTTGAACTCGCATTCGCAAAAAGAAAAGAAGTTTGAATTCAGGCATTTTACCGAAATTCTCCACTTATTTTGCAAAATAAATAAGAAACCCAACTCTGCTCAAACAGAGGCCGGCCGAATACTTAACTCCCGATCCCTCCTAATCTAATCGCCTTCCTCCTCCATCGTTTTCGCTGTCTCCACCACCAAAACCCTAGGCGCAACCCTCCGTCGCCGCTGTCCATCGCCGGCCGCGGCCATGGATCTCCTCCGCTCGCACCTCCACAAGGTCCGCATCCCGGAACCAACGAACCGCATCCACAAGGACGAGTGCTGCGTCTCCTTCGACACCGCGGTAACTAGTCAAGTTCCCTCCTGTTCCTCCGCCCCGCCTCGATTTTCTAGGGTTAGGGCTTAACGCGAGTTGGCTCTGTGTTTGCGTGTGCGCAGAGGTCGGAGGGGGGTTTGTATGTGGACATGAGCTCTTTCCTGGGGTTCGGGAGGGAGCATGTGGAGTGGAACTACGAGAAGACGGGGAACCCCGTGTACCTCCACATCGTGCAGCGCAGGAAGCCGGAGGCAGACGAAGCGGATCGCCCGCTGAAGAAGCCCACCCTCCTCGCCATAGGTATGTGCTGTTTTATTTCTGGAGGGAAGGCAGTTTGCCCACCTTTGCTGAACTCAACAGTTCATATTGTGTAGAGTTTAGGAAAACGGGAATGTTGTATATGATTGCACCGCATTCTGCTGGAGGGGAGGCAGTATGCCCACCTTTGCTGAACTCTACAGTTCATATTGTGTAGAGTTTAGGAAAACGGGAATGTTGTATATGATTGCACCGCACTCCGCTTCTGTAAAATTCAAGCATATATTGTCTGTATCCTAGTCAAATTTACCAATGCTTCTGTTAAGGCTTGTTTAACTTACTGTTTGAGCTATGATGGAAAAAGAGTGTTTATTTCTGGCCTATCACGAAATATGTGTTAATTGAGCTGTAGTTTCACCAGAATTTGATGAGAACGCTGTAACATATTGCCATTCTATTTGTTGTGTCTTGCCCGTGTTGTATAGAAAGCTTGTTGTACGGCATTGTACTTGTTGCTGTTATCTAAAATGTAGACCATGACACAACATATAATGAATGACTGTCACATTGATTGATTGCTGATTCTATGATAGTACTTATGGTTAGTGTATGTAGTGTATGCTACTATAATATAACAGGGTTAGAGTGCTCCTCATGACTGTACTTTGTGTCTTTATGTTCCCATGCTTACAAATAGTAGAATGGAAATCAATTATGTTATTTTTTATGTTTATGACTCACAATCCTTGTTAACGAGTTTTCCACTACTTATAGGTGTGGAAGGAGGCTTTTCTGATCAAGAACCTGAATATGATGAGACCTTTGAAATTGTCATCTTACCTGAATTTATTTCTCTTCCATTCCCGTCAGTTGATTTACCAGAGAAGGTATTATTTACTGTTTATGCAAAGACTGAAGCTGTTATATCCATTATAATTTATTATGCACCATTAACTGCAGGTTAGGCTTGCTGTGGATAAAGTTATACTTGCTGAAAGCGCTGATAGAAAACAACAGCTGGCTGCTTGGGTTGCTGACAAGAAGAAAATTAGTGCGTATGCTATGGATCTCCAGCAACTAGACAATGGTGTTATTGTACCTCCTACTGGATGGAAGTGTTGCAAATGTGAGAAAACTGAGAATCTCTGGTTGAACTTAACTGATGGTATGATCCTCTGTGGGAGAAAGCTTTGGGATGGAAGTGGAGGCAATAATCATGCCATCGAACACTACCAAGAGACTAAATACCCTTTGGCGGTAAAGCTTGGAACGATTACTGCTGATTTGGAAGCAGCAGGTAATTGTACACCTGAACTTTTGCATTTCGGGGCATCCTTCATTTTGTTAGTTGATTTAAGAAAATGGGATTTTGTGTTTATGACATCTAAGAGTGCATTGTTTCTTTTTTCTCCCTCTAAAAAACCATCCATTTTGGTTTGAGGTATTTGTACAATTAGGATTATCGGATGCCAGTAAATGGTGACATATTTACGATAATACTGCCTCTAGTTACAAAGCTTGTCTCTGGAAACAGTTGACCTTTTCAAATATTCAGATACAAGCAACTGACCACTATTTACAAATTATTATTGCTTCAAGTGACGAAGTTTCATCGGGAAACAAACAGTTGTGTAATATTCTTTTGAACATCTTGGATGGTATAAAAATGAAGCGGGTAGATTTGACAGGAAATATTTCGGTTGTTTTACTCAACTTTATCATTAATAATGTGGCTATGAAAAATATTTTTGGAAAACACTGTTGATGTAAGAGCACAAATTTTGCTCTCTTCTTGTCCGTGAAAATTACCTATTCATACCTTTTTTTCTGCGACAGCTCAGACGTTTTCTCATATCCGGAAGATGATAGTGTTGAAGATCCACTGCTAGCTCAGCACTTGTCTCATTTTGGTATTGATTTTTCCTCGCTTCAAAAGGTGAGTGTTATAAATTTACTTTTGTAATCATTTATCTGTGATAATTTAGTAGAGACTTTTGTTGTGTTAAAACATTGCGGTAGAATCTGATATCTGTATTTTTTTTTTATGCTGATAGATATGCTGTAACACGTTATTGTCGTAGATTAGGCTCCATGACTATGTCACATTTTAGCTAATTGGATCTGGATGCTTTAATAAGTGAACATCTTGATCTCAGGCTGCTTGCATGATTGAATCTTTTCATGCTAGAGAAACTGAAGAGGATGTCTAGTACCTATTATTACTTGATTATGAATACGTGCCGTTGCCTTAGGAGTTACTGTGAACAGTAGTGTAAGAAATAGTTAACTGTGAATCGAAATGTAACATGTGTTATTGTTGATGCATTAGTTTTACTGATTCTGTCATGTTTCTATATATATACAGAGGCAGAATGTTGGGCTGCATGGTTATGTTATTTGAATTGGTTTCTGTTTTCTTTGCAGACTGAGATGACTACTGCTGAGAGAGAGCTTGATTGCAACACAAATTATGACTGGAATAGAATACAAGAAAGTGGAAAAGATGCTGAACTTCTATTTGGACCTGGATATACTGGCCTTGCAAATCTCGGGAATAGGTAGCGTTCTTTTACTTCTATATACATATCATATTATATATTGTTCTCGTAATTTCTTGTAATGCTCTGTATTTCTTCCCCTTTTACAGTTGCTATATGGCTTCAATAATGCAAGTCATGTTTTCGACTCATCCTTTTATTTCAAGGTTGGTCTTTCTTTCTCAATGTATTGTTTATCGAGTATTGCATTTGTTTTTCCTTCACCGTAACTCTTCCCTTTTCTTCAGATACTTCGAGAAGCAGAGTCTGAAAGCTGCATTTGCAACTTCACCTGCTGATCCAACATTAGACCTAAATATGCAAATGTAAGTTCACGCCTACTCACGCGTTGGTGTTTGTCTACGTGCGTGTCTTATATATTTGTTGTCATGGCTAGTGATGTAAGTTCACGCCTACCAATATTAGTTATCTTAGCGTTTAATGGTAAATAATTTTTACAACAACATAGTAGTCTCATTTTCACATCATTTGTTCTGTATGCTGAAAGCAGCTTAGCCTGGCTAATTGCTTTACCACCACAAATGGCATTGCCACCAGAAATCAGGTTGACGTGAGCCCATATCCTCTTTTTGATGCCACAAAAGAAACACAGCCTGGCCACATTGGCTAGGTGCTACTTTAGGACTTCGTAAATATTGTGTTATATGAACAATGATGAACTATAGCATATAGCCATATATCATACTTCACAGAAAAAGTCTACATCCCTCTCGTTTAGTAATTTTTTGTTGAATCCAATACCCCAATATATGATATCTGAAGAATTGTCGCTGTTGTACAATGTGTTAGTTATATTAATTTGACATAGAGGCATATTAATTTTTTCCATTGGAGTGCTATTTTTAAGTTTATATTTTGCTTGTAATGTTAACCTTTTTTCCTAATATAGGACAAAACTGGGGCATGGTTTGCTCTCTGGTAAATATTCTGCACCAACTAAGGAGGTAAGGATTTCATTTATCTTGATTTTCTGTTATTACTTCCAGTTGTTAGACATCCTTTGCTACTCTGGTATTCTAAGTTTCACCATTGTTGTCTTATAGTCCATTCTGGTGTAAACTGTGATCTTTCTTCATTCTTTGTTTAAATGTCAGTGAAACATCATGTGCTTGCTGCACTTCTAGTTTAATATAATTTTAAGTTCTTAGTAGTGGTCACCTGTTATCTGATCTTCATTTGGAACATCCCAACTGTTCTCTAGAACTGTTGGATATCTAAATGCAATTAAACATTGAGTGCTTTGTTGTTGTATTTTTCTCCTAAGGTTTCTGTTCAATTTGATAGGGGCAGGAAGGAATACGTCCTCGCATGTTTTAAGACAGTTATTGCTGCGAACCATTCTGATTTTTCCAGTATGAGGCAACAGGTAGCACTTTCTTTTGCAACCTTGATATCTAGGGAAGAAGTTTTTATGCTGATTAAGAAACATTTTCTTTTTTATATTATATTTTTTTAATCAACAACCATTTTCTTTAGTATTTGTATTAACATCGATTTATTCATCCAGGATGCCCTCGACTTCTTCCTACATCTGATTGACCGAGTTGAGCAGGCAAACCCTGGAAACCATGAGTTAAATCCCTGTACAGGTTTCAAGTTCATTGTTGAAGAGCGGGTTCAGTGCCCTTCTGGGAAAGTTTCTTACAACAAACGTTCTGACTACATGCTTTCGTTGGGCATACCATTGCATGAAGCGATCAATAAAGGTAGATTTAAAACATTAAACTTCTGTCATATATGCTTAATGTATGATAGGTTCTTGACACTTTTGTTTGTCATGCAGAAGAGCTAGCAGCTTTTAATGAGAAAAAAACTGCAATGGATTTGGATGGAAAGGAAGTGTAAGGCGTTAAACCATTCAGAGTTTATGCAGGTGCCTAATGAGGGCTGGCTTATGGATTACTCTTTCTTCCTAACAGGTCTACGGAAGAGATTGTGAGGCCTAGAGTTCCACTAGAGGCATGCTTAGCAAGTTTTTCAGGCCCTGAGGAAATTCCTGATTTTTACAGCACTGCCTTAAATTCGAAGACAACTGCAACCAAGTAAGCTCTATAAATTTTAAATGATATATAAGAGTAGTTCTCATATTTGAAGTACATTATGTTGTTAGTGGATATTATTGATATAGTCTTTGATAATTGCTCATCAGATTTTAGTATTCAAGTGCTTAACCACACATGTGACGTTAGGTGTCCATCAGCGACTAAATCTGATTCTCATTTACACTAACTTTGACCCGGTCAGAATCCGGTTTAGTCAGTTCCCAAAGGCAGTGTAAATGTGTAACGCTTCAGCTGTTTTAACACCTAATACCAGTCAAAGCTATATTTTAGGATACACACCCCAATGCTGCAATTCGCAACTCACTTATTGCGAAGATTGGATGCATTGCTTATTATCTAGAATTGTGGACAACCCTTCGAAATTCATTGATTTCTCTGTTGATTGATATATCTCTTGATCGCTGAGGATATTTTTTCTTTATGAGCTGGTCATATGCATACACCTTGTGTATATTTTGTTTCATTTGTGTTGAATGATGTTGAAGAACCATCCAGCAGCAACTTTGTACCACATTATATAAAACATTTAATGTGCATAATTGTAAGAAAGGAATATTATGTGCAGGACTGCTGGATTTAAAACATTTCCTGATTACTTGGTGCTGCACATGCGTAAGTTCGTAATGGAAGCTGGCTGGGTGCCAAAGAAATTAGGTAATTCTCCCTTGTCATCATTTATGTGAGCATGCATGCTGCAGATTAAACAAAGTTTGTGAATCCATTAGACTGATAGTTCTTTTGGAACAACTCATGTCTGGTGTCCATATCATGTCATGTTTCATGCTATTTTGAGCGATTAATCCATCTTAATCTTGTCCATTATTTATTAGGACATTGTCTGAATTTGGAATCAGCAGCTTTTCTGTACACTACCTATCCACGTGTAGAAACTGACATTTTATAAACAATTTAATGGTATAATGTGTTCCTGAAAAGAATGATTTTCAAGGGAATTCATCAATGGATGATGTTAGTCGGCAATATCTTTTTCTATATGACCTATAATTTCCTGTTCATTTCTGAAATTTTATAAGTAAGCAGTACTGCATCCTTGGTGATTTTCATTCTACTTGGGTGATTGAACTTTTTTCCTCCATACTTTGCTTATCACGGTTCTTAACAGTTTATATCTGTTTCAGATGTTTATATAGATGTGCCTGATACAATTGATATCTCGCACATGCGCAGCAAAGGTGTGCAGCCTGGGGAAGAAATGCTACCTGAAGGAGGTTAGACTGTCATGGATTAGTTTTTTTTTTCCTTGCTTTCTTCCAGCTTTTATGACTTGCAATGTGCTTTTCAGCTTCTGGCGACAACAATGCTGAACCGACTCTTCCTGTCGCCAACGAGGATATTGTATCCCAGCTTGCAAGCATGGGGTTCAATTACCTTCATTGTCAGAAAGCTGCGATTAACACATCAAACACAGGAGTTGAGGAGGCAATGAATTGGCTACTCTCACATATGGATGATCCAGGTTGGTATGATACTGCAATTATTTTGCAATTAGTTTTCTTTATGAAATATAATCATGTAAATTGTCAGTAAACTGTTCTCTATATAAGCATTATTTGGTGTTGCAGATATAGACGAACCAATATCAAAAGATCCACGAGCTTCTGAACAATCTGTTGATGAATCAAGTGTCCAAACTCTTGTGTCATTTGGATTTCAGGAAGACGTTGCCATAAAGGCCCTGAAAGCTTCTGTAAGATTCTCTCTTATGATTTATTTTCAATAGACATGTTGGCATTCATTTAGAAAGCTAGTGTTCACCTGTCTGCTCCCTTCCCATTCTAATTCCTGTCATACATTCCCCGCTTTTAATGTTGCTAGTTCAACTTTGCATTGTTTCTGGACTGTTCTGGTTTGACACTATTGTTGTGTTATGTTAGGGTGGTAATATCGAGAAAGCTACCGACTGGATTTTCAGCCACCCCGAAGCATCGAGCTCAGCATCTGCTGATTCTTCAACTAGCAACGTAAAAGCTGATGATGAGGACATACCAGATGGAAGTGGCAGTAAGTTTTGCTAATCCTTTTGTCTAGACCTTTGTGATGGTGAAATAATAATAATAATATTCAACCATAATGGCAAATGAATAACGATTCTTTTTTATATTTTAACATGATGTCTGCAAATGAACAAAATGCTCTCTGCCCTGCTGACAATCTTTGCACATATTAAATCATAGGGTAGTTTTACATATTGGTTGACCTTTTGAAAGGTTCATTTCATATTGGAAACTAATATCTAAATATTCTTTAATATTTAAATATTCTTTAATTTATGTGCATGATCAGCAGATAACTGATTAGTTACAGTATTCGGATTAGATGGTCTCCTTTGTTCTCAAGTAAACATTATTGTTTGTGATATTCTTTGAGGCCTGGAAGGGATATGCACGTGTAAAAATCCTCTGGATTGCCATACTTACACAAAATTTCCCAAGCTCTTAGAATTGGTGCTTTAACTGAAGTTGTTCGCGTTTCTCTACTGTGTGCAGTTTGATTGTTCATTGGATGCCCAAGATTCAAACAATGACAATGTCTTATGTTTTTGCAGAGTACAAGCTGATGGCTTTTGTGAGCCACATGGGCACCTCTACCCACTGCGGCCACTATGTCGCCCATGTCCTCAAGGACGGGAGGTGGGCAATCTTCAACGACAGCAAGGTTGCTGCATCTGTTGACCTGCCCAAGGATATGGGCTACCTCTATTTCTTTCAGAGGATAAGCGACTAAGACACATCACAGGCAAAACACCGCTTGACTGAAGGCATACATAGTTAATGCACACAGATCATGAAAAGATTGGACTGTACAATGTTGCCATGTGATTCTGAGTTTTTCGTTGCATTCTACCATGTTAATTAGACTGATCAGCTGGTACATTACTTTGTTCCTTGGGACAATATAGAGCGGCACCTCAAGTCACATTTGCGATGGTTTCTTTTGTGGATGTTTTCCTTGCACGGTGCGAGGCTTTCTTGGGCAGCCACCGCCAGTCGCCATGGTGGTACATGTCCTTCGAGGTGAAATTGGCTGCTTCATCGTTATTAACCATCCTCTTGCGCAGGATCATGT
Organism: Eragrostis nindensis; assembly: GCA_012490785.1. Classification (NCBI taxonomy): domain Eukaryota; kingdom Viridiplantae; phylum Streptophyta; class Magnoliopsida; order Poales; family Poaceae; genus Eragrostis; species Eragrostis nindensis. The sequence goes on along the minus strand of JAAXCT010000001.1, from coordinate 328,877 downwards.
GGTGCAGACGCGCCCCAGGAGGCCGCGGCGAAATGGTCAGGATCATCGGAGGGTAACCTCAATGGCATCCTCTACATCATGGTTGCCGCCGTCTCAGCCCTTTCCTGTTTTTGCTAGTTTCTCAACTGGCACAACTACTAGTAGTCCCAAAAGAGTGTATTTCTGGGTTCGATATTGACTGTTTCTGCTTATCTTTGACTTGCCCATGTTCTCATAGTACAATAACAGGCAGAGTTGCCTCCTGGAAAACTTGGAAGTTGGAACCGCCTCCTAAAGTGTCCATGTTGTCATAATCTCTTCCCTGCACGCAACCAAATTACCCTCCAAACTTAGTAAAATATGACAAAAAAAAGCAATGACGTCTAGCAAATCACAAGAACAAACCTGTTTCGACTTAAAATGTGCTCTCTTTTTTTTTTTACAACAGTACGAATAGTATGAACTCATGCTGTAAAGCATTTAAGCCTTTCAGCCCCAAAAAACAAACAACAGAAAGGAAGCGATCTCACCATTTTCTCGTACGCTTGGCGGTTCTCTTAGAACATTGAGTGCCTTTCCACTACCCGTACAGCCTCCTCCTGTACCAAGAGAATGGTTCGGAAATGAACTGATCACCTCAAAGAGTCGTGAAACCGTAACACACATGGGTATTGTTATCGTACTAGTAGCATATATAAGAGATGCTTTGATTCTGCATTCAACCAGAAACATAGCAATCAGTACGTAGGTTTGATGTACCAAGGACTGCATTTCATTTTGTAATGGCACAATATGTCACATGGCATTTAGGTACAAGAACAGCATAATCATTACCTTGGTGGCATCTGCCATCCGCCACGCGAAGCAACAATGCAATGCACCGCGTCAAGACTGACGGATCGATCACATGCGCGCGTCTCCGTCTGATACCCATTAGGGATGAGAGGAGATGTGACCTCTGACCAGCTGGTCGGCCATGGCCGCTGCACCTTAGCCGGAAACGGCAAGCGCTCGTCAGCAGCAGAGGCCGGTTGCTTTCCTAGCTTCCTCCAGCTCCAAGTTTTGCAAGGAAACACCTAAGCATGCATGCAGCTACTACCTGCTTTACTTTGCTCTGCATCCATGGAACATGGCTAGGCCAGAAGAGATTCTGCAACCAAGCAGGCAAGAGAGCCAAGATGCATCCATCCATCGATCGACACGTTGTGTGTATGATGAACGAACGAGCGAGACATCGATCGACACGTGGCGGGTGGCGTGGGCCACATGCTCTCTCTCACGTTGCTCGCTCGATCGGCTGGCTACTACTGAGGAGAGGAGCCTATATTATGAGCAAAGCCACAGGCAGCAGCTCTCCTCTCCGTCCATCTCCACCTACGCGGCACCCAACTCCCAACTTCTCAAGTAGTACTGACAGTAGCAGCAAGACCAGCATCCAGGAAGGAAGCGCCGCTCCGATCCGGCGGTCAGTAATTTCAATTCCATTCCCCCGTCCCTGTTCTTCTCCATGTAGTCATGCATCAGTCCTTGATTTTATTCCACCAGCTGCGTTAATTATATGAACATTCGCTCGTCAAAGATAGTTTTGAATTTCTTAGCTCGATTACTAGTATTTAGTGCTGGATGTTTTGAATTCTGCTCTGTATCTGTCGCTGCCTCTTACTGTAACCTGTAATAGACTAAAACCTGTAGTGGTGATCTAAATGTTTTCCAGCGCTGCGATGAGGTCTGCATGTTGCTGAAGTTTTTGACCTGTAACGGATTTTAACAGTCTCATGAATGGGGCAGGGCAAATGCCTTTTACTCTAAAAAAAAATCTGTTCATCAGAAACAAAGTGTGACCCCTTAATTGCATGCTGTTCACCCACTCGATCCTTGCAGCAGGCCAGCAGGAGATCAGAGCCATGGAGGAGAAGGTCGTCGTCATCGAGGTTCCTGCTCCGTTGGACGCGGAGAAGAAGAAGACGGCTGCTGCGTCGGTCGAGGAGATCTCCAAGTGGGCGTTGCCGGTGAAGTCGTCGTCGTCCAAGCAGAAGCAGAACAAGAACAAGCCTGGGTCCCGGATGCCGCTTCTGTCAGTCCGGGTGGTCTTGGGGTGGGCGTTCCTCCACGCCCTCGCCGTGGCCGTTACCTTGGGCATCGTAGCTGTCATCGTCTATGCCAACATCACCATCCCGGCCTCCATCAAGGTACTACAAACAATGCATGCTAAGCTAGCTGGAAATTCAATTTTCCTCGATCATTGGTGATTTTGAGGAAATCCTCATTGGTGATGGTGATCATCGATCGATCGGTGCATACTATCAATCATCGATGTAATGAGCGCAATTAACCTCTTTCTGACTTCGTTGCATGTGTGCTGCAGACGGCCAAGTTCTTCCAGGGCCCCGACCTGACGCCCGCTCAGGAATCTGATGTGGATTTCTTCTGGGAGGCGTACCTGTGGTTCACCTTGCCGGAGGGGGTCGCCGCCACGGTGGGGCTGCTGCTCCCGCGCCGCCTCGCCCGAGCCCGCTGGTCCCTCGCCTTCCTCGCCATTGTCTCTGCCTCCGCCGCTCACTGCATGAACGCCAGGATGGTCTCCGTCTTCATCGCCGTCAAGCAGGGAGACATCTGGTACAGAGTCCTGGTGGTCGGTGGGGCCGTCGTCTACCTCTTGCTCGACCTGCTCGGACTCCTCTCCCTCCTCATCGGAGGACCGGAGCAGATCGAGTGACAACATCATCTACCTAGCTAGGATCGTACGTCGTCTCTCGGCTGCTACGACTCCGAGATCCATGACCAGGAGCTTAATAACTCTATTAGTGCTTGTCGCTGCTACCTTAATTAATATTTAGCTTGTGAGGAACTGATGGATGATGGTTAATTCTGATCGATGACTGAGTAGTAAGTATTAGCAGTGTGATCGATGGATCGACCATGTACGTGCATTTGCATGGGGGACTATATATTAGTACTGTTTATGTGTGTAGAATAAGTGTGCTAGATTAGATTGTGCTCGCTCTGAGATACATTGATTGTTGATGGTAGGGATTTGAGGATCGTTGATGCGACTCTCGTTATACATGCCCAGCCGAGCAGATTAGTTTGATGTTGCATGAAACTAACAACAATGATCTAGCTAGGTAATTGAGGATCGTTGATGGCAGAGCCATAGCGAAATGCTTTTCAGAAAAGGGTGAGCATCCGTTCAAGATTGTTTTTCTCTCTTAGAAAAATCGATACTCCCTCCGGTTTTAAATATATGACACCGTTGACCTTTTCTCGTTACTTTGACCATTCATCTTATCTAGAAAATTATTTGTGCAAATAGCTAAATGTACAAGTTAAGCTTAAAGTGCTTTTGATAATAGATTCAATGATATTCATTTCACGTTATGTAACTTCTTATTAAATATATATTGTTGGTCAAAGTTTAATAAAAATAAACAGTGTCATACATTAAAAACTGGAGAGTAGTAAGAGCATGCAGCCTGAAAAGATTCTGCTAGCTGGCTGTGAACCAGACATCATAGTGGCTGCATTCTCTTTAGCTAATCAATCCACAACACGTTGTTCCATCAATGCATCTAAATGATGGACCAGTTTGTTGATAATAACATATTAATGGATCTCTACTCGTGGGAGAAGAGGACAACAAAAGGCACTACTAGTTTCTCACCTGCCTCAAGTATAGTAGTCCCAAAAAGAGTGCATTTCTGGGTTTCTTCTTATCTTTGACATGTCCCTTTTCTCATATATGGTACTGAACAACTGGCAGAGTTGCCTCCTGGAAAACTTGGAACCGCCTCCTAAAGTGTCGATGTTGTCATCGTCGACTCTTCCCTGGACGCAACCAAATTACCCTGCAAACTTAGTAAAAAGCAATGACGTCTAGCAAATCACAAGAACAAGCCTGATTTCGACTTTAAATGCGCCGCTCCAACTCTTCCTTTTGGCAGTCAATGAATAGTACTGATTTCGTCTACTCTGATCGGCAGCGATTTTCTTTGCATGAGTTCATACTATATGTACTATATACTTTTTCTTTGCATGAGTTACTACACTATATAGTACATATAGTATGAACTCAGGCTGTAAATTAGTCATTGCGCCTTTCAGCCCCAAAAATCAAACAATAGAAAGGCAGCGGATCTTACAATTTTCTCGAACGCTTGGCTGTTCTCTTGGAACACTGAGTGCCTTTGCCATGCCCGTACCGCCTGTACAAAGAGAATGGTTCAGAAATGAACTGATCACCTCCAAAGAGTCGTGAAATCGTAACACACATGGGTATTGTTGTCGTACTAGTACCATATAAAAAAAGATGTCATACCGAACACAACTGTCATATTTTTCCAGGAGGAAATGACCCAACATGCTGTGATTCCGCATTCAACCACTAATAAACATAGCAAGTCAGTAGGTTTGACGCACCGAGGAAATTTCATTTTAAATGAAATTTTTTTGTGATTGTACACTATGTCACAATCACATGTTGAAGGACCGAGAAAGCGACCAGAGGGGGGTGATTGGGAGCTGATAAAAATTCTTGCAAAAGAATTCGGCCTATGTCCCGACCCGCCTCAAGATTGATCACTAAGATCACACACACATGAAGAGTGTTGTGCTGACCTTAAGAATGATTAAGGATGATGTAGGAACACTTGCGGAAGCAAATCAAGCGAGCACGCACTCCACGAGATGAACCGAAGAAAACTCAACCGAGACCCTCCACCGGATAGTCCGGTAACCTGTCGGATACCAGGTCCGGATACTCCGGTAAAGTGTCAGATACTCCGGTAGGTATCCGGTAATGTGTCGGATAGTCCAGTCGGGTACCAGGTCCGGATACTCCGGTACTCTGTCGGATACTCCGGTAGGCGATGAACAGCAAGAACACGAACGCGCGGCCGGGAGCTCCAAAATCCGAAACCCAATCAAACGACCTCCAAAAATCACCAAACGTGAACCCTAGGTGCGTGACATGATGGTGAACCTCATCCAAGTGGATCCATACCAAAAAACCCAACTAAATCCCCTCGAATTTCAGATCACGTGGAAGAACAAGGGTTTGGCCAAACTTGAACGAAATCCACAAATTAGAGGTGCTCGTGGGGAAATCTTGTGCAAGATCAATCAAGGCATGTTCCCACACGTCCTAGCTCCGAATCCATCCAAGAAAACCGACCCAAATCGCAGCCAAAAAGGAGATCGAAAAATCACCCGAAAATAGGGAAAAAGATAAATTCAGGAATTAGATGGGGAGGAAGAACAGGAGCACGAAATTGATTCAAACAAACTTCATTCCATTGATTCAACCACGAAATCCATAGGTACAAGACTAGGGCGCCGCCCACTTCCTCCCTCTCTAGCTGAAAGTTGAAGATACAAGCTCTCACCTTGATTCTCCTCCTCTCATCTCTCTCTAGCTCATCCCTAGCTAGTCCTATCCTCTAGATTCAAAATGAAAAGTCCAAGAGCCTCAAGGCCCAACATACCTCTAACGTATTACATACTCCCACCTACCACTATGGGCAAAATCGTCCAACTCTTTTTCCTTCGCCCGAATGCCATCGGGCCCTTCACGACTTCGTTTCGCCTCGAGCAACCTTCGCGATGGTGCCACGTACACCACCATGCGTCGCCGCCGGTTTTGAGGTCCGCCTGCCGGTTTGAGGCATAAACCGGGAAACCACCTCGATGTCGACGCGTGTCACCTCGTCCCGCGAACCTTGCCGTCAAGTCTTCTCATCCCAGCCCAAACTGGGAAACCGTCCGCCCGCCGGTTTGTGGCATACACTTGATATAGGTAATGCTCGTATTCAGCTGTGTAACTAAGAGCCTGGAAAGTAGAATAAAGAAACATAAGGGGAACTACAGATGGTGGAGAAACAGCTAGCTATCACTATTACTGACAAATAAACATAGTTTAATTAGTACTGGACCTACTGCTGCTGAGCTCAGCGGGTTGTGCATGCATGCTGATGCTGTGGAACGATTGCGGTTAGCTAGCGGGCCTGGTAAATAAATATACTTGGAACGATTGAGACGTCGGTCACATGCACGTACTTCTAGTCTCTGCAAGGGCGCGTCTCTGGCTTGCATTGTTCCATCCATTGATCGGCCGCGCTGGCTATTAGCCATAGCTATCTCTCTCCCTAGCTACTAGCAATGGGCACGCAGCTATACAAGTTATCACTGGTTCCCAAGATCCAGCCTGCGGCGTGCACGCTTAGCAATCTTACCCAACAGATTGTTCAAACTAGCTCCATCTGCGCCGAGACAATGGTTAACGAGCGAGGTCATCTGAGTCGGATAGACTGTCAGTCGGTAATTATACTATCGTGTCAAACTATGAGTGATAGTTGTATTAGCAGCATCCATGCGTCTGAATGATCCACCCATTTGCTGGTAATATATCAATGGATCTCTACTCCTTTTGTCCTTGTCAGTTCATCAGCCTCCGATCGTCTCCATGCGTGAGTGCGTGGTGCATGTGATCCCGCAGCTGCTGCTGCTGGCAATGGACACAGCGTCGAGAGTCACGGATCACACTCATGCATGCGTCTCCGTTCGATTCATCAGGGGATGAGATGTGACGCCTGACCTGGCTGGTCGTCAGTCAGGAGGCAGGCCGGTTGCTTTCCTGCCTCTTTTTTTACTTTGCCTTGCATCTCCATCTCCCTAGCTTCCTCTCTCTTTTCTTTTACTCATTGTCGATACTCTAAAACCCAAACAACAAAACAAGCAAGAGAACTTGTAAGCAGCAGTTAGCCGTCCATCGATCGACACGTCAAAAGCACGGTGTGCTTAAGGGCGAGAGACGGATCAATCGACACGTGGCGGCTTGTGGGGCCACTGGATCGATCGGCTGGCTGCTGCTTGTCAGCAGCAAACCACACAAGCAGCTCTTCTTCTTCTTCATCTCATCGGATCAGACGCGCGCGGCATCCAACCCAAAGTGCTAGCAGTAGACCAGCAGACCAGCTAGCTAGCTCCAAGATCCGTCGAGGAAGCACGCGCGGCTCCGATCCGGCAGCAGGTAATTGTTGAGTCCCCTGATCTGCAGCTCCCCTCCCCATTAATTCCATATCATCCCAGCCATAATTGTTGAAACAAGTGTTGATCCCCTCGATCCTTGCACTGCAGCAGGCCAGGAAGGAGGAAGGAGAGAGCCATGGACGAGAAGGTCATCATCGATGTTCCAGCTCCGTTGCCGGACAAGAAGAAGAAGAGGAAGAAGAAGAAGGCAGCTGGATTCCTGTTGCAGACCGTCGAGGAGCTCTTCAAGTGGGCTTGGTTCCCGATGCCGGCGAAGTCGTCGTTCGAGACGCACGAGTCTGAGCTCCCGATGCTGCTGCTGTCAGTCCAGGAGGTCTTTGAGTGGGCGCTCCTCGCCGCCTTCTGCGTGGCCGTTGCCTCGGGCGTCGCCGCCACAATAACTATTGCCAACATCCCCATCCCCTGCAGCCAGGTACCTACCTAATCGACTACTAGTAGTACTTGTTCAATTCCTCCTTGAACCTTGATCATCAATAGAAAAAATTGTGATGCACGCTGGTGTTGTGTTGCAGACCTCGAAGATCCTTCAGTGCCCCAACCTGACGCCGGCGCAAGACGTTGCGGTGGATTCCTTCGGGGAGGGGATCCTGTGGCTCACCGTGCCCCAGGCCGCCGCCGCCACGGTGGGGCTGCTGCTCCCGCGCCGCCACGCCCGAATCCGCTGGTCCCTCGCCTTCCTCGCCATCATCTCTGCCACCGTCGCGCACTACATGATCGCCAGGATGATCCTTGTCCTCGTCGCCGCCAACCCGGGAGACATCGGCTTCAACATCCTGTCCGGCTTGGGCATGGTCGCCTTGCTCGCGGGCGACCTGCTCAGCCTACTCTCCCTCATCATCGTCCCTCTACTCTATCCAGGACATCCTGCTGGCCGGGAGCTCGATCCATGATGGATCGATCACTGCTCAATTAATGACTTACTGCAGTTTGCTTTAATCTGCTGCTAGATATACTATTAGTTGTTTCCACCTTAATTAGCTTGTGATGGATGATTGCTGAATTCCTGATGATGACGGCTGAGTAGTAGAGTATGTAGCAGTCTGATGATCACTGCTCAATTAATACTATGTTCGACTATCCTTAACTTGCTGTGATGAACTCTACTACTATCTAAATATTTATCTTCTATGCATGTGTGTAATGTTGCTACATAGTGTATCTAACATTTTGTTCTCGAGCAATGTGGTATATTTAGCATGTGTGTCAACTCTCAGATATATTGATTGACCAATCTAGGTCGCACTAATGGAGTAGTCTTGGATGCCTGTATTATGTGACTTCCATTATGTATAGGTGTGATGAGCTCATAAACTGGCCTGCCAAACACCGACCAAAGTTTGGCACTGTTGATACACAAAAAATGGCATTCAATGGTAATGCTGGATCTAAGAAAGATGACATAGTAACCATTGTTGAGAGCATATATACAGGTTAAGTGAGTACAGCTCAACAAGCTGTTCAGAAAAGTAAAAATAACATTGCGTATCAGAATGTGCTGATGTTTGAATGGCAGCAAAAGAATAACAAGTCTCAAGAAAATGAAACAAAAGCAGAGTCTCAGTCTTGTTTCCTGAAGAAAAAAAGGTTTTGGTTGTGTTATATATTGTGGCATACAATTGATACATTGGTAATTTTTGTATTCAGCTGCCACTAAGAGCCTGGAAAGTCGAATAAAGAAAAATAAGGGGAACTATATATAGATGGTGGAGAAACAGCTGAGCTATTACTGACGAATAAACAGACTTTAGTACTGGACCTACAGGTGTTGAGCTCAGCGGGTTGTGCATGCACGCTGTGGGACGATTGCAGCTAGCTAGCGGGCCAGGTAAATAAATAATACTTGGAACCATTGAGACGTCGTCGGTCACATTCATCTCTGAGATCTCTTCATTGCTGAGCTAATGTTTGCTTAATAACTTTATAAGTGCTTGTTTGCCCTAAAAAAACTTTATTAGTGCTTGTTGCTACCTTAATTAATTAACTTGCGAGGTACTGATGGATGATGGTTAATATATTATGATCGATGATTGAGTAGTGAGTATTAGCATTGTGACGGATAGACCATGTACGTGCCTTTGCATGTAACATATTTACGTGTGGGACTATAGTAGTATAAGTGTGGTAGATTAGATTGTGCTTGCCCTGAGATACTTTGATTGATGATCATGATCTAGGTCGTGCTTGAGGATATGCTCAGCTGCATATATAATTCAGCAAATCAATTTGATGTTGACGAAACTAATAACTTTGCAGGTGAGATACTTATGCATCATTGAGATACCCATTATTATAAAAAAAATGCATACATTAAGATGATAGAGCCATAGCGAAGTGCTTTTCAGAAAATGGTGAACATCCATTCAAGATTTTTGCTCCCTCTTAAAAAAAACATCGATAGTAAGAGCATGCAGCCGAAAAGATTCTGCTGGCTGGCTTTGAACCATCATAGTGGCTGCATTCTCTTTAGCTTATCCATTGACAACACGCTGTTTTATCCATGCATCTAAATGATCGACCCATTTGCTGGTAACATATTGAACGATCTCTCCTCCTTGTCCTTTTCAGTTCATCATCCTCCGAGCGTCTCCATGCGTGAGTACGTGCGTGGTTTGTGCTGATAAAGTGCAGCAGTTTTGCGAACCAACAATGCAAATATGCAATGGACACTGCGTCAAGACTCACGGATCACATGCACGCACGCGTCTCCGTTCGATACATCAGGGATGAGATGTGACGCCTGACCAGCTGTCCGGCCGGCCGCGCGGCCAGCACGTTACCATTGCCGGAAACGGCAAGCTCGTCAGTCAGCTGGCCGGTTGCTTCCTAGCTTCCTCTTTACTTTGCTTTTCATCTCTCCCTAGCTCCTCCCTCTCTCTTTTCCTTTTCCTTTTTTCGACTGATACCACTGCGAAAAACAAAAATAAGCAGCAGCCGCCCATTGATCGACACGTCAAATGTACGGTATGCCCAAGGCGAGCGATGGATCAATCGACACGTGGCGAGTGTGGGGGCCACACACGTCCCCTCGCGTTCTTGGATCCATTGGCTGGCTACTTTTTGTGAGCAAACCACACTTCAGGCAGCTCTTCTTCTTCTTCTCCATCTCTTCGATCAGACGCGGCACCCAACTCAAGTGGTAGTAGCAGACCAGCTAGCTAGCTCCAAGATCCGTCGAGGAAGCGCGCGCGGCTCCGATCCGGCAGCCGGTAATTGTCGAATCCCCTGCTCCTCTCTCCCCATTCCATATCCTCCGGGCCCCAACAATTAATCTGATCCATGTTGCAAACAAGTGTTGATCCCTTCCTTGCACTGCTGGAGGCCAGGAAGGAGGAAGGAGACAGCCATGGACGAGAAGGTCATGCAGCAGGCTCTGTTGCCGGCGACTGCTTCCAAGAAGGACAAGCAGCCGATGCTGATGTGGTCGGTGCAGGAGGTCTTGAAGTGGGCGCTCCACACCGCCTGCATCGCGGCAGTGGCCTTTGGCATCAGTGCTGCCATGGAGTTCACCAACACCCCCACCCCCTGCAGCCAGGTATGTAATCAACTGATCCACGCATGCTGGAAATTACTTCTTCTTCTTGCATGACGCATCGATCATCACATCAACACAATATGTGCTATGCATTGCACGCAGACGTCCAGGTTCTTTCAGTGCCCCGACCTGAGGCCCGCGCAAGCCGTCGAGGCGAACTTCTTCGTGGACGGGTTCTTGTGGATCACCGTGCCGCAGGCGGCCGCCGCGGCGGTGGGGCTGCTCCTCCCGCGCCGCCGCGCTCGAAGCCGCTGGTACCTCGCCTTCCTCGCCATCGTCTCCGCCACCGTCGCCCACTACATGGTGGCCAGGGGCTCCTTCGTCTTCGTCGCCGCCAACCCGGGAGACATCGCGTACGACATCCTCACCGGCGGGGGCAGCGCCTTCTTGCTCCTGCAGGACCTGCTCGCCATCCTCTCCCTCCTCGTCGGAGGACCCGAGTACTGACATCTGGATCTACTAGCTCTAGGATCGTATCTGCTGCTCCGATCCATCATCATCAGCTTAATAACTCACTTAGTTTGATGCTACATAACTAGCTAGCTCATGTAGATCATTAGTGCTTGTCGTTACTGCTACTACCTTCACTCTATCAGTTAGATATTGCTCATCATGAGCGATCGAGGTACTGATGATTCATGATTATGACCGACTAGTATAGTATCTATGTCGCAGAGTGATGGATCGACTACTAGCTCTTGTGATCTGAACTCTTCTAATTATTTATCTTATATTATTATTATGTGTGTAACTCGTGATGACGCTACATATATACTCGTAGTAGTATATTTAGCATGTGTGCCAGATTGGTGTGTGCTTTGATGCGTGTATTATGGGACTTTCAATATATGGTGTGCAGCAAACCGTGTCGCCCAAGTGCCATGGATCTGCAACAACCTTGCCGCCCAAGTGCATCTGTGGCCGCAACCGGATCGCGCTGCATATGGTGTATTGCCGAGAACTTCATCAGACGTAACAGAAAGAAGATAGGCTTCTCATAATTTTTTTTATGATAGCAGGCATTTCTTAATTTGGTCATTAAGGATCTGGTTTTATTGAAAAATACACCGCTCGCTTCTTATTCCCTGATGAGAGGAGCGGAGCTAGGCGATTTCGTCCCCGCCGGTGGTCTCACTCGCTTTCGATGGCCTTCGGGTCGTCGCGAGGTGGGGGAGCCTGTTGTCCTCTCGCCGGTCGGTAGGTTAGGTCCTAGGTTTTCTAAGGTTAGGTTTCCGACGACGGCGTCGAGGCGATGGTGGCTGTGGAGCCATGGAATAAGGTCCTCCCTTGTTCGTCCTCGTCTCGTCGGTGTACTGCTCTGGTGCCGGTGATGAGCATGTGGAGGTGGGGCTTCCCTTGTGCAGCCCCTGTTTAGGAGTCGTTGGTCGGCTTTTTCTCGTCCCCACGTTCGCCGCGATGAGGAGGGAGCTGGCCTGTTTAGTCAAGGAGGCAGAGGAAGCTGTGGTTCGATGGTGAGATGGAGGATGGACCATGCTCGAGGTTCCCGCGGCGGCGGGTGGCAGTTCAGATCGAAATCACATCGCGGCCCCGGCCGTTTGGACGTTCAGCAATGGCGCATCTCGTTTATGCGAGTGTCTTCTTCGGCTCACTTCAAAGCCATGGTGCGATGGAGTTTTCTCCGATGGAGTTCCCTTTGGCTTCGGGTTCGCGATGGCTGCCGGATTTGCAGGCGCCGGCGTTGGCTGGCGGCGGTGGATCTAGGCGTTTCAAAAAGGCAAAAGGTCCAGGGGCCTCGATGTGATTTCGGTTTTTCAAGGGACTTTTTGCTTTGGTGGGACAGCTGTCCTTTGTATCTTTATACAACGTACCTGTATGTATATGTGTTTTTGTACTACTTAATTTTTAAATACAGGTATGTTTGTTTTTAAAAAAAACTGGGCGAAAATACCCGCCAAAAGCAGTCCAGGGAATCGATCGAACCGTTTCCCCCCTTTCTTCCTCGTGCTCGCTCCCCGATTCCAGAAACCCTAGCGCGCCTCCGCAAATCCAAAATGGAGGGCCTCCACGGAACGGCGGACTCGGATCCGCCGGCGAAGGTATCGAACTCGGCGCCGCAGAACCTGACCGCCGCTGCAAGGTCGTCCCAGGGCTCCATCCTTGGTGGTGCCGCGCCGGCCTACTCGAGCGCAGGTTCTCTGGGCTTCGGGGACTCCATGACCGGCGCAAAGTCCTACCCTGGCGCGGCGTACCCGAGGGCCGACGCCTCTCCTGGGGCTGCCGCCCGCCCCGTCGCACATCTAGGCGGCGTGTTCAGCGGTGCTTTCCCCCTCGCTCGTGGAGAAGGCAAGAAGCGGGCTACAACTGATGAGGTGCGATGTCTGAAATTCTTGGATTCGTTCATCTGTTTTCTGTGTTTGGCGTAATTCGTTTTAGGGAACAACTGACGCCTAGTTAGCTGAAACATGGATCCAGTGATGACTGACAGGATTCAGTAGTGTAATAACGAATTTGCCGAATGATTTGTTTTTAGACGATAAGCAGGGCGCTCTGCTTTATACTGAAAGCGAAAAAGTTTACACTGGGGATCCCAGTTTTACATGTGGGCGCTCAGTTTCTAACTTCGGTCATCACAGCAGCATCTACACAAATCTACCACCTCTATCATTATCTCCGATCAGTAGCAAAAGGAAAAGAACAGAGAAATTTAAGCATTCGATTACACACTTCGTGCCCACACAGCATTACAGTTACAGTAATGTATTGCTAGCATTTGGGTTTAGTCGTTCATGAATATGATTGTCCAGGCTCCTCTTAATCACCTCCATGATCACGTACACCTTAGTACGCTCCTCCGGCTTGCACAGGATTTGCCAATGTCGCATCAGTGATAGCACTCTGTTAACGCCTGTGTCGAGGGGGATATTACATTACAAAACTGTCAAAACACAATCATTTCTGGAGAGCCATAATGCCCAGCAAAAAGCACAAAGCAAATAGAAAGTTCTACCATTCTCATTATGATTTCTATTGTGCATTGTTAGGTCAATGAAATCTTGTAAGCTGCCAGGATTATAGCTCCTGCCAAAGGCACTTTTGCATATGCACCAGATGATTTTGTCTATAGGGCACAGGAACATTATATGTTGAGGAGTTTTGCGTGCTTTGCACATCTTACACCACTCATTGCCCTTCCATTTTTTTTCTTTTTCAGTTGATCGGCAGAGGGTATTCTATCTCTAAATAACATCCACATGAAAATTCTAATCTTTAGCGGGATTGTTGCTTCCCACATTTCTATCATTCTGTTAACTATGGTTCCTTAAAAGGTCAGGTGCTTGTATAAAGATGATGTCGAAAAGTTTCCAGTCGTCTCAAACACCGACTTGACTGTATCAGGTTGGTCGGTTAGATGGATCATATTTACTAGGTGAAAACCCCGCGGGTTGCTGCGGATATTAACAACTTTTTAAAATATTATTGGCTATTGAACAGCAGAGATTGTTTGGTTAGAATAATTTAGATGTCCCTTTTAGTGATTGAAAGATGAATATTATGGTTGAATTAAATCTGGAGTGATGAAACAAACAGATCTATTGAGCTATGAGAAGTACATTGAGCTGATGTAATTTCATTTTCTTTGACTTTAAGAAAAGTGTACAGGGAAGGACAACATATATAAACTGAAATCAACTGCTACTATCAAATATCTTCAGAGAGGTTCTGTTTCTTATACGAACCCTTCTGCTCTTCTCTTTACCTGTTATAGATAGCACCATAATCCTATAAAAAATTCGGAATTAGTCATATCTATTTGAGAAAGTACATCGAGCTGATGTAATTTTATTTTCTTTTGACTTTGAGAAAAGTGTATAGGGAAGGATAACATAAACTGAAATCAACAGCTACTATCAAATATCTTTAGAGAGGTTCTGTTTCTTCTATAAACCCTTCTGCTCTTCTCTTTACCTCTTATAGATAGCATCATAACCTTAAAAAACAGAATCAGTCAATAAGCATATTGAACATGAACATTTGGGTCCATTGAATAAACCTTGAGATGGCATGCAAATAGAGCACAACTTTGTACCTCTCATCTCATTAAATCTATAGCTCCCGAATCCATGCATGATGAACTTTCAATTTCCTATTAGAATAAGCAAGCTGGGACTAAGAAGCAAGGATGTCAAATGACAACAGTAAAATTAGAACATGCTTATTTTAGTGCATATGGACATGGGGTTGAGGTAGTGGTAGTGGTGTTTAGATGTTCTTAGCATCCGCCAAAAATGATGAAATCTCTACATGGACTGTGAGGGCCCTTGATCTTATACAAATTTTCGAGCGGAGTAACTGAATGGAGATTGATTAGCGGAGTGGGTTAGTGTCATCATCAATAGCATTGGTCACTTGATTGCATATTGGTGGTGGGAGTTACTAATATTGGTGACGCATGAAGTAAAATGGGTCTGTGGTGGCGGGAGTTTCTTGAGCCCCTTTCCTTCTGACCAATTACTGCGCGAAGTAAATATAGGAGAGTGTGCGGAGAAGGAATAAAATTGGCTTTCATTGCACCATAGTATGATTTAATGGCCTTGATGCTTTGTAGACTATGATCTGATGGCTGAAATTTTTCAAGTGACGTGGCCTCATGAGAAGCCAGCTTTATAGCAATCAATTATTGTTAGTGGGTTGCGCTTATATAGTATATATAGATTAGTGTCATTAGCACGTTCCATTCTTCCATTTCTCTGTCCCTAAAGTTTCTAGTCAAATGAATTTCATTGTTATCCATTATTTCAGCCACTGTTTCTTTTTGTTGGTAGCATCATCTTTAAGGGGCATGGATCGATCCAGACATCCATCCAAAATCTAATTTTGTCACCCTTGCTGAATGATTTACAGACGTCACGCCATCTTTAGACGTTTGCTGATCAATCTATAACGAACAACCTCATGTAGGCTTACCGAAATCATCTGTTTGTAGAACCACCTCATCGATGGCTATTGTCCTTTGTAAACTGCCACTTGTCCATGCCGTAATCTAAAAATCTTTGTGTTGCCCTTATATCACCTGAGCGTGCTGGCCTTTTGAGTTTGCATGTTGCAGGTTGCTCTGTTTTATTTTTTCCTTTTTTTTCAGAGGTTACTGGTAAATTTGTGTATCAGTCCATTTTGTACTGCAGCTACATTGAGATCCTAATATTAGTATATTACCTACGTTATTCAGGGACATGGAGAATGGAAGAAGCTAAAGGGTGATCCACCATTGCGTGAAAAGGAACAACATATTCTAGTGGATGGTTTTGCTCCTTGTTTCGCTGGTAAGCAAGTGAGTGCCAGAGATGTGGGACAAGGTGAAGAGGCTAGTGAAGGAGCTGAAGGAGAAGATGAACAAGTTGGTGCCGGAGATGTAGGACAAGGTGAAGAGGCTAGTGAAGGAACTGAAGGAGAAAATTAACAAGTTAGTGAAGATTCGGCTTCATTGACGAGTGGCAGTTGGAGCGATACTGCTACTGACTCATGGAAGGGAAGAAAGGACCGCCTGTTTAAGATTATGGAGGACATATTGGAGACAGTGCGGGCCTGCAGTGCTGTAGTAAATAAGTTTATGCTTGGTGAATGTATGAGAGAATCCATTAAGAAAGTGATGGCCTTGGTTGTGGACTGTGGGGCAGCTGAAGGATCTATAGAGCATTTCATGGCTACCAAGATTTTTGTTAAAGCAGGGTACCGTGATATGTTCCTCACCATGGCCAAAGAAGGACGACTCGGTTGGTTGAAGAGGTGGTGTCAGGAGGAAGGAACTGAAGGAGAAGATGAACAAGTTGGGGGTGGAGATGTAGGACAAGGTGAAGAGGCTAGTGAAGGAACCGAAGGAGAAGATGAACAAGTTAGTGAAGATTCGGCTTCATTGACGAGTGGCAGTTGGAGCGATACTGCTACTAGCTCATGGAAGGGAAGGAAGGACCTCATGGCCGCGATCAGAAGAGATTCTTATTTGGCTGTGGCGGCGGTTGCTGGTGCTGCCTTCTACTCTGATGAGTTCAGTGCACAACCACAGTGGCTGATTAAGATTATGGAGCGCATATTGGAGACACTGCGGGCCAAACGTGAGGTAGCAAATAAGCTCATGCTTGGTGAACATAGGAGAGAATCCATTAAAAAAGTGATGGGTTTAGTTGTGGACTGTGGGGCAGCTGAAGGATCTGTGGAGCATTTCATGGCTACCAAGCTTTTTGTTAAAGATGGGTACCGTGCTGTGTTCCTCACCATGACAACCAAAGAAGGGCGACTCGGCTGGTTGAGGAGGTGGTGCCGGATGAAAGGCTTGCTGGAGGCCTAATATTCGGTTATCTAAATTTATTTGATGCAGCCTAGTGTTAATCTGTACTATGAATCTTGCACCCTATAACACCTAGTATGTATCAGTCTTTTGGCATTGCAAATGGCAAGCCAATCCTGCTGCTATTTAGTAGTAGTACCAACAAAATCAGCTTTTCCAATTGCATAATCTAAATTTCTGGGTTTTTTTTAAACAATCTGGGGTGAAACAAACATACCGGTATGTCCCTTTTGTCAGTGATGGTAGATACAGATATTTTGCGCACAGTAAATAGCGTCTCGCGTCCATGGTATGGAGGTTGGTCTGCCGTTCAACGGCGGCCGAGTTTCATTCCTGACTTGTGGATCGAAGGGCGGCAGCGAGATGTGCGTCTGAGCCAGCCACGCGCAATTTTGTAGGAAAGCAATCTCAAAACACAACAATTTTCATTTGCAAAACACATTTGATTTGGAAGCATCCATTCTTTCAACTGACATAAATAATAGAAATTCTAATCAGCTTTAACATTTTAGAATAGTATGAATTGTTTCTTCGAGATAACGTGTTCTCGCAGCCTTAGCTTTGGGGCTTCTTTGGCCTCCATCAACATGCCATTATGGACCAAAAGTTTTGGAGATGAGTTTTGGCACCTTGACCTTTGCGTGCAGATGCGAGGAAAAAATAAAAGATCGATATTAGGGCCCGTTAGAGCTTCACGGAGCTGATTCTCATGCAGAGTAACATTATTGCTTCAAGAAGTGATTCTAGGATGAGAATATATGAAATGAGCTGAAAAGTATATTCTCCAGCTGTTCTGCTTCTAATAATTTTCATAGAGAATAAAAGTATTATTTTCGGCCATAAAGAATAAGAGAATCGGCTTCTAACAGTCACTTCTAGAGAATCCCCACGAAGCATGCCTGAAATGCATTGGCGGTTTGATCCGTGCAAGCAAGATAGTGACCTTCCTTTTTACCGTCTCATTAGCTTGGAAATTTTTGTAAATCTTCCTACCTACTATCCTACTACTATTTCACTTGGAAATCCAGAAGCGGATACCGACACGGATTCTCTCGTATCCCGCGCTACCGGTGTTTGAGACGGAGTTCGTCTCGGAGTCAGGCCGGGCGTCACGGGCCGTATAAAACTCCGCGCTCACGCGGTCCCAACAGCGACGGCCGATACGTGCAAGAAGCTAGACGACCATGGCCGCCGCGTCCAATCCCGGCGCGATGGCGCAGGTGCGGCGATGGGTGCTCGCCAACATCGCCTCGTCGTGGTTCCTCCTGGCGCCGCTGCTGGCGGCGTACGCGCCGCGCCGCCTGTTCCAGACCTACTTCAACCTCTTCCTCCGGCCCCACGCGCGGCGGGTTCTCGCCGCCGTCGACCCCTACCTAAGCCTCGACATCTCGGAGAAGCCCGCGGCGGCGGCGGCCGGGTTCGCGTACTCGCGGTACGAGTCCGCGGCGAGGCGGGACACCACGTTCGAGGAGGTGAAGGCGTACCTGAGCGGCGCGTGCTCGCAGGACGCGCTCGAGCTCCACGCCGAGGGCGCCGAGGAGGGCGACGGCCTCGTCATCAGCATGCGCGACGGCCAGGACGTCGCCGACGAGTTCCGCGGCACCACGTTCTGGTGGTCGTCGGTGGCGCTGCCGGAGGACCACCTGCCGGAGCAGCAGGTTGGGGGGTTCCAGAACGGCGGCGGCCGCCGCCTCCGGTGCCAGCGCCTCACGTTCCACCAGCGCCACCGCCGCCTCGTCATCGACGAGTACCTGCCGCACGTCCGCCGGCGAGGCCGCGAGATCCTCTTCCGCAACCACCGCCGCAGGCTCTACACCAATAACAAGATCGACTCCTACACGTACGTAATCGATTCGAATACATCCCTTGTTTATTGGTTTGTCGGTTATTTATGTACAGTATTTATTGTTTTCGCATAAGCAGTCACACCAACGAAGCGTGGAGCTACGTGGACTTCGACCACCCGACGACGTTCGAGACGCTGGCCATGGACCCGGCCAAGAAGAAGGAGATCATGGACGACCTCGACGCATTCCGGAAGAACCAGGACTTCTACCGGCGCACCTGCAAGCCGTGGAAGCGCGGCTACCTGCTGTACGGCCCACCGGGCACCGGCAAGTCCACCATGATCGCGGCCATGGCCAACCACCTCAACTACGACATCTACGACGTCGAGCTCACCATGGTCAGCAACAACAACGACCTCCGCAAGCTGCTCATCCAGACGACCGGCAAGTCCATCATCGTCATCGAGGACATCGACTGCTCCCTGGACCTCACCGGCGACCGCGAGGCCAAGAAGAAGAAGACGAAGAAGACGACGGAGGAAACGCCCTTGTACTACTACCCGGAGGAGAGAAGCAAGGTGACGCTGTCCGGCCTGCTCAACTTCATCGACGGGCTGTGGTCGGCGAGCGGCGGCGAGCGGATCGTCGTCTTCACCACCAACCACGTCGGCGCGCTCGACCCGGCGCTCATCCGGCGAGGCAGGATGGACATGCACATCGAGATGTCCTACTGCGGCTTCGAGGCGTTCAAGACCCTGGCCAAGAACTACCTCGGCATCGACTCGCCGCACCGGCTATTCGCCGCCGTCGAGGAGCAGCTGCGGGAGGTGGACGTCACGCCGGCCGACGTCGCCGAGTGCCTTATGACGGCCAAGCGCGCCGGCTACGGGGAGGATTCAAGCCTCGAGTACTTGGTCGAGGAGCTCAAGAAGAAGAAAGCAGAGGCCGCGGCAGCTGCGGACGCCAATGCGGACAGTGATCAAGATGACTCGGAAGATTCAGAAGGATCAGAGTATGCAGAAGAACCTCAATTAGGAGTGCTCGACCATAGTTGATTATCTTGAATCGTGCTTACGTAGCTTTTTATTTTTGGGATAAAGCTCATATTTACGTAGTTGGACTTTCATGTAAGGCATACTTAACTTGGATGAGATGCAGAGAAGGCAAATATTGCGTGAGTAAACATAATTCGTTACAACTTTCAGACATCTGAATCTCTGTGAAGCGATCACATTATCAGATCGCACAAAGCTCATATAAATTCATAGTTAATTGCTGTCCACACACGCTCTACTACAGACTAAGAACCTTGACAAATAGGGTCGTGTGCTCTGCTTATCAAATGAATGAAGCACGGTGATGCCATGTGCTTATGATACATTATTAAGATAAACGAAATGTTGAAGCTAAATTAGATTAAGATAAACAGAAATGAATTAATGCAGCACGGTGATGCCATGTGCTCATCAGGCCTGGTGGTCACGACATTATATTAGAGTTCTGAATATTTCGCTTCACTGATTAGTGATTACCATCTTAGTATGAGCTGCACGGGCACACCGCACACAGCTTGCAAGCGGAGTGGCACTGCTAGCAGCACCAGCGCGCGGAGGGCACTAACACACACCTGGTGCTGCATGTTAGTGCGGCGATGGAAAATATGGCAATCTCCGTGGCCAGGGGGGCGCGGCGGCCGGCCAGCTTCGCGTAGGGCGGCGACGGAGGCCCCTGCTGTCCTGCATTGGTGACGGCCCATCGTCTGCGATCTCAAGTCTAAGATTTCTTTGTCTGCAGGAGGGTCGGGTAGGACCAATAAGGGCATGTACAGTGGTCTAGACGGCAGTTGTCTAGAAGGCACATCCAACTCATTCTTAGATAGCTTAAAAACAACTCACACAATACATTGTCTGAAAGGATTTGTCTAAAAGAATCATGTGCAAACTTCCAGACAAAAAAAACCTCACCTACAATGGTTTAGACAGCAGCGAGCCGTCTATTAGACAGCATGTGAGCCGTCTAGTAATTACTAGACAGCATTCTTCTCTCTCCTCTTTCTCTTTCATCCACATCACACAAAATCCTATGTGTAACCTCTCCTAAACGGCTGATGTCACCCCATTGTACGTGCCCACGGAAGGCTTGCTCACAAGACGGACCTCCCACCCATGCCACCATGATACCATCGGGATCCGAAAGTCGCGCGTGGCTCGGCCCATCGTCCTTCCTGGCCCAGCCAAGGAACGAAGTCAGAAGGCGAACCGAGGGAAAGGAGAGAGTTGAATTTCTAGGGCTGCCTTCGGGGGAAAGCACGATCCCTACCACCTATCCAAACAATCAACGGCCTCTCACCCTCACATGCATCAGATGGGTCCTACTAGCATGAATCACGATGCAAACCAAAGGGCTAAGAAACCATGCCTTCTCTGGCAGGTGCCTTTGGCTTTCTATTTCCAGTGAAAGGAAGAACGACGGCAAAACGTAGTCGACGTGCGGGCGCCAGTGGTGGGGGAGGGCAGCGGGGTTAAGGTACCGGGGCTGTCGAAGTGTGCAAAGGGCCATTCAATCGACGGGCAAAGAAGGAGGGGTTCTGAGGGGCGGCGACGAGGCGGCGAGGGTGTCACGTCATAAAATTTAGGATGGCGTGTGTGGGGGCGTGGTGAGGTGAATGCGCGGTCCAGAAGAAGACGACCTAAGCAGGGACACGTGGTGGCTGCCGGCGCTGGTCGCGCCTTTGCCTAGCGCGCGACAGGGTTGCGCGGTAACCATCGGGATTGCCACGCCCTAAAAAAAAAAACCATCGGGATTGCCACTGCCACCTTCTCCACCATCACCATGCGTCAAGGCGTCCACGTCAACGCTTGCATCGCCCCCTGGCTCCTGACTCCTGAGTCTCCTGACTAGGGGCGTATCCAACGTGGGGCTCAAGCCTCCCCGTTGAAAAAAAATATAATAAGGAATAAATCGGGAATAGGGCAAGATGAAAAAGGTTTTCCAAGCCTCCGCCGCCGCCGCCACTCTATTCCCTTCGCGCACCGCCTCCAACCCGCTCCGCCGCCGCTGACGCCCAACCGCCACCGTCGCCATGGGTAAGCCACGGCATCGCCAATCCATCTTTGCGATCGTCTTTAGTCGCAGGCCTCTTTTCTTGCGGATCTGACGCCCCTGTTGTTGTGCGGCAGGCAGGATCAATGTTCACGAGTTCCGGGGGAAGAGCAAGGAGGAGCTGCGGGCGGAGCTCAAGGCGCTGAAGGCGGAGCTCTGCCTCCTCCGCGAAGCCAAGGCCACCGGCGGCGACCCCGACAAACTGTCCAAGAAGTACGTGCGCCCTATGTCTTGTCCGCTTGCACGTCTGTCTCTGCTTCGGGAATTGAATCTAAACGAGGCGAAATTGAAACTGCCTGGGGTTTTTTCAGCATAGAGGTGCGCACCACGATCGCGACCGTGCTCAAGGGGATCAGTCAGAAGCAGAAGGCGGCGCTGCGGGAGGCGTATCGCCTACGCCCCCTGGTCCCCCTCGACCTCCGTCCCAAGACCCAAGAAGACCCGTGCCATTCGCCGCCGCCTCACCAAGCACCAGGTATTATCATGCTCCTAGGTTGATACTCATAACCAGAGCTACTGATGTGTTGCCTTCGGTCTATGTCAGTATCTGATGGCTTTATTTGTTTCGTTTTTTGTGATCTTTCTTTTTTTAAAAAAAAGAGGGTACTAATATCACAGAAACTGAAATCAGGTGACTGCTTCATTTGGGAACTTATATTATCTCAGTTCTCTGTGATTGGATGGGTATTGGGTAGCTGTGCTTTTCGACAAGAATGTTAGTCCAGACGATATTGTACTTCATTAGCTGTAGTCTTCATTAGTTTATTTCCTTGTTTGGACAAAACAGCGCCTAGGCCAGACCGATTCTCTTTCATGAAAGCGATGGCTTTTAAGTGGTTTAGTGTTCGAAAGTGCGCTTTTTACTGCTTTCTTGCGCGTGGGCGGCATAGCACCGGATCGATTTTCCAATACTCATTCAGTGATTCTTGCATGCATGTTACTGCCTACTTTGCAGGACAGGAACAGTGGGAAGCGATGGAGAAGGAGGAAGAGTTCCCATGTATGGAAACGGTATGTAAATATCTCATTGATTGAATCATTCATCCTTGCCAACTTTTAAAATTTTCTGTATATAATGAAGTCTATATACACTTAGCTCCACTTTTTAAGAAACGCCTAGGTGCTACCTAGGAGGCCTATAGGTTCTAGGCGGAGCTCCTTTGCCGTATTTGAAAACATTGGTGTTTTTTGCTTAAACATTTTGAATTGGTTGCAGTAAGTCTGCTTGCCGTGTAATTGGTAATTCTGAGTTTTGACACCCGATGCATTGTTATGAATTGTTTGTGCATTTCTAGCACTCTTCAAGTAAAAGGATGGCTTCGAGCCAACTCTGTTACCCTTGGGATAACATTTTCAAGTTGGTATTCCACATTCAATCCACTGTTTTTTAGGTCACTGGTTTTCTTATATGTTCTCACCTTTTTATTTTTGAAGAAATCACTGGTTTTGCATGATTATAGAAGTAATATGGAGCGTTTGACATATACCTTTTGTGTTGGTTTAACCAGACTAACCTGACATTTTTATTGATTTATCCCACAGCTTTCTCTGAAGACGGAGGGAAAAGAAGCGTGAGAAGTACCCATGATGAAGTATGGTATCAATGCTTAGGTCAGGACTGCGCGATCGATGCAATCCAAGCATATTGTGGGATGTTTCTTTGCCTAGCTAATATGTATTCAAGTTTTGATTTGTATGGATATTCCTTGTACGGAAGTATGTTGTATTTGCTATGTTACCTGAAATGCCTAGGTTCTATTGGCACTGAAATCTTGCATGTTTCATGGGAGCTTTGCTTTATTTTATGGTGGATCTTGGAAAGATCGCTGATTGTTTAGTTGCTGGATGAGAATGCTTGGTTCAAAGACTTCCATTTCCATGTTTTCCATGCTAGACAGCTAGTAATCAATAACATGTTTTAGGCCATACGTCAGAGATTCTGCATAATTTTGCTGCAAAAGATTTATGTACAGTTTAACTTGACTCAGCTAACGTGTATATGTTGATGCATCAACCCTAAACCCCAAATAACATAGACAAAGTGAGGGATTTTAAGTAAGGAGTAGTATTTCTCCCCTTTCATGCCGTTTCTGCAAGCCTGTTGGTGCAACATAGTTGGGCACTTCTCTGAAGCATTAGAGTATACCCTCTCCGGTATCCAAAAACAAGTCGGTTTAGACAGGACTTCAGATACCAACTAGGGGAGTGCCCGTGCGTTGCACGGGCGTAAATAACTATACTTTTATTTAGGGTATTAGCATAGATGATTTCAGCTTTAAAATTCTTGGTGCTACCGGAACACACTTCACAAATCTGAAAGGGACGACTAAAGCAATTAGAAAATATCTCCTGTGTGGTCTACCACAGCTCTGCTATTTGAGTTCATTCAATCTTATATAAAAATCACAAGAGTGATTGAGGAAAGAGATGATGCTTGACTTACTGCAGTTTGTAACTGGAATTTCTTGGAACAGTTTTGGGTCATATGGTTCTGAATCAGAAAAGCACAATGGAATAACTAACCATATAATATACGAATGGCTAACAGATTACCTGATTAAGTATCCACTTCAACCCCACAATGATTTAAACTCATTTCTAGCAGCACTGTTGGACCCATCAAAATTGCACCATTTATCCAGTGTTTTCATTACCATTGTGGCAGTACTGCGCCTTTTTTTTTACAGAGAAGATCTTTCCATTGAAGATAATATTCTCATGGCCATTCAACAGTGTCTCGAACCACCCCATTCAACTGTGCATCAACAAGATAGCAATCATCATCAATTTTAAAGTTTAAAGCAAATATTTTATCAAATAGGCGAGTGCTTGTTTATTGAAGTGGAAATAAAGGCAAGTTGTCATGCAAAATAGTGATGTTGCATTTACAAACAACTCATGATGGCTGAACGGTCCGGTAATTCTTGAAACGGATTGTGCAGCTTGTGTCGCGTCGTTGTCGACAAACTCAGTCGACAGGTCGGGGGCGTTTGGGTAATGACAGTATTTGCATGAGTCTGCTTGGATTGACAGTTTAAAGCACCCTGTTTGAAAGGCTACTTCCTCCTCACAGATTGCCCAAATGCCCGCGCGGGTTGCATCGTCCTCATTCTGAATCCAACGTGGATTGGGTGGTGGATGTGAAACCACCCAATACACGCTGTGTATGGGCTCACACGTGGGTCTGCTTCCCCACTACCCAAATGAAGCCTTTCAAAAAAGTCTAGTTATATACATTGTCTTCTTATGCATTCTATACTAAAGTGGTTTAGAAAACTCAAGCGGATTTTTGGAGCGAGGGGCAAATGCCCCCGCCCCTTTGTACGGACACAATTTATCTCTTATCATTTGGGACCATCACACACTTGCAAGCCACATGCTAATTGCATTGTTGTGTGCCTTTGGTGATTTGACAATTGATAAGCGACATTCTATATTCCGTCATCACCAGACCCGCCACGTTCATTTTCCACGCCTAATAATTGATAAGCGACGTCATTCCAAACTTTGTTTTCATACATGGAAGTAATACAGAACAATACTGAGCTACATATTACGCATCCGGAGTCTCATTTTAAACCATTTTTTTTAGGCAAAGAGCAAAATGCCGTCCAACAATTCCAAAAATGCACCTTCAATAATTTTGCCAACCAATGCAAAAACCAACATCCAACATAGCTAAATATAGGGGAGGTCTCTACGTACGCTCGCCCAAATCCTTCAATTACCGTCGTTTTGACACCAAAAAAAAAAAGATCTCCCTTGCGTCTAACACTTCCCAAATTAAAACGCATGTCCAATAATTAAAGTTGTGAACCCACTGATGGCTGACGTGGCATAAATTAAATTTCTTAGGAACCGTTTTTTGAGTACTGCTGATGGTTCCCGCTAGTTTTGTCAGCTGTTAATTAATTTCTGGGAATTTACATGTGTTCTAAAGAGAGTATATCTCACTATCTTGAAATCATCGAACGCACAGTATGTTTTTACTACGCATCATGAGTATTTTTTTTTTCTTCTTCTTCTTTTGAGACGGTATCATGATTCTCCGATGTAAAGCTGAGCTGAACAACATTGTTGCAAAACAGAAATGGGCTACGAGAGGGCCCAGACTATGTGCAAGCCCAGCAGCGTTCCTGGCGCGCGTGAAGGACGCGCTCGGCAGGCCCACGGCGCCGGTGCCCAAACAACCGCCGCCGCCGCCGCCGCTCGGGCGGGAACCAAAACCACGGCCGTCCATCCCGAACCAAGCAAGCCTGCAGGCGGTGCACTTGTTGGCAGCCTCTGCCGCTCCACACGCCGAGTGCACACATGCTCTCTCCCCTGCGGCGTGGACGCCCACGCGGCGTGGTACGGCCGGGCTGTCCCGTCCGCGCGGGGGCAGCCGCCTCAGGCCCAGCCACACGGCGCTGTCTCTGTGTCTGCCGCCACCCGCCAGGTTCCGGATCGATCTCACCCTCCTCCTCGCTGCCCGGCTGTGTCGCCGTGTACCTATCGTCTCGCCAAATTAAAGACCCATACCAATTTGGCTGCGTCTCATGTTCCAAAACTAGCTCGTTTATTTATCCTAACAAAAGAATACTGGTCCGTGAAGGTGCTATCCGTGGATGGCATGCCAGCCAGACACACTGCTACAAGCACAAGGGGGGTTGGCGACTCTGTTCTCTCCCTCTCTCTCCGGGACAAGAGGGGCAAGACAACCGCACGCCTTTTCGATCGGCTAGGCTCATCCATTACCACGTCCCCGTAAGTACGCCTCCGCGCGTGTGGGAGCTGGTGCGGCTACGTGGCTCGATCGCGCCCTCGCCGTTTCGAGGCTATTGGTACGTACGTAGCCCGACCTATCGACCAGCCGCTGCCTACCGTGCTCGCTCGGGTCTAGTTAGCACGTGTTGGGATGGAACGCCATTACGCCAAACTGTGCCAGCCATTGGACCGTCATCGTCGTCGTCGTCACCCATCGATCGATCGATGCCTACGCTTACGTAGGAGAGTACTAGTCAACAACGCTAGCTGGACGCCAAAAACACACGGCGCGACGGCGTTTGCGTACGTAGCAGCATTGCAATTGTAACATTGGTCCTGGTTGGGACGGTACACGTCGCGGTCGATGTGGTGTTGGTGATATATCCGACCCGGAAGAACACCATGCCGGTGCGCGCGCGTGGTTGCGGCCTGGATGGATCCCCGTTTCCGGCAAACCTTTCGAGTCCTCTGTCTGCATGCACGGCTGCGAGGAGCCCACGTACGTACATCGCCAGGAACTGTGAAAACCGTCTGTACTGCTAGCTGTACCACCTGACACTGTTGGAGATCGATCGAGATGAGGATGGAGGATCAGCTACCAGTCGTACATGGAACTTAATTAATGTTGACGTCGCCGGTTAACAGGAAGGAGCGAGCCTCCGGCTTGCTTTGGGTTGGATTGGGTTTGGTGTTGGTTTAGGGTACGTTGACCAGCATCAGCATGTGCGGAATTGATCGCGCTAGTTGGCTGGCGACGTGTACCGTGCCGGGATCGTGGGTTCTGCTTCTGCGTAGTAGGTCGCTGGTGGTGGCGTCAACAGTTGAGGGGTTGAGGACGTTCCTGAATCTGAGGGGATGTGATGAATAAGATCTCTGAAAGGCACAGACTCATAATAGTCTTGTTGTTATCTGTTCAGCAAAGAAGCAGCACTGAATGTGATCGGACTGCCCAGCAGAATTAACTTGTTTCCTGTTTATCTTGTTTTTTATTAGAACACGCATGCATGTTGCTCTTTTTTGAATTGTTGATGAAGGTGATGGCTAATGGTCACCAAACTTGTAATGACTGACAGCGTTGTGTGGTTGATGCATGCAGCGCGGCCAGGATGACATGATACCAGTTTTTTTTTAAAAAAAAAATCAGAAGAGGAGACACAAAAAAAAAAAAGAGATAGAGAGGAGAAAGAGACAAGACAAATAATTCACTTGGGGTTAGGATAAATTCGTATCTGCAAACTGCAGAGCTGCATCTGCTCTTTTCCTTAAAGCTTCGTCGTCCCAGCTGCGCAGCGCAGCGCGTGACCACCACAAGCAGCGGCGGCAGATCATTGCATATGCTCCCCCCGGCTAACCACTTCCACTTGTCGTTGCTGATCTTGTTCCCGTCTGAATCCAGATGCATGCAATGCAAAACCTCCTCTTTTCCCTGTCGTCCGGCCCGGCCGATCCGATGCGATCTGCGTAAATGACAGCCGTTCCTCTCGCCGCCGCCGGGGCTGTTCTGTCAGGCGCCGGTCGGCGGGACGAGCCGAGCCAGCGGGCGGGCCTGCCTGCTGCTCTGCTGCTGCAAGGCTACGTATACAGTACCGTTGCAACTTGCGAAGTGGCAAAACACCCACGTTGTTCGCTTGCGTTTCTTGCAGCTTCGCTACCGCCATGGACTGGATGGATGGACCTTGGATCGATGGGGACGGGTGCGCATTTGATTTCCGTGGCCCATCTCCATTCAAAGGGCTGGCCTGCCTGCAGCATCGATCAGCTTGCTCACTGCTGTGTGTGCGGTGTTGTATGGCGAACACTGTGCCCTACGTGATCTCTCTCTGCATTTTCTTCTCCCTCTCTCTCGTCTTGGAGAATCTCGCAAGGCTGGACCAGCTGCATCGAGCAATCGTACGTAACCTATCTATATCCATGATCCATGAACAAACCATTATGCAATGCTCGATCAGTGAGTGAGTGAGTGAGTGATAGATAGATAGCCCATATCCATATGCAATGCTGGTGTCATTTTGCAATGATCGCGCCAAAATCTGATCATTCACTCCCGCCGGGTGGTCCTCGCCGGGCGCCTCTTCCTGCTGGCGAATGGCAACGGAGAGCAGAGCAACAGAGATCCAGCAGAGATGATTTTTCGTTCACCATGGACGCCCGTTCACTGCGCGGTAAGACGAAGCATCATCAGTTCTGACTTTTCAAAAGAAGGAGCAAGCGGAACAGAAGCATCAATTCCTCAGCATCAATGCGCGTCTGAGTCCTGAAATTCCTCTTGACGCCAATTGCTCCCCTGCTCAATTAAATGGAGCGAAGTGAAACCCTCGCCCCATGCGTCGACTCCCGTTTTAGCAGGCTCCCTGTCGCTGGATCATCCGGTTCCTACGAGCTACCCACTTTTGCTGATCCGGACGGAGCAATGGTTTCAGTTGCGTACCCGACGCGCCGGCGTCGCTTTCCTTCATGTGCTGCGGTGTCTGAGCCGCCGCGCACCATCACCTGGCTGTACCTGTAGGTATAATCTCACCCGCAGGCAGGCAGGGGAATTTCGGATAACCACGCCAGCGGCGAAAAAGCCAGGCCTTTTTCGTGGCATAATTGCGGTTGTTTTCGTGGCAATCCTGTGCACTCGACTCCAGATTTTCCCCGATCAGAGTTCCGAAAGCGAACACCAAGCAAGAGGAGCAAGCGGATCCGTCCGGAGTCAGCTCCACGCATCCGGCTGCCGCGTCCTCTCCCATAACGAACCCTCCTTTACTGAGCACTGTTTTACCTAGCGTCACGCATCATGCTGTCTCTCACCATGCATGATGCCTCGATGGCTCGATCGGCCGGCAGGCAAGGGCACTATGGAATTGTTGGATGAACTGGTGCATTATTGTGTCCCCGGCCCGGCCGGGCCGCTGATCACACTAGCCTGTCACACAGCTAAGCCAGGCCCGCGTCGCGTTGCGCGGTGGCGGCCGGCCGGCCGGGGTGGGGGGCGCCCCTGCGGCCCCACCGTGCCCGCTGCCGGTGAGCGACAGCCGGCACGCGGTTCCCTCGCCCGGCAGGCGCCAGACACCAGCAGGAACGGCGGCGTGGCGTTGCGTTGCGTGCTCCAGCTGAGCCCCCACGTACGCGACATGGAGAGCCATCCTTATCAGCTCCTACAGAGCCTTCCCGTTGCATGCAGCAGACTAAACATCTCTGTCGATCTACATTTGGATTGTACCCAGGAACTTTTGCATACCACTGAATCTGTGCATCAAATTGGCTCTGCTCTGCTCTGCTCATTTTCATCCCTTGTGGTAATTTGGCTCGGTCTCCCCAGTGCAGTGGCTTTTTATTAGTACCTATTCTGTTCACTGTCTTTCCTGCTAGCTGCTGACAGCGAGGAATTCAGATAATAACTGAGAAATTATGTACTGCGTTCATTCAGGTGATGATGCCAAATGATCGAACGGCTGCTCATTTGCTCACGCAAGCTGTACATGTACAAACTTTGCACATCCAAGGGCACGTTCAGTTAATTGCTGAACATTGTGGTCTATCACACTGATACCTCATCTGTCATAGACTCAAAACTTGACTACTCTGTGGCTAAGAATTTATTCACCACATTTTTGACAAAGTATGGTAACGATGTGTAATAATGTGTGGTTGTGAACCAAATATGCCCTCAAGAGCCCCTGACTGACACACTCACTCGTCCTTTGTTTGCACCCCAGATGATTTTGAGATGGCATCTGTTTTGGCATGGCCTATGTGCGAGGACGCAGTGTTGGTGCTGACACCGTTTTCGCAAGTTGCAGGGGTGGGTCCTTCTCATGCATGTCATCTTCTTCTTGGTTAATTTGCATCATACAAAAGGGGATGTGGCCCGGCATATAATTCAAAAGGTAAAAAGGACCAAGCCCCTCCCCTGCAGATCTCCAAAGGGTCCAGTTTTGTTTCCAGTTTTTTTCATTCAGGAAGCACAACAAAAGGGGCTCCCTTGGCTGCTTGCAAACCCCAGGCCCTGGCCCTGTTCCTGTACTCTTTACCCCCACAGGAATCATAGTGCCGGCAGTTGAGTTCAGCATCGATCGCGTTGACGTTTCAAAAGCTAGCACTAATAAGGTTACTAGAAGCGTATCCTTTTATGTCATACAGCGTGTTCGGCTCGCTTCTTTGCAGCCGGCTGCTGCTGCTTCCCCCTCACATGGCTACAGTACTGCTTCCAGCAGCTACAGTGTTCTCTCTCCGAAAAACTGCGCAGCGGCTACAGTAAAACTGCGAACCGAACAGGCTGATATAATACAAAAGTACTAGCAAAATTACACTAGAACTTGCTAAGATTCCTATAACGAACTCGATCATGCCGCAGAGGCATACGCACCAACCGCATGGCCACACCTGCATCTGCATGTACCTCTCTCTGCATCTCATCCCTGTGAATGTGATTCTGGTGCATGGTTTGGTCCATTTGGTTATTCGAGTGAAGTTTTGTCCACCTGTCTGTTAACGTGCTCGTCGCAACCGTAGCATATGCAGCCTTTTTATGTGCTCTGTCTGTTCCTCATTCGCTCTCTATGCGTACGACGGTACCGGCCAGGTGTGTCCTATAGACAGTTTGTAGCCACACTGCACGTCCATGACCTATTCCTCTAGAGGAATATGCATGTCCACTGCTGCTGCTCACTGCAGCCTGCCTGCAGCATACTGTAGTAGTATCATTTACATCAGCGCTGCTAGCACCAATGATTTTCAGACACGAAGGGGGTAAAGAAAGAGGAGAAATGCAAGCAGTACAAGATCTGTGTCAGTGACCAGCCTGGCCGGCTTAGCAGACAGGTACCTTTTGGCCGAATGCCAAACTCCATTGCAATTAATCCAGATTAGTTATCGGCTAATAAAATCGTCAGTAACGACAAGCTGCGAGACAAGCACTAGATTGGGGGCGGCCTGGCCTGCAGCTAGCTAGAAGAAACAACAATCTGTCCATTTTTTTTCTTCTTCTGTTTCCTTCTTGATCTTGTCGTCTTCGTTTTTGTACACCGAGCAGAGGAGCTAGCTGCTCTTCCCTTCTCGCCGCCGCCGCACGAGTTGCATGTGCGGAAGAATTAATCGGGTGCCATTTCGTTTCAGGCTTTGTTGTTTACTTTGCTCCGTTATGAATTAATGATGCCATCTCTATGCATGGTCTCTACGACGACGAAGATTAATTAGCTACGAGACGAGGAGGTGGGCGTCGGCGGCGGCGTCGTCGGAATCAGCCACGACGGCGACCATCTTGAGCGCGGACGAGCCGGTGGTGAAGGCCTTCTTGCGCACGCCCATGTACTCGGGCCACGTGACGGCCCGGTACGCGGGCTTCCGGCCCGGCGGCACGGCCTCCGGCAGCGGCGCCACCTTGGCGTGCGGCGGCGGGCCGACGAAGTAGCCGAGCGAGACCCGGTCGAGGTCGCGGTTGACGACGGCGCGGTGGTAGACGCTGTGGAAGCGGCCGTTGGTGAGGATGTGGAAGAGGTCGCCGACGTTGACGACGAAGGCGCCCGGCACGGCCGGCACGGCCACCCAGCGGTCGGGGCCCGGGCGGAAGAGCTGCAGCCCGGGGACGAGGCTCTGCAGCACGAAGGTGAAGAAGCCCGAGTCCGTGTGCGCGATCAGCCCCAGCGCGCGCTGCGGGTCCGGGCACCGCGGGTACCTGAACATAATAACCGTACCAGGAGGCCATGCATGTTAATTAGGAGTGTTCATCATGTGACACAACAACCAACTCGCTAATTAATAGTAGTAAGCTACTTAGAGAAGCTAGCTAGATGGCCATGGCACCGACCAGTTGAGGTGCATGGTGGCGGTCATGGTCTCGGCGATCCTCCGCTCCGCCTCGACGGCGCCGACCTGGTCGTCGCTGAGCCCGAGCGCCTTGAGGAACAGCGCCAGCAGCTTGTCCGCGAGGGCGCGCATCTCCTTGTGGAACTCCTCCATCACCTCACTGTACAACATACGTATCAAGTTCAGAAACCGTGAGGAGCACGTCGTCGATCGTAATAGCCAAGACCTCGCCGATCGAGCGTGCATGCATGCATGCTGCTACATGGTCGACGGACGCCAACGAAATTAGAAAGCACGTGCGTACCAGAAGTTGGCGTAGTCGTCGCCGGCCTTGGGCCAGAGCTTGCGGAGGTCGGCGCGGAGGGAGGCGGGGGAGAAGGTGTACCCCTCGGACCACATGCTCTTGGAGAAGAAGGAGGAGATGGGCGGCGACCCGTAGCCGCAGGCGTCGCCGGGCCGGCGCACGGCGCGCAGCTTGTCGGCGGCCGGCAGCGCGAACACGCGCGCCACGGCGTCCTCCACGCGCGCCAGGAGGTCCGGCGCCACGCCGTGCCCGCGCAGCAGGAACGCGCCCCACTGCTCGGCTGCGCGCGCCACGGCGGCGGTGGCGTCGTCGCGCATGTCCACCACCGGCACGGCGTCCGGGCCGCCCGGCGCGCCGCCGCCGTCGACCACGGGGTGGTCGTGCAGCCCCGGCCAGGCGTGCGACTCCGGCACGCGCCGCGCCGCGCGGAAGTCGAAGTAGTGCGGGTTCTGGAGGTGCGACGCCGTCGGCATGATCGATCGATCGACCTGCCGCCCCTCCGATCCCGGCCGAGCTAGCTAGCTAGCTTAATTACTCAGTCACTCCACTAGCCAAGCTAAATCGCCGATCCAAACAACAGATTACTACTGCTGCTACTACTAGCACCGATTACCGGTGCTCGAAATGGGCATGAATCGTGAATCTAGGACCTTTGCACTAGTAGAAATGCGGTGGGCTGGGTGGAGGAGTGTAAGAACCGGAGAAGTACAAGGGGCGGTATATATAGCGGGAGAAGTTTTGGAGCGTAGCGGACGAGGCGAGCGAAGAGAGAGAGAGAGAGAGAGAGAGAGAGAGAGAGAGAAGAGAGAGAATCCATTCACGATGAATAATGGCCTTTTGGGAAATTCATTGGGTCGATGGGGGAAGGGAGAAATGCGGTGAGAGGGACGGAGGGCTTTGGAGCGATGTGGAGCACACAAGGCCACACCGTACCCTCCTCCCCCAGCTGCAGCTGCTGCTGCTGCCGCTGCACAACACAAGTGACAAATCTTGCTAGGACTCTGCTGGGCTAGCTACCTAGTGGCACTGGCACCAATTAAGAGGCGCGCACAGCATGGAAAGCGAGGACGCATGATGATTATTAGTGCGGTCGATCGATCGATCAGCGCGTTGTTGTTAAGGACCGGTTTAAGGTTGCTGGATGTGTCCTGTTTGGAGCCATGGAATCTTCGCCGTTGGGGGGAGAAAAATCTTTACCAATTATAGTACGGTTTAGTTGGCAGGTGGAAACCGATGGAAAAAGGCGCAATGTGGACGAGTGTATCTGGAGAGGAGAGCGACGCATTAGCCAGAGTCCGCAACAGAGAAGATGTTGATGCACCCTTTCAGTAGAGCGTTCAGCACGGGGGGCTTCGCCAAATTTCCAAATGTGTGCCCTACGAATTCGATTGCATATATGCATGCCGTCCAAGAAGACGCAAGGAGCATATCGATCGCATCATTAAGCTTTTGTGTTGTGTTCTCGGAGAGTAGTAAGTTTAATTCTTCCAAGTAGCAGTAGCAACAAAATAATACTGTAATACTAAGCTGCGTTGGATGC
The DNA here is from genome assembly GCA_012490785.1 of Eragrostis nindensis. NCBI lineage: Eukaryota > Viridiplantae > Streptophyta > Magnoliopsida > Poales > Poaceae > Eragrostis > Eragrostis nindensis. The sequence continues at coordinate 294,749 of JAAXCT010000001.1, read as the reverse complement.
CCCTATAAAAACTTTAGAGGGTGCTGTAGCAGTCACATCAAAGATGCCGGCATGATTTATGTGTACTAAACAAAGTCAAATACAAAACTAAGTCTAGGACTCCCTTCTATTTCGCGAGACGAACATAATGAGGGTAATTAACCGCGATTAGACGATGGTTACTGTAGCATCACTGTGTCAAAACATGATTAATTAGGCTCATTAGATTCGTCTCGAAAAATAACGCCTATCTGCAGAAAGGTTTTGTAATTAACTTTTATTTAGTACCTCTAAATAGTAAGATTCTTTTTTACTTTAGAGGGTTAAAGTTTAGAGGGTAGTTTATAGGGGGAACCGAACGGGGCCTAAGTAACAATTTGAATGAAACCATGCATGGAGCAGAATCCACCGTAAATTAAGAGGGAGGCCGGAGACGGAAGCGAACAAATAAAGCGCGCGACCACTAGGCTGGGGTAGCTGCAAGCAAGGCAAAACAAGGTGCGCTCGTCTGTCTGTGAACCTGAACACATGTATAGGCATCTGGTTGGCGAGAGATGGCTGGAACAACCGAACGGGACAAGCGGCAGGTGCGGATCCCGAGGCCGGCGGTCTGGTGCTCGGTGACAAACGGCGCTGTTTGGCAAGCGGCCGCGCGCGATTCCTCTCCTCTGCGCCCGCGGCCACCTGCTGCTGCTGGCCGCCGCAGCCTTCTATTTAGCGATCGAGCCACCGCCGCGGCGGTGCGAGGCCGGCCGGTGCGGTGGGCTGCCCTGCCCTGCCCTGCCCACCGGTTCCATATGGAAGACGACCTCGTAATTCAGTTCGTCCCACAGGAATTGTCCCATGTCCCAAATGGGGTTTGCGCTAAAGAAATTAAACCTTTCATGTACTCAGTAGTTATGATGATTACATTTTCCTTAACGAATGGCACTACAGTACAGTACTCCTATTAGATAAAGAAAATAAATCTTCCCGGTCTTGCTCCACCACTGAAACTAGGGAAAGCCTGTCTTCTTGCATCATTGCAGGTTGTGGAACTAACAGAGGATATGAAAAGAGTTCTTTCAGGCTAGAAGTCCGTGAAGAAGAAAAAACGGAAACAAAAATTGCTTCTCTTTAAATGTGCCAATGGTTAGGCTCATTTCAAGCTCCTTTTTCTTGGTCGTCTCAAAAGGATAACTGTTGATAGCACCACCCATTGTTAGTCACATGATGCCACACATAACCTAGATTGGACACCTACAGATGTATGGGATGGATTGCGCACCATCCTTCTTGACTAGAAATGCTATGAAATATTTAGGGAGATGAGTTTTTGATTAAAAGATAACCTAGATAGTCAAAACAAAATGGAGCAGAGGTTCAATCCAAAATGCTCTTTTTGTAGTCCAGCATAATGAAACCATATACAACATTTTCTCTTTGAATGTCATTTTGCTAGGTCCATTGTGCAAATTATGTATATTGTGTTTTGTATTTTGTGAACCTAAAATAATACACCGTATTATGAGTGGATGGCAAAAGAGAAGAAATTTTATAGCCTTAGCATAAAGGGAAGGATTTTGGTGGGGAGTTTCAGCCATGTTTGAGCCAATCTGGCTTTTGTCATGATAATAAAAAATGTAGTTTTTCAACAGAAGAACATTTAGTGTCTTTTATGCAGATAACTTTCACAGGATCTTATTGCTTAAGATTCTGGAAGTTGCTCCAAAAGGATATATATATATAGGTGGTGGTCAAATAATAAATGCGTGGACGTGGGTAATTTTCATGCTGCCCCTTTATTTTCTTGCAATCATGCAGATGTTGTAACGTTGTAAAAATTGTAAGAAAATGTTGTGTACTCGGATGAGGCAAATGCTAAAACAGAAACACTAAAAATTATTTAGACAACCTTTTTTGCCAGAAAAGAAAAAATGTTCAGTACTGCAATTGTATTTCATTATGAGTACAAGCTTAGCAATGAGGATACAGAGAAATAGTCTATTTTTTTCTCGAGGAACTATCAGCTATGAGTATTCTTTTTTGTATTGTTCTCATCTACTAGATGAATTAAAATAAAATTCCAAAACTCCTTGCAATGACAAGTTAGTCACCATGAATGTCCAAAGAGCAAATCAAATTTTCCATGGACCGTTGTCCTTTCTCTTGTCATAACATGAAAAGGGATCAGCAGCAACACTATGAGATCTCACCTCCCAAGTAGTATAATACACGTTGAATGATGACCTCTTTTACTTCATTGATTACTGAAATTGTGTGTTCTCCATAAACAACATCAAATTAATATAAAGAGCTACAAATAAGAGCTAGGAAAGCTTAAGAAAATCATGTGAAATTAATAGTATCTTAATGGATCCATCGGTGTCGCCCTACGCAACGCATCCGCTGGTTCACAATAGCTCAGTATGGTATCGGTGTTAGAGGTTTGGAGTTCGAATATTTGGCAGATGCAGTTTAATTAAACAAATTGTAGACAAATCCTATTCCACGCATGAGGCCTGATGGAGCCCCACGTAAGAGGGAGTGTTGAAATATAAGTGGACCATTTCCCATCAGTTTAGACTTATGGGTGTAATTTGTCGATGCATATATATAATAGCTCAATAGGGAAGTTCACTACTGAATATATTATATTTAAAAAAGGACAAAAGTTGAATACAAGTAAAATCACAAAATGACCTGATTTATAGGAGCCTTTTATTTTAGATCATATCTACTTTTTTCTGTTCTATGAATAATCAAGGTAAATTATTGCATGAATTTAGCTCGGCATGACTAATCTAGCCATTTCAAATTATAGTAGAAAGGAACTTTAAGCAGGTTCTGAAGGGGTTGATAGCTAAAAGACAAAGGTGAGACTTAGCTCCGTTGTGTAATATTTTGCTGATTGACTCGGTGATATTACCGGGATAGCAAGCCGCCTAGTGCACAACTTCTGATAATACTATATAGTGGGGATGATGCCACTGCTCGTTAACAGGTCAACAAAGTTTAGACATGAACAGGTACGTGCATGCCACACATACCGTTGTACTGACATAACAATTCTAACCAACTGCAGGGCGACAGCAAATCTATCGTCAGACAGCAGTACACCAGCTAATAATAGGAAACGCATAGTGTCGTCTGGTTCTTTTGGGGTATCCCTTGTCCAATCCTGAGAGCTAGCAGTAGCCAATAGAGGCATCCTATGGACTCTCTAGCTTTGGGCCGACCTCAGCGCTTGGAGCCATCCAGATGAAAAGAGAAGGAATCTTTACATGTTGGAACCTTTGAGAATTAAAAGTTGAAGGACGCGAACAAAACAGAGACCAATTCGTTCACTATTCCTCTCAACCGAAAAAAAATATATATTTTGACATTTCAAAAGTGAGTGAGATGCGCCTCTTTGCAAAGAAACTGAACTTATGCATTAAGAAAAAAAACTATAAACGTGTAAAGGATAGTTCTTTTTTGCGTGGAATGTAATGGATAATTCCTTGGGCATTCCACTTCTAGAAAAGTTTGTAATAATGTGTAAATAATTAATATAAGGAGCGAATCTGGAACATCTATAATTAATCGAATCAAAAGATCAGATAAACCTCCAGCTTTATTTTTCTTTTGGATTTGTGCAAATTTGCTCATAAGAGACACCTTTTCTTGGTCATAAATCCGAAAGTGGAAATTTGTAGGATATATAAAGTTGTCTCTTTTTTTTTTAACATCCAAGAGAGATGTGTATCATATATTGAAGGCGACGCGTTGTCAATGTCATACCATAAATCATGTATTTTTTTTAGAAAACTTCTTTGTATTTTCATGTATATTCAAACTAGATCGTCAAAGCAGTAAATTAAATTCTTCAGTCAAAATCTCATGTTTTGACTATAATAAGCAAACTATAACATCTTTGTTTTTGATGGAGAGGGAGGTAGTTTGTAAGGGCCATTTTGATACTCGTCCAGAGTATTCCCAGCAGAAACAGAAAAGAATGCTCGCACTATTTTGGCACGGAACCAAGGTTGTAAAGTGACGTTGAGATACGCATTATTATTTGTCGCATCCACACACACACGGCGACAAGAAGAGATTTGCGTTTCTGTCTCGTCACACGTCGGCACATTAGCGTAGCTAACGGCTTTGGTTTTGTGTTTGTCGTTTAAGCACGTTGTATCACTCCTAGCAGCAGCTGAAATCTGTGACCTTTCTTCCATTGCTTGATTATTACTGTACTAGTTAATTAGAAAAAGGATGCACGAGCTGTCCCCCCTGGGACCTGGTATCAGTATCTTTCGTCCATTAATGGGAGTGCTTTACATTTCCCTCCATTATATTGTTAGCATACTTGGCTGGTGATTAATCAGCATCGATCTGGATACTAAGCTACGATGCGCCGTACATGAAATTGAATAAATTGAAACGGTTCGACTGACGTTGCAGCTATACCTGGCATATTAGAAGGGCATACGAGCTATAACTTTTACATACTTTATTAATTTTTGTGTGCGTGCCATACATTCGTGTGTTGCAGCTAGCGCAAGTAGTATGTCTTTCATAGTACTCTGCAGCAAATAAAATTCATTGTATTAGTGTCTCGTAAATTTACCACGATTTGACGATGTCCTTTAGCAAATTTTAGCACTATCGTTGCCATATGTATCTCCGCCACAAGTAAATCAACGCTATAGAAACATTATCATAGCATGTTCCCCTTTCACACCAAAAGGGCACAAATACATCCATGATGATTTGCATAATCCGATGCACTATCCAATACATTATTAGTTTATTATCCTTGATGATTTGCATAATCCGATAGAAATTCTCTATTTTTCCAAGTAGCTGGCTCTGACAGTGAGCTATGGTTGGTGGATAAAAGTTGGGATAGTTATTCCTGGTAGTTTCAGGACATGCTCTGATAATTTAGGCTACCGGAAAAAAATATTTTGTGGTAGTGCGATACTGATTTTTTTTGACACATATTTATGGTGCATAGGTGCGTGGCATATCTAATATGCTCCTACATATCCTACTTTTTCTAGTGGCACTAGCTTACTGTAGAGAACCATATAATGTATGTTTCTCCCAACCGGATGTGACTTGATCCTGTCGGGCAGTAAGTAAGAATTTCTTCCTTATCGCGCGCGGTCAACCACGCATTTAGCTTTTTGCTTCTTCTAGCTAGTTAACCCTACGCCTTACGCGATCAGCTGCTACGGTGAACCCACAAACCATGAAAAGTTGCAGTCCAGGTCGGCCACTCACTCACATCTTGGTAAAGCACCTTTTGCCGTACGTGAGCAACAAAAGAACCAATCGAATCACGTCTGATTCCGCCGCACACTGACGCATAACATTCGGCATGTCATAAAAAAAAACATTTGGCATGTTAGTCTTGTATGATACTTAACATATAGTCGTAACAACTCTATTTCATCAGCTTTGCTAAAGAATAGGTGTCCTTCGATCGACTTCGAATGCCTGCAGCCCTTGCTCATCGGAATTGAGACTGGCTCGGCACGTCTGGACAATCCTAGTTTGTTGTTCCTCCTGCCGGTTGGACCAATGGCGCGACGTGCTCCTCATCCTCCTCTGCCGTGAACGATGTTGTCTTCAAGCGAGATGCAGATGCGCACGCTTCGATCAGGACTGTTCTCTCCGACCTTGATGCTTGGGGATTCTGCTACAAATTAAGACCCTGGCGCACACATATGAGCTTAGGTTAATTAAGCCAAACACAACACCATTATATATCCTAGTTGCTCATCTTCTCACACGCAGTAGGGCGCGCACTAATCGTGTGCGCTTCAGCGGAAAATCTACCATGCGTGTGGGCTTTCCGCAGCACACACTCGTCCTCCGCGATTCTTGGCATGTTTTTAGATAGGGTTCATGGCTCGTAAGGTTAGCCGCATGCAGTCTGAGGCGAGACATGCGACAGGATCAAGCACCACGCACGCATAGGGTCGGTGTACGTAGTAGCTTCCTTTCCTATCGCTTCTCATCGATCCGCCGTCGGATCTTGTCACTTGTCAAGAGCGCGCTAGGTTCCAATTGCTGATTGGGATGACTAGATGAGTCACTAGAAGGTCACTAGCTAGGACTCCTACTCTAGCTACCCACAAAACACAAAAAACATACGGCAGCATGCGTGAGAAGCTCCCGGCCGGCATGATGCATCTCTAGCCTTTGCAAGGCACATCTGCATAGAAGGCTACTAGATCGGTGGTAGCACCATAGCTGCGGTTCTTTTTTTTTTTTTGCTATTACATAGTACAACCCAGACAGATCACAACGCACTCACGCTCACCTCTATGACCGCACGTACGCAAAACCTATCCGTATTAGCATCTTCGAAGGCTGAGCCAACAAATCTTATGAGCACCTTAGCTGCGGTTCTTTGCAAGACAGATCTATGTGGTAGGCTACTAAATTTCTAATTAAAGATTGGTGGTAGTACTGTAGCTTTTCTTAATTTGCAGGACACGTCGTTGCTCAAATGCTAATAGTCAATGCTAGCTCCGATAATTTCCATTTGCTATTTTTTGGATACTGTCTCCAATGCATTTTTTTACCATCACTTATGACAAATATTTTTTTATCAATGGCTATCAAATGTATAGTCACCTGAAAGTACTCCATTCGTATCTAACAATGTGATTTTGTTTACTTTTTACTTTTTTCGGCGTTTGATGTGTAGTCCAACCTAAATAATGTAAAGTTTCAAAAGTTTCAAAAGTTTGATTGAATTAATCTTGGTCAAATCTTAATCCTTAGTTTTGTGTGTATGTAAGTAGCTTGACTCGACTCAACTCTCCATGTCCACTGATTGATTGCTTGCATCGAGTGCCTTATGCTTGGTTCAATCATGTCAAATTACAGGATACATGATAATATACACAAGATCATGATTCAAATAATGAGATGATCACTGTCTAGCGGTACTACTCCCATGAGGGCATTCCGAGTATCTAACATATATATGTCGTCCAGAGAGACACTGTCAAGCCAGGATGGCCTATATGACGGGCTGCAGAATTAGGGGACCTGTCGTCCATGTGGTTGTCACATGATGTGGGGGATCCTACCAAAAATCACAGCACATAAACAGTGGAGTGGTGTGCATGAGCGACGACATCGCTCGTCATTCCTTCATGCAGAGCTCATGCTTTCAGCGTACGTGTTGTTCTGGACACAGGTGCCTTCCTCGGTTATTGAAATGGGCGATGTTTATATACATATATCTCAAATTAACCTGCTGGCATTATTTGCCCTAAAATCAAATCATGCCGCGTGCAAGGATGTCCATGAAGAAAACTCTCAGCAATAGAATTACTTGTACGTGTTGCGATTGCGTTCAAGAATTAATAGATAAGGGTGTTAACACCAGGAAACACTAGAGCCAAATGTGCGAGAGTGGTGATCGGGGGGTGATGTGATACCCCTCAATGTGGTTTGCTGCAGGGTTCTAGCAAAGGACAATTGGGATGGTATGGAGTGTAGTGTCTCCTAGCTGACGGTGGAAAAGCACTGAGAGCTCAGTGGAAAAGCAGATGAACAATGCTATGCAAGATTTGGCATTATAGAAACTAGCTATTTTAGCATTATATATCCTTCAGATAGTACAATGATAATTACATATGCATAGCGCACTAGCTAGGCTTTTTTGTTTCAAGGCCCATTGATAACGATTGCACGATGGTTGAAAATGTGAGGTGATCTTTTTTTTTTTCCGAAAGAAAGCAGTTATGACACGTTAATATATTGTCAAGTTATACATAATGAAATCTGGGTGGATATCTAGATGCATTTTATTTTCATATAAAATGGATACCAATGTTTATTTGGTATATTGATGTGATACCTCGTTGAGATTTCATAAATTGAACTAGCACAATATTTTAAGAAATATTCTTTTGCAATTATTTGTGGATACACTGAACCAACAAAAAACTTTAATTCCAACTGAACATAACCATCACATATTATTTCTTACGTACTCCCTCCGTCCTAGTTTAATTGGCACTCTATCTTCATCCAGTTTTTTCAAAATAATTGTCCTCACTTTCCAATGCATCTTTATCTCTTCTCAATACACCTCTATCTTTATCTCTCTCCTTCTCGTTTCCTGCACACCTACTTTTACCAACTTTTTTAATCTCCGTGCCAAGTGCTAAAACGTCAATTATTTTGGGACGGAGGGAGTACATCTTTGGATGAATGAAACTAGAGAATACGCAAGTCAATGAATAAAATAAATAGATTGTCACCCATCGCAATCAAGTCCATTGAAACAAGGAGGCAAAATGGCATGCTCGTCATCCCATTTGTCATGTCTGCTAGTTGCTAGTGTCTACTTTATGTTTGTAAACTGCATGATCTATCACTCTTATCCCTTTGTATCATTTTCATCCAGCAGCTGGGCCCATAAGCACAAATCTGAATCCTCTTTTACTTCCTTTTGTGCTAGCACAACCACTGGACAAAGGAACATGATTCAACAGCCAAATCTTAGCTTACATATGACGGGAGTTAATAACTAAGTAGATAAGGGATTAAATGTCACATTTGCATACGGATGTCGACATGTCGGAGTGTGGATCAACAAATTGACCAGTATGGTTAAAGTTAAAATAAGATGAGGAGGACTTGTCTTATCAATCACTATATACAATTAGTTACCCATATTATATTTTAGGGCAATGCTCTTATGTATAATTGGTTGAATAAGTTTTGCTTCAGAGTTTCAGATTTCGATAATTACATACGGTGCAACGTAGAAATATATATCAGATAACACAAAGACATTCGGTTGTCCATTTATTAGTTACATGCACAATGAATGATTGAGCAAATTAAATCTTCATCTTGTTTCACACATTATTAGAGAGTATAATATACAAAAGAATTATTGACCGCCACCAAATTTTATTGAATTCATTTACTCTTCTTTTGATAACTTTTTTTCTCTCCATGCAACGAACAAACGAAGACAATATTGGCATGAGTGCCATTCACCTTGGTACCATGTATGGGTTGATGCGATACGTCCCTGCTTATGTTGACCTCTTGGCAGCCAAGGGAGGAAAAATGATGAAGCAACCATTTCAAATCAGTTCTTCAATAAACTATTGTAACCAAGATCAATTGATTTGCCTGATTTTCTACATTGTCTTGTATACTAATGACAGAACATAAACTGCATTGCATTTTCAGTTCTATCTAAAGACCCCCTTTTCATCATCCTTAACATTAAAGGTACTGCCCTGCCAGGTAACCCCCTCTGATCGTAACTCGAGAGGTAGTAGTACCGAACTTATGTTAGGTGTCCAAATTATGGTAGATGCTTTCTTTTGTCATCTCATCTGTGCAACACTTTTGGAAGAGCACGGATGCGGTAATTTCGCAAGTCCCACAGTCCCAAATTAAAAGGAAAAGGAAAATCAGAGAGTCAGGACCAGACTAATGAGCGACGTGTCTTCTTACCACTGGACAAGGACCGACGCCAGAACAGTACATCATCATCCTACGTGTACATAGCACGAAAAGCTAACACGCACCTATTCCTAATTGGCGTTTAGTTTAGTCGGGTTTACTTACGAGCGCGGTCACTGAGAATGACAGGACTCTTGGCCGTAGCAGCGTCGTCTTCCTCGCGGGTCGTTTCCGTTGGAGCATGCTCCGTCGCCACCTACTATACGTGCCACTACTCCGATCCATCCTACTACTCATACAAGATTGGTAGGTTACGCCTGTTCTTTTCCATGGCCGTTTCCTGTGTTTCGTCGTCGTCTGCACCTCGATCCCGGCCCTTGTCGCCATCCACCTGCATGCGTACCCCCAGCTGAGGTGGTAGCTGCCTGCATGCATGGCGTCAAAACGGGCTCATGATTAACCCAATTATTAGTTTATTATTATTACCAGCTGGAACGAGCATGTTCTCTTGCAGAGATCGACGCGGCCGCTAGCTAGATACTAGTCGCGACATGGCTGGCGCCTGCATATAGCACTTGCTCTTGCCTCTGTGTGTACTGTGCACGGATCTGACGACGACGATCAGTTGCAGCTAGCGGCGCACTTACCCTGTCGATCGATCGATCGATAGTCCATGCTGCCGAGATCGATGATGATCGATCGATCGTCGTAGAATTAATCCGGCGGCTGGGCGGGCAGGAAGAATGGACGATCTGCGCGAGGACTCGTGCTACTCTGGTGTGGGGAAAACACGCACACGGCACACCGACCTGGATAAGTTTGCCGCGCTGGACCTCGATCGATGGATCGATCGATCGGCTGTACGTACGTCGTCCATGCTTGACCGCGGCGGCAGCCGGACAATGATCTGGTGGAGACGTGGGGTGGCAGATCTGATATGATCAACTATATCATCTGGAAATTGAAATCCAACGAGAGGAAGGTGTTGGCATTGAGCAGGCCACGTCCGCCGGCCGACCTGACCTGACCTGCCCACCAACGTAGCCAGCAATCTTGCACACCAACTTGCAGCCCCGTCACGAGCCACGACGAGCCGAGCCAAATACGATTTTGTTCGCGACGGCCGGCCGCGCAACCAAATCTGTGGAGTCGCACGGAACGAGCCTTGTCTTCCCTCCAACGACTAGCTCCCTTTTCTTGTTCCGGTCACCCTTCTCTTAATGACGATGAGCGCGGTAGAAAGAAAACGCACGAGCAAAGGGACAAACGTTCGTTCGGTCTTGGCCGATTTTCCTCCTCTCCTATCTCTGCCGCGCAGAGACTGACAAAGCCGTAGGTAACACATTATAACATGCAGAGCAAGATAACGCTGCTGGCCGTTTGTTTCACCACTTCCGCGTTACGCTGCTGCCTGCCATTGCAACCAGATATATATTCTCGACCTACTGCACGCGACGCGGGTACGCGCTCGACACGTGCGCCGCATAAAGCTTTGCTCGGCGTACGTCGACCTGTTCCACGAGAGATGCTCGACCGTCCTCGCATCCATCCATCGGCACGTCCTCTCGCTTCGACTGATAGATAGCAAACACACCATCGACCGAAACGCCACGAGCTTTTTGCAGATCGTGGAAGGAAGCACTCTACTCCCTAGCTAGTACTACTAGCTAGGCGTGTCCAAAAGAGCGTCAGGGAGAGAGAGGACGGCCAACCTGCTCGATCGCCAAAGCGGTCAAAAGGGAGCGCAGGTGTCGACCGCCCATAGGCGCCGCGGCGGCCGCTCGTGGGCGCGAGAGGAAAGAAAAGGCGCGCGCCGAGAGATAACGAAGCGACACCGTGTACTAAGAACAATGCAGCGGCAGGAGGCTTTTTTGGCTGCTAGCTATACAGGTTTTCACCCACTTTTTCCCGTGACCGATCCAAGAATTATTTACCGGCCGCGGCGCGATCGAAATGTGTTTCTGAATCTCAACAACGCGACAGTATACTTAAGCGACCGATCGAAATGGCGGTACTACGTACAGTACGTACATTGTGCTGGGATTTTACTCGATCATCATCATCTCCGCTGGAAGTTGAGGCACTTGATCGCCAGCGCGAAGACGACGGCGAAGAGGACGCAGAAGCCGGCCACCATGGCCGCGACGACGCCGAGGAAGTCGTGCCGGAACCCAAAGTGCTGCTCCAGGAACGCCGCCACGGTGGTGGTGGACACGCCGTCGGCGAGCAGCAGCGGCTGGTCCAGGTCGCCGAACTGGGAGGTCAGCAGGCCGTAGAGCGTCCACGACACAGGGTTGGCCCAGTAGTACCACCGCCACCACACAGGGATCCTCTGGGTCGAGCACCGAAAAGGTCAGATGGTAAATTGGTTAGTGACGCAGCAACAACAAACAACCAAGCATGTAACTCCTACATAATAAAACATGTGTTGCAAATCAAGGCTTTCTTTGCAAGTGTAGAATTACCCACGCACATTTGAACTCGATAATAGATTCATTTACTTCTGTCAGTAAGTCCAGTGCCAAGTGATTAGCTTTTGAGCCCATAAGGACGACGGCCCTAGGTCGAGCCTAGATCCACCAAAAGGAGGCCCGCCTAGGACACTCAGTTTTGAATATAAGCAACAACAGAAATAAAAGAAAACGAAGGGGAAAAGACAATTGGTTGCTCTAGTGCGAAAAGGTTCTCATTCCGGTTCGTCAAACCGATGTTCAGAATGGTCGAGCCTAAATTGAAATGGTTCCAATCATTTTAATTTACTACCGTGTCAAACATATCTTCTTCCTAGATATGGCAATGACTAAAAACTGACAACTCTGAAATGCAAACAAGAAAACATGCTGTTCTAAAATATACAGGATATTTCCTCGTACCAGGCTATCAGTTAGTGCAGCTTTTTTGAACGAGACATAACATGCAAAAAATTCACAAATATTGATAGGCTATGAAGAATCATAAAAGAGGACGGCAGGTGCAAATTATGGGGGTACTAGTTTATCCCATACCTTTCTTGGGATCATGAAACCGCTGAAGAGATTCCACAGCGTGTAGAATGGAGCGGCAATAATAGGTGCAACGGTATGGTTCGGAGTGATTGCCGTCGTCATCATGCCGTAAAAGGTGAAGTACAGCAAAGTGAAGTACATGAAGAAGAGAAACCACAAGAACTTCGCTGCCGTCCACTCAAAAGAACCCAAGCTGTAGAAGATTGTGCCGTAGATAAGCGACTGCACAAGAATGTAAGGGAACTCCACGGTAACCTGCCAAAGTGAAATGTTAGTACAATGTTACGGGCACTAAGGATTGCTAAGTGAACAAGTTCTTGATAAGAATTACCAGAGAAAATGCAAAAGGCAATGCTGAATACATCCCAGCAGCTCTCTCCCTGTATGATACGAATCTTTCAATGGAAATCACAGGTTGAACAGAAGTGGCGTTGGTAATTCCTATGAATAGCACTGCTGCGTACATCGCACCCATGGCATTGAATATATCATGTTGTGTCCCCCTGGAAGTTTCACAGCAACAATCTTGTGCTCAGTTTACTTCAATACTAGCGAACTGAACAAAAACTGCTGGCAGAACAATCATAGGACATACCTTCTAGAGCCGAATTTCCAGCAAATAGTACCAAACATCAAGGAGATAATAACGGTGTAGAAGAATCGAACTGCAGTGTATTGAGGATTCCTCCAGTACGATAGGTTTTGCTTCCATAAGCAAGCAATGTACTGAGCACAAAACGGTTGAGCATACTTTGTGGCAAACGTAAGCTCTTTTGATTCATTGTTCGGTTTGCTGAGGGCATCAACCATGTCTTCGGTATGCCTAAAATACAGTAGCATAGTCAGATGAGAGCAAGGAAAACAGTGAATCTGAAAACCGAAGGAGATTAGGAGGGAACATGTACTTACTGAAACAACTTTGACTGCCTATAGTATTCAGCAAAATCTACTCCAATAATTTGCTCCATCTGAGTACTTGTGACTTCCAACATCCATGCAGCAGGATTATATCCATCTCTGATTTTAGGCACTCCTGGAATTGCCTGTTTGTATACATGAGGATGTAAGGACGGTTTCCCCAAGAAGTTTGCATCTATCTATTATATATATATTGACCACGAAAAGAAGCCTCCACGTTCGCTCTCAAGGCCTAGAAATTACTACGTTAATTCTAAAATGCTAGAAATTCTCACGTTAATCCGAGAAAATAAGAAGAGAAAATTACCCACCACTGCCATTATGAAACAATTAGTCAGAAAACCCCCTAAAAATATTTATAAAATAGCTAAATTCGAATACAAATAACTAAAAATACCTATTTCTAAATTACACACCATGCCATTATGAGTAAAAAAAAAGCTAAATTCGGAATAATAAAAATTAACAAAAAAATATCCTTCACACCTATTTCTAAATTACCCTCCATGCTGTTACAAGTAAAAACAAAAACTAAATTTAGATTATAAAAAATAGCTAAAAATATCTCTAATTCTTATTTTTATTTACCAACCATACCATTGTGAGCAAATAGCTAAATTTTGGAATAATAAAAATATCCACTAAACACTTAATTCTAATTTCTAAATACACTGTTATAAAAATACACCATGATATATGTCTAGCTAGAATGGCACATTATCTTATTTTTAGCATGACACATTTCCTTCGAAAGATTTATTTGTAATACGATACATTCTTTTTTCATAACATGAGATATGTTGTTTAGCATGTCATGTTTGTACCAACCTCACTTCTAAAATAAAATCAAATATATTGTTAGATACATGATGACTCATCTCACACTCAAATTGAGGAACGGTGAGAAATTCTACAATCTATTTTCTACCATTTTATAAATATAGATTATAAAATAGGTAATAGCAATAAATTATGTTAAACTTCTATAATAATATAAAAATATTTTAAATTGTATAGTATGTCTAGCCGCGTAATTGCGCGGGCAGCCATATTAGTTAGTGATAAAATACACACTCCAGACCATACCTCAAAAAACTCAACCAGATTGCGTGATTTGGAGCCTAAAGGACCAGCATATATAAGTTGCCCTCCGCGCTTCATGAATAAAAGCTGAGCAGCAAAGACATAGTTAGAAGAGGACAACTAGCTACTCACAGATGAATCAGTTTTCCAAGTGCAATGCTTATGCATATTACTGTAGCATAGCCAAACAAATTGTCCGGTACATGAGATCAATAAAATTATTCTACCAATAAGGGGTGGAAGTAAAATTCCTATCATTTAACTGTTGAAATGACTGCAGCATTGAATTATTCTCTCCTAAAGAATTTAAACTATTATTTAGAAACTGGCAACGAATCAAATGACAGTTCCGCGAATAAACAAGATCTTTGAATGGTTAAATCAAATCCATACTTATAAAAGATGTTTGAAATTGATAGCTTAAAAGTGTAACTTCAGTTTTTGCTAGTACCTCATCGAATGACTCAAAAATGTCAATACTTGGCTGATGGATGGTGCAAACAATTGTTCGTCCAGTATTAACAATGTTTCGCACTGTTCTCATTACAATGGCTGCAGACCTAGCATCCAATCCTGATGTAGGTTCATCCATGAAAACTATAGAAGGATTTGCCACAAGCTCCACAGCAATCGTCAACCTTTTGCGCTGTTCTGTAGACAGACCATTTACCCCAGGTAGGCCAACCAGAGCACCACTTAAGGGATTCAGCTCCACCAGTTCCATCACCTCTTCAACGAAGGCCTATGAAAGGGAACACCAAGGATGAGGACAAGAAGAGCATGTGTTGTACACGCAGCAAAGCCCCACGCTAAGGATAATGACTACAAAAAGAACATGTAAACATTGTCACGGCTTACCCTTTGAGTGTCCGCATCAACATGCGAGGGCAACCGAAGGCATGCTGAGTATAACAAAGACTCTATCACAGTCAAGCAAGGCGAATGGACATCATTCTGTTCACAATATCCGGAGATCCTTGTGAAGGTCTCTTGGTTCTTAGGATACCCAGATATAGTAATGCTTCCTTCTATGAGTCCTCCAGTCTTCCGGCCAGCCAAAACATCCATGAGGGTGGTTTTGCCAGCTCCACTGACTCCAACAAGTGCTGTTAGAATCCCGGGCCTGAATGCTCCAGTGACATCAACAAGCAACTGTAGGCGATCTTCTGCAATACCTTGCCTTTTCAACTCCTGCTAGCAAAACTGGATTAAATGAATGAACAAATACATCTTTTTTTCTCTCTCTGAGGAGGAACCTCACTTCTAGAAATGATTCAGTTCTGACATACCTCTGGTACATCAACGTAGTAGTTGATATTCCTAAAGCACATATTAAGGGGTTGAAAAGGTAACACCATACCCTTCTGTTCCTTGTGATTTGGCCCTGGAAATGAATCGGAGTCAATATGCTTTGTGAAGGGAAATTTTGTTCTTATGTGCATGCTATCAAAAGATATTTCATTTGCCCAAAATTACCATTTAGTGAATTTGAATGCAGATAAGATCTTAGCTCTAGAGCTACCCTGTCATTCTTCCTCCTGGAATCCCTGTGCCGAATTTCATCTTTGGAGACCACAGCTTGCAGATTACCAATAGCTGTGAAGGAGAAATCATTAGAGTGAGAATTATTACAAGGAAATTTCTCTGGCCTTCAAAAGAAAGATGAACTTACGGTTGAGAAGCGTCAAGAACAAAGTAAATAAGATGTTCAAAATAATCGCATAACCAAATAACGCTCCAACACCAATCCAAAACCAGTACTTTTCCTTGAATAACCCATATCCAGTGAGTATCACTTCACCTAATGTGATGTTCTGGTTTGCAAATTGCTGCATTTGTCAGGAAAAATACAGAAGTATTAGTGGAAAATTACAATAGTTTTCACACGACAAAATTTGATATATCTTAAGTCGTATTGGTATTATAACCTCGGAAATATTCATGTGTTCATGTTTAGTGTTGACTACAACCAAACTATAAGAAGTAATATATTACTGCCACATGTGCATTCACTGACATGAGAAAGGGGTCAATATCAAATGTTACCTTGCTCCATGAATGCCCATGGAACTCGTTGACAGAAATAGCATTTTGTGCATACATCATAGGCGATACCCAGTACCCCCAAATCCACCAAGCTGGTATGCTGTCTGTTGGGTATCAAGCAAATGAACCGTAGCATGTTAGATCTATAATCTTGGACTGCTATCAACTATAACACAGCGAGAGGTTCAACCTTTAGTTATGATGAATCCTCCAAGGATCATAACAACCAACAGCGCAAATGATCCAAAGGTGTTAGCAACTATCATGTTTCGTCCCAAAGATGCCATGACCCGGAACAGAGCTAAAGATGTTTGGTGCAGAAAGAAAAGCAACAAAAACTGTCCAAGGAATCTGCAGATCGAAAGAGATCAATCTTCAAATGAATATCTCTGATGCTTTGAGCAGAGAGCAAAACCAAGAAAGCTAATGTAAATTACCTGGTAAACTGGGGATCATAACCAACCACATAATATGTTACAAGTACCCACATTCCTGATTCAATAAGTGAGGTTGGAATGCTCAAAAGCCACGAAGGAAGTGTGTAAGCCCATGGTGGGTAGAAATGCAAGTCCCTGTGCTTGTAAAGAACAGGAAGCTTTGTGACCAACATTGAGACTTCAGTAAAGCCGTTGAATAAAATCATCACTATTGCAAAATAAAGGGCTCCTAGATAAATGATCCCGTCATCAACTGAATCATGGTGCATTGTTGATCTGAAAAACACCGTCATTGTGATAAGGGCGACAAGTAGAAGCTGACCAAAAAAAAAAGAGATGATAATGTTAGAACATCTTTAATTGATCGGAATTGACAGGAGCTAGTAAAAAGCGCACAGATGTAAGAGTCTGTTTTTAATAACAGTGACAGAGTAACATCTAAGCCTGATACAATAACATTTCAGAACCGAACTTGGAATGACATAAAATTGAATTTATTATTGCAGTATGCTGAAGTCTAAAGAAGTAAAATCACCAAGTGAGCTACGAAGAGCAATATAATCTTTGTTTTTCACTCCAAGAAAGTATACACTACCACATCATGCATACACTTTCCATACCAACTGTTCTAAAGTGTTACAGTTGCCTAACCAATTTATTTGGTTCTAAATGTATCTTTTAATTGAGAATACCTGTATGAATTTGAAGACATAGATGAATGAATTCCTTTTCATGAGAAGACGCTGCCACTGAAAATTGGACTTGAGAAGCTCCAGCCTCTTCACACCATAACTTGACGTTGAAAGAGCTGCAGGATGATTACGATGTCTGTTGTACGGCACAGCTAATTCTCCATGCAACCTCTTACCAATAATAAATGTTTTAAAAGCTTCAGCAAACTTTGATACAGAAACAAACTGGTAAGGATAATCATAGTGGCACCAATACTGCTGCTGATCTTTCTTGGATAAAACCTGCAACGCAAGAAACATAAATACACAAGAAACTTCCAGTCGACGTAATTACAGAAAAATGGAAAGCGTAGAGTTGCTTACTTCTTGCAAGAAATCAGCCACGTTTTTTCTTTCTGGACACCTGAATCCCATAGCAGCAAAAAAATCAACTGCATATTCACGTGGGCCCTGGTATACAATTTGACCTTCAGCTATAAGAATAACATCATCAAATAGCTCATAAGTTTCTGGAGCAGGCTGCAGCAATGATATGATCGTGGTGCCATCAAGAGCATGCGTGGAATGCCTTAGGTATTTGATAATCTGATATGTTGTTGCACTGTCAAGGCCTGTCGATATCTCATCCATAAACAGCACGCGAGCAGACCCAACTAGCAACTCGCCTGCAAGAGCAACAAATATTAGCAAGAAGAGTAAAAATGTTGTAAACAAGCCCAACTTCTTCAACTAACAGCACCAAAAAACAGAATTGGTATTTACAAAAATTAATACGTAAGTGGCATTAATATGAGCCAACCTGTTGTCAAACGCTTCTTTTGCCCTCCAGAGATCCCCTTGATCATTTCATCTCCAACAATGGTGTCAGCACAGACGTCCAGCCCTAAAATCTTGGCTAGATCAAAATTAGCAATTTAGAAATCTTGGAAGAACAAAATAATCAGGATGTTATAAAAACTAAGTGTGGCAGCAACTGTTTGAAAATAATTCTCCCCTACATGAAAGCAAGGAACAGTACAAAAAGTGTCCACAAACATCTTGTAAAATAAGAGGATGAGAGAATTAAACTAATTAATGATATCAGCAGAAAATAATAAAAGAACAGCAAAAGCACAATCATACATTTACGTGCATAAAAGAGAGCGACTGTCCGAAGCAAATAAACAAACAGCAGAACAAGATACGTCACATACCTTCATTATATATTCTGCCACGAGGCTTGTCTGCTTTCCATCAAGGGCCAATGCCTGATAAGTTTGAAACAAGATGCATGAGGCGAGGTCCAATTAAATATACAATTGTTTTCTGTATGTACAAAGCTCTCTAGATGAAATCTACCTTCATGAATACATCAAGGTCCTCATCAGGCTTTATGCCCGCGTTCTTCTCTCTCCTCAAAAGTTCAACAAGCATATCTGTAAAGTCGTTTCACGTCAATAAGCAGACTACCAAGGAACAACAATAATAACAGATTTACGGCACAGTGACCCACCATATTTTATTCCAACACCCTGACAACGCCCAGCAAACTCTAGAGTTTCTCTGACTGTCATCTCCGAAGCGTGCCAGTCTTGCTGACTGACATAAGCAGAGGTTCGCTGAGGCACGAATTCGTTCAAGTGGTGACCGTTGTAGGTAATGTCTCCAGACATCTGCAACAAAAATTGCGGTTATTCCCGTCAGTAACAAAGTTGGGCCTTGAAAGGCCGATCAAAATCAATTCTCAGGCAGTAGAGCCACGATTTTGAGGATCACCAGTTTCAAAGAAAGAATGCTGATTGGAATGTGGTATGACAAACCTTCAGTCCAGGACCAAGCCGTCCAGCAAGAGCGAGTAGCAAGGTGGTCTTCCCAGAACTTGGAGGGCCCAGAAGCAGTGTCATCCTGCAGCAGGTACCAATTTCACATTCCAAATTCATCTGAGCTTACTATCAAACAGAAGGTGCTCACAAAACTCAGCTTTTCCGTGAGGATGGCAACAGAAGGTACCCACCTTGACGGTCGAATTATTCCGCTGATGTTATCCAGAATCGGCAGCTTGACTCGTCCACCTCGGTAGATCCTCAGATGCCTCAGAAACGCCTGTCAATTTGACGGGAGACAAACATCAGCATTTCAAGATGCGTTGGACCAGAGACTAAGGAGAAGAATTTTGTAGTTTGCGCGCCAACCTCTGACATGTTGCAGATGAAGTTGGGGATGGTCGGTAGCGCCCTGCTCCCGACGTGCACGTACGCGTCCACCGTCAGATCCTCGTACCTCACTTCGATCTTGGGGAACTCGATGTGCACTCTGCAGGAAGGGGAGAAACAAGTAGACATGTTTCAGGATTTGAAAAAATCCAAAACACAGGATCACTTCAATATATACAGGCAAACAACAGAGCTTATTTGCTCCAATAAGAAACAGGTTACTAGTACTAGTTGTACGTAGCACAGGCGAGCACGTACGGCACGCACGTACGCTGGTCGTCGTACAAGTACGCGTGAGCAAAATCTGCTGCTGACCCAGCTGGGCCTGCGCTTCAGTGGCCATGGCCATGAAGTTTCGGCAGCTATTCTGGCCGTGGAAGCTTCATGGCCATGGCCAGAATAACGCAAGCCTCCAAAAATCCGAAAGACATCCTGCTGGGGCTCTGCTACGGGGAAAAGCTCGCGGGGCCCACGAGTCAGCCCCTCAGAATGCGCGCACCTAGAAGCCTTTCCCACCCCCGCGGAAGACGCGCCATTGGCACACATGTCAGCCAAAGCCACAGCAAGTGAACCCAAAGCGAAGCCAGCGCGAGAGACGACGAACTATAGCACGAGACCGATGCCATGAGAGAGGACGGAGAGCTCCGGTGCAAGCAAAATGCGG
Source organism: Eragrostis nindensis (assembly GCA_012490785.1). Lineage (NCBI taxonomy): Eukaryota > Viridiplantae > Streptophyta > Magnoliopsida > Poales > Poaceae > Eragrostis > Eragrostis nindensis. Next base: position 274,313 of record JAAXCT010000001.1, on the reverse strand, counting down.
GTGTTGAGTGCACTACTCACGCGTCGAAGCGGCTTCGAATGCGGTGGAAGAAGTGCTCGGCGTCGCCGGAGTCGGCGAGGAGGCGGTCGACGAGCGCGGTGCGGTCGCCGGAGGAGAGCCCCGCGACGTCGACCTCGCAGAGCACGTCGTCCCCCTCGGCGGCCGCGGCCGCGCCATCGGGGGCCGGGGACCGGAGCAGCCCCCGGCGCGCGCGGGCGACGGTGGGGAGCCGCTGCAGCGCCGCCCACCGCAGCGCGTCCGCCTCGTCCTCCGTCTCCCGCCACGACCCCGAGCGCGAGAACGCCGCCTCCGCCGACCACATCTTCAGCCTCCGCCGCCGCCGCGAACCCTAGCGGCACAACACTCCCTCGGCGCAGTGGGAAAGAGTGGCGCCGCTGTGGAAGGTGATTTAAGGAGGGCGTGTAATGGTGGCGCCTGCTGGTACTGGCAGTGGTGGTAATGGCGATGGGAGGGGTTGGATCCACCCACCAACTCGCCGCATTTATGGCGCGCTCGGCCATGGCCGCCCCCTCTCTCTCTCTCTCTCTCTCCTCGGGCGATCGTCTCTGTTTTCTTCTCTCTGCTCTACTAATCCCTGGAAACTGACAGCGACAGGAACGGGAGGGAAATGGTTTTTTTTAGAACGGGAGCGAAATGGTGGAGACTGGAGAGAGGCCACCAGTTTGGTTATTTTGGGCCTGTTTGGGCCCCATTAGGCAGCCTGTCATTTCTCACCGTTTGTGCGCTGCAAAACCACGCCGTTAACCCCGGCCCATGGTAACTTTTGCTGTATGCAAAGCCCGTGTTGAGCACACTAAAATGCGAAGTGTGAAAAATTCCCGCGTTTGCCATTGTCTGCGCAAGGAGTGTATCGTCGTTGCAGTTTGCACGGGCGAGCCACTGGTGGCCAGTGGCAACAGGTTGGCACGGCGGCGCATCGGCGTTGCACGTGAAGGTGTGTCGTGTTCTCTTCGTGAAACGACAGGAGTGAAGGAGGAGAGTGATAGGCACAGTAAACGTTGAGAAGTGAGAATTAGGAGAAAGATGCAATGTGAAACGAGAACAATATATATTCTGAAAAAAATTTGAATGCCGAGACTGAGTATATTATGAAACGGAAGACAAGTTTCTTGACTTACTATAGTATAAATACAACTTTTAGCTTTTTAACATTCACGTTCAGAAGCGCGGTTCGTTTTCAGAAACAAGTTTTTTTTAAAAAAAAAATGAAACAGATGCTAGGGGCTAAGTAATTGTAGGGGACATGGGTAACACTAGCACGGCCCCGGAATAATTGACGACCGTAACAGCTCGGCTTGCACCGTGCTGTCCTGATGGGTCGGGACTCGGGAGACGATCGACATGGTCAAGGAGGATGAAAAGAGAAATGTTCAGAGACAGCACGCCGGCCATGCATTTGCGCCTATCCCATCCATCTTGCTCGTTCAGACAGAGAAGAGCAGGGGCTCGCTCGGGGCAGAAACGCCATGGCAATTGGCAAGAGAGGCCCTACACAGCTCGCAGCAATAAGTGAGGTGTTTTTTTACGTTGAATTGCCCGGCACCAGCATTCATGGCTCCACCCAACTGGTTTTGCAAGCTGCAATCAATTATGCCATGATGCCATCAGGTTCTGTTGACGCCATTCGAAAGTCGCAACACAGGGTTGATTTCGTCGTTAAGGATCTCACAGACCAACAATAAGAATTGTCTTTTCACAAAAAAAAAGAAATAAGAATTTTTTGCCTTCTTCTCGGGGATTTGCACAGATTGGCAGTACAGTCGTTGCAGTCAATGCCTGTAACTCCGGTCGATCATTGCGGAAGTAGGTGACCCAGTGTTTGTCCGTGCCGTTTGTGCGCTGTAAAACCACGCCGTTACAGTACAGTCTCGCAGATCCGATCGGCCTGCATGTCGGCTGCAGTACAATCCGGCAGCACATGCGGCAAGCCACTGCAATGGCACAGATACTGTTACGCATGAACTGTACTCTCACTTCACTATGCAGATCGTCCAGCTGGGGGCCTGGGTGGGCTCACCTGGCTCCGATAGTGAAGGATCGCAAAGGAGTTCAGTAGGAGCTTGGAGGAAGATAGTACGCCATCCAAATATGCGGTTTCGATCAACCTGGAACTGAAAATCATCTGTCAGCGAAGCAATCAAGCAATTTACGACGTTGACGCTGCCCGGAGAACAGAGAAATTTGAGATATCAGCAGACAGGGTATCCGAATGTCTCTGTTATTCTGTTCTCAAAATCTCAAGTCTGCATCGTCTGCATCTGATATTTAGAAGCTTGACGCATCTGGTGCCACTCTCTGAACTTTTCTCTTGTCTCGTCGTCGCTGTCGTGCCACATCAAGCACTGAGCTGATCTCTCAGTTTCCTCACCACCACATCCCACATCAAGCACTGAGCTGATCTCTCAGTTTCCTCACCACCATATACGCTGCCTGTCACGCAACACGACAGGGCAGGTAGCTGCAGGTACACGCCCGAACGAACCAACGAACGAACGAACCTCCAAAGCGCAACCAACAACCACGGAAGACGATTGAGAAAACAGCGGCATTGATCTCGAATCCTCTTTACCACGGACGGGCCGGCCGGTGCCGCTGCTGGCTGCCTCACGCACGTCGGCGTGACAAGATCGGCTGTTGCGTCCAAAGTTTCAAGTTTCTAGAATGCGTTCGTCGTCGTAATATGATGAGATCTCCGGGAGGCTGTCTGGGACCATATGAGCAACAAACTGCTCGAGCTGATGATCACATGGACCTTTGGGCACCAACCGCTGCTGCCGTGCTGTGTTGTGACCTGTGTGCGTGTGAGTTGGAAGACGTGTGAGTTGGAAGAGGTTATTAGCAACGCCAGTCCTAGCAAAGCTTCAATGCCGTGCTGGATGTGGCCACAATCAACTGATCCTTTTTCTGGAGATGGGTCTCCATTCGTCTTTTCCTTGGCCTTACTGTTCTTGCCGGTGAGTGCTGACTGCTGAGCCTCCCTCCTCTGCTTCACCCGTTTAGCTGAGATGTGGTTGGAGGACTGGAAGCGGCAGCATGTGAATGCAACCGTTGGATACTGCATTTGTTGTTCACTCATCTCATCCACTTCACCCTCTCTTTTTTTTTTCTGTTTAGTAAGCACTTCTTCACTCCTATTCTCACGCTCGGGAAATTTTTTTGACATTCTGATAGTGAAAGGAGTTGTTTTCTTCATTGCGGGTTAGAGAACAATTAATTCTGCTACGGAGTTTATGAGTTGGTGGGGGCTTGGTAGAGGTTTGACCCTGCTGAATCTGCATGCCACACTGCAGTAGCGCTCTGCACTGCTGCTCATAATTTTCCCAGAAAATTGAGCAACGCACGTTCTATGCTTCCCATATTGGAATGGAGGGCATGAGAGGACAACCAACCAAGAAAAGGCCATCTTGATCAATGATCAGTATATACCACTCTATAATTCAAGGATTTAACAATACAACTGGGGCCTGCATTGAATTTGAGCACTCCAAGTATGCAATGCAAGAACAACGACTCCAAGGCCTGTTGCCCTGTTCACCTGCTTTCTCATGCGGCCATTAAACTCTCTCCGCAGCATGAATGCATTCGCCTCACATGCGTCGCGAACTGACCGGCCTCCAAAATGAACACCAATTTCTTGCTGCTCACCTGCTTACCTGCTCATCGCTGCAATTTGTCTTTGAGTGTTATGGCTTGCGTGTACTAATGTTCTTTAGTCTTTACCAAATGCATCCTGACACTTGAACTGTTCGCCGTGAGCATCTTCTTCTTGTGTATGTTTTTTTCCTTGCCACTGCCTGCTGGTTTCCAGTCCAATAGCGGTGATCCGTTTCTTTCAGTGCGTAGATGCAGGAGTCGTTTTCGTGCACGTTTGTAAGGCTATTGATGCGCCGCTTCTGCACATCCCTCTCAAGCTTCTTAACTCTCTATTTCGAATATAAAAATTCAAGAAAAAAATTAGGTTTTATGTGGCGGTGTTAAATGTTGCAAGCCGGTAAAATGTCATTGTCACCAACCAGTGTACGATGAAAGGCAGGTGAAGAGAAATGTGACCAGGAAGAAGGCAACGAAAATGGCCAGTACCTGAGCCGGAGATAGTCAGGCACTGATCCAAACTCCGATGCGACGTCTCGCAGGTCGCTATCATGATTCATGAGGCAAACGTATTACTCCTAAAACGGATTGAGAAATGTTGTGACTTCAATCTTCCTGTGTAAACACAGGAACATACTTCACCAACCAGTACGTTTGTTTGCAGCACTTGGAGAAACTTGAATCTTCACCAACATGGCTAAAAATCCCAGTAATCTGATGCTGAAGCAGATATTACAGGCACAGCTACAAGTGGTGTGAACATACAGGTTCAGCGTCGCTGGATCAAGAAAAGACTGTGTGAATGCTGCAAACTGGAAATTCGTAATCTATCAGCAACAATACGCAGCTGTTTCAAGCTGTAAAGCATGGAGAAAACCGCGAGCCACGGTAAAACAAAGCCGCAGGTAGCTCGTCAGACATAGGCATGCCAAGAACAGCTCATGGCTCTTACATTTGATCTGTATACAATTGATGTCACAAGTAAAGGAAAACTGGAAGTCAAACAGGATGAAGTGTTAAATGAAGATTTGCTATTTGTTACATAGGCCACATAGGTGACTTCTCAGGCTCGATGCCTTTTATTCTGTCCGAATTCTCAATCCACTAATTGACTTTCAGTATTTCTTGGTATGTGTTCCTTGTTTTAATTTCTTCTCTTGAGCTAATCCCAGCAGAAGCATATCGCTGAAAAATTGGAGTTCTGAAACTTGAATGTCAAATGTACTTACATCCAATGGGCTGTTACTGTACCATTCCTTTAGTTACAAGCTCTTCCAGACCGCGCCTTAGCCTCTGAGCAGCAAGTCTTGTGTCTTCCTCCTTCAACCCTCCAAAGGAGACACGAATGTATCCAGGGCCGCCACTGGCACTCCCAGGGATCACAGCGACACCATGCTTGTTTGCAAGCCATCTGACAACTTCAATATCATCCGAACAGTTGTCGGGTAGTTTTGCCCAGAGGTAAATGGCACCCTCCCCACCCTTGACAGCATCCTCACCAAGTGGAGACATAGCCTCCTTAAGCACTTCTCGGTTTTTCACTAAATCTTTAACCCTTTCTCTGATCCACTCTGGACCAGCTTCTAATGAGTAGAGCGCCAGGTGCTGCCCAATGATAGAGGCACATATAGGTATGTTATCTTGCACTTTGAGGAGCTGATCATGGAAACCATCAGTTTCATTTGGATATGCAATCTGCAGAAGACAGCATGCATATGGGAAATGTATCAAGCTAAAGAACTTAACATTGACTCCAAACACTAGATGTGTTAATGCGTAAACAAATGGCAAACAAGGAACGTGATGCACTTACATATCCTACACGCCACCCCATCATTCCATAAGCCTTTGAGAATGAGAAAATGTTGATAATGTGATTATCTTCTAAGCAATAGTGCTCCATTCCATCGTACATAAAGTATCTGCAATCCAATTTCAGAACTGCACTCACGATCAAGTCATACAAAAGTACAAAAAATTATGACAGGTAAATTATAACAGTCAGCAGAGTTAAGTGACAAAAAGTAAGGGTCGACAACTTAATATGTTCCATTAAATCTAAAATAATAATTGAAGATAGCAAATTAAGAAACCTTTGGATCCCATTGTTCATGGTCATTTCGAGCATGAATGTTTACACGCAACTGCAGGACACAGCATATATAAAAACGGATCGGTATTTGTAAGCTGAAAGGAAAAAATCCTGTAATATTAGCCCCTCAACTCTGGGATCCCATTTATCCCCTCATTCTTTTCTCCAAGTGCCTCTTTTAGGCACTCAACTTTTCATGGTTCCAACATAAACCCTTAATTAAAAATACAACAAGATCCACTAGATTTCTAGGCCACTGATAGACAGGTTTTTATGCAGCCAGAGTTGAGGACTGAAAAGAGCACTTCAAAAGACGGAGTGAAATGACTTTGGAAAACAGAACTTATCACAAACCAAGAAAACAGCACACACACATTTGATGGAATACTATTTGAAAACATACTAACTTATCCATGTAACTTACTCATAGGTATTGTCAACCACAAGCCATGCACCAGCATTTTTGCAAAGCTCTGAAATTCTCTGGAATGGAAATGAAATATTAGGGAACAGTAACAGTGATTCCAAACAGAAGTATTTGAAGAGAGAGATGACCTCAAGCATAGGCCTGGGTATAAAAGCTCCAGAAGGGTTCCCCGGATTGACAACAGTGACAAGTTTAGGGATAGGATTATTTTCCTTCAGAACCTTTTCCAGCCAATCTGCATTTTCAGACATAATGTTATGCTTCCAAAATGAAATATTTTCACTTATAGCTAGTACATAATTTTCTTATAACACGTGCATAGGTATCACATTATTACATAAAAGGAAAGAGCATTTCTCTTATAAGCTAGTACAAGATAACCTACTGTGTGACAGAAATTCAACAATTACTAGTTCAGCAGTAAGTACAGCTATTTGCGAAGGAAGAGAGGGGGGCCATCTTACCAACATCTGGATGAAGTGTCTTGGGATCACTTCCACCAACTAATATGTTAGTAACTCCTGTCATTTGGAATGACATGTAGGCATTGAAGTAATATGGTGCATACATGACAACAGAATCACCAGCATCACAAAGGGTGAGGACCAAGTTCACAAAAGCCTGACAAAGAAAATTATTGTAAGAAACCACCTGATTGACCAACCAAGTTACGAAACAAGATTTAGGTCCAGCAGTAGAACAGTGAACGAAAGAATGTGATGTTCCATTAATGATCTTCAAGAAATTGGGAAACATAACCTTTAGTTTGTCAACAATATAAGGCGGAGTAGACTATACATAAATAAGAAAGAATCTTTCTGAGATACACAAAAGCGGGAGAAAAGTGTTTTTAGAAACCTGATTTGCACCTGCTGTGACCATAATTGATGACTTGGTAAGCTTATTCTCTTTGCGTAGCTGCAAAAAAGTAGAATAAATATCAGAAAAGATATTCGAATTGCTCCCAATCCTAAGAAAGTCAAAGGCCATGCCAACACAAATTATATACTTCCAACGATTTACAGAAAGATTAATACAATAGGTAAGTAAGGCTAAAGATAGTGGAATAAATTATGAAGACAACTGTTTGCTTTGAAACATTTAGACTAGTGGTATTACAGAGGTCACCCAAATCATCTCATTATTTTGTATTAGTGTTACTTAACTGAGACAAATTATACTGCTCACAGAAGTCCAAGTGATGCTTTTCAGCTCTGAGGTACATTATTTTTCCTTCTAGATTCTCGGAGTCACCCAAACAAATATTTCATACTTTTCAGTTAACAAATAAAGAGTTTTTATGAGCCCTTTGAGTATTCAGAAATTTAGATGCTTCCTCATAACATAACTCTACAATGAGATAATGAAAATTACTCAATGCAACATTTCCTTTGACAAAATCAATTTCTGAAACATTTCATCAATCACTTGTCATTGCTGATGACATCAAGTATCTCTAGTAGAACTTGCTCAAGTGGTAGCAGGTTAGAACAAGGATCCTTCGTGTTCAATGGTTATGCCATTGTGGTCAAAATTAATAGCATGGTCACTTTGCTCTAACGTGCGGGGAAGCATATTATATACTCTATGATTAAAAGAAGTACCTTTTCGAGAAGCGCTTCTCGAAGTTCAGGAAGTCCATCATCAGAACCATATTTACTGATTGATGGTTCCCAGATGATTTCTTTGACCTTATTCATAGCTGACTCAGGAGGTTGCCAATAAACAATTCCCTGCATTCAGGATTAACAGAAGTTAGAAAAGGCCTACCAATGTCCGGGAAATGATGTGTGTATAGAAGGCCAGCAAACACGCTTGCATCTCATTTGATGACATCAGAATATTTCTCACATCAGTAGAATTAGCTTCATTTTCAAGATTTACATGAAACATAGAAAGTTGCAATACAGAGTTTTACGTTACAACTTAAACAATTCACAGAATCTACAATACGGCATAAATTGGTATATAGATTTTTCTTTTCAGAAAAAAAATGCTATACAGATGATCGCTTCCACGAATCATTTCTACTTCAATTGACTTCCATTTCAGAAGTGCACGCAACATGAAAATGCTTAAGCCATTAACCTTACATCACCTAAACAAACACACGAAGTCATCGCACAGTCTAATCGAGAAACTGTGAGCGAATACCTGCCCAAGCGACATGACGTCCTTGGCCCCTCGAAGCAGTTCTTGTATCTGTAAAAGGGACATCGTCAGAAAACAAGGCCAAGAAAGGAATCAAGATGCGATTTTGACGAGGTAGGAGCACTCCATCCCTCACCTTCACCATGACCGGCGCGTCCGTCTCCACCGCCCTCCTCGCCAGCTTCGCGAAGCTACCCATGCCGCCGCCTCTCCTCCGCGCTGCAGCAGCCCTCCGAGAAGAAAAGCCAAGAACTGGAGATGTTGAGGGGGACAAGGTTGGTGTCAGAGATCCAAGGACACCAGCCAAAGAACAGCAGCGAGCTGCGAGCCCAAGAAGCCGTGGGAGAAGATGGGGATAGAGAATTCCCCCGAGACAACAACCCCTTGGGGTCACCCACCCGCTGATCCCGAGCTCGCTCACCAACTCTCGCCTCCCTCGGTCACGAGTCTCCGGGCTCCGGCCCCAACAAGGCGACGCCTAAACAAAGACACATCAAGACGGAAAAAAAAAACTGAAAGATTCGAGCCTTTTTTTGTTTGTTCTTACCTTTTCTTTTCTTTTTCCTATCGCTTCTTTAATCCTCTCTGATCTTTTGGCTTACGTTACGGGAGTGGGTGGGGGCGCCGAGGAGTTGGAGGATAAGCATTCAAGCTCTCAGCTGCGTAAGCTCAGGGGAAGGGTCAAGAAAGGACAGAGCTTTGGGGTAAAGAGACAAAATGGTTGCGATTTTAAAATAATTCACCCCGTCATCATCGTCCTATGCAGAGAAACCGTCAAAATGTCGTAGCCAATTTGATGGCGAAAAGATTCCACGAGATTCAAGTCGCATCGAACGCCTCCACCTGGTGGGAACTAACCAAATCATTTTTCGCTCTTAGATTGAACGAATTACGAATACAATGAACGGATTACTAGCGAATTCAGCAACCCATGTACGAAAAGGAGCAAGGCTCGGAGAGTGCTCGGACCTCGGAGGCGAGCGGAGCCTCTCTCCCTTGGACCGCGACGACGCGCCGATCCAACACCACGAGATCAGGAGAGTGTGGACGGCGGAGGTGGCGCAAAAGCGACGGCCGGAAGTGATGCCGGCTCGACTCGACTCGGCTAGACGTGATCCGTTCGCGCGGTCCGAGGAGATTCCCCGATGGGCAGGCGACGATTTTGTAGCTGCCGAAACTCGACTGGTGCTGGTGCATCATCGTCGCTGCCTGCATGATATTGGGAGCATGAATCGCGTTGTCCAGTTTGTACGCGGCCGTAGCCGACCCGTAGTGCAGTAGACGTGCTGTTGCTCCACGCCGCGCGACGACGAGTGGTTGGAGGGCGGCATGAGACTCGAGGATTTCATGGCGCATAAAATCTTGTCTTCAATGGCATAAAATCTGATGCGATTTACACTTTATTGAATTCTTTTTGTTTTTCGCCCTACAGGTTGAATTTAAAGCTTAAAAAATGCATAAATCACCAAGGTACCTTATGTTAAAATAATTTTAATATATGTTTATGGTATCATTTTGAATGCATATAACATTAATAATTATTAAACTATGTAATCAGTATTAAAAATTATGTCACAATTATTTTAACATTGATTGTCGTGTGAATTTTACAACAACAACAACAACAAAGCCTTTTTATCCCAAACAAGTTAGGGTAACCTAGAGATGAAACCTGCAGGAACCAACAAGATTGTCGTGTGAATTTTCATCATGCAAGATTTGAACTTCAAATTCCTTTTCTGCGCAGAAAAACAAAATAGGCAAACTTTAATAGAGTGTAAATTGTACTTAAAACAATTGTTTAGGTAGTAAAATGAGCCATGTATGTTTGTTCTGAATCAATGCATGTACTAATCTAAAGGGTAAAAAGAACATGACATTACAAATGACGTAGTTCAGATGGTATGATTTTTTTCTCTTATTATTATTTTTTTTTGCGATTACACAAGAATAATAGGCACCGACAACACAAGCATATTCACCTCTACGAATGTACATACGCAAACCTTAGCTTTATGAGCATCTTCAGAGATTAAGCCGGTAAATTTTCGAGATTGACGAAGTCACTGTTGATGCCTCGCTGTCGACAGAAACATCGACTACTACTGAAAGCACAACGTCGTTAAATTATAAAAAAATCACTCTTACAGGTCAAATCTATGACTTCACGAGGGTATTACATTTGCGATAATTATCTTTTTAATGGAAGGTGTAATCCCGTCAACAATGAAGAGTCTCCAGTGACTTTATAATCTTAAAATCCGTCAGAGTCTTTCGTAGATGTTTATATATGTAAGATGGGCTCGACTACGACGAGTTCTTCGTATTTATATGTGAAATATCAGTCTACCACTCTTTTATGAAAGGGTTAGGTTTTAATTTTCTACCCTCGGAGATGAGAATGACGATGATGAATGGTGAGATGGACGTGTTCTTTCATATCGGAGTTTTCGTCCATAGCATATCCGTCTGGGATGGTGATCCTAGATGGTGGAATTTGCGACTTTTTCAGGGTTTCTTGTCTCTCATCAATGGAGCTGGTGTGATTGAGATGCTACTGTAATCAGAGGATGTAATATGCTTTAATATTAATAAAATTTTATGGAAAAAATATTAATAAATTTTCTTTTCACAAAAAAGAAAAATATAAACATGTTTAAAAAAATGACGAAACATTATTACCCTGCCATTGTATATCAAGTACTCCAATACGGAGACTACACTCATCAGTTGAAAAAGGAAAAGAAAACTACTTTCAAAAATAGAAAGAAGATAAAACTCCTACACTCGTTAATCTTCTTCCGGGACGAAACGCGGGGTGGCGCTTTCTGCCGGTTATTACGGATTCTTAAAATCCGCTTTTGTACTGGGATTGGCGGACTGCTTCTCCCCCCAAACCTCCGAAAGTCGTAGCGCCAAACCAGCTCTCGCTCGCTCTCTCTGACCACGCCGCCCGCCGCTGGAGAACCCTTTGCCCCCCGACGGCGATGGCGGTGGCTGCCGCCGCGGCAGAAGCACCCGGTGTATCATTTACTTCCCAGGAGAATGCCATCCTGCAGGTCCTTGCCACCCGTGGATGGCGATTCCGCGACCCCACGGATGAGGCGGTCCAAGCCCTCCTCGACGCCTCCCCCTCGCCGTCGCCGGATGCCGTGGAGTCCGAGCTCATCGACATGGACTTGCGGATGTTCGGCGGCAAATCCCTCCCCGACCGGGCCACAACCGCCGCCACGGCCAAGCGGCTTTCGTACCTCCACGGCCCCATCGTCCTTCAGGTACTACTCACTAATCTCGAAGTGCCACGGTCATGCCTCATCAAGATTTCGTGTCGTGTCAGAATCTCAGGATAAAATTCCTGATTTATGAGCCTATTTTGCGGCCCAATTCGGCCGCGACAATCAAATGGTACGGCTCAGACTCAGATTGAGGAATAGCGCAAATGAATGTTTGTACCTATGTAAGAGGGGAAAGGGCCCTGATAATGCCCATTGCCCAGCTATTTGAATCAGGTGGTGCTTATGTGTTGCTCTCTCGTGAAGCTTCGCTTTCTGTGTTGTGCAATGATACAAACGATGATCGTGGGTGCCCTGCACCAGTTGATTGAGATCTACATTCTCCAGTTCTTTTGGTTTTCCAAGACCTAGCTGTCCTTCCTGTGCTTTAGACGTGTTTTGCTGTTTTAGTTGTACTGTTATGTTTACCTATTTGTTTGAACAAACACAGGTAGTCTCTGTAAGAGATATATATCGAAGCAGCATTGATGCCTCCTTTAAGAACACACAGCAGCGCCGTCTTCTGCGTTTTGGTCTCACTGATGGGATATCTGAAGCAGTAGCCATAGAGTTTTCTCCTATCTCGTTCATCACGGAAGAGATAGCTCCAGGTGCCAAGGTCAGTCAAGCATGTTCCACCACATATCTGGTTTTACAGAGGCAACTGGCACATTTTGTGCCCATTCTATGGACATGGTTTAAGCTTGCCTGGGTGTTGCCCAAGACTTCTAGTTCAATCCTGAATATCAATTCCCTTGGAACAAGATACGAAAGAGCAGCTTGACAATACTTTATCAAACTCTGAGCATGTTAGAAACGAATAAGATCTGGAATGTTCAGGCAGCTCTCTGAATGATGCTGCTCCAGGCATAAAATGAATATAACATAAACAACTTTTTTTAAAAAATAAAATCAATAGGCTTCTTAATATTTCATGTAATAATGTATAGAAATATACTTACTTGAGATCTTGTGTATATGGTGTGTATTATTTGACAGCTAGCATTCTTTAGTCCCTTGGTTGTCTGTCCCATCTGAACTTGCGTTCTTATGAATTTTTTAGTAAATACGAAGGCTTGAATTTTGGCTAGGAACTTTACAAGAGGCCCTCAGTGTTCATTTGACTATTGTTCTATTTTTACCCTACAATAGCTGAACTATAATGCTGTACATGCAAATTAAATATTTTTTCAACTTGTGAAATGATACCACTGACATGCATTTTCCTACTCTCTTGTCACTTTGTAGGTTCGCCTCGAGAATAAGATTCCAATAAATAATGGTATATTATGCTTGAGTGCAAAAAATGTGTGTGTCATTGGGGGGACTGTCCAATCCTTGTATGAAGAATGGCAGATGAATCAGAAATTCTCTGGGTTGTCTCGTCCGTCCTTGAGGTTATCTCAAAGTGATGATGGAGCTGGGCCTCCTCCATTTGAGAAATTAGATATTGATGCACGTCCCTGTAGGGCAACCAAGGTGCAACCATATCATGGTAACCATTCATGGACCCTCTCTTAATGTTTTCACTTGTATGCCGTTCACTAAAAACTTGTGGAGTATTGATAACTGCGTACTCTCAGGAAATACAGAATCACGAGTAAATAAGAGTTTGTATTTGATTCAACTGGCGAAACCATCATTGATAGCACATTAAATTCAGGGCTCTTTTTGTGTAGTATTACTCTCTTTAACTCACTAGAAATATATACTGTGCTAGTTGAAATTTTATAGGAAGTCACTGTCAAGCCTTGCAAAACTGAATAATCCCATGAATTTCATAGTGGACTGGTTCCTTGTCGTTTCTGAAAAACGTGGAGTTCTGTACCTCCTCAGCAGGAAAACCTGAATGCAATTTATGCACTGGGTTTTCACGTTAGCAGTGAAGGTTTTCGTACGCTTACATGATTCTTGTCTTATACTTGCTTGCTTGAAAAACTTTCAGGCTTTGGTGTAGTTGTAACTTGTGAAATTTCTCTTTTTCCTGTGGCGTGGCAGATCATAAAGTTGACAGGAAGTCTGCAGTTAATCATGGCCATGTGCCCGTTAATTCTGGCAGCAAACCTATGAATGAGGTTTCGAGTGAGGTGAGCAAAGAGACGACAGCAACCAAGGTTGAATCGAAACAAACTATTTCAGACAGCAGACCTAAAGAAGGTCAGCCACTAAAACCCAACTTCATATTAAATTAATTAACATTATTTGTCAGGTGCAGTTAGAACTTGTAGGCTTACTATCTTGCATCGTGTAGTTAGCGAAGCTGTTCCTGTTCAAAACCAAGCTGCTGCACAGAAGTTATTGCAGAAAATGGCTCAGGGCATGCCTGAAGAGAGGCATGGTCGGGGTCAGAGATTCAGGGGCAAAGGCAGGCAAGAAGATAGTGAGGTTTTTACCCTTGATGAATGGGAGAAGAAGAAGGCCATTGGTTCTAAGTCCTCTGCAGAAAGCTACATGCAAGATACGAGCCGAGATGAGGAGTTGGCTAGGCAGCTGCAGGAACAGCTAGATTTAGAAGATATGCAAGTTAGTGCTACCCTCTATCCTAATGCTTTCGTTTCCGGACTTTCAATAGTGTGAGAATGTTGAATTTGATGGCAACACGTTGTTTTTCAGGGCGGGCCAAATTTTATCAGTGGTGGGGCAGAGAGTTCGGATGCTGAACGTATAAGAATGAGCATGTTCAGCTTCAACGGCCCTGACGAAACGGGTGGTGGGAGAAGGGATTTTCGAGGGCTGGGGCGCGGCAGGGGAAGGGGCCGAGGGCGAGGGCGAGGCAGGGGAAGATTTTAGTCCAAATACGGCTCTGTAGTTAGTTGTGTGTTGACTCCACTGGTAATTAGTCGTCACAGTTGTGTTTTTTTTTCCTGAGGGAAGTCGTAGCAGTTGTATGTTGATGACTTTCTCGAATCTCTTCCTCTCATTTCCCTTTGTTACGGCTGGTGTTAGCCAATGTCAGAATTCAGGACCGTTGAGTAGAAATTTTGTAGTTGGAGGGAATAGACAGATGTTCTGAACGATGAAATGAAGTCTACCTAAACTTTTCAGCTGTCTACTTGAAATCCATTTGAAATGTACCGTTAAAATAACCTATGCTTCCTACTGATTCTTACTTTGATTCTTACTTTTGGTAAATTGTAGATCAGAAACCCAGATTTCTCAAACCTAGCTTGTCTTCCAAAAAAGAAAAGATTTCTCAAACCTTTTTTGCCTTTTTCTGATGCATCCGAACTCCCAATTCGAAGTACTTCACCAGAAACCCTGCCCCACATGACTCCAGTCAATGGATTGTGGGCCTAACTTTTATTCTGAAAATTAGCGTCAAGGGGTTTCATGCAAATGTTGCCAAGCATATAAGGCTGACTTCAACAGGCGGTAGGCAAAGGCAAATATGGCTCGCGCGGGCCACTGTAGATGCGATTTCTGTCTCCAACAGAGCAGCCATCCGCCGAGGCATTTTTGCCTTCGAGGAGAGAGGACATCTAAAAATGGACGCCCTCTCTCCTCCGAATGCATTTGCGGGTCGGCGCCGGGCGCGACACGTGGCACGGACGGCGACGGCGCGGCGCGGGAAGGCGGGGCCGCCGGCGCGCACAGGGGAGCGGCTGGGGAGGGTGGCGGCGCGGGCAGTGGAGCGGCGGCTCGAGCTCGCGCGGGGGCGGCGGCTCGAGGTCGCGCGCGTCCTCGGCGGCGCGTGGGCGGCGGGCGAACGGCGCGCAGGCGAGCAGCTCTGAGGTCGAGGAGGGCGGCGCGCCGAGACGGCGGAGGAGGCCGAGGAGCGGAGGGCGGCGAGCGTGTCCCCTGTGCGCCGGCGTCCACACGTCGGCGGGTCCCAATCTCCCAAACCTCTCCTTGGCCGGGTCGCCGACGAACATCCCCAACCTCACCTGCACGGCGGGCGTGTCCACCAGCGCGGCGTCGACGTCGACGTCGACCACCAGCGCACGGACGCGGGGCGCGGCGCGTGCGCTGCGGGCGAGCGCTGCGGACGCGCGGCGAGCTGCAGGCTGCGGGCACGCGGACGCGCGGGCGAGCGCTGCGGGCGCGGGGCGTGGCGCGCGGCGGGCTGCAGGCAGCGGGCACGCGGACGCGGGGCGAGCTGCAGGCTGCGGGCACGCGGACGCGGGGCACGGGGCGCGGCGCGCTGCGGGCTGCGGGCACGCGGATGTGGGGCGCGGGGCTGCGGCCGAGCACTGCGCGCGCAGCGGCGTGCGCGGCTGGCAAGCGCGCGGGGAAGAAGGGCGCGGGGCGCAACGAGACAGCTCGGTCCGGCGGCGGCGGCGGGGAAGCACAGCGTTCCGGCGACCTTGGCTGTGGGATCGAGTGAAGAAGATGTCAGGGAGATGCGGGAGGGAGTGATGGAGCTGTATGTGCGTGGAATCGACGAGATATTCACTGTACAGGACGAATTTGACGGCGTTGCTCGAGCTCAATCCATGGCCGGCCTTGGGAAAAGGCGGCTCATCTCAAGCTAGGGTGTGGGAGATGCGAATTGGGGGTGGGGATGAGCTAGAGGATCGCCTTGCGCACCCGGCAGTGTGTTTGGGGAGTAGCAGAGCGGCGGCGGCGTTGTTGAGCTCATCCGATGGCCATGGCAGCTGTGTCGGCCATGGCGCTGCGGCGACAGAGGCGGGAGCGCGCGTCCGAGCGCGGCCAGGCGCGGCAGGGGCGCGTCGCGGCACGGCGGCGCCGGAGGCGGGAGGCGGGAGCGCGCGTTCGAGCTGGAGCACGGCAGTGGCGAGCTGGACGCGGAGACCGTGGCGCGCGAGAGATGGAGTTCCGTGCGATGCATTGTGTCTGTTGGAGATGAGGAAATTTGAACAAAGTGCAAAACACTGTTCACGCCATGCAAAGAGCAATTTGCCTTTCAAAAGTGCCTTTCCTTACTGGAGTCAAGGGGTTTCATGCAAATGTTGCCAAGCATATAACGCGACTTCTTAAACGTGAAGAAATCTCAGAACAGCAGCCAAAAGAATCACCAGTGCAGCAAGCCACCACGACACCTTCGGGACGCGTCCGCCTCAAGCTCGTATCGATCTAGCACGCAGCTAGTTTGCCAATTGGCGCAGGTACTATTCGCGGCATCCCCACGGCGAAGCGGCCGCCCCGATGGATCAACACGGCAGCGTCTGGATCCGCGCGGCGGTGGCGGTGGCGGCGGGCGGCGCCATCGCGGCGCGCGCGGTCCGGCGCAAGTCCGTCGACTCAAGCGCCGTCTTCGTCGGCGTACCGGCCATGGTGGCCCACACCGTCGCCGGGTACAGGTGAGAAAGGAGCCTCTCTTTGGTTTTCGGCGGAAGCGGAAGTGCGAATTCGTGATGAGATCTCGAGCTTGAGCCGTGCAGGTTCGCGGGGCTTCTGCTGGTCTTCTTCTTCACGGCGTCGCGGGTGACGAGGGTCGGTGAGGCGAGGAAGCGTGCGCTTGATCCCGAGTTCAAGGAGGGCGGTCAGCGCAATTGGTGCGTGAGATCGCTATCTCTGATGCTCCAGTATCTATGCCAATGACCACTATATAACCATGAGTTATGTAATGTGCTTGATTTTAATTTGGGAGTAAACTTACATTTGCAGAAACTTCGGATGATTTTTGGTAGAAGAGACTTTGGCTCTGAGTAGCAATTTTCTGTTAGCAGCCCCGGGGAGTCTTGTTTTAATTATATCATTCAGTGATGCTGTAGTTTTGTGGCTGAAAGGATAGACCTAGGGCTTAGTATTCTTGCACCCCGAGTCAAAAAATGATACGGCGATCTCAATGAATTCGAAATTTTTTATAAGAATTAAATAATTTTGATTACTCACCATGGCTAGAAAAGATATTTTGCATACTGTTATTGATCGTTACATAAATTTCAGTCAAGTTTTCTTCACTGCAAGCAAATAAAGACTACAGACAGTTTCTCTTTCAATTTTAATACCATCATATCCACCTATATGTATCTGATACTATGCTTTCTATTTTTACAAAATGTTATGGTTTCTATTTGTACAAAATGTTGGCATCATCAATACCGAGATGGATGTCTTCCAATTTCAGAAAATCCCCTTCTGAATCCTTCTAATGCAGGTGCGCCCAACTCTTATTGGCAGGAAGCAAGTTTTGTCAAATAGCGGCATTGCAAGTATCCTGGTAGTTTTGATAGCATTATTTACTGGAGGAACAGATAGATGTTTGGATTCAGGGGAATCGACTGTTGTAACTGCTCTTATTGGCGGTGTTATTGGACATTATGCTTGCTGTAATGGTGATACATGGTCTTCTGAGCTTGGCATTCTCAGCAAAGCTGAGCCACGAATTATCACGACATTCAAGGTTTGCATTATAATTTACTTTTTCAATTGCACAAACCATTAGCACCATATTATTTCACTCTTGCTTGAACACCACATTTTGTCAGAGGGTGCGGAAGGGAACAAATGGAGGTGTAACCATTGATGGACTTCTGGCAGCAGCAGCAGCTGGATTCTCGATTGGGCTTGCATTTGTGCTGATAGGGTTCTTAACCACTCAGTGTGCTCCTGATGTATTTTGGAGGCAGCTGCTGGTTATACCTTTGGCTACAGCTGCTGGCTTGTGTGGAAGTCTGATCGATTCATTTTTGGGTGCGACAGTTCAGTATAGTGGGTACTGCAGTGTTCGTAAAAAGGTACTCATCCTCGACTATATGAAATTTGACGATGTCTAAATATCTAAAATCCACTCTGAGTCAAAGCTAAGTGTTTGCTATTTCATATGTTTGTTTAGGTGGTTGGAGTAGACGGTCCATCTGTAACAAGGATTTCAGGAATGAACATACTGGATAACAATGGGGTCAATGTAGTTTCTGTGTTCTTGACAACCCTGCTGACTGCCTTGGCTTGCACATACATCTTCTGATGTCTAGCCATGAGAGTAATGATTGGATCACATCACAGGTTATAAATAGAAACTCAGATTGATGAATTAGATTAGCAAACCTCGTAACAGTTCAATTAATCATTTCCATGCATGTAGGGAAGGAAACAAGTATTGTTTTAACATCACGTTTTTATACTGGATAAAAAACTGATGGAGAAATTCACTTGCAGCTATTCCATATGAAAAGTTTTGCTCAGTCACATGTTTGTTTCCCTTGTGCACCGAACGTGACCCACGTGATCTGATTTTTCTTCAGGGCTTGTATTTTGTGTAGGCGACTTCATTTCTTGAAACTTAGGATCTCGTTATTTGTTATTAATCTTGTAAACAGATAACATAATTTATGCATTTAATGATGAAAAAGATATCAGTCCTAAACCACCATTTACAAAGATAAATACGGGCGGAACCTCATTTTATCACTACAACAAATGCTTTCTACCTCACAAGAGTTGATTCATCTCAATAGTGATACATCGGAGTGCTGAAAATCATAACAATTATACATATTAATATCATGGTCAATCCTTTAAGTGCAGCTAGTACATGTACAACGAGTCAACAGCAAGCAACAGTACATGCATTTTTTTTAATAATCCTATGTTCCAGCAAAATCACCGCTGATTGGTAGCAGCTTTAGTGAAACTAGCCGCAGCAGCAGTAGCACCGATGAACAGGCTGACAAAAGAGTATGCTCGTAGTTGATCTCAGATTGGTTGATCTTAGTTGATAGCATGAGATGTAACACACGAAAATGGCTTTGTTTCTTGCCTGTAAATGTTGTGCTACCCATATGACCAGAGTAACAGTGCGGTTTTTATAAGCCTGCCTCTCAGGCTCTCGCTATAAGTGGATCCAAATGCCACTACAATGATCAGTTTTTATTTAGTTCTTTAGAGGTGCTTGAGGCCATGATAACACTACTCCCACCATCATTTTTGGTACCTACCTTTTTGATATGCGTCTTGAACAATGTTCTACATACACATTGCTTTTTTTATATGCGAGGAGGTACTTGCTTGTGATGCCATAAATGAGGTGACTTGGTCATAGAAAAGTACGAGCAAAAAAGCACATAGATAACCTAATCGCAGAACTTGGAAATAAAGATACGTTTTGCTCTATCCACAATTGTTAGCATTCCTGGATTCAAGTGAACCACAGTAAGGGCATGTTTGGTTCTTGCCTGAGGAACACGCCTGGGTCAGGCAGCTTCGTCAGGCGAACCAAACACACCAACGGGTGGTTGTCATGCGATAAATGAGGTGACTTGGTCATAGAAAAGTACTAGCAAAAACCACATAGATAACCTAATTGCAGAACTTGGAAATAAAGATACGTTTTGCTCCATCCACAATTGTTAGCATTCCTGGATTCAAGTAAACCACAGTAAAAACAAACTAACGGGTGCTGCAAAATGCACCGACACTCCAACAGGATGTACTTCGGTACTAGACATAATATGTGCCACAACCAAAGGAAACAATCGGCTGCAAACTTGTCATTCTCATTCAATTCACACTGTCCAGACTACCCCGGGCACTCTGGTATATCAGACAAGATTTAGGCAAGAAATTCATGCCCATTGCAAGAATACACCATGCAAAATCAAATGTTTTTGTCCTCAAACCATCAGCTATTAATTACAGACTTTGGCGGGAGGGGCTTACAAAGGTGACAAAATGCCTTGTGTGTCCCCAGAGAAGCAAGCAACTTCATCTAGCTAGCTAGCAAGAGGTGAAAAGGGAATGTAAATTGATTCCCATGTCATGTCACAGTGGGAACAACCAGACGAACTGATGAAGGGGGTGACGGGAAGTTTGTGTCTGCAATAACTGGTTGGTACCCACGGGCAGCAGTCTGCTCCAGCTGCTCCCACATAAGCCGTCTTCGCTCCTCGGTTGCTGCTCTCTTCTCCTCTTCCTCTTGGAAATTGCTCTGGCAAGCCAGGAGCAATCTCTCATCCATGTCGAGGAACATTTTCCTCACATTCATCGTAACGTTGAGGACCGATTGGTTCCAGTGACAACGGGTGTTTCTCTCCAGAGCTGGATATATTAGTGGCAGGATTACTTGACGGTTTTGTGAGATCATATCAAACAAGTGCTCATTGTTCCACAGGAATAAGGCTCTTTCAGCAACCTGCCAAAAAAAAGAGCAGTGATTGAGTCTCAAAAATGAATTTTTTATGCATGACCGCCACATATATTTAAAGACAACATTCTATTAACACAAACGGGCAGTAGCGTTAGGCCATCCAAATTCTTACATTTCAATGAGCACATAGCAAGAAGACAATATGCTACACATACAAGAAAATATGAGTCATAGGCTCATTGCGTCCCATCTGCGTCAGTGCACAAAATTGAAATGCAGCACAAGTGAAAAAGTAACAATGCTCCCTAATTGATTGTCAAGCTCTACAAAGTGAACATGCCTGCAACTACTATTTACTGAGGAAAATTATTTGCATATCATGACTTGAGTGTATAAAGGTAGCATCATATATTGATGATCCACGCACTTATGTCCCAGTCATGCACTTAGGACTGAGGATTTGAACTTAGTAACATAGAGTACACTGAGATTAATACAACGCAGAACTAAAGAATTATATGGCATTTCAGTCTTATGCTAGAAACAAGCCATGAAGCCTCAGAAAGGAAAGTGACAAGTGACCACCAGCTACATTTATTCAAGCCATTAACATAACAGCATGATCTCACTTTAGCCAACAAGAAAAGAGTTTAACCACTGAAGAAATGCTTTATCATTAATTATAGTAAGTCCTATGTCATAAAGGCACAGGGGACCATTATTGGATGTAAGTGTAACACTAATCAATTAGAAAAGCTGGTGGAAAAGGAAAGGAGTTAAACAGACTCTTGTATTAAAATAAGCAAAAGATGCAATCAGCGAACAACTTCACAACTATTACTTGATGAAACAAATGTGCTCACAACCTCTTATCAAAGAAACGCATAGAGTGTTTCATGCTGGAATATCTCATACAAGCTATCATTGTGATTTGTTAACAGACGGGCATAATGCACAATGCAGAAGAAACACAATCAAAGGGGAAAAAATTAATCAATTACTGCTTGAAATTACTTTTCTGATTACAAAAGAAACTTACCTGAAAATGAGAGCTATTCAGGCAACTTGCGATCCTCCGGAACAAGGGAACCATGCACTTCTGAAATTCAGCCATATCAATCAGCTCCAGCACCTCCTCCAACTCTCCCAAGAACATCATTTCCTTCTGGCTATTTGTAACCGGCCAATACTTCAATAGGCCTCTGATCACAGTCCCAGCAAGCTTTGGTTCCTTCTCGATAAATTGTGTAATACAATATGTCAGCTGCGGCAAATACACTCCCACTGATTTTGGCTTATGAAGTGGAATCAACGCTTTCCATAGGAACAACTTATGTTCTTCCTTCAGTGGCTTCGCAAATCCACTTATCACACTGCCAAACACCTCCAACAGCTCGGCAATCCCATTGTGATGATCAGTCTCAAACACAAACCTATAGAAAATATTACTCACGGCCTTACGGATGAATGGGCGGTTCCCCATGAACTTGCCATATATCCTATGCAATATCGTCTTCAAGCAGTCCCTTTCTCTCGGGTCATCAGAATCAAACAAGTCAAGTAGCTTGGAGACGAAAGAACTATCCACATACTTCCTGGCTACCTTGGGATCAACGAATGGTGAGGTCACAAACCTAAGGAGAAACTCATACACAACTTGCAGGTGGTACCAGGACGGATCAAAGAACGGCTCGTCCTCCTCTGTCTCCGAAGCCGTGGTGCCGGACCGGACCTTGGGCGGGAAGACCCTGAAAAGGTTGGCGGCGAACATGCGCGCGCACGCCGCGATCATCACCTCCGTGAGGGGCTCCTCGGCGGCGCCAATGCAGTCGACCAGAGACATGAGCATCTGCCGCTTCCGCTCCTTCTCCGGCGAGTCCTTGCCCCGGTCGGAGAAGTCGAACACCACGCAGCAAATGTTCACCTTCTGGATGAAGGCGTCCTCCCTGGACCTCACCTCGGCTCCAGCGCCCCCGGTGGGCGGCGGAGGCGAGGCGTTGGGCTTCCCCGCCGCCCCATTTTCCCGGGGAGACGGTAGCAGCGGCGGCGGCGTCTTCGCCGGCGGCAAGCCCCCGCCGCCGGAGCTGGATTTCATCGACTTCCACGACAGCTTGCCGATAAATTGCTTCCACATGACGGCGAGATCCGGCGGGAGCAACACCACATCAAATCGCTCCGATTAAACAGCCATTGCGACAAGCCCAGCCTTCCAAGAACACGGCGCCACGAATCCCGGGCCGTAAAAAGACCGCACTTTTGCGACGGCACCGCGCGGCGGCCGAATTCTCCGGCAACAACGACGAGGGATCGCCAGGCACGCTGCGACAGACTCCGTGCCGCAAATGCGCCGGATCAGGAAAGCGCACACCGGAAGGATAGGAAATCGACAGGCCGGCCGGCCCGAGAAATCGGTATGGCAGGAAAGCACGAAGGCTCGGGGGAGGCCCGGCAGGGATCCGGCAATGGCGGGTCAGGGCCAGATCCGGTGGCGGGAGGAGGCGGCCATGGATGGGATCTCGGGAGAGGGGAAAGCGGGGTGGAGAGGTGGGGAAATTTTTGGCGTTTTGAGGGAAGGGTGGTGGCAGCCAGCCACTGGAGGCGGAGAGGGGCGAGGACACGACACACTGCGGCGAGTGAGAGAA
The DNA here is from genome assembly GCA_012490785.1 of Eragrostis nindensis. Lineage (NCBI taxonomy): Eukaryota > Viridiplantae > Streptophyta > Magnoliopsida > Poales > Poaceae > Eragrostis > Eragrostis nindensis. Next base: position 251,128 of record JAAXCT010000001.1, on the reverse strand, counting down.
GCGAGTTGCAGTGCTGCAAGGACGATGGGTCGCTAGCTCAGCGGCACCTGGGCCGTTGGATCCGGCGGAGAGAAGCCTCAGCCGATGATGACTCAGCGGTCCTATTTATTTCTTTTCCTTCTTTGGCCCTGGAAAAAGGCAGACGGGTATGAACTGTGTGATGGCGATCGGTTGTTTTTTTTTTTGCGGAAAGGGGGAACTTATATTAAAACAAAGGACAGTACATCCCGCCTTTTACAGAAACGTCCCTGAGAAGAAAGAAAATTACAACAAGGTCCTTTTCCATCTTCCAGAGACGTCGCAACACACCGACGCCGACGAACACTCCGCCGGTAAAGCAATCCACCTCCCTCCATCGTCGGCGACTCCAAGCTTGGATTTGCCGCAAGAATCAGCGCCCGGTCACACCAGCACGCATCTGCAATAGCTGAAGGAGCATCGGCCGCCACCGCGTCGAAGGAGGAAGAGGAAAAGAAGTCCACAGTCACCGCCACCGACGCCGACCGGGACAGCCATCGCGCGTCGTCAACGGCGACGGCGACAGCAAGCTTACCCACAGGGAAGCAAACAAGTTTCCCCCTTCCGCAGAAAAGGAGAAAACAAAGCCTCATACCGATGGACGCCGAAGAAGCCGGGAATCCGCCATGGAAGGTCGAAAAAGCAACACCGAAGACCCGGCGAGCATCTCCAACAACACCATGGCGTCGCTCTGCAGCTCCGAATCGGTAGAGGAAAGACAGACCATAGCGCACGAGCACCATGGCCAAGATCTAGCACCTAAAGAACCTAACCCTAGGGCTATATACACAACACACGGCGCAAATCCGGCTTCCCCTCCCTCTCCGGCACCGACGAGGTCGCCGGAGAGGAGGGGAAGCACCCAGATCGGACGCCGGGCCGAGTCGCCTCGAGCTCGCCTCTCTCTCTACTGTGGAAGAGGAAAAGAGAAGAGCCGAGAAGAGTTTAACCAATTGTGTGATGGCGATCGGTTGTAACGGTCGGAGAAATATCATTTGGTTGATTTTTTTTTGCGTATTTTTTTTCGAAAAGATTTTGCGAAAAATTTGGTTGATTGTTTTGGTGCGAAGAATTGGGTAACTGTAACTGCCTCATTTCTTTTTCTCTGAAGATTTGTCAATTGTTTGGTGTGTTGATGTGTGGGCCCATGCAAGGACCTGCATGCTTGTTACCGGAATAGCAATCATGAAGTGCCAACGATTGGCGTCGAAAACTCTGATTCTCCGTGGTGAAGTGAAATTAGATGGGAAGATGCAGTTGTGGTGTCTCCATAGTAAATTGTAGATAATCTAGATTTCTGATATAAATTACTAGTATCATAATTTCATTTTAGATGGTGAGATTTACGGTGCTTTCAAGGTTTGTTGGTGTTGATTGGGATGCTTTTATAATTGTATGCGCTTCAATATTAATAAAATTTTCTTTTCGCAAAAAAATCATTGTTAGGTAGTTTACTCTGATCATGGGTAAGACACCATTTGATTGTTTACAATTGCATGAGCAGTTGTTTAGTAGAATTTTTTTATGTGCTGCTGCTTTTCTTTTAGCATTTCAAGATTTGCTGCCCGGTGAAACATTGTTGTGGTAACCAGAATTCTATACAGCTTTACCATCGAAGCTTTAAACAAAGAGCAATGAGTTCATCGTTTTCCTAAAGGCAAATGATGAGTTCGTTTCATATCCCAAAACACATCGTCATTGTATTATCAAATTGTGGTTCGATTAGGCATGAAGTCCTCCCAGCCTTTTCATGCCTTGCCTCCTCCAAGAGCCCAAATCATAAAATAAAGAGTTAATTGCAAATCCTACCTTATAACTTGATTCTAATTTGATATTCTCTCATAAGTTTGTTTGTTGCAAAAACCATCTCACCTCACCCCAGTGTTCTTTAAATAACTCCTCAATCCATGTTCTCTCCCAACAAGGCCAAAAAATACCATGTAAATTTGTGTACAGTAGTGGTGGGACTGAAGAGCAGTTGAATTTGTTCTGTTTGGGTGTAGCTGTATGCGTTCAAAGCACAATTAAAACAGTGAGTTCTATTGTTGTGAGATTACGGTAGTCTCGGATACGGTCGAGCTACAAAACTCGACTCGACCCAAATCAATCGAATCATGTAGCCAAGCGTTCACAGTGACAATTTTATTAGCCTATCTGGGGAGTGCACATGAAAATTAGAGGGCTATTTCAACAAACACTCGTTGGGCTGGGTGGTTTTTGCAACAAACAAACTTAAGGTGGAAATATCAAACTAGGGCCAAGTTATGGGATAGGATTTGCAATTAAGCCTAAAATCTAAATCTAAACTAATAAAGCACGAATAGTGCTATCAATGACCCCCCATCAAAATTTTAGGTACCCTCCTCTGTACCCACCTTTGATCTATTTGGGTCCAATAACCCTAAACCGTTGATCTCCTCCCACTCTGATCCTATTGGGGCGCCCACAGCGTTACGTCACGCCGAACGTTACGTCACCGTAATGGTTGCAAGGATTTTACGTAGGATCGGGTTACAGCCGGTTACCATTGATATTTTTTTTGTCACCGAACATTCTATGTACCCGTCTCTCGATTCCGCTAGCAATAATCACGCAATTTTTATTCGTTTCCTTTTCTGTCTCCGGTTTCCATTCAACACGGTTTCCTTGCTCTCCGTTTTCCTCTCCATCCCTGGCGGCGACCGAAGATCGTGGTTCACGGCCTCTCGCGGACCTCGCGACCCAGACGAACTTCGCGCAGGGATCGCCTCGCCGCCAGCTGCGCGTCTGTGATCGCCTCGCCGCATGCTTCGCCGCCTTGCTCTAGCTGATCGCCGCATGCTTCGCCGCCTTGCTCTAGCTGAAGAAGGAGACGGCAGTAATTGACGACGACGATCTGCGTGACGATCTCCGGCGACTGTCCTCCTGTATGCTCCTGTAGTCCCGATCGCAACCCTTTATTGCTTTTCTGCTAGCGTCCTGGTTTCACATGCATATGCTTTGTTCTTGTGTTTAATCTTTGTTTCCCAAGAATTTCTTTATTTTCAATCGCGTTGTGTTTTAACTTTCTCAAGAATTTCTTTATTCCATCGCGTTATGTTTGCAGGTGAACCATACCAATTCGTCTTTCATCTTCAAGAATGGAGCGTACAGGAGAAGGACCGCTGTGTGATCATGAAAATATTGCGTTTGCAGGTGCGTGTTGAAGTGTATGGTCTTTCCTTTCCAGTTTAACACTCCGTCAGGTGATGTCGATGATGATGTGCGAAAACGTCAGACTAGAGAACGGCAACAACGGTTTCGAGAGCGGCAAAAAGCAGGTAGCTGTGGTGACCCCAATGATCCTGTTCTTATGAAAAACCGTGCGGACACTGCGGAACGTACTAGAAGGTGGCGTGTGCAGCAAAAGAATGCTGGGTGCAGCAACACCAATACTCCGCTAGCGTCGATTAATGCTGGTGAACCAGCTGGTGAGTTCTGTGTATTCTACTGATAAAATTTCGTTAGCCGGTTTATGTTTATTCCGAATCTACATAATGTAATCTTTTGTTTGCTTCTATGTTTACATGCATCAGGTGTACATGGGATCAGTGCCTCACCGAGGACAATAGGTGCCGTTGTTTATTTCTAATGCTCCATGTGCTGAGGGCTATTTTATTGTTTTGTAAACCTTTTAATTTGATTTTGGGTTTCTTTAGATCGCTCTCCTTTGTCTGATGTTACGAACCTGTTAACACAACCGGTTGGATCGCGAAACCAGACTGATGTTGAGAGATCCCCAATTCTTTGTAAGTTCCCTCTTGCATTTTCGTTATGTCATAGATTTGTTGTTATATCAGTTTTACTTGGTGTTACCATGTTGGTGAAAATATCAGCTGAATGTAACAGGTGAGAAGGAAAATCGTAGTGTTTCCACTAATCTGATTTCAAATCCAAAGAAACGTGGTACGATCTCAATCTCAATCGCCCTCGGTTTTTCATTGTTCCGACCTTTGTTTATATAGATTATGATTATGGTTCATAAACAGGCGGGAAAAAAGAATTTACATTGGATAGTAAGAGGGTTCACATCGACACTGAATCAACGCCACAGTCGATATTTCGAGGTACTGCCGTTTCTATATCGTTCTATTTTCTGGAGACCTATAGTTCCAAATATCCTATGTATGTACATATTAAATATTTTTTCACTTGAATATCTAGAAACGGCGGATGATGGGGTGTATCAGCAGATACCTTTGTCTGCCGTCACCGCAGATGGCAATGGAGGTGAATGCTCTGCTCAACAAAATCTACTTTTGGTTAATGATATAAAAGCACGTGAAGAAATGCGAAAGGCTAAGAACCGTATCAAGATGCAAGAGTATCGGAAAAGGAAGAGGGAGGAGCATCAGGAAGCACAAAAAGGTCACAGTCTCATTTTCATATACCAGTTGTTCTTGATATTTAAAGGCCATTTACATACTAGGTTTTTCCAAGTTGTTGACATGTTTCGTATCCATCTCCCTACTCAAAAGTTAAAACGCAGACCCCGACATCACCCAAAACTTCGACTGGACATGTCCAGCCATCCAGAGTGAGAATCGATGTCAGAAAAAACAAGGACCCCACAGGTACTATATTTTAAGGCACTGTCAATTTTATATTTGGCAAAATTCAGTAACATTTGTTTTCTAATAACTCTTGTTTGGCTCACCAGGAAACATAAAGATACTGTATCGACAAACACGCATGGGTCTGGGGTTACTGATGCAGAACGGACTCCGGTTTCTTCGTCAGGGCAGTTTTCTGTTCGTGTTACATCTGATAGTGGAAAGCAAAGTTGGTTTTTCTAATTCATTTCTACTTTCATAACCGTGTTATAAAACAATGGTAGTATTTATGTGATAAATTGTGTTTGTTACATTACACATTGCAGAGACTGGAGGATTGGCTGATGATATCATTCATGAGCATTGGTTGACGTGTGATGTCATTGAGCAGGAACATATTGGTGCAACATGTAAGCAAATGGGTGAGAATGGTGGTGGTGTCGATGATGATAGTTGGCTTCACAGAAACGATGATTGGTTCACACAATCATCACCGGTGGTGGTGAATTATGATGACGTTGCATGCGAGGCTATTGAATGTGTTACACGTGAGCAATTAAAAAGAAAACAGAAGGCTTTGTACATGAAAGAATACCGCAAGAGGCAGAAGGAGGAAGCCGCAGCAAGGGCAGCTGCTTCAAGGAAACCTTCAGCAAGGGAGAACCGTCCTGCTCAAAGAAATGCCAAGTCAGGTAAATGTAATTTATTTTTTATGTATTGATGATGAGATTCTCCTTGACCTTGTTCGTTACATAATATTGAAGGTGATGCATGTGACGATCATGTCGGCCATCACGGCAATTGGGAACCTGGCGAAACAGACCATACCCAATTCGGTAATTATATTTAGAAAGCTTGCCTGCCGATAACTTTTTGAGAGCCCAGGGCTGGTTTTGAATTGTTTTGCTTGGCAGACGAGGAGGATCTCGACGCCGCAGACCCGAGCGTTCAGTACGAGTTATCCGTTGACGAGGAGGATGACGAGGCAAGACTGTACGGATTACGTGGTATGTATATTCAATAGCTGTGCCGCCACTGCATTTATGTTTTATTTGGGGCTTTACTACAAGATCAGTCTATAATCCCAGTCTTGCTGCAATTTCAGATGTTAAATACAAGTCATACCGAGTGGACACTGGCAGAAGCAGCAACGGAAAGGATCCTTATGACCATGTTTATTCCAATTTGCCGAAAAAACACCATGTCCTGATGCGTGTTAAAGATTGCAAACACTGCAGAGCCAAAAGGATTAAGAGTGAAGGTGACGCATTCTGTTGTAGACAGGGGATGGTTAAAATACATATACCTGAGGTGCCCGCCGAGTTCAAGAGGTTGTTCACAAGTCAGACAGACGCAGATGCGAAATATTTCCGCAAGAACATCAGATATTTCAACTCTCACTTTTCTTTCACCAGTATGGGAGCCAAAGTTGATCGTCGTGTAGCCACTGCGGCGGGTACTGGGGTGTATACCTTTAGGATACAAGGGCAGGTATACCACATGCTTGATCAGCTTGCGCATGGTCAATATGCTCCCAGGCACATGCAACTCTATTTCTATGACACTAGTATTGAGCACAGAGCAAAAAGATCACCCCATTTAGATGAAGGCCTCATACGGAACATACTGCATCTTTTGGAGAGTAACCCGTACACAAGGACATTTAGAATGCTAGGTGGTGTACAAAATCTTGATGAGTACAAGATTGAGCTTAACACAGATATTGATGTCGATCAGAGGAGATACAATGCTCCTACCGTTTCTCAGGTCGCAGCAATTTGGATGCCGGGTACTGATCCACATCATGTGTTTGAGAGGAGTGTCATGGTGTGTGGAATGGCAGATAAACCGGTTTATATTAGGGCATATCACGGCTGCTATGACCCATTATCCTATCCATTGTTCTTTCCTGGTGGTGAAGTTGGTTGGAATAAAAATATACAGTATGTCGAGAAAAAAAAGGATGACGAGGGAGATAAAGGAGATGACAAAGAAATTTCCTTACATTATATCCCAACTCTTGTGTCTTTACATGCGCATTTATATAAGGTTCCTTTTTGATTTCATTGGCAGATGAAAATGGAGAACCAGCAGACCTTATTGATCCGGAACAGGGACAAGGTTTTTTTTTTTTTAGAAATTTAAACTTGATAAGTAAACCAGAATTCTAAATGTTCATTCTCAGTCACATAACCAGGACCAATGGATGTTGCTTTTTTTATTTTTGTGCAGGAAATGGCGAAATAGAATCTGAACAATTTCCTGGGGATCCCGATTCAAATACCAAATTTGTTAGTGCACGAGAATATTATTGTGACAAGATGCAGATTAGAGACAATGAATTCAATGTATTGTTTTACGGTGGCCGACTTTTTCAACAGTATATTGTTGATATATACATTAAGATTGAGACTATGCGCCTCGACTGGTTCTCTAAACCGGCGCATCAGAAAATTATTCGCGCTAATCTGTACAAGGTATTCAGTGACAAGGCATACAACTTGTTGTCAGCCATTTGTATAGTTATAAACTTATTCAACGGGTAGTGATGTTGGTTAATATAATCTGGTTGCCATTTGTGGCCATGCACCTTGCACTTTACTGTCTGCCATAATGCTGAACCAAGTTTACTGCTTGTTAACCAACATACATTTTTTTTTGGCCATGGTTGCTTTAATGTTTTTTACATGCAGTCGTATGCTTACCAATGTAGAGTACGCACATGTTATATATCTGATAAATATATAATTGATAATAAATATGGAGTTTGAACATGTTAGATATTTGAAAATATTTTGACTACATATAATGAGGGTTTTCGTTCAACTCTAATACCAACATACATGTTTGTGAATTCTCAATTTGAGTGATTTCATTTATACATCGGTGCGGTAGTTACACTGTTGTTTTTTTATCTTACTTTGTTCTTTTTATGTTATTTCCCATACTTTTATCTATAAATTTCACCGACGTGTCTTCCTCGTGTAGGGAGTCTTGGACACTCTCGCGGCCGGGGAGGCACGCGCATCAGAAGCTGGCCGTCGGCTTGTGCTTCCACGATCTATGACTGGTTGCGACCGCGACGTCCACATGAGATATCTTGATGCCATGACATTGGTGCAACGTTTTGGAAAGCCCTGCTATTTTGTGACTATGACTTGCAATCCTTATTGGGATGAGATTTTGGAGCTCCTTCTATGTGGACAAACCCCACAAGATCGCCCAGATATTGTCGCAAGGGTCTATAGAGCAAAGCTTCGTGATTTAGAGGATTTTCTCATCAAGAAGAAGCACTTTGGCGAGGTTGCGGCGTATGCTCATGTAACTGAGTTTCAAAAGAGGGGGCTACCGCACGAGCACTTTTTGTTGATCATGAAGAATGGTAGCAAGTTAACGAGTCCCGATGAGTATGACAAGTACATTTCAGCAGAGATCCCGGACCAGAAGAAGTATCCTGTCTTGCATGACCTTGTGTGCAAGCACATGATGCACGGGCCATGCGGTGCGTTGAACACAAAGTGCCCATGCATGATTGATGGGGAGTGTCGTTTCCGTTACCCGCGACAGTTTTGTGAAGCAACCCAACAAGGCAATGACTCATATCCTGTATATCGGTGGAGGGACGATGGGCAACGAGTGCACATTAGGAAAGCTGACTTGGACAATCGTTGGGTCGTTCCATATAATCCTACTCTTCTTATAAGATACAATTGCCACATTAATGTTGAGATTTGCTCGAGCATCAAAGCAGTGAAGTACTTGTACAAGTACGTCTTTAAGGGCCATGATAAAGCATCTTTCACCGTAGACAAGTCAGAGAATGATGATAAAGTTATAGATGAGATCAAGCAGTACCGAGATGCAAGGTGTATCACGCCACCAGAGGCCGTGTATAGGCTTTTTAAATTCCCCCTGTACACTATGTACCCACCTGTGCTACAATTGGCTGTTCACTTGGAGGGAATGCATATGGTTGCATTCAATTCTACTTCAGATCTGAATGAGGTCGCCAAAAGTGAGAAGGCACAGAGGTCCCAACTTACTGAATATTTCAAGATGAATGCTACTGACCCCGATGCTCCTAAATACTTGTACAAAGAGTTTCCAGAGTATTATACATGGAACAAGTCAAAAAAGTTTTGGAAGCCAAGAGTAAAGAGGATGCAGATTGGGCGTATGGTATATGCAAATGCTGCTGAAGGGGAGAGGTTTTACCTCCGCATGTTGTTGAATCACGTGCGGGGCGCGACCTCATCCCAACACCTAAGAACAGTGCGTGGTGTGGAATACTCTACATTCAGAGAAGCATGTGAACACCTGGGAGTAGCAGAGACCGACACCACTCTGGACAAGACCCTGATTGATTGTGCTTTTTGGCAGATGCCACAAAAATTCCGTCAAACATTTGCCATGATAATGATTTTCTGTGAGTGCACCAATATTCGTCAATTGTGGGACAAGCACTATGATTCCCTCTCTCATGACTTTCGTCGAACTATTAAGAATGAACACGAGGTGCAGCAGAAGGTTCTCATTGAGATTGAGAAAATTGTTGAAGGACAGGGCAAGGACTTTGATAGCTATGGACTGCCTAAGCTGGATATGCCGCAAGCAGGTAGCATGAACGAGCATACATTCCTTTTATGTTAATTTTTCTTTTAGAATAAACTTACAGTAGCTAAGATCGATAGCGTTTCTGGATGGTGAATTCATCTTTAAGCAGACAAGCTCACTTGATTTTGAGTGCATCAACCATATGACACGGTGTGGTCAAGCACGGACGCACGTGTGCTAACCTGAATGTAAATGTGGCCGCTGTATGTCCTCTTTATGGTAGAAGCTAATTAATAATGATGTAATCAACTAATGTCATATATCTGTCTTGCTGCTTATCAAACACTATCAACTGTTAGCTTCTAGATAGAAGTATTGTGCTACTACTATATGTCCTTTTTTTACTAAGCTAAATAATGTCGTAACCATAAGTGATTTAAGAAATAGGATTAACATTTGGGTAATTGAACAGTCGCTATAGAATTGTCCGGCTACTGCTCAAACAATTTAAAATATACGGTGCCTTAATCGTGTCAACTTTTGAACAGGTGCTGCTACCAGCCTATGATATTTTATACTAATCATGATTCTAAGAGACAATGTTTTTGATTAATACAGGAAGCGGGGAGCGGGACTACTATCGGGAATTGAATGATGAGTTATCTCTGCGCGCTGAGAAAGAGCATCTTAATATTGTCCCCACTCTTAATGACGAGCAGCGTGCTGGTTTTGATGTGATTATGGACCATGTCAAGTCAGGAAAGGGTCAAGTCTTCTTTGTTGATGGATCCGGTGGAACTGGGAAAACTTACCTTTATAAAGCATTGATTGCTACAGTTCGGGACATGGGCCTAATAGCTGTTGCAACCGCCACGTCTGGTATAGCGGCCTCTATTATGCCGGGTGGTCGCACAGCTCACTCAAGATTCAAAATCCCCATCAAGATTAATGATGAGAGTATGTGCAGCTTCACCAAACAGAGTGGCACTGCAGAGTTGCTTCGCAGCGCTAGCTTATTGATATGGGATGAAGTTGCAATGACAAAGAGACAAACTGTCGAGACCCTTGATAGATCACTGCAAGATGTTATGGGTTCTTCACAGCCATTCGGGGGCAAGGTCATGGTTTTCGGCGGAGACTTCAGACAGGTACTCCCCGTCGTTCCACGTGGCAGGAGAGCTCAGATTACCGATGCATGTCTACTGAGATCCTACATATGGGAGAAAGTCCGGAAGGTAAAGCTCACTCGAAACATGAGAGCACAAACCGATCCTTGGTTTTCAGAATATCTTCTCCGAATTGGCAATGGTATTGAGAAATCTAACATGGATGGATATGTTCAGATTCCTGATGATATTATAACTGACTACTCGCAAGAGGATGCCATCGACAACCTTATCAATAATGTGTTTCATGGTCTTATGGACAATGTGTCATCTGCCGCCTACATGAGCGAGCGTGCTATTCTTTCTACCAAGAATGAGCACGTTGATGTCTTGAACTCAAAGATGATAGATATGTTTCCTGTTGATACAAGGACATATTACAGTTTTGACTCAGTTGAGGACGACTCCACCAACAACTACCTTATTGATTTTCTGAATTCACTTACGCCAAATGGCCTTCCTTCCTCATGAACTGAAGCTCAAGATTAATTGTCCTCTCATTTTGCTGCGCAATCTTGATCCACACAATGGTTTGTGCAATGGTACTCGTCTGGTTGTTAGGGCTTTGCAAGACAATGACATAGACGCTGAAATTGTTGGCGGTGCGCACGCTGGTGAGAGGGTGTTTATTCCGAGAATACCATTATCTCCCTCAGAAGATCTATCATTGCCGTTCAAATTCAAAAGGAAGCAGTTTCCGGTCAGACTTAGCTTTGCAATGACCATCAATAAAGCTCAGGGAAAGACGATCCCTATTGTTGGTGTATTTCTGCCCGAGCCTGTCTTTGCTCATGGTCAATTGTATGTCGCGCTGTCTAGAGGCGTGTCAAGACAGACTACTTGGGTCCTTGCTAAACCAAATAAGTTGCTAGACCCTACTGGTAAAAGCACGAAGAACATTGTTTATAAGGATGTGCTAGAGTCGTGTTAATGTTTGTTCACGATTATCATTTTTAGATTACACTTAATAGATGTCTGTTGGAATGAAACACTTACATTGTTAGATTACCAAGTTTTTGGGATCCTCTTGCACACTATTTTTTGTATTATTTGTCTATCATAATTTTCTTGATTAAATTATGATACATGTATGCACCATCTGTTGATGCTACAATTGCGTACGTACAAGTGCCGCATGCATGGTTTGCCAGACGCGCTACAGGTGCATCATGTGTGCTAGACTTTCTACAGGCCCTATGTATAGATTGAGTAATTAATTTAGGGGAACGTATCAGGTGGAAACCAACCCCTCCATGCAAACTATGGAAACTTCAATCTGAGCCACACGATGTTGATCCAAGGGGGCGCTCAAGGGAGGTGGGAGGGGTGATTTGCAAAAGCGACTTTGTAAATCACCCCTTCCACCTCCGCTGAGCTTGTAAATCACCCCCACCTCCCTGAGCGCTCCCCTTGGATCAACATCGTGTGGCTCAGATTGAAGTTTCTATAGTTTGCACGGAGGGGTTGGTTTCCACCTGATACGTTCCCTTAATTTAGATGGTCAGTAGTCTGCCTGGCTGTTAATAGCATTAACAGGTTCAACGATTTAGTAATTGTTAATAGCAGCTGGCGCATTCCATATTCTTTATCCAGCGGTTATTCTTATTTTGTTACCATATACATTGGTGCATTCAATAATTCTGTTTCCATTTTTCATTACGGAAAAAGATCTCCTTCTAAGCAATATCCATGATTTTTTGAGTTGTTTCCTTTCCGCTTGATAAAAATAAATCTGTTTCCATATTGCTTGACGGGAAAGTATGGGAGGCCAGGCAATACCCATGATATTGCCACTATTTCCATATCAACCATGCGTCAACGATTCTTCTAACATAATGCATTATATGGGAACGAATTAGTGTAGGACAGTACCTATGATATTGCCTCTATTTCCATACCTCGTGGCGTCAATAATTCTTTTACCATATTGAAATGAGGATAAATATCTCCCATTAGGCATTATATATTGATGCGTAGCCTCCCATCTCATCCATCAAAAATGCACCAAGCAACCCACAGCTCAGCCCTACATTCATTCATGGCGATCCCTAAACAATGTTTCCCGGTAGAGTTATTTATTTCTTATTTTTATACAATTGATTTTTATATCTATTTTTACTGAACCAATGTTTTTCATTGCTCTTATTTTTTAAAAATTATTGAAAAATCAGCGATATCCGTTGGAACCACTTTCCACGAAACACTAAATTCAACTAACGTTATATCGTGTCGAACAGTATTCGCGCGCGTGCGTGTCGCACGTGCATTTTTACTAGTAGAATATAATCTTCAAACACCACATGCTCACAAATTTGAGTTGAAGCATTCTTTAAACTAATTAACTAGAGATGATAATGTTAGAGGCTGTCTTCTTTTTACGTGACTGAAATTTGCTATTCTCTCATATATTCACATTTTAATGATTAGATGTATATCCAACAATTAAGATCTTGATGTTCTCTTTTAGCCTCATTCTTTTTGCAGGAATAACAGGAAATGTTTTGATTTTAACAAAAAATTGTTTCGAGATGTGCATTTCTTTTGTTCCGTAGAAGATCACCAAGAATTACGCAAGGTCCTAATCGCTGAAGAACTAGGTGTTCCAAATTCAATTAAAAAAAATGCTCCAGCTTCAAAAAGAAATGTCCCACATTTATGTTTTGTTTGTTCTTAAAATGTAAAAGAGAAATTTACAAAATTTCAGTCAACTAAGAACTAGCAAATAATGTTATGCCACGTCTAAAATGAAAATTTCCAAAAAAAAAAGGAAAGTAAAAGATAATAAACTGCAGCGACAACCATGCATAAGCCCCAACTGTTAGGCCGGCAGTATCACCCGACATGGATAAGGCGGTCGTTTTCTTCCCCGGAAAAGAGATCGGCACTGATGCTGATCCGTCGCTGCCAGGGCCTCATTCATCGGCGCCAAGACCACGTCAATCACGAGCCGAACCTGCCCAAGTTTATGCCGTCGCCATCAAGACCCGAAATGTGTACATACTTTGTCATACAATATGCGGATCGTTTTTTCCTGAAAATCCGGAGGCGATTCAGGCGACTAGGTTTCGACGCCCCCGATCGGCGGCGCCGCCGCTCTCTGTCAACGCCGGCCAGGATGTGAGGCCAATTGGCCTGTCGCATCCCTGCTAGGCTGTGTCCTCCTGGTGCAGCAAGCTTTTGGAGAAGATTCTAGCCGCCATGAAGAGTAATGAGGTCAGAGCTGAGTTACGTGGTTTCCTCAGAGTTACGTACGTGATCTGAAGGAAGGTCTCCAGACGGTGGTCGCCTGGCGCCTGGAGGGCGATCTTGCGGCGACTTCGTGTCCGTTTTGATCGAGTCCCTCTCGGCCTCGATTTTGTTACGTCTACGATTGGACCGAGTCCACGCGTAGGACGATCAACCTTCTGTTTGGGAGGTATTTGCCGGTTGTGTTTTACCGTGGCCTTGGGTCGACGGAGTTTGTGTCTTTGATCTCTCTGCCTGCGTTTGTCACCTGTCCCAAGTTCTGCCGTCGATTTGGATCCTGGTTCTCGTCGTTCCGGTGTGGTGGGGGGTGACAAGGGGATTCCGGTGAGGAATTCGCCCACCTGAAGCCAACTTCCGTTTCGTCGGGTAGGGATCATTTCGGTCTGCGAGTTCTTGTGGCTGTCAGGATCAATGAATGCTCTCAGTTGGAATTGCCGGGGGTTGGGGCTCTCACGGACAGTTCAAGAGCTTGTTGCTCTAGTTAGAGCAAAAAGCCCGAAGATGGTGTTTTTATGTGAGACAAGGAGATCTAGTGCGAGGGTGGTGAAGCTTAAATGGCGATTGGGTTTACGGAACCGCACTGCGGTGGATAGTTCTGGTCAGGGAGGTGGTCTTGCACTTTTTTGGCATGAGTCGTTGGACGTTCAGGTGCTTGAGAAGAATAAACGTTTCATTGATGTGCTGGTTAGGGATGATCCGACAAGTGCTTGGTTTCGCATTTCTTTTGTGTATGGAGAGCCACGGACAGAAAACCGCCATCTGATGTGGGATATCATGCGGAGGTTGAAGGGAGAATCTGATAAGCCTTGGGTGGTGATAGGAGACTTTAACGAAGCAATGTGGGGCTTCGAGCATTTTTCGACATGCCCGCGTCCGGAGTGGCAAATGCAAAACTTTAGGGACGCCCTCTCTGATTGTGAATTGATGGATCTGGGATTTGAGGGGTTGCCGTTCACTTACGATAATGGCAGAGATGGCAGTGCTAATGTGAAAGTCAGGCTTGACCGCGCCGTTGCTGATACTAACTGGAGGGATCTGTATGGTGATGCGAGGCTACACCACCTAGTGTCGTCGAGATCAGACCACTGCCCATTGCTGCGGGAGATTAAGAAGGAAAATTGGGAGAGGCACAAAAACAGAATTTTTCGCTATGAAATAATGTGGGAGCGTTTGGAGTCTTTATCTGGGGAAATTAAAAGGGCTTGGTGTTCCACGGCTGATAGAGAATGCTTGGGGGGTATACAGGCTGCACTACTGTCGGTGCAGCGCGCCTTGCGATCGTGGAGTAAGGAGACCTTTGGCTCTGTTACCCGGGAGCTAGAGGAGTTGCGGGTGCAGCTAGAGGAGACAAAGGCTGATCCGAGACATTGTCGTGCAGATATCCGATTACGGATAAAATGGATGAGCTCCTCTATCGGGAGGAGATGATGTGGCTTCAGAGGTCTCGCATCACTTGGCTGCGTGAAGGTGATCGTAATACTAATTACTTTCATAGGCAGGCTGTATGGAGAGCGAGGAAGAACAAGGTGCGCAAGCTAAAGGCACCGGATGGCACATGGTGCGAGGACCTGAGAGAGATGAAGCGTATGGCTGCGGATTTTTTCAAATCACTTTATGAGGCTGATCCTGGTTTGGACTATAATGATCTATTGCAGCTTATTGGGCCAAAGGTTTCTACTGAAATGAACGAGGCTTTATGTAAAGAATTTTCAGACAAGGAAATTGCAGACGCACTCTTTCAAATGGGTCCGCTTAAGGCCCCTGGGCCTGACGGGTTTCCTGCCCAATTTTTTCAGAGGCACTGGTTGATTGTTAAAGAAGATGTGATTGCTGCCGTGAAGAAATTCTTTATGGAAGGAGTGTTACCAGTGGGGATTAATGACACTGCTATAGTTCTCATCCCAAAAGATAAAAGTCCAGAGGAGCTTAAAGACTTTCGCCCTATTAGTCTTTGTAATGTGATTTACAAGGTGATCTCTAAATGTCTGGTTAATAGATTGAGGCCGCTGCTGGAGGAACTCATATCGCCTGAGCAAAGTGCCTTTGTGCCAGGGCGTCGCATCACGGATAATGCTTTAATAGCCTTCGAATGTATTCATGCCATACAGAAGGGAGAGGGGGGCAGAGGTGATTTCTGTGCGTATAAGTTGGATCTGTCCAAGGCTTACGACCGAGTGGATTGGGGTTTCTTAAAGGAATTGATGATGAAGCTGGGCTTTCAGACGCAGTGGGTATCATGGATTATGACATGTATCTCCACTGTCCGATATTCTGTTCGCTTCAATGGGGCTCCAATGGAGCCCTTCACCCCGTCTAGAGGTTTACGCCAGGGTGATCCTTTATCGCCTTATTTATTTCTTTTAGTGGCTGATGGATTGTCGGTTTTGTTGAAGCACTATGAACGTGATGGTCGGCTGGAGGGACTGAAAGTGTGCAGGCGTGCACCAAGTATCTCACACCTGCTTTTTGCCGATGACAGTTTACTGTTCTTTAAAGCTAATGCGATGCAGGCAACTGCGGTCAAGGAGGTGATAGGCACATTTGAGAGGTGCACCGGCCAGCTGCTAAGCCCAAGCAAGTGCTCGCTGTTGGTGAATGCAGATAGTGGTGAAGATTTGGTACAGGAGGTACGTACGATATTGGGCGTGTTGCGTGTGGATTTTGAAGCAAAGTATCTTGGCTTGCCAACTCCGCATGGTAGAATGAGGAAGGGAGTGTTCCAACCTGTGAAAGAACGTTTTCTAAAACGTATGGTGGCTTGGCGTGAGAAGGAGTTGTCTGGTGCTGCTAAGGAAATCTTAATCAAATCTGTGGCCCAAGCCTTGCCTACTTATATAATGAGTGTGTTCAAGTTGCCTCTCACCTTGTGTGATGATCTGATGAAGCAGGTGAGAGCTTTTTTCTGGGGCTCAGAGAAGGGGCGACGGAAAGTGCAGTGGATTGCGTGGGACACCATGATAAAGTCTAAGGGAAGGGGCGGTTTGGGGTTTAAGGACATGCGGTTGTTTAATCAAGCGCTACTGGCACACCAGGCATGGAGAATTGCTGTCAATCCAGAAAGCTTGTGTGCCCGAGTTCTAAAAGCAAAGTACTTCCCCCAAGGTAATCTGATGGATATGGTAATTGCTAGAGAGGCATCGCCGACGTGGCGTGCTATAGAATATGGTCTGGAGCTACTGAAAAAAGGAACAATATATCGTATTGGGGATGGACAGTCAATTCGCATCTGGCGTGATAACTGGCTGCCCAACTCCGAAGACCTGAAACCTGCTGGTTGTATGCGGCCATGTAGGCTGAGACGCGTGAGTCAGTTAATTGATGCTGAGGCGAGATGCTGGGATGAAACTGCTGTACGGAGATTTTTCTTTCCATGGGATGCTGAGGACATACTCCGGATCAAGCTGCCTACGATTGCTTCATCAGATGTGTTGGCCTGGGCTTATGAGAAAACTGGTGTGTTCTCTGTCAAGAGTGCATATCGTTTGGCTATGAACGTGCATCACCCTGATGAGGGAGTTGGGAGCAGCACTGCACCAAATGGTGAGAGGAAAGCATGGAATATTTTGTGGAAGGTAAAGGTCCCGGCCAAGGTTCGGATGTTTGTGTGGAAGGTGATAAACAACGGCATCCCGACGAGAGCAAATAAGTGCTATAGGCATATCGATGACCAGAATGTGTGCG
Source organism: Eragrostis nindensis (assembly GCA_012490785.1). Classification (NCBI taxonomy): domain Eukaryota; kingdom Viridiplantae; phylum Streptophyta; class Magnoliopsida; order Poales; family Poaceae; genus Eragrostis; species Eragrostis nindensis. The sequence goes on along the minus strand of JAAXCT010000001.1, from coordinate 233,892 downwards.
AGATGTGTGGTCTAACGAAGGAGGATTGTCATCACGCGCTGATTACATGTCAACATGCTGCAGATTTGCGACATGCGCTTGCCAATCATTGGGAACTGCCTAATGAGGATGATCTCCGCTACTCGGGGCCGGAATGGTTGCTGGTGCTGTTATACAGGTACCCATATGAAGTGCTGGGTAATTTCTTTATGCTTCTGTGGAGAGCCTGGAACGTTCGCAATGGGGTGCTGAAGGCTGGTGATATCCTGTCCATAGAAGGATCGGTAATATTTTTGACTAGCTATATGACCAGCCTGTTGCAGATCCGGCAACAAGAGCCTGTTGTTGTAGGGAAAGGGAAGCGGTGGTGTACTGAACCTGGACATATCCCGGGACGACAAGAAAACCGTAAGGTGTCGAACTGGGAGCGGCCACCATGTGGAGTGCTGAAAGTGAATGCGGATGGTGCCTTTCATGGACAGTCTAGGAGGGCGGCTGTTGGAGTCATTGTCCGAGATCATGATGGCAAGGTCCTGCTCACGGCATGGCGTCTGCTATTCCATTGCCGGGATGCAGAGGAAGCAGAGGCGGCGGCTTGTCTGGAGGGTGTTCGTCTGGCAACGAGGTGGCCGGATGCTAGCTGCGTCCTAGAGTCCGACTGTTCGACGGTGGTGGAGAAGATTAACATGAAAACGCCTGATAGGTCGGTGGTCTCCCCTATCATTGGTGATATTCAGAAGGAGATGTCGCAGTTTAGTGGCTTCAGAGTCTGTAAGATTAGGCGGGAGCAGAACAGGGTTGCCCACGAGCTTGCGCAGTGGGCAATCAAGTCTAGTAGTAGCAGAGTCTCTTTTGTTAATTTTCCTGAGTGTGTTGCATTGTTGATTAGTGAGGAGGAGTCTGGTGCTACTTTGAGTTGTAATGGTGTGACTTAATCAATAAAGCTCCCGCCTTTCATCGCAAAAAAAAAAAAAAAAAAAGACCCGAAATGTGTGAGCACTCGCGGCAGCAACCGGCCGGGGACGTCGAACTGCTCGTCCTCTCCTGGATTGCATTTGGAGGCAGAAACAGGGATCCACTTGATAGCAATCTCACCATCTGCCGCAGGAAATGAAAAGGACCTTTCAATTCCGACCGAGCTATCCGTTTGGGTCCCCAGCACTGCTCAAAGAACATGCCAGGCCAACACACCACCATGACGGTTCTTCGTCTCAAGAATTATCTTACCTGGATACCAAGCAGTCGAAGGCACATGTCCCGTAGTCATCGGAGTTTTGTTTAATGTTGGCATATTGTCTCATTTTGAATGACCGACGCATTTGGCACTAGCATGAGACGGGTTCAAAGAACAGTATCCAGCGTTGACTATGTATTCCATCACTAGAAAAGTTCAGAATGGTTATTCGTCCCTAGCCTCCTTTCAGGTGCATGTCTTACTGCACATGAATGGGATCGAAACATCAACAGATATGTTTCAACATGGATGACGACCTGATTAATAATCCGAAAGAACATGCCACCAGAGCAAATCAGAACAGAACAGCTACAGAACAAGCTGATAACATCTCACAGAACGGGAACCATGAGCTTCAAACAAACCATATCTCAACACAATAAGATATAGTACCACACAGCAATAATGCCATTGGCCTCACACATGTGGCATCACACATAGCAAAACAGCATGCAGGAGAGAAACATCCAAGAACATTAAGTTCACCATGTCTGGTCTTATTCATGAAGACACGAAATTGTAGGCGTATATTTGAAGCTTCGGATCTATATGTCGAAGCTACAGACAAGTATGGAAACTAAAACCATTTCTCAACCCAGTAGCGTAGGGGACTGAAAGGGGCAGGTGACAACTGTACACATTTCTATCTCACGTGAAGAACTCTCAGGACAGCAAAAGTTTCCTCTTTCCTTCAGGAGTTTGGCTCATCGGGCAGCTCTTGGTGCTGTAACAGAAAAGAAGCAAGTGATTGAGATGGATGCAAGTTAAGTACAAAAGGAGCTAACAACCATACCATAGGGAGGTAAGGTTAGAGGAATATGTACCTAAGTTAACGGCCTCGGAACTTTTCATGAGACGAAGGCGTTGGCAGGTTTCCACAAACATCCTACACAAGCATTAGGAATTAAGGAGGTTATAACTTGTCGCAGTTGAAGTCTAATGAATAGAATATATGTCCATGAAGTTTGGTACGAAGCACTAAAGTTGCTATACAATCAAGCACCAAACCATCCCAAAGTGCAGGAAACAAGTAATATATTTCCTGGAAGAATCAAGAAGCAATTTGCTCACAAACGTAGCTAACATATCCTTTTCAGTGAACAGGGTAAAGCAAATTATAGTGGAGAACAAAATTAGAAAGGTGACCTTATCCAAAGTAGCCTATCACAATAAGGAAAAAATATTTCCATACACAGCTCTCAGGAATTGATCTATTGTGGATAGAAACTTCGCATCAAAGTTACTTGATCTACTTCAAGCGAAACAGCAACAGCAACACATATGGTGCAAGAGGAATCAAACAGGAAATTATTAATGACTGTTCCATGTGATCAACATTTCCAAATGGAGCATATGCTAAAATGATAAAAAATAAACGAAAAGGAAAAGAGGTGTGAAAACCTATATTTATTGTTTCCTGTTAGCTACGATGCGATAGGCCAATTCCAGTTTAACTTGACAAAAAAGGGTAAGCTTTTGTGTCAGTCTGGTCACAATGAGCTGACAGGTTGAAAAGGAATCATCGAAGCCTATCAGTAAAGAGAAGAAGCAAGCCATTTTCTTTCAGTCTTTCATGAGTCATGACTATCTCCCCTAAATCAAGGTCTACAACAACATTTCAGATCGGTGCAATTGGCAAATCAGAGAAACAAACAATCTTCTGGAATACACTTATTCTACAAGCAAGCATTACTGCCAACCACCAAGAAACACTCTCAAGAATTGCACCAAAAAAGAGGGCTATTGTTCTAAAAGAACAAAAACAAAAAGAGCAAAGCACCTTAAGGTCGTTTGATAATATAATCGATCAAACCACTTTACACTAGCAGGGAGTATGAAGTATTTTCCAAGTTTCCACGGCAAATCGAGAGGATTTGAATCAAATATCAATTTGTCCAAACACTCCCTTCCAGATCTGGTTTACTTTCTAGAAAATCATCAATGAACCAACTGCATGGAAGATCTTCATGGTGCAATCCAATCCCAACAAAAAACTTCATCAACGAACATAACGATCGACTCCTAGCTAGGAAATGTATAAATCTACCTGAAACCATCTAGCGAACTCTGAAATCACATCAAGGCCTACCACATCTAATTCAATGGTTAGGCAGGAGCATAACACTAGGAACAACCATCCGAGCACTTGCATAGAAACATAGCATTTGTCTCCTAGGAAATGCATAACTCTACCTCAAACCATCCACCGAACTCTGAAATCACATCAAGGCCTACCACGTCTAATTCGCTGGTTAGGCAGAAGAGTCACTAGGAACTGAATGGATAATAATCGAGGGGAAAATAGGAGGAGGGCAAGGGAGCTCACTCACTTCCAGGGGACGTCGCCGACGAGCATCCAGTCGCCGTCCTTGTCCTCGTACGTGGGCACGTACTCCGTCCCGTTCACCGCGTCCACCAGCTTCCTCTCGTCGTCCCCGAACTTCCCTGCGCGCGCCATCCCAGACAAGACAAGAGAAAAAAATTCCTCGTCAGCCGAGCCGAGGGAGCACTCGAACCAAACGCGGCCGGGAACTAGAAACGCAAGCGAGAGGCGGCACTCACGGATGGTGAAGTGGGAGAAGAACTTGTCCTGGAGCGCGCGGAGGAGCTGGTCGTAGCCGGCGTAGGCCTCGAGGTCCACCTTCCGCAGGTACGGCGCGCCGTCGACGGCCACCTTGACGAACTTGGCGGCCTGCTGCTTGGACGCCTTGCTGGAGCCGGCGACGTCGGCGAGCGCGTTCTTGCGGTACGACCTCACCGGCGGCCACCCGACCACCCGGGCCCTGAGGAGACAAACCAAAGCAGCGAATGGAACATCAAGCCCCCGCGCCAAATTTATCTCTGACACAGGAACCTCTTCTAATCCATTGCAAGAAGGCATTTTTATGAGGGAACTCAGGGAAGGAGGGCGTACTTGGGTGCCGGGGGAGCATCGGAGGCGGCGACCGCGGCGGCGAGCGGGGAGCGGTCGGCGTCGGCGTCGGAGGAGGCGCGCTTGCGGTCGGTGTCCGGGGACGAGGACGACGACGAGGAGGAGGACGCGGAGGAGAGGGAGCCGGGGAGGCGGAGGGTGAGGGCGAGGGCGGTGTCCTCGAAGTCGAGGCCCGAGGCGGCGGAGGACTCGGTGGAGCTCCGCTCCGTCTCGACCGACATGGCCGGCGGGCGGCGGCGGGGGTGGGCTCCTCGGCGCGCGCGTCGGCTTCTGCTGCAGGCTCCGCTTGGTGCGGGCGGGGGGTAGGATGATGGTAGGAAGGGGAAAGCGGGAGGTGGTTTGGTTATAGTGGGCGCGTGGTCACACCGGTCCGCTCCAGTGGTCAGGTTCTTCACAGACTTTGCGTATTAGCCCCTAAACTCTTGATTATTTCAGTATTTTCAAGTGTATAAATACTGTAGTATGAATGTTTACGTGTAGAAGAGAATTTTTTATGCTAGGCGCGTGTTATGGAAATAATTGGGAGAACGCGGGGGTGGAGAGCGTGATTTGACCGGGAGGTTCGAGACTTCCCAAAAAAGGGAGGAGGAGTAATAAACTGGCGAGAAAAAAATACTACTAGCGGTGGAGCACTCCGCGCGGGTCTCCCCGTCGGTGGGCCCGGGCTGCCGGTTGGGCGCCCTACAGCGGCCCCGGATGCGGCAAGCGGGGTCCACCGCCCGATCCCAAACCGACGATCACATCCTCACGCGCGCCGTGCCCGTCGGAGAATGTAACGAAGCCCCTCCGGTGCACCGCACCACCCGGCCGCGCGTGGCAACGTTGCGGTGCGCGTCGCTGGAGGGAGACTGGAGAGGGAGAGCGCGCACGGGTTTGGAGCAGGAGAATTCATGCATGTTTCAACTTGAAGGAAACGAATTTGAACTGAATTGAAACGGTTTGGGTCAAATCGACAGCCACCTGCCGTGCACCCGAGCCATAAAGCGGGGACATGTGGACGTGCCGGTCTGTCGGCCGCTTGTCCCCGCAACCCGGCACCGTGTCCAATTCCATCCCCGCTTGCCGTGCCCCGCTCGCCTTCGCCGCCTACTGGTGGCGGCCGGCCCCCGTGCGTGCGCGCGCTTCGCTCGCCGGCGGATGGCTCGGTCGACGTCCCCGGACGCCGCCGCGCGGACCGGGCTCCAGCAGCCGTGGAAAGGAAGAAAACAAAACAAAACGAAGCCGGCGGAAGCGCAGAGACTAGCCGGCGGGCGTCAGGGCATGCACTGCACGCGCGGACGCGTGGGAAACAGCGCGCGCGCGGGTGAGGTGAGGTGAGGTGGCTGTCCGCTAGCTGGAGATCTCGACGGCTTTCCTTGTCGAGTTCAGGCGCGACAGCGCGGGGCACCCGGTCCGCGTCTGCACGTACACGCGTTCAAACAAATCGGGCGCACGATCTCGCGTCGATCGGAGCTTCCGGCGCCGCGTTGATCCATTAAACTAGTAGGAGCGCAATACGCATGTTGAGATGATCCTGTGTGTAGTAGTACATGAGTAATAAGAATCAAATCCTCGTGGTGCCGTGCCCATGCTGATTCTTCTAGCTAAACCCTGTGCGGCCGGCCGTTCCTTTTTTTTCGGAGAGGATACTGTCAGCTGGTTAACCGCCACATGCATGCGATCCGTATCTGTTAACCGCCGTACCCGTCTCATCTCGTGGCGTGAATCATGACCAAGAAAAACAAAAGCAACAAACAGGGCAAAACGAGACGATTGCACGGGTGGTTGGCGGGGTGCTAGCTGGACGCTTCCTCGTTCCTGCTCAAGTCGTTGTTCAGATTAATTATCGCCCAAGTGCAGTCGTTAATTATGTACCTTGAACGAAGGATAAGAAGATTCATAATGTGCCTAGGTTTTTCTTCATCTTTTTTGTGTGTTCGTTTGCGCGTCCGTGTGTTGCTGGGGTTCTGCCTTCATTTTACCAACAAAGGAGCTAGCAAAAGTGATACTAAAAAAAATTATGGATAAGAATAAAGACCACTATTAAGATTAGATGTTGCATAATCCCTTTTTTTTCCGATTAGATGTTGCATAATCCCTCACCAACCGCTGTGTAGTGTAACCTGTGTGCCTATGCTATGCAAGGAGAGCGGGGCGCATGAGGTCAAAGCAGAGTCCAAATAGCCGGGTTGCTACTGGCCTGCCCGCCCACTCGCATTCGGGCTTGTCACACGCTCGTCCAGTCAAACCGGCTTGCTTGGCAAGTTCAGGTGGCAGCACTAGCTCCCAAGCTCTGATTCGTCGTGAAAAGCTGCACCCTTTTCCTTTGGCACTCTTCTGATTCGGAGTGACAGAAAATCGAGGCAGCTAGAGCCTCGGTCAGTCAACGTACATGCATCTTGTCGGGTCGGCGAGGAGCATCGGATGCCAAATTGCGACGGAACCCACCCACCTTGGTCGTGCTCCATTAAAGTAATACTACTATAACTGGAGTAAAAATTTCAAAGAGAAAAAGTCTGTGCAACCATTAGCACATTAGAAAACCCGGTCAAACGGCCGGATTCTGGATCCTGTTCTTGCCACTCAACTTTACGCTGGACCAATTGCAAAACTACAGAAGCAGCGAGTACTGAGGAGTGAGGAGCGGCGGTGCGAAGGAGTCGTCGAAGCAGTACTACCACCTGAACACAAATGGATGCAAAGTTGCAAACCAGAAACTGTGCAGCCCGAGTTGCAGCAAACAAATGTTTTGGAAATGTATAAACAGTTGAAACAGTCTGAACACAGATGGATTATGGAAGCATACTGTACCATCGAAGTATACAGTGGCCTGTCAGGCTGTCACGCTCACACCCACCAGGGAACGAATGGAGGAGATAGCCTGCTCTCACTACAGGTGGGGAGTTCCAGTGCTCCCCCGGCGCTCAGCTCTGCGGAAAGCGGAAAGCTGAGCAGATTGTTCATTTTCTCGCAAGATGCCGGTGGTGAGACCTGCTGCTGCTGGTGGTGAGACCTGCTTCCATGGAAGGATAAAAAAAAAGAGCTGCTAGTACGCTGACTCGCTTTCAGACTCTTGGACCAAGCAATGGTGTAAATAGTCATGGCCAAACGGGCCGCCCGGCACGGCACGGCCCGAGCACGAAAGGCACGGCCCGTTTAAATTTCGAGCCGGCCCGGCACGCAATTGCAATCGGGCCGTGCCGTGACAGCCCACGTGCCGACCCCTCGGCCCGTGGCACGGCACGAGTTTGGTTAAGCGTGTCGGGCCGGGCTGAAAGGCACGAAAGGCCCGATAAGCACGTTAGCCCGACAGCCCGAAAAAGGCCCGAAATTGAGCGGTGTAGCTGGAGATATAGATGTGCCGGCCCTTGTTGACGCCGGCCTCGGCGTCGTCGTCCTGGCCCTCGTTCGCGAGCTCGAGCGGTTGCCGAAGAGGAGGTTCTCCGCCGTGCGCAGAGCCTCCTCGCTCACCTCCGGCACCGGCATGGCCGCGACCGAGCGGCAGATCTAGCCGGAGCCGAGGCACCAGCCTAGATCTAGCCGGCGGAGAAGACCGGTGCGCGGCGGAGAGGTAAGCGTGTGCCGGCGAGAGGAGGGAGGAGCAGAGGCGCGGTGGATCTAGGGTTTTGAGCGGCGAGGGGAAGGGAAAGGAGCGGGCGCGGCTGCGCCTCCGCGTGCGCCGCGGCGAGGGAGGGGAAAATGATTAGGGTTTGGGGAGGAGAGGGGACGGCGTCGTTTTTATATGGAGGGTGGCGGCTGGTGGGTTGGGCTGGTGTGGTGGGTCGGGCTGCATTCGAAGCTGGGCTGGTTTAATTCGGGCCGTGCCGTGTCGGGTCATGTTTCGGCCCGGCGTGCTTTATCGGGCCATCCTGTATTCGGGCCGGGCCGTGCCGCCCGCCGTGCTGACCCCTCGGCCCGAGCACGGCCCGACAGTGCGTGTCGTGCCAGCCCGGGCCCGAAATTGATCGGGCCGTGCCGTGTTCGGGCCGGGCCAAAAAAAGCGTGCTTCGTGCCCGCCCGTTTGGCCCGGCCCGTTTGGCCATGACTAGGTGTAAAGCTGCTGGCAACTGGAGCGAGTTTCTCCCTCTTCTTGCTTCCGGTATTGCTTTTGTGGAAGTTACTCCGCATCATTGACCATTGACTTCTGCCCTTGTCGAAACTTGAAAATGGACTGGGCTCAAACTGTCTCCTTCTTTCTCCATCCCAAATGATTTTTTTGGGCTTCGGCGGCTCGTCACCACCGTGGGCGCAAAACCGGTCCAGCGAAAGCATCCTGGGTCGCGGTTATCAGACTGACTGTCGCGTCCCCGCCAGCCCATTCCCAGACTGGATCTAGGAAACTTGTCGATTTTGGGACGAGGCTGATCGCGCGCCACAATTTCGCCGTCTTCCTCTCCCGATCAAATCCTCCGTTTTGGAATGGAGATGGGCGCGTATCTCACTTATCTCTTTCCTGTTATAAACTTAGGAGTATTAAAGAAAGCCAGGGAAATGAATCGCAAGGGCCAGAGAAGACGAAGGAGTACTATGAGTACATGCTTTTTGAGAATCACTGCCAAAAAATCACACTGATTGACTACCTCCAAATTCATACTCCAGCAGCCGTGTCACCACCATATCATGTATTCATAGCACGTAATTATGCATGCAGATGGACAGTCCATAGACATCCCAGATCGCACTGACCATTCGTCTCTCCGTAATTACCATTCTATACCTTACGGAAATGTTCCTATAAAGCACTGGAATGAGGTTTGGCCCTGCTGGAATAACCAGCAATTTACCAGTGGCAGTGAGTTTACGTATTGCTGCTAGGACGCAGCCGTCGCCATGGAAACGACCACGCTTTTTTTCCTGCTTTTCTCCTTCCTCCTCGCCGGGCAACGCTGCTGCACCGGCGGGTTCAGAGCAGAGTTGATCCACCGCGACTCTCCCAGGTGACCGTTCCACGACCCGGCGCTCTCCCCGCACGAGCGCATGCTCGCGGCCGCGCGCCGCTCGCTCGCTTCCACTTCCAGCGGCGGCCAAGGCGGCGAAGTGTCGCAGATCATCACCAGGTCGTTCGAGTACCTGATGTCCGTGAGCGTGGGCACGCCGCCGACGCACATGCTTGCCATCGCCGACACCGGCAGCGACCTCGTGTGGGTCAACTGCGGGAACAATAGCGACTACTCGTACCCGCATCGCCCCCTGTTCGACCCGACGCGGTCGTCGTCGTACGGCGGCGCCGTGGGGTGCCAGTCCGACGCGTGCAAGGCGCTGAGCGAGCCGGCGTACTGCGACGCCGCCTCCGACAGCTGCGAGTTCCGGTACAAGTACGCCGACGGCGCCCGGACGGAAGGGGTCCTCGCCACCGAGACGTTCAGCTTCGGCGGCAGCGGCAGCGACGCTCTGCTGTTCCGCGCGGACAAGGTCAAGTTCGGCTGCGCCAACTACAGCGACACGCTGCTGTTCCTCTCCGACGGGCTCGTGGGGCTCAACGGCGGGGCGCTGTCTCTCGTCACGCAGCTTGGGGAGAAGATCAACTTCGGGCGCAGGTTCTCCTACTGCCTCGTCCCGTTCGCCACGACCAACGCGTCGTCGGCGCTCGACTTCGGCGCCACCGCCGTCGTGTCGGGGCCCGGCGCGGCGACCACGCCGCTGGTGGCCTCGAAGAGCCCCGCGTACTACACCGTGCAGCTCGAGTCCGTCGCCGTCGGCGGGCAGGCGGTGGCGAGCAAGAGCTCCCTCGTCCTCATCGACTCCGGCACCACGCTGACGATCCTGGACCCGGCGCTGCGGGAGCCGATGGCGGCCGAGCTGCGGCGGCGGATCACCCTGCCGCCGGCGCACTCGCAGCTGCTGGATGTATGCTACAACGTGACCGGGCGTGCCGCCGCGGACTACTGGGGCGCCATCCCGGACGTGACGCTGCAGTTCGGCGGCGGCGCGGCGGTGACGCTGCGGCCGGAGAACACGTTCGCGTTGATGGAGGAGGGGACGCTGTGCCTGGTGGTGGTGCCCGTGTCCGATGCGCACCCCGTGTCCATCCTCGGGAACGTGGCGCAGAACAACTTCCACGTCGGGTACGACCTCGACGCGCGCACCGTCACCTTCGCACCCGCCGATTGCACGCGACCATCGGCATCATCCTAGTGCACGTTACCTTGCCGCCATGGCCGTCGCTGTGCAGCTAGAATAGCCGAATAATGATCGACACGTATACTCACTATATATTTAATCATCAATATAATGGTGGTTCAATTTGCGTGCTTAAGCAATTGAACTCGCCTGCAATAGGGAAGGTCTCGGCGCTAGGATTTCCCAGTGACTCAGGAAGGCGTTCCCTCCTTGGCGTCTGGTATCAAATTTACGAACAAAACCATGCAATGTACTTTACAAACTATGCTACAATACAAATTTATGAGAACTGTCAACTAGCAAACCTGCATTGTAAATATTAACTAGCAATTATCTGCATAACAGGCATCACACACAAACACACAAACACAGATTAGAGAGAGATCCTTTAAACCAACAGCACAATGCCAACATATGATTTGCTTAGAGGAACTATTCAAGTTCACAATACGAGTTCAGAAAGACTTCTGCCTCAATCCGAGCTAAGATGCAAAAAACACGATTTTACAATACTAGATGGACTAATCATGTTCGAAGTTCAGGAAAATATGGCAACCAGTCCAACTACTTTAATTAAGACTAGCCCTCAAGTTTGACGCCAACTATATCCTACAAAAACTGAAGCCTTCTGCCTGATTTGCTTCAAACTGCTTTTCTTCAATCTGCAAAAGGGAGCGAGGAAGACTGAAATATTAATGCAAAATATACAGAAAACAGAAACTAAGACAACCGATATGATAATGGAAAAATGTATAGCAGAATCAACTGTATACAATGACATACCACTGCATTATAATCCTGAACAAGCTTCTTGGCACCTTGCATCTGATTGTGCTCCGATAAGACCATATCATTGACATAGTGAATTCTAATGTCACCAATATGGCATGAACTGAACTTTGTCAACATGTTGACACATGGATCCCAAAGCTCTAGGAACTTCATTGTGAAAATGCCATCATCAGTCTTCCTTAAACATTTCCTGAAAAGATAACACAAAAAAAATAAATAATACAAATTTTTCTAATATAAATATTTAACATAACAAACAAGAGGACTTATTTACAAGACGTCTTGCTTTGGAACTGGAGCATAATGGTATTGAAGTCAAATGGCTCTCCAATGAACTCGTCCCATGCCTTCACAAAGTTGGGGAACTGGCATGGTCATTTTAATAAATCAGTATGCTTGAATTAAAGAAAAGAAGAACAATAGACAACATGAGGTAATTGATTAAGGACTAACAAGTATGCTCCAAACGGTACGATGGTAATCACTATCCTCTTCAAAGAAGCAGTCCAGGATAATAAAAAACCCATCTCGAATGTCAACGATGAACACGAACCAATGTTCCTCGTGAAAGATAGGAAAAAACAGCTGAAAACATCACAGAAAACAAAATTTTAATTCATATAGAAGACAGAAAACAAAAGGTTAATGTTAACAAATATTAAAAATAATATTTAAGAATAATACCAAATGTGCAGCACGCAGATCCCTAACATTATGGGCGAACTTGAAGTACCTCTCAGCATCATCATGTAACTTCTTCTCGTTATAAGTTTTGTGACCCATAAGATAATCCTATGAATAAATAAAAACATAAGATTTCAAACAAAATTGTATGTCATGATGGAAACAAAAAAGAAGATAGAATTGCATACCCCAACAGTTGAGAAGAAGTAATGCTTCCTAGAATTTGATGGATGGCAATCCTTGAACATCTTGATACAGAAAGCATTGATAACAAAAGGATGAACAGAAACTTTTGAGTCGCGCCTCATTGATTCACCAAACTTATTAAAACTAACCTTAACACCACCATAATCAATGATGCTTTCACTGTTAATAATGAAATTATCAAAGAATAAGTAAATAATATAAATTCTGTAAAACAAATTAAGCAAAGATTTACTTACTTTGCATGATTGTTGTCTGTACTGTAAAAAATCACAGACTCATAGACAAGCCTCTGTATTTTTTAAACTGCCATTTTTCATTACAAACATTAGTATCAAAGTCTCGGTAGAAAGAATTAGGACGTCCAATACACCGAGGATGTTTAATTGGCATCTTTCCGTGTGAATTACTTCCAAGAGAAAAATTTATTCTGCTGCACTTCTCAAAATTAGTAGCTCTAGAATCATCATAGGCATCAGTAGCCATATCACACACTTTCCTCATTGATGATGTGCCTTGACTTTTGGAAGTAGACATTTGAGGAACTGAAGTTTTAGATGATTTGACTTGGTGGTTAGGTGCAAACATAACACTAGTTATTGTAACCTCTGGTGAGTCATATGAACTTGCGTTACGCAAATTTGAAGTGTTTCTGCCACCAGATTGGAAAACTCTATTGATTTGAACTTTTGGAGAGCCTTGAGAACTCTGCAAAATAAATAAATAAATCAACTGTCAGCAAAGGGAAAATGCAGATACAAAGGTACTTATATGTCAATAGCACATATATATCACTAGCAATATCCATGTAGGCTTTAGTCAACATATGAAATGTTTATAAAATCAACCATAGTTAGCACAGCAATAAACTGAAAATATTTATTCCATTTCAGGAAACAAACAATGAACAATGAAGTTTAGAACCTAGTTGCTACATAGGCCTGTTGGAATGCTGTTACATTTCGTCCCAGATTAACAACAAAAAGAAATGTGTACCCCACAAAGATTAACATAAACAAATAGCATCAAGTAAAAATTGCATTAACTCAACCGCCATTCACAAAATCTGAAGCGGGCAACCATTTCAGATTCAAAAAAAAAAACCTTAAACTTACAAATATAACTTTTCCAGTCGTGTCCACAGCAAGCAGTGGGACTGGTTCTGGAGTCTTGTGAACAATTGAAGGCTGACTAAAATTTCCTCTCGCAGTGTCAACAACTTCAACATTGTCTCTATCACAAGGTTGCTGAGAATCATCGCATGAAACAGATTCACATGCTTTAGGACAAGTCTGATTAACAACACCATCATCAACATCATCGTGAGAACTAGAACTATAGTGACCATTTTTTGATGTATAAGTCTACAATATGTACTAGCAAAAAAGTTAAAATTAACTACGAAATCAAGGAATATAAGACAGAAGTAGACACCTTATGAGACGAAGAAGATTGTTGCTTTGAGCATGATGATGAATCATTGTCTCTAGGTGAAGGAGCATAAAATGACTACAAATGAATATTCATACCAAGTAGTTAGAGTTTTAAACAAATGTATACAATTGCTTCTTTCGAAAAACATAATTTTATGACAATAGAATAAGTAGGACAACTAACCATAAGATATCTGAGTTCATCTTCATCATTTTGTTGAAGAACATCATTATATATAGTTTTACCATCGCAAGGGAATCCCACAGGTCGCTGTTTAGCTGGATAATCAATATAATTACCAAAATTATTGTTGGTGCTTGATATGACCACCTTTTACTCATCTTTTTACTATTATTTTAGTGCGTTTATTGATCATTTGAGCCATTTGGCACCTAACTTTAACCCCTTTTCGAAGTATGTTGTGTTTTGAGTGCTATGATGTAGAATCAGGAGAAAACATGACATAAAGGCTCAATTTCACGAAGCACCAACACGAAGCTTGGATTATTCACTCACTTTAGAGAGGGCACTACATTGCAACACAGTTTTGGAGTTCAATACGATCCTGAATGAGAAAAGTTTGACTTACAAAGTTGTAGATCTCGTCGAGAGCTTTCCAGAACGTATATGGATGACCCTATTTAGACTTCGGAGCTAGGAGATATGGGCCCCACAAGATGTGCTGCGTAGACAAATCGCTGGTGCCGACCGGCACCGACTTGTGCCGACCGGCACCAGGCCCAAAACGGCCCAAAAAGGCCCAGGAAGGCTGGTTTCGCCCCTATAAAGAGAAGACCCTATTCTACACGCAAGGGGGTTCGGATTTCGACACTTTCGACTGCGGAATTAGGGTTAGACAACAGAGAGCTTTATCCCGAGCGAAGATCGCGACGTTCCGGTGAAAAGTCGTCGCGCGCCGATCGGCACGAATCCGTGCCGACCGGCACGACCGACTCCGGCGTCCGATTTGCCCCAAATTGTACCAGGAAGTGGGATAGGCCAATCTAAGGTGTTTCCCATGGCGAAACCTACTCATATCATGGGGTGATTCTCTGTTCTTCCCTCGGTTGATGGGGATCTTGCACTTTGCACTATGATGGTTAATTGATACATTTGTTGCTCTATCTCGGTCTATTGCAATGCTTACTTATTGTTTATCTCAGTATTTTGGATGACAGTATTGCAATGGTGCTTTTGTTAGATGATTGCCTTATTAGCCGCCGTCGTGACAGGATCGCAGCAAACAGCTTTTGTCTACCTTAGTAACAGCCAGTTAAAGCCTTTACTCAGTTAATTTGATCTTTGCATGCAAGTGAACCTAGACCGTGGGAAGTTCGTCTTAATTCTTGTTTAGCCGTAATCTCTCTCTTTCATTAGTTTCTTTTAATTAGTTCTTTAAACAACATTTCTCTCAACAATTCACCTTTAGTTAGTAACAAACGTTTAGCTAAATAAGCGTCCCACTTGTTCCACGGATTGATAAACCTTGGCATATTCTGAGGGAAAAGCTACAACTGTCCCGTGCGCTTGCGGTCATTGTAAGATCAATGAACCTAGAGCGTGGTTCATAGGTTTTGGTGATTGATGTCAACATGATCACTGGGACTAACAAGGTTTGCTAGTTTGCAAGATGTTTAGTCTCATGGATGTAGTGACACACTATTGGAGTGCCAACACCTCAAAGGTTGCAAGGAAGTTGATAAAGATGAGAAGTGAACATGAGGACTATTTGAGGTGACTACTACGCACATGAGGTAAGAGACAAGGTGAGTATGTCATGTGTCTTTGTATGTATCATATATCTTGACATACTCTTGATCATCATGTTGGTCTTGCCTTATATCATATGCCATGATGATCTTGTCTATTATGTGATGATGTTCTTGTTTCATATCTTATGCACATTATATGATGCTTCGGTCAGGTTGTCCTTTGTGACAACTAGATCATTGTGACTAACATCTTTGGATGTAGGAAAGGTGTTCATGCATATTCTTTAGGTCACAATGAAGAAGCTTCGTCGTTGAAGGAGTGCGCCAACCTATTCTCTATATCCCGGTGATTGGTTTCCTCGACGATGGATGACGACAAGGATCAAGGATTTGATGGAGGTCGCGGTTGAGGAGATGGATCAAGGCTAAGGACATGCTAGATCCAAGCGAGTGTTGCTTGGTTAGATGTTAGCTTGAGTCCATAGGAAAAACCGGACTATCAAGGGGGATCGAGTCGTTTCTCTTAGGTCACACTAGTGGTAGAGGTATGTGGATGCTCAAAGAGTCTCTCAGGCACTAGGGTGACAGCAGAGGAGAAGAGGAGCCAAATGGATGAAGTTTGGAAGAAGAAGATCAAGAAGAAGATCGAAGCTGCGAAGTCAGAAGAGACCGGACAGTACGGTCAAGGAGACCGTACAATACGGTCTACAGAGGAAATCCAGACAGAGAAGCTCAAGTTTCTGGAAGTTGAAGAATAGAGACCGGACAGTGGACCGGACAGTACGGTCCTAGGGACCGGACAGTACGGTCTCTATTGGAGTGTTCCAGACAGAGAAGCTGAAGTTTCTGGAAGTTGAAGAAATGAAGACCGGACAATCGACCGGACGGTACGGTCCTAGGGACAGGACAGTACGGTCTTCATTGGAGATGAAGAAGAAGATGGAGATGCGCCTGGAAATAGAGACCGGACAATACGGTCTGGAAGAGACCGGACAGTACGGTCCTTTGTACGGTCTCTAGTTTCGCAGGGCACTTTTGGGCAACGGCTAGTTTTGGGTTGGTGGCCTATATATAGCCGGTTGCTTGGCCCTTTGGGGTGCCTTTGGCCATTGTTATCAGTGGGGAAACACAGTGGGAGCCAAGAGGATGCAAGAGAAGCACATGGAGAGGCTTTAGAGAGAAATCTTGGTGCTTGAGAGAGAGAAGAAGCACATGGAGAAGATTTGGAGAAGAAGCTTAGTGCTTGAGAGGGTTGAGAGCATCCATCCACCTCTAGGACTAGTGTGGTCATAGGGAGGCGGTCTTGGTTTGTTACCCTTGGTCTATGGCAAGGCCTAGACCGGTTAGGCGTCGGTGTTGAGCTTGCCAAAGAGAGTGTGGAAGCCGACACAAGTTTGTACACGGTCTTGGAGCTTCCCGTGCGAAAGAAGCATCACTAGTGGAGCGCCCTTTGGCACGCATCAAGTGCGGAGCCTTACCTTCGGAGGAGTACCCGGGAGAAGCCCGGCGGGACGTGCCCGCGACTTCACTCAAGAGCGGTGGATGGTCCAAGGAGAAGAGCATTGCCGGTGTGCGGCGGGGTGAAGCCCGTGACTTCACTCGAGGAGTGAAGCGTGCTCTTAGGGGACATCACCGGCTTAAAGGGTGGAGTGTGCTCTAGAGGGGATCGCCATCGAGCGGAGGGACGGGGTCGAGCCTCCGGCGGGAGTGACCCAACGTGGAGTAGGGGAAGGCGCCATCCTTCCGAGACCACGGGAAAAATCAATGAGCAATCTCTTACTCTTACTCTCTACTACTTGCACTTACTATCTTGTTTATCTTATATGCATGTAGTAGACTTGTGCTTATCATATGGTTGCTTGATGATTGTTTCCGTGTGCTAGCTCTATGTTATCTCTAGTGATATGCGCTTTCTTTATGTGTACTTACTTGCTCATAGCTCATACACTTGCTTGATATCTTCTAGTGATCTTGTTATGCTTTATGTTGTATCTATCTTGTCATGATCACTAGCTTCAACTTCCCAATGTGCTACTTGTATGCTTGCTAGTTTATGTTCTATCTTATCTTATACACTAGCATGCATAGGACTTGCTTGAGCTACCTTTGTGTTACCCATATACATGCTAGTTTGCTTAAGTGCTTTTACCTTATACTCTAGCATGTGTAGGACTTGTTGAGCTTATCTTGTATATCGTCATATGCTAGGTTGTTCTTATATGCTCATGTATACCTTGCTCCTAGCATGTACAAGTCCTAGCACATGGTTATCCTTGCTTGATCACTATCACATAGTGCACATGTATGCTCTTGTTATGTATCCTTTACTTGTGCAATTAGTTAGAGTAGCTAGAAGTGCAAAAAGTTTTAGTTCATGGTGTGCCCGATTCACCCCCCCTCTCGGTCACACGATCCTTACAGTCATCAAAGGTGCGCGTATCTCGCGCCAACAATTATCAAGTTCAGACATTATTCGGAATGAAGGGGCATCAAACATCCCTACTGCGGTTTGAGAATTCATCAACATACCACAAGGAGCCTGGTCCGGTGCATCATTATCAGTTGGCAAAAAGTCCCTGTCACCTGCATCAAGAACAACAGTTTATATTAAAGTTAAATATGCTAGTATTATAGTGAAATTATACTAAAATTACAATGAAATGTATAATATAAAAAATACAGTAAGATGTATGAATTAAATTAAATCAATAACACATAAGTTTTCATATAAAACAATAGTCATTACTGTTGTTGTAGAGGAGCTTTAGACATCTCAGACTATTTGCATCCTACAACCATTATATATGTAGTAAGAACTCGATATTGTTTTTCTATAACATAACTTGAAACATTTCAAAAGCAAAAAGAAACACTCACATAAGGAGAATTTAAATTTCTTGATATGTGGCTACATATATCAGCAGTAAGAGGGTGATCAAAACTAGCACTTCTACTAGAGGAGATTGGAACTCTTGCATTTGGTAGAGTATAACAACCAGCACCAACAACAGAAGGAGGTGGAGTATAGCAACCAACATCATACCAGCAGGAGGTGCGTTGCAACAACCAACATCAAGACAAGTAGAAGGGGGACTGCAGCCACAAGCATCAAGACCAGCAGGAGGTGGACTAGAGCTATCAAGACGCAACAGGTGAAGTAGAGCCTCCAACGTCAACACCAACAGGAGGTGGACTAGAGCCACCAAAATTAACAACAACAATGGGTAGGGTAGAAACTGCATCATTAACTCCAGCAAGGATAGTAGTAGAGCGCGCACCATCGTCATCCTCAATGACATTAATCTCATCATTCGAATCAGGAAGACGCTGATTAGTTTTATGTGCCAAATGTTTCTTCCGCTTCCAGAGAATTCCCTGGAGAAAAATTATTTGAGGCCAACATCAGGGCATAACATAAATAATTAACAATGAAAAATAAACAAGACAAACTAGGTTACTAGTACAGGTCTACAATGAGTTCCATTGGAAGGAAACAAACAAGTCAAAAAATGAAATATTTGATGAAACTGGACAATGAAACAAAAAACTTAAAAAGAACTTATTACCTTTGGATTATCCAACATCCTATTAGCGGAGCATACTGAATGCAATGCAGATGGTGAGCAGGTTGACAATTTACGCGACCGAGTACGAGATGCAACAGAATTATCCGAATGCTGAGATCGACTAGTGCGAATTTCAGAAGACCTTTGCCTCTTTTTTTTTATTAGAACCTAAGAATAACATTAGTATACATTAATAGGTAAACTCATTGAGAAATTTATGCTACAAAGATTTAAATATAAAACAATACAATACCTTGGCTAGTTTTAACTTCATGTGACAACCTTTCAGAACTAGATGGTACAATCTGATTATCATGAGACCTAGAAGGCACAAATTCATCCTCATCACCACTAGATGGAAGAATCTCAGTATCACCAGAACTGTTCTTGTCCCCTTGACCATTGATTCTCACATCAACATTTGGTTGCCCACAAGAAACATCCCTCTCTTTTTCCAAAGTCACTTCATCATTAGTAGGCAAAAAATTATTTCCACCAACTTCAACAACATCAGAATGTTGAACATCAACGTTTGGACCATCGTTGTTGTCAATAGCACCTTGTTCGCCATGTCCAGCACCAGAAATGTTAACTTCATGAGCAACATCTTGTTCTCCATTAGTAGCACCAGATATATTAACTTGATGATCTCGATCCTCACTATCAGGACAAACAAAAAGCACCACCGTTTCCATCAAATTCACTATTTTCTTCTGAACAATGATTCAAGGTGGTTGCATCACAAGCAGGTTGGCTGCTATCACAGGAATTTTCTTTTCTGGCATTATCATAGAAAATTGAATGATATCCAACATCACGTTAACGCTGACTGAATTACAATGCTTCAAGTAAAGTTCACCAATATCATTCAAAACCTAAAAAACAATTAAATAATGAGGAAATAAATAAAATTTAAGTTGCTAAAATGAAAAATATAATGGCACACTCACTTTTGCATTAAATGAATGCCGAACCATGTGGTCCACAACAAGTTTGAAACTTTCAGCACTTGAAATGGAAGCATGATCACCAGATGTAACACCAGAAGATGGAGCAGCAACAGATTTTTGACCATAACAAGTAGAATGGAAATCCTTTACCTATACAGGGTTTTTTTTGGAAAAATAAAACATACAGATATGAACAGTAAAAGTAATGCTTCCTTTTATTTTACCACAAATATACAAGGATTACAACGCAACACATCATTGTGATTATAAGCCAATAAATGTAAACATTTTATGGTGCCATCAATTATAGTACGACCTCAATTCAGTAAACATGAGACCACTAAAATTAAAATCTAGGCTGCAGCATTACATGAAGAGGCATCACAAGAACAAAATCATGTTAAGATAAAATTGCAAGATAGAATAAGAGGATACATACTGGTCTTTCACCAAAAATATATCCTTCCTTGCAATCAAGTTCAGAAAAAGTCTTTATCATTTCCATCTCCAAATCTTAATACGAGGTATAGTAGGTGGTGGTATTGTACGTTGAGCAAAGTCCAAATGGTCAAGATAAACAACCTACACAACAAGACAGTAAACAACTAAGATAATATACACCACTTACATAAAAAATCATAGTAGGCGGGAGTAATAGAAGATAGATACAACTAAATCTGTAGCTTTTCAGTTTAGTTACTTACACAAAGATAATACATACAGCCACCAAGAACTACTGAGTTATGTGCTTTTTTTCCCTCCAGTTTCTGGTACTTAGCAACTCTGTCAATCAACCAACTGAAAACAAGACCTGACCAATCCCAATCTTTCGCGTTCTTCACATCAACAAGTGGCATCAAGTATTTAGGACTAATCGATGTGCATGAGTTGGGACACAAGAAGGTAGCTAGGGCAACAACTAAAAAACACCTCAGTATATCATCATCATCATCTAAATTGTCCTTCATAAGCTTGTCTTCAAAATCCTTAATTTTTGGAAGAGTGGACGTTTGATACAATTTCAGAAAAGCATTTTTCCCAACCACATCTTTCTAATAGGCTTTCCACCAGCTGGAATACGAAGAACAACATATACTGATCCAGGACTCAAATGAATAGAGTGATTGTTAACAACAATATCTGCTGTTCTTAGACATGATCTGCTATCCAACGAGCAAAAGGCAGAGGGATAAAGCAATGATCGAAATCCAACAAATTGCCAAAGCCATACTGCTCAATTACATCCTTCTTTCGCTTATCTAAACCACTAATGATTTGTGAGAAATAAGTCACACCAAATCTGGTGATTACTTTACTTGTACTAGGGACACTAGAAGCAATATTCTTTGAAACGGAAGGAGAAGGTTGAGCCTACGGTAAAAAAAAAATAACATTTTCATATAAAGAACAATAAAGATATCAAACTAAAAATTTTGGGAAAACTAAAAACAATGATGATTAACTATAAGGGATTCACAATTAAACAACGCTACAACTCATATTTCAAATAATAAAGGTACATGCATCTAGTCTAGTAGTATAAGTTCAAGTCAGGAAGGAAAAAATCTATTAACTAAATTAAGGCTACATGCAACATACAACTCATATTTCTTCTCATATACGGACAATCAAAAAATTAATATAAACAAACAACACAAAACACTAACATGCCCCTTTCTTTTGCTTCTCGTGGTACGAACACCATTAGATAGTACATGTCTAGCAACAGTACATGCCTTAAAAATAAAATAAAAAATCAATATAAAAAAATTCAGTACTCCACTCGTGAGCAAATCAATGCTAAATTGTGAAAAGCTATATAAATTAACTTACCAATTTATTGATAAAGCCAGAAAAATCATCACCAGTCATGGAAGCAACATGACTTCTAACTCCCTGCAAAGGACAAGATGAAATATCCATCACAAACATATGATAATAAGTCAAATAATACAAAAATAAATAATTGCTGAGTAAACTCAGATGCATGAGGAGGAAGCAAATTCAAATGACAACAACTTACATCGAAATCAGCTCTTGCAACTCCAATATCATCATCATTTAAATTACATTCAAAATCAGAATCATCTACATGATCATTTGAATTGTCATTCTCTTCATGGATATTGCGAGAACTACGCCTAGGCATCTTCAGATCTGCAAGACAAAATTCCTATATATATCGAACAACAATAAACAAATATCACAAACCCTACCACACTTCAAATTAAAATAGGGACTTCTACAACAAAATAGACCTTGTCGAACTCAATTCAAGTCAAAATAAAGGTAACATCGTACTATGATTGCTACAAGTAGATCTACTCCGCAACAACAACATCAATTTTGACATCTAATTCCAAACTAAACGTAAGGAGAACGGATACAACTCAAGGAAAACCACAACAAAACCAAAGCAACCTTGTAGAGCATACCTGGCTATCTATCTTTCTTTCTAACTCTCAAAGCGCAGGAAGCTTCCAGATCGAATGAAATCTTCCCCAAATCGCCGAGATCTCCCCAAGTAGCCAACTCGTCATGAGATTTAAACACTTGGACGCTGGCCTTCGAACCGTAGGATTCTCTCCAACTACCCAATAGCCACCAAACTCGCCGCCGACCTCGACGGTGACCTCAGAAATCCACGGCCGCCATCTTGTCACCTCCCACCTAGAAGCCTCAACACCCACAATCAATAGAAACTAATGCGCAGTGAAAGAAGTAGACAAAGAATATAAAACACTGTTGTTATCGGATACAAAAGAAAACGGGTTTGCGATGGAATACCCAGTTGGGCCCGATCAGGACAGTTATACAAGCCATGTCAACAAATCGCGCATCCGTTCAGCCACAATCACACGGCCAGAAAATTCGATTGAGATAAAGACAAATTCTCAAGCAAGACTGCCAATGAGAAAATTCGTAAATTTTGTTGTGCGTTGAGGAATGCGAGTTGGAGGATTTTGATTTCATGGGTGATCCATTCCTTTTTCGGATCGATAGAGCCTAGAAGGTTCAAAAATTCTGGTTGCTCAAAAGTTAGCAAAAATCGATCGTGCACCGTTTAAAAATGGAAATGGACACATTTCTAATTATTATATTTAGTATTATAAGTTATAAACTTAAAAATTCCGGGGAAAGGAATCGCAAGGGGCCAGAGAAGACGAAGTGAAGCAACTGGGGAAAAAGGATAGCAATTAAACCTGACCAAAATGGTGGGTTTTCTTTGCTACGAGTGACAGGCTTTTGGAGAATGCTATAGTTATGCTCGTACTGCTGTAGTAATTAAATCCCTGCCAAAAATCCTCACTTAATTACTGCTTCCAAATTCATAAGTTTGTACAACCACGGAAATATCTTCTCCAATCAAATCCAGAAACCGCGTCACCATATCACGGATTTATAGCATGTAATGGACGTATCCATGCAGATTGACAGTCCACATACACCCCACTGACCATTCGTCTCCCAGTAATTACCATATACGTTACGAAAATGCTCCTATTAGTACCGGAGCAAAGTTTGGCCCGGCTGGAATTACAGGCGAGTTACCGGGCTCTAGTTTGTTTACGCCTAGCTGCTGGTAGTTCTTTACCATCGCCATGGAAGCGACCACGCTTCCCGTGCTCCTCCTCTTCGCGCTCCTCCTCGCCGGGCAACGCTGCTGCGCCGGCGTGTTCAGCGTGGAGTTGATCCACCGCGACTCTCCCAGGTCGCCGTTCCACGACCCGGCGCTCTCCCTGCACGAGCGCATGCTCGCGGCCGCGCGCCGCTCGCTCGACTCGATCGGTGGCGCAGGCGAGGCCGCGCCGCCGCCCGCCGTCGACGGCGGCGCCATGTCGGAGATCGTGACCAGGTCGTTCGAGTACCTGATGTCCGTGCGCCTGGGCACGCCGCCGAGGCAGGTGCTCGCCATCGCCGACACCGGCAGCGACCTCGTGTGGGTCAGCTGCCGGAACGACAGCAGCGCCGGCGGCGAGAGCGACTCCTCCTCGTCGTCGTCGTCCCCGCCGCCGGGGCACGCCGTGTTCGACCCGTCACAGTCGTCGTCGTACGGCGTCGTGGGCTGCAGCTCCGACGCGTGCCAGGCGCTCAGCGAGGCCTCCTGCGACGCTGCCTCCAACTGCCAGTACCAATACGGGTACGGCGACGGCTCACGCACCGAAGGCCTCCTCTCCACCGAGACCTTCAGCTTCGGCAACGGCGGCGGCGACAGCGCGCTGCCGACGCGCGTGAGCAAGGTCAAGTTCGGCTGCTCGACGTACAGCGCCGGCACGTTCCGCGCCGACGGGCTCGTGGGGCTCGGCGGCGGGTCCTTCTCCCTCATCACGCAGCTCGGCGCGAGGACGCGGCTGGGCCGCAAGTTCTCCTACTGCCTCGTCCCGTTCTCCTCCCCCAACGCGTCGTCGGCGCTCAACTTCGGGGCCAGCGCCGTCGTGTCGGACCCCGGCGCGGCGACCACGCCGCTGGTGGCCGGGGAGGTGCCCGCGTACTACACCGTGGAGCTCGAGTCCGTCGCCGTCGGCGGGCGGCAGGTGGCGAGCCAGACCTCCCGCATCATCGTCGACTCGGGCACGACGCTGACGTTCCTCAACCCGGCGCTGCTGGAGCCGCTGGTGGCCGAGCTGCAGCGGCGGATCGCGCTGCCACCGGCGCGGTCGCCGGAGCAGCTGCTGCAGGTGTGCTACGACGTGAGCGGGCGGCGGCAGGACGACGACTGGGGCATCCCGGACGTGACGCTGCTGTTCGGCGGCGGCGCGGCGGTGACGCTGCGGCCGGAGAACACGTTCACGTTGGTGCAGGAGGGGACGCTGTGCCTGGCGGTGGTGCCCGTGTCGGAGGGCCAGCCCGTCTCCATCCTCGGTAACGTGGCGCAGCAGAACTTCCACGTCGGCTACGACCTCGACGAGCGCACCGTCACCTTCGCGCCAGCCGACTGCACGCGCTCGCCGGCGTCGTAGCGCACGTACGCTAGCCGCCATGGCCGTCGCTGTGTAGCTGTAACCGAATAATGATTGATTGACACATACTTGAATACTTGATCAACGGAATGTGGTGTTTCAATTGGTGTGTGTTTTCCAGTTTGCAAGTTTTTGTTTGTGTTTCAACTCAGTACCCTGCGTGATACTGACACGATGCTTGCGGACGTTCATTAGGGAAAATGATTAACACATCTGAGTAGTGATCAAGGGGGTGTTTCAAACGTGACAAGATGCAAGTAAGACACAGGAGTCATCACATCTCTCACCTCTACTTCCATTAGAACTAGGAGAGTGGTAAGACGACTCCGACTTGACTAAAGTTTTAACACAAAAAGGAAAATCAAACCTCTTAACTACAAAATCGTTACTTCTAATAGCATGCTGTGCTAAAGAATGAGCCACATGATTAGCCTCCCTCTTGACACTCCTAAAACTGATACCGGGTAGCAGCCTCCCAGCAGCAAAAATGTCCTGCACGATTCCTTCCCAGGATGACCTGATCTTGGCTGAAGATTTGAGTGCATCAATAAGAACCGAGCAGTCCACTTTACCACCTCTGGTTGTCGCACCCATTCCATCTCAAGTCGCACCCCTTCGAGGCACGCATCTGCCTCCAACTCCACAACTGAAGCACATCTTATGAGGAGCCGCCATGCAGTTAGGATGACACTCCCATCTGCACCGCGAATGACAATGCCAGCACTAGCACTTCCTGTTTCCTCATGAAAACTATAGCATCAGAGTAAATTTTTACGTACCCATCCATAGGCGGCAGCTCCCACTTTCTTACTGTTGCTGCAGCACCTGTAGACCCGCCCACATCAACTTTGTGCGGCTGCTCTGTTAACAATTTTCCGTTTTCCCTTCTCTTCGTCGCCTATGTGGTTAGTCCACATGATAATAGGGTCAGGGGTCTTTTTTTTAAAGAAAGAGAATCATATTAAAATATTAAAAAGTATAGACTCCTTACATCAAGAATCTAAAAGACAACTAAAACAAAAAAAATATCTAAGTATTTTACTCATCTTAACATCACTTGTTCAATTGAATCTGCCAAATAACAAGTAGGAAGTGATAGGAAAACTTGTGCTTCCGAGGATAACAATGAAGTAATTGTAGAACAACAATTTGCTATGTTATATGAAAAAAAAATAGGAAAACAATGTATACACCTTTCCTTTTTGCTCAGAGTCTACATAGGGGCAATATGTCTAATAAGAATGACTAGCATTGAAACAAACAATTTTTCCTTTTGCTCAAAATCTACTTAGGGGGCATATGCCTCCACTCTTAAATGGTTTTTGTTATGTTGTTTCAATTTTATACCTCAGCTTATGCCATGATAGTGTTATTCGAACTATATACCTCATATTGTCTAATTGTCTAATGATTGTGTGATATCCCAATCCACATTTCAATCTTTATACAGATGGCCACAAGTCCAGTCTCGTGGAACAATAAGAATAGTATTCTATAAGAAATACAATAACATTTGACTCTGTGGGACTAAATCAATTTTAGGGAACATCTAGGATGAGAGGTCTATTTGGGTTGTACATCTGCAAAATAAACGATTCAAATCGCCACACTCCAAGTAGTTGAAGTGTAGCAGCAGATTTGGTTCATTGATTTGCAATGTGCGGCCCGGATAGACAACTCATCTTAGGTGCTCGACAGAAAATTCGCTTTACACTAGGGCTATCTTAAGTGAACTTATGATTTATTGTTTTTATGAGTAACTATTGTGTTTTCTAAAAGTCATTAGATGATTGGGATCCATCGTACATTGGTTGTGAGTGATGGTGCACGAGCGGACTAACGTGTTCCTTTAATTTTTTGATTGTCCTTCCCTGTATTTGTCCATTTCTTTCTAGATATGAGACGTCTTTAGGTGTATTTCTCACAAAAAGGTAAGACGTTTGAGAATTCCACCTTTTTTTTCTCTTAAGTTCGACCAACCAAGTATGGTGTAAAGAACGAGAAAAATGTGGTCTTCGCACGGCCATTTCTTCTCTCTAACATTAGCCTAAAAAGACACGAGTTAAATTCATGCCATCTCGCAATTCCTTGACCTCTATCGCCACCAAACTCCACACTATTCTCAAATGGAAATATTCTAATTAAACAAGGCTCTAATCCTGCACGAGAGGCAACGAACCGTTTCCCGACCGTCCGATATGCCATCAAGCGGCTGGGATGCACACTCCGTATTTACCAAACCGCCCCTTGTTCTCTCTCCACCTGCTCGTCCTCGACCGCTGACCTGCCGATGCCTACATAAGCGAAACCAAAAAGACACCCAAACAGCCAGCCCCCCCAAACAGAGAGGGAGGGGAAAGGAAAAAAAAAAGGACGGAAGTGGGGGGAAAAAATTCGCCAAGCTCGTCTCCAATCGAAGGAAGCTGGCTCGGAGCGCTTCGAATCGAAGCGCCGATTCCTAACTTGTAAGTTTCTCCGATTTCTGTTCTTCCCGTTTGAGCTTGTTCGTTCTGTGCTGCTTGAATCGTCAGAATGGGCTTGTTCCCCTCGTACATGGGTCTCGCTAGGCCGCGTTCCCCTGGTTTGATCACAAATTTGGGTGGCGTAATCTTTGCTAGCTATCCTCCTGTTATGTCTGTAATTTTTTTATGTCGATTTGTCACATTTGAAATTGACATGCTCTTTTTGTTTGAGTCAATGCGTCTGGGATTTTTTTTCCCCCCTGTCGCTACTGTTCTTACATGTTCTTCATTGTTGTTATTCATGCGATTAGGGTAACGAATGAGCTAACGTGATTAGGGAGGGATTTTTTTTTTCTGTTGCATTTTTTTGAGGTACGCTGTTTCTTGTTCCTCCTCGTTGCGTTCTTGTCAACCAACATTTGGAGGTGACAAGGTTGGTCTTTGCGTCGTTTTCTAGGATAGGATTGGTGTATTAGAATATTAGTTGACACCGAGGCCATTATGTTGCTTTAGTATAGTAGATTATTTCCTGTAATTTATTGGGCTAATTGCGTTCATAGACCTCTGTATCAGTCTTTTCCACGGCCCTCCCTTCTTTTCTTTCAAAGAAAGTATTTTTCTTGAACGATTGACTTGCAGTCAGCGGTAGGATGGCAGGAGAATGTGGATGAAACAGTTTATGTATATTTAACTTTTATTCAACATACTGTAGCAAGTAGTAGCAACAAACATGGAAGAACAGATGGGATTAGCAAATCGAAATTTGGTTTATACACAAAGGCTCTGATCTTCACCAATACTTCATATGCCCCGGATGTGATCTTTCCTTCTAGTCTAATCATGTCTACTGACATCTTACCTTAGACACATCTTTTATATGTAAGTAAGATTGACAGTTGATTGACTCTTGTGATCAACATTACTTACCTTCAGGTACACTAAAAGTTACCTACGGGTGTCCTGCTGGAAAAAACTAAGTGCCTTAGTTTTGTTTGTGTGAGAAGGATATTATATTTGAGCTGAAGATCTCTGCGTATCAAGGAAGGGAACCAAGCTAAGGTGCCGAATAACAGTCTAGTCTTTGGCTGTTCCTCCTGTTGGAAGTGTGGAGGTCAAGTACACAATCTTCCTTATTGATGGACCACTATGGAAACTTAAGCCATCGTGATCACACAATTGACATACGGAATGGTGTTGCCTCCCAATCAACATCTCACCAGGACAATCATAATAGCTTGGACGAGTTGCATCACAGCAGAGTTCCGTCAAATGAAGTTCTGCCTATCCCTGAAAGTTCTTCCGGTGCAGCTGCTGTATCTAACTCTGGAGATGCATCTGACGCAAGAAGAGATCAAGGTCGTCGGCAGCAGAATCCTTTGAATTCTGTTCTATGGATCTCAGTTGACCTTATTGTAAATGTTAGCCAGATTATAGCAGCTATTTCTGTTCTGTCAGTATCAAGGAACGAGCATCCACATGCTCCGTTGTTTGAGTGGCTTCTTGGCTATACAATAGGTTGTATTGCTACTCTTCCTCATCTTTATTGGCGCTATCTCCATCACAATCGTCAGAGCACGGAGCAGGAACCAACAAGCCAGGGTTCATCTGAAACGAACGTATCTGAACCTGATTCTCACGCAGTTTCGTCTTTTCACGCATCAGAATTTATGGATAGTTCCAACAGTACTGGAGTCTCTGGAAGTAATTTACCAATTGCAAGTCCGAGGTAATATTCACTTTCATTGAAATTAATTGCAGTATGGTGCAACATTGCTAAGTGGTTGAAGAACCTATGGTATTGTGTAGCAATCACCATTTGTGTGTGTGTGTGTGTTATTCAGGGTTCATACCAACTTTGGCAATTGTACTATAATTGATCATATTTGTTAAATAATGGAAAAGTGTATCATAATCAGATAAAATATTTGGGCTTTCAGTTCCTTGCAATACTCAGGATAACTTTTCTTAGGACCCTAGAGCCGGGAGTTGAGATGCTTCCTATTAAAACGATGAGAATGGTTGTGGTTTGATCTTAAGAGTGCATTTATATTTTGCAGGGTTTATGCATGGGTCGCCTGCTTCAAGGTGGCCCTGGATTGTTTCTTCGCCGTGTGGTTTGTTCTGGGGAATGTGTGGATCTTTGGTAGCCGCTCTTCTGTCCATGATGCTCCTAACTTGTACAGGTATGAGCTAACCCCACAATACCTTCCTCACATCTGCAACTCAGATGTATCATCGTTTGTTTGTATGCATTTTCAGGATATGCATAGTGTTCCTTGCGTTTGGCTTCATTGGCTATTTGATGCCCTTCGTTCTATGTACAATGATATGCTGCTGCCTGCCGTGCATAATCTCTGTTTTGGGCTTCCATGAGGATATGGATATGAACCGAGGTGCCGCCACAGAAGCGATCAATGCCTTGGTGGCATACAAGTACAAATCAAGAAAGATCCGGGATGGAGATGTGGTACAAGATGGAGGTGGCGTCTTGGCGGTTGGAACTGACAAGGAGCGAATTATTTCTGCAGAAGATGCTGTAAGCTTTCTCACCATGTTCCACACATCTACTATGCACATTACACATTTATAGCTGGCGCTTATTTTTCTCCTGGCTCTGTAGATTTGCTGCATCTGCTTGTCAAAGTTCTCAAACAATGAAGATCTACGAGAACTTCCATGCGCGCACGTCTTCCACATGGAGTGCGTAGATAAATGGCTACAGATAAACGCGCTGTGCCCTCTTTGCAAGGCTGAGATAGGTGGTTCAGCAAGTGTTCCAAAAACTGACTCTCAGAACCCTAACGACGACAACAGAGTAGGAGACGACGTGGAGTCACAACGGTAGCTGCTGCCACGCTCTATCTGTGAACAAAAGGCGCCCATCATACGGCCTTGAATGATTTACTTATGGGTTAACATGACACACTACAAGTAGGAATGTAACATGACGAGCTACAAGTAGGAATGGAACTCTTTGTACGATCCGAGCATCCAGCAAGTCCTTTCTTCTGAGCGACTTGTTCCCCTTTGTCAATATACTCGCTCCGTTTTTTAATATATGACGCCGTTGACTTTTTTCGTTACGTTTGACCGTTCGTTTTATTCAAAATATTTGTGTAAATAGCTAAGTGTATAAGTTAACCTTAAAGTGCTTTTGATGATGAATTCAATAATGTTCATTTCACATTCGAAAAATAATTATTGAAATCTATATTGTTGGTCAAAGTTCAACAAAAAAGTCAACGGCGTCATATAATTAAAAACGGAGGGAGTAGTATTTCCTGCCAAACCTTTTGGGTGGCTTTCTCTCAGAAATTGTACATTGTTGCCTCCATTGTTTTTGACCTGAAAAGTCTGTCGAAATCCTCAGGGCGGCGACAAACTAATTAAGAGTACATCGTGTGGGTTGTTAACGGTAACCTCCTAGACTGGCAAAAGCCGTCTCTTTTATTTCCTTGCGTAGAGAAGTGCATATCTTCTGCATGAACCTCAACAAACTTCGTGCGCGTAAGCTGCAAAACCGTGTGATGGTTTTTGGTCCTTGTATCCTCAAGAAGAAGATAACTGATTGTTTTCGGTCGACGTCGCTTCCTTAGTTTTCTCTCAAACTTTGCAGTTCACAGGCAGCTGGCAGGCAGCCGTGTGAAGCCAGCCAACGACTCAAGTGGGGGGAGAAATGCAAGTGGTTCTCTGTACAGCATTAATAGTAGTAATTCAGCACGAAAGACTGAGGCTGAAACTTGTTTCACTTAGGCAATGTAGTGTTTCCTGGCCACACGGTTCAGTGCCTCTCCCAAAGGCCACAACTTTGTTAATATAGTTTGCTATCATCGTACTTACCTGAAAAATCTGGAGAAATCTGTTTACGCTGATGACATACTACTCGTTAATGTTCTTCCCCCACTGTTTAATGTTCTTCCCCGAATAGCAACCCAGTGACCCGGATTCGAGTCCCGATGGGAGCAAATTTGCGTGGCCTGGGTAAAAAAATCCCCTCGTCTGACTTCACGCCAAATTACGACAAGGCCTGGTCCACGCTCACATAGGCAAAGTGGCAGTGGCGGAGCTGAACGAGAAATCCAGGGGGGGCCGGTCGTTCATCGGACATGAACAACTGTTGGTCCTTGGTTGCAAAAAAAATTGCCAATTCGCACCGTATTCTAATAATTCGCAAAGCTATGTATAGATATACTATCAACAGAAAGTGGAGCAACTCCGTCTTGGTAATTCCAGGCTGGTCTGTAGTGCAAGGATTTTTTTATTAATTAAACAAGATGATTGTTGACATTGCGTTCAAAATATATACATTAGGCCACATGACCCTTACCTTCTCAAAGTCCCAGAAGTAGCAGCTCCAATTCCCAGCGATTTGCACCGGGAGGACAACCTGCAAGCACAACATTCAAATTGTTAGCATTATGTAATTTATGTGTTATGTGGTATCTGTAAAAGAATATGAATCTTTATCTTTTTTGCCTACTTACCATGGAACAGTCTGGCAAATGGTAATTGATATGCTACCCAATGAACTGTGCTCTTATTGCTTCAGATCCAATATAGTCTTCAGCTTGCAGAACAGACCTCTGCAATAAGGATATATTTTTGTTATTTCATCACACAAAGTACCTTTCATTTCATTTCAGAAGTATCTGAGCGCATTTATACAATGTATCGCAAAACTAGCAGGAAGGAAGTGCCTCCAGCGCCAATGGTGTTCATCAAAATTTTCACTAGCAAGCTCATACATCCACTCGTCAAGATGATTGAAAAGTCTCCATCCAGAAATAAGATTTGGGTTTGGGGAGGAGGATAACTAGGGCGAGCGTACATGTGTTCTCTGCTGCCTGCTGGACGCGAAGCTCGGGAGCAGTGGCCGGGTTCGCTGCGATCTCCTCCGTCTCCGGCGACGGCGACCCGGGGCTGCCGGCCATCGTCTCCATGCCGCTGAGATGTCGATGGAGCAGCCGAGGCGGTGTCGGCGCATCGCCTGATTCGCCCATGGTGTTTCGCGGCAACTGGATCTGAAAACTGAAATCGTCGTCGCGCGCGGCCAGTCGAAAGCTTCGACTCGAAGGAACGGTCGCCGACGCGTTTTCTGCTGGTGCTATTGCCTGCCGAGTGCCGACTGCTGCTAGTTTCGTTGGGCTGCCAACTGTTGATATTTTCTTGGGCTGTTGCATCCAACGATGACGGGCTTCCAACTTGGGCTCGAAACAGGCCAGAGAAGAGCCGGTCCTCTGGAATTTTTCAGAAGTTAGGGGGGGCCATGGCCCCTGCCCCCCCCCCCCCAGCTCCGCCGTTGCAAAGTGGCCGCCGTGTAAGGGTGGAAGAATTGAGGTTCGAGGGTTTTCTTGATATGCATGAGAAATATTCTCTATCAGGCAATGCCCCGCCCGTCTTACCCCGTAGGTCAAGTTTTTATTTTCTTCCTGTACTTACAAGTTACAAGCCTCTCGTCGTTGTCTGAAAATATTAGGTGACATGGAAAGAAAAGGAGAATGAATCGTTGTCCATCCCCAGTGCTTCTCCACGTTTATTTAGCTAGAGCACCCACATTCAGATCTAACAACCCGATCCATAGCAGAAATGCTGTAGTGCTTGATTGTCCATTTGTCCTTCCAATTATTGGTGCTTTCTCTGTTTCCTCTGATGATACTGTTCAGGCAGGCAGTACAGATACTAGTAAGGTAAGCTGACCACTCCTGTCCCTTGTTGGCCTGAAATCGATGCGTAAAAACTTAAGTTAGCTATATCGTTGACACAGCTATAGACCTGGTGGGTCGCCCGGCATGAAGTCTGAAGATCGCAGCACGCGTGATCAAGCTAGATATGCAAACTGAACTGAAAGGGAATACAAGCTGTTTTGTAGTAGCTGAGAAATCTCTTGCTGCTTAAACTTAGAGTGCGCGGGGATCTGAAGAGCGTCGAACAAGCAAAGAGATAAAGCATCCTACAGGGAATTGGATATATCTGAACCTGGTCAAGAGATATCTTGCCATTCTGTCCGTGTGCGCCTGAAGGCCCCGGCCGATTTCTTCACGTGCCGCTACAAGGAATCGATCGGAGGAGCAGTGGGCCTCGGGCCACCAATCCGATGGTCCAAACCACACGTCCATGATGCATGACTCACGCTTGCATGGGACTCGCTTGGTAGGTAGATTGGCCGTAGCTGGACACGGTGGGCTCTCCTCCCATTCTGCCTGCCCTTTCCATCCACCGATCGTGCTGTCGACCTGCGACGAGACGACGGCCGGGCGGGCGGGGTTGGCCGGACGCGCCAGCACGCGGCGCCCCAGGCGGCTGGCGTACGCGTGGGCGCGCCGGCACAGGGCGGTGATAAGGTGAGGGGAACGTGGTGTGCCGGAGGAAGGCGACGACGCGGGCGGCGCCGGTGCGCGTGCTGTGAGCTGTGGTGGGCCGGCGTGGCGCCGGGCTGGGCGCGTCATGCATGGGGTGGTGGGCCTGGTGACGAGAAGCAGTGAGAGTGCAGGCTCGCGTGCGTTCGCGTGGGCTTTGACGCTGGGTTGCCTGATTGGCCGGCGATGGGGTCGGGGGGAGGAGGAGGCCATGCGGTGTCACATTTGACCGGTCTGGCTGGATCAGTCTCGACGACAGAATGAGTCTACAGTACAGTACCGCCCTCGATGATCCATCATGATCCATGCCAATAGTAGGACTGATTTACCTACAAACGACAAACAGTGTCACATCTACTTAATTACCACAACGCTATGTAGGCAGCATCAGGCTGCCCGCACTGGGCAATGCTATCCCTTCCTTCAGGAAGGAAATAGCGGAAAGAAGTCCGCACCGGGCTCCTCTATCGATTCCGCTACTCTTCCGTAAACGGCTACCCACCAAATCAAGCGGAGGTAGAGGAGCTCCTCTACGCACCGACGGGACGTGGGGCCCACCACCGGCGCGCCATCCCAACCAAAAGAAAAGAAAAAAAGTGAGGAAAGAGAGAGGAAGGTAGTTGGAGATGTTGAATAAAAATATGTAGTAGTTAGGATAGAGGAAGAATATAGAGGAGGAATGGGTGAGAGAGAAATTGGTATAGAAGAAAGAATCTTGATGACTAGGACAGAATATTCCTTTTAAAAGAACGAAATAGAGGAACATGAGTGCGGATAGCCTCAACCGGCCCTATTTAAACACCGGCATGCCTTCCCCTCTCCGGCGCCCAACGAAGCTACTTCGCATTCCCATCCCACACATCCATTCTCCGTCTAACATTCGGTTCCTTCATCAGGACTCCGGCCTCCCTTAGCACTGCGACGTGCACCAACTACTCTTAATTCTGCGGCTTGATCCATCTCGACAGCACCTCGATTCATGGAGCCCTCCGCCTCTGTTCCTCATCACTCCGCTTGCTCGGCGTACCGCCACCAGTCGTCGTCGCCGCCAGCGCGGTGCCGTCGGCGGCGGCGGCAGAAGCATGTGGGCCTCGGGAGCCGGTGCCACGCGGTGCTGAAGGAGCACAAGACGAGGCTGTACATCCTGGGCAGGTGCGTGTCCATGCTCCTGTGCTGGCACCACCATGACTCCGACTGAAGTGCTCCCGCCCCGGCGCACTGGACTGGATGAGCTTGCCTGGAATTCATGATTCCACTGTTTCTTTACTAGTTTGTACAGACGTTACTTGTGGCCCCTTTGTATAAAAATAGATGTGTTACTTGCATGGTGACCGATAACGCTAGTGCGAAATGAAATGTACATCGAAATTGTTCGAATAGGTTGATGAAATCTCTGAAGAATGGCATATACACAATCATTTATTTTGGTGCTTTTCTAGCTACTTGTTGCTGCTGGTGCAGGCGACAGGATAGCATGCATGAGTTTTCATGTCCATTGGTGTGTACTGAGATGCATGGCAATGCAAGCCAACGATGCCGACAATGAGAACGTTCGATTTTATTTTTTTTTGGTTCAGGAATCTTTGGATCAAAGCAGAACTCTGCCCAGGGACAGGGAGGAAGCCGGAGATGAGGAAAGTGAACTTCGCCGTCGCCGGACGGCCGGAGGCTCGTGGTCTTGCGGCGGGGTGAGCGGAACTAGAGAGATACTAGGCCGGAAAGTGGACCGCGATCCATAGACAGCGAGGCCCAAACTGACCGGACAAGTGGAGCCCGATCAAGCCCACGGACCAACACGCACTGAACCACCAACTTCGCCCGGCCCCGGCCGCCAGAGCCGTTGCCGCCGTGGGTGGGTTGCGCTCGCCGTCGCACACGCAGCCGCCGTGCGGCGGTGCGGTGCAGCGGGGTGCACTGTGCACTCGTGGGATCCTTCTGCCGCACGGCGTACAGGCTCGGCAAGACGGCGACGGGGTCCGCCGTCCAAGCCGCCCTCCAGAGGTCGGGCATTCCTCTCCCCTCTCGTCGTCGCTTCATCCGTTGCGGAACCAGAGATGCCCTGACCGCTTTCGTGCTACTGGGCGCAGATGCTGTTCGACATGCGACCTACTGCAGCAACCCGTATTACCTCTCCTTCCGTCTGCAGGTCTGGTGAATTTACACTATTTATTTATTTATTTATTTATTTTTTGCGAAAGAATTTACCAAAATTTTCCGCTTCTAGTATAGCAACACCTTCCTCGGTTCGGTTCATGAGAAACCATGACAATTGAACAACCCTGCTCATTTTGAAGAAAATTATATGATGGCATGTCGTATCGTATGTGACTGATGCTGGGCATGTGAGATCAGACGATACATAGTATGGATTTCTTTTCAGTCTCGGATATTGCTGGCAATAGCCAACTTGGAGAGAAGACAAATCTCGTAGTATCACAATGCTACATCCTTTATCTGGTGGTTAATTGTATAGGAAGGAAAAGAATAACGCAAATATGATTAGTGGCAGAAGAAAAGAGAGAGAGAGAGAGAGAGAGAGAGAGAGAGAGAGAGAGAGAGAGAGAGAGAGAGAGAGAGAGATCCAACTTAGGGGGAGCTAGGCGGTTTTTCATTAAGAAGAAGAAATAGTGACCAAATAGAGGTCTTGAACCTGGGTGGCTCAGGGTGCAATACAACATCCTCCACCACCTAGCCAACTGAGACAAGCTCAGCTTCCTGATTAGCGGCATAACATAATGAGTTTCTTTTGTTTTCTTCAATGAGCATTAAGAGCAAATGTTTTCTTAAATAACATTCTCTATTGATTACATTGATGACCTGTATATTCTGCTTATGTAGTAATTAATCGATACGTATGCACACAGTTCCCTCTTCAGTTTCTTGGCCTATGCTTTCTTTCGAAGAAAAATCCTGGTAGTATACCTATGCTATCATGAATCATGATAGTATACCTATGCGATCATGAATCATCTTCTGTGCTTTTGAGATGCAGTTATGAGATCAACTCATCACATGCATCATACGTCACAGCTGATGGCAACTCGCAAACAGTTTTCTTAGACAACTGGACCTAATCATTGTATCTGACGTAACCATTAAACTACTTACTACTGTGATAGTTATTAACATGAAACTATCACTATTATTAACAGGAATCTGCTTTATTTTTTGCGTGAATGACACAATGGACGTACGTCCTTATTCATAACATAACAGAAGTTGCTATCTGGTGATGCATATTGCACTGGATTGCTGAATAGCAATTCAGGAATATGACCATGTCAACATTGAGGTCTCAACTAAACCTGATTATTTTTATCAATTTGGAACTTTTTAACAACCAAAGGTCATCAATGGGTGGATTAGCTGAGGCAAGGGATTTACCTTTCTTGCCATATATCTTGCAACCAATGGTACCCATTTTCTTTGACGAGCAACACAAAGAAGAAGCCGCTGTTCCTGCCCTCTTCACTGTAGGCTGTCATGGACCCTGGGATTGTTGTGAGCAGCATTGGTGTCTTCGTCCAAGTGATCTTTGATAAGTACTTAAGCTCCAAGTTAGAGAAGTGGGCAGCTCGTGCAAACTTGGGAAGTGAATTTCAGAATCTCCGAGGTCAGCTCGAGATGGCCAAGGCAATACTTGCGACCCTGAAGGGCAGCACTACCTTGGAGGGCATCTGTCAACTCGCTCAAGAGCTTAAGTCCTCAGCTTATGATGCAGAGGATGTCTTTGATGAGTTGGACTACTTTTGCCTTATGGAAATGGTGGAGGACAGAAGTCAGAATAAAGTTGCTGCAAGCTGTAGTTCATCATTTCCTTCAGCTCTTCATAGTGTTTTTCATCAATCAGGTACTCCCTCAAAGCCGAAAGGAAATAAATGAATGTCGTCGTGAATCTATTTACATTTAATGCAAGATGAAGCTTTTTGTAATTCAGTTTGACTGACTGAGAGTGAAAGCATGTTTAAAGTTTCCAACATGCTTGTTGAAATGTTCAAATTAGAATTAGTATACAAAAAATGTAGAACATTTGTTATCCTAATTCCTGAAACCCAACGTCTCGATAATTTTGTAATGATGGAACAAATCACTTTTATAGAGAAGAGTAGATTTTTGACAGGTTTTGATCATGGATGACCTACAACACTTTGGCAACCTAATGGTTGGATTACTGCGAGAATTAATGCTGTCATGTTTTTTCTAAACTACCAGTGAAAGTACAAAAAAATGTTGTTTGATAAAAAAGTAAAAAATAAACACTAGTGGAAAAGTCTAAAAATGCTCGCAGATCTATAAAGTGCACATCTGGGTATTTCTGGTGTTGCTACTCCCTCCATCCCAAAATAGTTTATTCTAGAGTTATCCTAAGTCAAATTATCTTAAGTATGTCACCAAATTTGTATCATCAGATACATAAATTATACTTATCTGGTGTTGTTGGTCAAACTTAATATAGTTTGAACTAGGAAAATTCTAGAAAACAACTTATTTTAGGACAGAGGGAGTTGTTGCTGCATTCACTTTCTTATGTCAGAATAAAGAGCATTCCTGGTGCGACTAGGCTCCTGGAAGCTTTTTATTTCAACATTTTTCAATGTTATACATAGCACTCATTAATCAAAGAAATGCAGGTTCCTTCTTGCCCCCTCCATTTAAAAGAGCAATACAGACTGTTGATGGTTTGTCCTACGACTGGTATTCAGTCTCCTGTAAGATGAAGTCCATTGCTGATCGCCTACAAAGAACTACTGCCCAAATTGAGCGTGTTGCTCAGTTGAAGAAATTAGTAGCTTTTGGTTCCCAGCAACTAAAGCTTCCAAATTCCCGACAGACTAGTTCACTCTTGACTGAACCAGAGGTTTACGGCAGAGAAGAGGAGAAAACAGCCATTACACAGATGCTCCTGGAACGAAACAGGCAAGGCAAGTACAAGAGCTTCTCGGTGCTCCCAGTTGTGGGCATAGGTGGTGTGGGCAAGACAACTCTTGTGCAGTATGTGTATAATGATCCAACTATCATGAACTCATTTGAGATAAGGGCATGGGCGTGCGTCTCTGATTTTCTTGATATCAAGCAGGTTACTATGGACATATTGCAGTCAATAGATGAAGAGATATATCATCAGTTTATCGGTTCAAGCAGTCTAGACAACATTCAGAAGATTCTAGTGAAAAAGTTGAAGAGGAGGAAATTCCTAATTGTTCTCGATGATGTGTGGTCTTGCAATAATTGGGAACTGATGTGTGCACCCTTCTCATGTGGGATTCGTGGGAGCAAAATCATAGTGACAACTCGTCACCATGATATAGCTAACTCTGTTGGGACCATTCCATCAGTCACTCTTAGAGGATTGGAAGATGACCCTTTCTGGTCTTTCTTCAAACAGAAGGCATTTGGTGGTGTCAAAATTGTTGATAATTTAGCTTCTATTGGCAGGAAAATTGCAAACAAGCTCAATGGTATACCTTTGGCTGCGAAGACTATCGGAAAGCTGTTGCACAAGCAACTTACTTCAGAGCATTGGATAAGTATATTAGACAGCAACTTATGGGAGCTGAGACAAGGACCTGAAGATATAATGCCAGCCCTTCTCTTAAGCTACCAGCACCTTCCTCCAAATATCCAATGCTGCTTTGCATTCTGCTCAGCATTCTCCAAGGATTATTCTTTCACTGAAGAGGACCTGGTATTTTCTTGGATGGCTCATGGTTTTATTCAGCCCGTTAGAGACAAAACTCTAGAGGACACGGCACGGGAATACCTGAATGAACTAGCATCAGCATCGTTCTTTGAAATCTCAACAAATGGTAACCTTTACCGAATGCATGGTCTATTGCATGACCTAGCATGTTCAGTAGCTCAAGATGAGTGCTTCAGCGCCAACCATAATTTGTCTAGAGGCATCCCACATGCGGTTCGCCATTTGTATCTTCTTTATCCAGACCAAGCTAAAAGTTTTTGCCTTAACTTCTCATTGGTAGAGCCTACTTCACAGAGTGATGGAGGACTACTTGAGAGAAGACTACCTGGTGGCTCTATGGAGCTGAAAAGATTACGCAGCGTATGGTTCAGGAATGCTCCAACAATTGTATCAGCTGATGATGAGTTTTGGACAATGCCTATATTCTACAGTAGGATCATTAATCTCCGCATGCTATGCTTGCATCATATTAAAAATGAGGCACTTCTTGCAACAGTTGGGGACTTGATACATTTACGGTACCTGGACCTCAAGTTCTCTGACATTTCGGAGTTGCCAGAATCAGTATGCAAGCTTTACCATCTACAAGTACTGGATATAAGATATTGCAAGAATCTTGTTAGATTGCCAATAGGCCTTAACAATCTCATTAGCATTCGGCATCTATTACTTGATGATTCAAACAAGTTTCTTGTTGGTTATGCTGGTATTCCTTATATCGGAATGCTGACCAACCTGCAGCATTTGGATTGGTTCAATGTTAGCAAAGATGAAGCATTTAACATCGAACAACTAAAAGAGTTAAGAGAGTTGGGGCGATCTCTTTCCATTGGGCACCTTGAGAACGTTGCAAGCAAGGAAGACGCTAGTAATTCGCAACTGAAGGAAAAATATCGCCTCAACGAGCTGAACTTATCCTGGAGTGGAAATCTGGAACATATATCTTGTGATGCAAAAATAAATATTCTTGAGGGTCTTCAACCCCATCCAAATCTTAAACATCTCAGGATAACACGTTACTGTGGCACTGTTTCACCTACATGGTTAGCCGATGATCTAGACATAAAATTATTGGAGTCCCTCTACCTACAAGATTGCTCAGGATGGGAGGTGCTACCTCCTCTTGGAAAGCTTCCTTTTTTGAAGAAACTTCATTTCATTGGCATGGAGGCTATACCATGTATTGGATCTGAATTCTATGGAAGTGACTACGAAGGGGGATTTCCATGTTTAGAAGGGTTGCATTTCGAGAAGATGCCAGAGTGGCATTCATGGCGTGGAGTTGAGGACACATGCTTCTTCCCCAAGTTGTTGGTGCTAACCATCATGGACTGCTGTATTGAAGCTTTAGCGCCGACGGTGTTTGCTGTTATTGCTCCAAGAATTCGAAAGACTAGGACTGTGGCCGATGCACTTGCTGATGATCAATGGTTGCAAGACATTAGAAATGGAGGTGGACTATCTTGGCACGGGATCAGAGAATTCTTGAGGCTTTGGGACTGTTTTATGAACATTACTCTCCATGATGACCAAGAAGATCGACACATCTGGCAGCTCGATGCATCGGGTCAATATTCCTCCAAGTCGGCGTACAGGTCGTATTTTAATGGTTCGGTGATCTTTGAGCCATGGCGTCGATTATGGAAATCATGGGCGCCGGGCAAGTGCAAGTTGTTTCTCTGGTTGGCAATTCGGAACCGCTGCTGGACAGCGGATCGTTTGGCCAAAAGGGGCCTTGAACACCCGGACAAATGCCCGCTCTGTGACCAAGAAGAAGAAACCGCCCAACACCTGCTGACCACATGTGTAGTTGCGAGACAGGTATGGTTTCATTTGTTCCAAGCCCTGGATCTTGTTTCAGCAGCTCCCAGGTCGAATGAAAGAAACTTTGCTAACTGGTGGCGAAAAGCAATGAAGAAAGTTCAGAAGGAGAAAAAGAAAGGAGTAAATTCCCTAATCATCTTGGGAGCCTGGGTCATATGGAAGCATAGAAATGATTGTGTTTTTAATGGCGCCTCTCCATCGGTTCCTTCCATTATGAGAGACATCAAGGACGAGCACGATTTATGGTGCATGGCAGGTGCCAAGAAGCTGGAGAAGCTTGGGGTCGGCAGAGGACTTTCTATCTAGAATATCCTCTGTTGTGTGTGTTTTTGGTCAAGGTTTTCAGGTCTGTTTTTCCTGGTTAGCTCTTTTTTGAGTTGTAAACCGAGTCTCATGTTTGGTCCCCGAATGAGACAAGGATGATGTAAGGGGACTACCATTTCTCTCTCTAATACAAAGAAGCGCAGCTCTCCTGCGTTTTCGAAAAAAAAAACCATCATGGACTGCACCAGCTTGCAGCTGCTACCTGTTGCACAATGGTACGACCAAGTAAAGTACAGATGGTTTCCTCGCCTTGGTACACTTAATATTGAAAACTGTCCCAATCTTGATCAGTTACCTCCACTTCCACATACTTCAACGTTGACTAGGATTAGTTTGAAAAATGTGGGAATGATCTCCTGCATGGAACTGAATGATCAAGATTTTGTAATATATGGTATCTCTAATTTGATGACGCACAGACAGTATTCATTGCAGTTCCACAACTTGAGGAGAGTCAAGAGTTTCAGCATATCAAACTGTGATAATTTCACGGTGTTGTCATGGAAGCTCCAAGGGGAGCATGGCATTTCCGAGGCATCTACAATAATGCATGATGTCGTATGCTCACTTTCCACCATTAATGAGCTCAACATATATGGTTCCGGAATATCTGAAGACATACTTCATGAAATTTTGACAGATGCTGGCTTTCTTGACTGCTTGTCAATAAAATACTGCCCCCAGATTACTTCCCTTGAGCTGAATCCGATGACACGGCTTGATTATTTGATTATAGAAGATTGCAGACAGCTCAGGGCACACAAATGTATGCAAACGCTCATTCATTTAAGAGAACATACAGTTCTAAGAAGTCCTAAATTCATCGAGGGATGGAAAAATCTCATAGAGCGGACAGAAGGATCATGTCAGGAAATTACTGCTTCTTTGAAAAGATTGCACATTGATGATTTATCATTCCTTACCATGGCAATATGCAGGACACTTGGACATCTGCAATACTTAATGATCGAATCTGACCAACAGATCGTATCCTTAACTCAAGACCAGGAGCAAGCACTTGTTAAATTAACTTCGCTGCAAACACTTGCATTCAACGATTGCCCGAATCTCCATGCTTTGCCTGCAAGCCTGCACCAAATGTCCTCCCTTAAGAGGTTGGATTTATTGTCATGTGAGAGCCTCCATTCCCTGCCACACCAGGGATTGCCAGAACTGGAAAGATTGTTTATAGTTGGATGTAACCTGTCGATTGAGAATTGCACAAATGTTGGGATTGACCAAAACAAGATTACACATATCAAGTAAGAGGTTGTATGCTTAGGTCAT
Source organism: Eragrostis nindensis (assembly GCA_012490785.1). NCBI lineage: Eukaryota > Viridiplantae > Streptophyta > Magnoliopsida > Poales > Poaceae > Eragrostis > Eragrostis nindensis. Next base: position 191,391 of record JAAXCT010000001.1, on the reverse strand, counting down.
CAGGCTCTCCAATGATATCCAATGATATACACTGGAACAAGCATATTCTGGTTAGTAATTTTGGATATGTTTAACATTAATCAAAATTAGCAGCTCCATATATTTATCGAAATCTGCGCATATCTCCTTTATAGCTCTTCCCAATGCTTTTGGATAGGATATTTAGATAGGAGGCCTGTTTCTAAACCAGTGTTCTAAATAGCCAGCTATAGCTACCGCTATAGCCTCTGAAATGAGAAGGGGCTAAGCTATTTCTCATTTAGCGCTAAGCTTCATAGCCCGCTATAGCCACCGCTGTAGCCGGCTAAATCACCTTAATTTAGCGGATTTAGCCGGCTAAATGGTGGTGTGATGAAGGTATGAAGCTTTTGATGAGGTTTGAAACTTTTAAAGGTGATTTAGTCGGTTAAATCAAGATGTTTAACAGTTTCAATGATGATGTAATGAAGGCATGAAGCCTAATACTTATTTTAATTCATAAAAATGTTGTGGTTCCATGTTCTATGTCTAATTATTCATTGATTTTTAATGAAATTATGAAACCGCTAAATAAGTTTAGCTGTGGCTAGAGCCCGCTATAGCCTTTTTAGCCTTTGCGGATATCAACCGTTAAAGGTCTTAGCCCGCTATTTAAAACATTGTTCTAAACAGAACTTTAACAAGTATTTCTTTCCATGCAGAACAGCACCAAGATAGAGAAATACATTTAACCGCATCAGCTGAAGAATTGCAAGGTGCGTCACATGCATCTTGCAGTGCAAAGCACCAATGGCGACCGCATCCCTGATCCGTTGCTTCCTCGCTAGGATATTTCTTGCATCCGCTTGGTAGCAGAGTAAGCTGGGCGACAGGGCTATCGATAATCAAGAAGTGGATGTATTCAGTCAGATTGAAAGCTGGGCTCGCACGGCTGCACTCGCACTTACTAGCATGCAGATCACCGCCTTTTGAGAGTCTGGTGTTCATTCATTCTGCTTGGTGGTTGCTGATTCGAGCAGCTGGTGTTTCCGAACTTTAGATGAAGCAAGTTGCAACTTCCTGGTTCCAGGTTCTATGGAGTGCGTCGTGCTACACTGCTTTTGTTCTCTTTGACATGAGTACACTGGCTTATGGTTTAGAGCGTAATAGCGCATACAGAATGGATCCGTATAATAGTGGATGCGAAACGATTTGAATCTTGTCATGGATGGTTGCACTGGACATACATATACATTCTGCTCTGCTTGTGTAGTTGTGTGCATCGGCAAAGTAAATGCTGTTCATTCAGCGTATACCTCCTGTCCGTCTGTGTCTATCAGAACTCAAGAAACGAATTTCTTCTGCGTCCAAAGGCGGTTTAGGGGTTTTGTGTAAAATGTCCAAATGAAATCCTCGCCTGATCCTGTCCGTAGAGATGACACCGAACGGCTGCAGATCGCTTGTAATGTAAACTAGGTTCGGCTCCTCTCATAAACCCTAGCCGCGGCTCGCTTCGCCTTTCCTCTGCTGGTCGCCTCCTCGCGAGCTCGTCGATTCGCCGCCGCCTTTCTCGACCCAAGCCTGCAGCAGCTAGTCTCCTCCGATGGCGGTATGACCCCTCCTCCCTTCTGTTCTCTCGCCCTCTCTCTCTCTCTCGTTCTGTGTGATTGGTGAACCAGATCTTTTGTTTTCTGCTCCAATTAATTAGCGATATTTTGCTGTCGAATTATATTCTCGTAGGCTTTTCTTAGTTTCCTCTGCGTTGCACAGTCGTGGCCCAGGCGCTTGTGCGTTTGGTAGTGATGCGTAGCTGAAGGACAGAACAGATGGTTTTGAGATACCTGGGTCGAATCCACCCTGTAATTTGTTATGGGGGAGAAGGAGAGAACTCGTTTTGGTGCGAAGGCTCACTTTCAAAGGGTTGTTTATTGCAAACAGATTTTGTTAGACACAATTTAGGTCCTTGATGACAACCTAAGTCTTGGTACTCTTTGGTCAAGGAATGCATGAGCGTTGTGTGCAGTATCCATGTATTACCAGTTTTTGTAGGTAAAGAACTGGATTAGAATCTCTGAGTAGTGATAGGGCTACCACTGATGGTCTCATACTTGCCACATCCAACTGTTCGGATCACCTGCATTGTTTTACCTTGTAGTCTTGCTATGGCATGCCAATCTCAGACTTTTTTATACGCCATCAAAAGTCTATACCTGTTATTTCACCTTTGCTTGTAGCATTGATGGTCTCGTAGCTTGCCTTGCTCTTGCTTTGTATGCTCAGTCCAAAGATGCATCCACATTTTCCTGCAAGTTTATCCCACTTCATTTGGTTAGAAAGTTTGCAACCTTAAGGTGAAAAATATCAATTCCTTGAGCCAGGCCATGCTTATGTAAGCAGAATTTCAAGTCGCTTGTCCAAGTGTTCAGCTGTACTTCTGATTAAAGAAATTAAAGAAACAAATAGAGATAGATAAGCATATACTTAGTCCCAGTGAACTTCCTGCTTATGCACCTTTTTCATGATTCTGTTTCTTGCGGATGAGTAGTAATTTAGTAGACATTCTAATTCTGATAGGTTTAGCTGCTGGGTGTGCATTATCCATGCCACATTGTACTTCTGATTCTATTTATGCACCTGGCTGATTGGGTCTTGTAGTAACATTCTGTGAATAATTTCGTGTTAGTGAGCTGACATCTTGTTGACTCATAGAATTCAGTACTATTGAGACTAAAAAAGTTAAAAAAGGAAATTGAAATTACAGTCTTTTTATATGTATTTGCCAGCCATGATGAATATTGAACTTACGGTATAGACTACTTAGTAATGGATTCTCTTTTGTTTCCTGCTGCAGACTGTTCCAGTTAACCCAAAACCTTTCTTGAACAATCTGACTGGGAAGCCTGTGGTTGTCAAGCTTAAGTGGGGTATGGAGTACAAAGGTAATTTGTTTCCCGCTTATTCAGTTTATTTGTTTCAATTCAACTGTTATATTTTTGTTTTCATATATTGCTTTACTTTAAATATACTGATAAACATTTGTTTTACTTTACCAGGGTTCCTTGTTTCTGTGGACTCATACATGAATCTTCAGGTACTACTTTTGGTCTTTTGCAGTCTGCTATACTATTAGACATATGGTTTATTTAATTTTCTTTAGAAATTAAAGTTTATTGAATATAGAAACAACATGCAATAAATTTATTACTGCCTTCTCTGCTATTTGCAGCTTGCTAACACAGAGGAGTACATTGATGGAACATTCTCTGGAAACCTGGGAGAGATTCTCATCAGGTAGTAATTCAAGATCCGTTTCTTCTAGCATGTGCCAAGTAGTATATAGTATTGTTATTCTTCATTAAACCTAGTGAATGCTTGCATGATGGGATACTGCTGTCCAAACACTTATTTGATGTAATAATATTAGTCTACATCTGCAGAAGTTTACTATCAATTGTCATGATGGAATGCTAGGCCAAATTGGAATAATGAAACGTTGATCTCTACTAGTCAGTCTAAACTCACCCAGTCTTACATAGAATTTTATGAACCTGAACTTCGATGCATACCATGAGCAGTTGCCCCTTGTATGACTCGTTTCTGTTTGATCCATCTACAGGTGCAACAATGTTCTGTATCTCCGCGGCGTTCCAGAAGATGCGGAGATAGAGGATGCAGAGTGAGAAGGCGTGGACCTTACCTAGATTGGTGGATGTAATATGCTTCTGGCAACAAGATACTAATTAAGTGTATTTGGTTTGAGATATGCTCTACTGATACGTTATCGCTGATCCTGTACCATTGGGCTGCCACTGCTTCCGTTCTATATCTACCTGTAATGGAGTCATCGTGAAACTATTGGAATTCGTGACTCACAACCTGGCAGTTCGCATTAATGAAGCAAAAAATGGAAAATTGCTGCAGGTGATGTCTTCCCGTGATTTAGAATCTTTTATGATGGTTTGCTGAAATATGTGCAAATAAATTTTGGTCGCTTGGTGCAGCTATGGGCCTGGTGGCTTGGGGTTGGTGGCTTGTTCAACTTGATGTTTCATGCTGCTTAGGTGTCTTATTGCATATTTTTTGTGGAATCTTGATCCGTTTCTTGTGTTGGATCAAATGGTTGGGGATCGTGCAGATAGATAGATTTATAAGCAACCACAGACTCGACACAATCCGGATCATGCTTCATAAAATCATTTTATATGCCTAGTCAATTTGTTTAGAACGGGTGTTTCTTGTTGCTTTTGGTTTTTAGTATGGTCTTATAAGGCCACCATTCTGCAGTCTAGTTTGAATGAATCTTGCATGGCGTTGCAAAATTCCGTTCTTTCCGGACGTTCTTTTCACTAACAGCTCTAAATGACCGGCAGCATCAAGATGGCAAAACAATGATGAAATTAGGTGAGTGCTAGTAGGTTCGTATAAAAAGTCTGCAGATCCGGCTGGTGTAGAGATCTCGCTCCTTCAAACAGTTTTGACTGGCTGGACTCATCTGGTGAAATCTGAGTGCCAGCAATGGCAAAAGGATTGCATGAGCTGAAGAATTGCGGCATATGCATGCTTCAGGGAGGGCAGCAATGGCGAAGGCATTATGCAGTTATGCTTCCTCTGGCTTGCCATACTTTTTTTCATCCATATGCCACGTGAAAATGGGATCGGTAGCGATGCCGATAAACTAGGCGATGAGTGATTTAGGTGGATTTGATTCTGTTCTGGTCAGCTCGCTTGTTGATGTTAGAGCATGTACAATGGAGTGACATCAGTTGTCTAGGAGAGTTTATACATAGGATTTTGAGTGATATGGAGGAGAGAGAAAGAGGAGAAAGAAGACGGCTTAGTGATGTCTAAACTATTGTATGTGAGGTTCTTGTTTTTGTAAGTTTGAATATGATTCTTCTAGACGGTTTGGACCACTGTACATGCCCGGACTAGGACTGTTATTTTGAACTGAAATTTGTAGTGACTTTTATTTCGAAGGAAATGACTTGTGAGTCGAACGATTTGAAATTTGGCCCTGGGATTGCATGCATGGATTCGTTTTCTTCTCGTCATGGGTGCGTCGGTCGTTGCGGTTGCCTTGTCGGTGTTGCAGTTGGAGTGCAGCATCCGGTGCTTTCTGCATATGCCCGTCTTTGTGTCACGGGGAAGTTCTGGTTCTCAGTTCCACTTTTGTCCTGCCAGCCCCCACTATCAAACTGCTCCTGCAAGGGAAAGATAACAACTAAAACTTTCTTCGTTGAGATATGAGAATATGGATACAAACAGAAACTCGAGAACGTGTAAAGATTGACTACCATCACTGGCTGGCATTCTACTTTGCTGGGCACCGACAGATATCACCATTTTCTCATAAAATATGTGCTTTTTGAAAGTGTATGAACCGATGATTGTCTTGAGTTACACACAATGCCTCGTATAGGCAGCGCAAGAACGCAGGAGATTGCTAGCAACGATCACTACCAGCAGTGAGTGGCGAGGAAGCAGTCACTACCAGCAGAGGAATCGATCATGAGACCGTCAGTCGTGAGCAGTGAGCCTGAAGAACCGGACAGTTGATGAGTTGAATGGTGGAACATCGTGTCTAACACCTTTCAACATAACATGAATAAAAAAATTGGCGATCAGCACCTCGAACGCCGAGCACCAGTACTTCATAAAATCATTTTATATGCCATTGTTTAGAACTGGTGTTTCTTATTCGGGGTGTTCGGTTGGAGGATGCAGTTGCAGTTGCAGTTTCAATAGTGAGAGAGAACACTGTAGCGGAGGATTCACGCACTGTAGCAATCCAGTTGTCTGTAGCAGCCCAAACAGCAGCAGCCGGAGGAAATTCCGGCTGCCGAACACCCTGATTGCTTATGGATTTTTTTTAGACCAAAGGCTGATAGCCCTGCTTGTTGAAAGCAAAAGATTGATTGCTTTTATGGATTTTATGGTCTTATCAAATGCAAGCAGTCTAGTCTAGCTAGTCTCGCGTGGCGTTGCAAAATTCTTCTATTCCCTGAATTTCTTCATGTGCATTCTTTTTTACGAATAGCTCTGTGCATGAAGGGCAGCATCAAGATAGCAAAACAATGGTAAAATTAGGTGAGTGCATAGGCTCGTAAAAAAGGTTCGCAGATCCGGCTTGTGTGGAGATCTCGCTCCTTCAAGCAATTTTGACAGGCTGGGCTCATCTTGATCTGGTGAGGTTGCATGAGCTAAAGATTTGCAGCATACGCATGCTTCACTGGAGGGCAGCTGTGCTTCGTCTGGCTTGCAATAATTTTTTTCGTCCACTTGATCACATGAAAATGGTATCGGACGGACACTATCCGCGACGGAGCAAGAGACGGCACAATAATTCAGAACATGTTGCGCTGCTCCGCCCGACAAGGACTATTATTTTGAACTGAAATTTGTAGTGACTTGTGAGTTGAGCGCATCCACAGATGATTGAATTACAGTGGATGGGGAAACGATTTGAAATTTGGCCGTGAGATGCGTGCCATGGACTCGTTGTTTTTCTTCTCGTCAAGTCGTCATGCGTGCGTGCGTGCGTCGGTCGTTGCGGTTGCCTTGTCGGTGTTGCAGTTGCAGTGCAGCATCCGATACTTTCTGGAAATGCCCATCTGTCTGTCCGCCACCGGGAATTTCTGCTTCTCTGTTCCCTTTTGTTCTGCCTACTCTCGCTACCAAATCAAAGTGCTCGCGCAAGGGAAAGAAACGCTTGCGAATATGTAAAGATTGATTAGCATCGCTGTCTGGCGTTATTACTGACTTGCTGAGCACCGACAGATAACCTATTTTCACAAAACACCTGTGCCTTTGAGCAGAACAAGAAGCAAGGCATCCACAGGCGACTGTTAGGTAGCTCATCCATTTTGCTCTTTTGAAGTTCAATAAATAATCCAATATTCGTGTAAGTATATGGTGGTTTCCCACCAAATGCAATCCAAAAACTCCCCGAATTCAGGAGTTCGAGTTATTCAGGCACTACGTACACATCACCAAGTCAACAAATCCAATGCCAACTCCACGGAAGGCCAACGACTACATGCAGTTACCCACCTAATCACGCAATTAACTTGAGCCAGCTTCCATTCGCCTTCGGCTTCTCTCGCTGACCCACTCTCCTCATCAGACCGCTTCTTCTTCCTCAGCTCATGTCGAGCATGCCCTGGTGGAAGGCGGCGACGCGGTCTGGGGTGACGCACTGCGTGATGAGCCGCGCCCCCGGCTTGTGGGCCCAGGGCTTCACCAGTATGCACGTCGCGATGTAGTCGAGGTTCGTCAGCGGCACGACGTGGGCCGGCGGGCCCCACCCGTAGTCCACCTCGGCGAACCCGAGCCGGGACCAATCGGACACGAGCAGGGTGCGGTAGTCGGCGGTGATCTGGTACGGGTCCACGCCGGCGGCGCCCATGTCCCCGGCCGCCCACCGCGCGAACTCCGCCGGCATCCGGCGCTTCCCGTCCTTGATGAGCCGCACCACCTCCGTCACCGACGACCCGGCCACCTTGCCGGCCGGCGCCGACACGCGCATGATGTAGTAGCAGTTGCCGTAGAAGCCGGCGCCGCCGCGGGGCAGCGCGGCGTGCAGGAGCGGGCGCGCGTTCACGGCGAAGCAGACGTGGACGGGGGAGTCGGGCTCGAACCCCGCGGCCCGGGTGCGACTCTGCCACGCCTTGGCGATGAGCACCTCGAACGCCGAGCACCAGCCTCCCACGCCGCCGTGCGCCGCGTTGTACTGGCTCTTGAAGTGGTCGATGTAGTCGGCGGAGATGTCGATGGCGAGGTACTCGAGCCGCTTGGCGCCCTCGGGCGTCGGCAGCGCGCCGACGACCGCGCCGGCCGGGTCCGGGATCGCGTCGCGGCCCCACTGCGGCGCCACCGACAGCGCGGCGGCCGTCGTCGTCGCCCCGTCGTCGCCGCCGCGCGCGAGCTCCCCCACCGCGTTCATGAACTGCGCGGCGCCGGGCCCGTCGGCGACCGCGTGGCTGAACCGGAAGCCGACGACGAAGCCGCCGCACGCGAAGGCGGTGACCTGGACGAGCAGGACGAGGCGGCGCGGGTCCTCCTCTTTCTCCGCGTCGGGCGTGGGCGGGAGGAGGTCGTCCTTGGGCACCATGAGCGGGGCCTCGAGGTAGTCCACGTCCTCGAGCGTGCACGCCGCCGCGGCCTCCGTGAACCAGACGCCGGCACCGCTGCAGTCCACCGCCAGCTGCGCGCCGGAGTCCGAGAGCACCAGGCGCCCGGCGAGCGGGTAGTAGTGCACCAGGGCCCGCGCCAGCGCCCTCTCGATCGTCCGCGCCGGGCTGGCGTCGACATTGGCGGGCCCGTCGGCGGCGGCCGGCTTGAAGACGTGCAGCGACTCGATCAGCGCCATCTGCGTGGGGTACCGGTCGAGCCACGACAGGCGGAGCGGGCCGGCCGGCGTGGGCTCGGCCGGGACCACCAGCCGCGGCGGGAACCGCTCGATGGACTTCGCCGCCGCCGCCGCCATGGAACGCGGAATGGCAGGAAGAGGAGCGGACGGCGAGTGAACGGAGTTGGTGGTGGTGGTGCTCCTCTGCTCCTTTGGCTCGGCTCTGCTTTGCTTGGTTTGGTTTGATTTGGTTGTTGGCTTGACTTGGCTTGGAAGCGAGGGATCGGCGAGAATTTATAGGTGCGTGCTGGAGCTGAAGGCGAGTGCTCTGTCCGGGGCTTTTGGGTGACGAGGATTGGAGTCAGATGGAATGCGTCCACGGGCCCACGCGGTCAGGATCTCTGGTCCGTGCCCGTGATGAGGTCGTTGCGACGTCGGGGTCAAAGCGGGTGGAGCCGAGCTGCGCAGGATTTCACAGCGCTATCCACTTCCAGCTGGCTCGTGCTCTTTCTTCATCGAGTGCAGCGCTCGTGGTGGCTGGCGGCTGCATCCATCAGTCAGCTCATGCGCTAGTTTTTAGTTTTATTTTTCTAGAAGCATTGGTACATCTATGTACTGTACTTCCTTTGGCAAGCTGAGCTAACAAACCCGCCGTAACACCAAGACGTATGTACTACACTCCGTAGTACAGTACTCCCGTCGGATTAATATATTATTGAGGCTAGTTAGCGCATTTTTACACTAACCAATGTCAACAGTTTTGATCCGCTGAGAGTAATCTTTATTTCGATAACCAGTCACTTCTTTCTGCCTTAACGACAGAGAAGCGAGAGTGAGAATTTCGGAGATGATGCGGCTGCTGGCATTCTTCTCCAACTCGTTCGGAGTATGGTCACATATCACTCTTGATTAGTATTAAACTCTTGACATCGCGCATTTATATCTTTCCTCCTCCACCAGTATCCCGTGTAAAGAAATTTCCCAAGCAGCAAATGATCCGGAGGGGAGAGATACAAATCACGCGGCGCGCGAATGCTTCCTCCAAGCAAGCAGGGTACGAAAGTTACCAAGTCCATGGACCGGGTCCAAATTTCATCTCATCTCGTCGGACAAGCGAGTGGTACGGTTGTAGCTGCTGATGATGACCATTTAACCAAATCATGAGTACGTAAACGGGACAGGAAGATGGCGTGCTAGTTTAAAAAACGAAAAAGGAATACGCGTGAGAGCGTGGCTGATTATTAAAGTGCCCGTCAACATGGAGAACTTGTTTATTGTGTCAACATGGAGAAGTTGTTTATTGTTGGGGGTGCGTGCATGCATGGTAAGCTCGCAGCCGGAGATTTCAACATATGCAGTTCATATATGTGTCCCAGTGGCCAGTTTGCGTACATGGATGGTGCTAGCTTTCTTTCTGAAGGATCAAGTCGCCTTATCTTTGGGGGGTTTGGGGGGGGGGGGGGGGGGGGGGGGGGAGGAATTCTAGGCGTCTTTTACCTTTTGTCTTTGTATTTATTAAAATCATAAAATGTATATCGTGGAATATGGCAGGGCGTGAACTCTCACATGGTACATTACAGAAAGTAGTAGATTACTCTGATATTTTATTGCGAGTAGATTACTCTGATATAGTGTCATCATAACCATTGATAGTATACTTTTGATACAGGATATATGTATTGTGAAAGCACACGCATAATGTGTGGAATGAGTAGGTAAATCAAAAGTCTGTGTTAGTGAACACTACACTTTCACCCAGTGATTTGGGGTACCACAAAGGTTGCGAAAACGTCCCTTCCATTTAGGTCTGGGAGTGCCACGCTTTGTCATATGAGTGTGTGACTGAAATTATTTACGAAAGAACTATCTTAGCATAAAGAATCTAAAAAAAACCCAATGGTTTGAACTGAGATAATGTGTACTTATATGCGATGTCTGTACATACTTACAAGCGGTCCGTGATATTACAAGAAATAAATTCGCAAAATGTGCAAATATTGCTAGCTAAGACAAAATGGACCCTTTAAAGAAGTCATAGTTCTATTTCTCGTTTCTTCATGACTTAAAAAGTGTACATTTTGTAGTTTTATTTCTTCGTATTTTCTATGTGACTTGGAAGTATTTTGAGGGTATTAAATCTCTATAACAAATGTTTGAAATCGAATTCTTTACCTCTAATCCACATTAGACATGTACGTTGGAAATCATTCATTTAAAAACCTGATGATACTACAAATAATTCTACCACAGAATAATTGGGATCCTCCTCAAGTCTATAGTCTCTGTGTGAAGTTCTTGAAAGCCAGGAACCCGAGATGCTGCAGCTCGCCTTGTTGTTACCTATGGCAGACGGGAGTAAGAGGAAAGAGGCAAGAATTGCGTGAGAAATTGAGCAGATCAAGTGATACACATGTATTAGCCTTCAAAATAATTGTATATGTTTATCTAGTAATTGTTTTTTTGACAAGAAAAGCTGATTATTCCTGGGAATACCCAACCATCATGCTAGGTCCACCCATGGTACATAGCCCTAAATAGTTGAAGCTATTTGTATCAATATGCCTCTAAAATAAATTTTAATTTTACCAAGGGCCTTCCACAGATGGATAAGGGTTATTTGTACTTAACTTTATGTAAATTTTATTAAGTGGCCTGAGCGTTCTCATTCAAAACTGGATATTTCCCGACGGTGAATACAAATTACCAACCAAAAATCATCGAACAAGATTTCCCAATAAAACGGTTAACACTAGGGAAATGTCCAACAAGACCGTCGGTCATTCGTTTCAAAACACTAGGAACTAGCAAGGACAACTTTACGATCATGACGATGATGATGTCAACGCATGCAGATAGCCAGATGCCAATGCAACTTCCTCAATGGCTGCTATGATTCGTTCATATTTAACACATGAAGAACCAAATATCTAATGTGGTTGGTGGAACGCCAATGATGGATCGATGCTTTCCCTGTAATGGCGCATCTGAACGAGCGATAATGTATCTAATCCGTCCATTTGGCTCAGCGATAAGTGGACTTGTAGGGTTACGTTCAGCTAAGCAGCTTACGGCTGCAGACTTATGTGTGCATAGATAATTATCTGCAGGCTTTTGATGATGATTTCTCTTTGAACAACAATCGATGCCTCCTGCTTTTGGAATACTTTTTAATTTGTTAACTGCCCGAGCAGCCTCGAGCGAAATGTGATTTCGACGGACCATCGAACCCTACGCACTTGCAGGGACAAGTAGTAGTTGCCGAGAAAGCTCAGCCCCGGCTCCCACTGCGAAAAGGGTTAGCTAAGCTAGACAGTCTCTTTTAGGGTGTCCCATCCGTACTCCACTAACAACTCGATCATTAAAACTAATGCATGGCTAGAAGGAAGGATAAATGGATAATGGAGTACTTGGCACATATGCAAGATCTGCCTAATCGATCAGAAACTTGTCTCATGTGTAAAGTTTAAAAAGTTACAGTTCATGCATCTGGCCTTGTACGAATAGTATTCAAGCATGTGTTCATTGCTCTGAGGTCTGAATGTGCACGTATATTGCTGCATTTTGGTACAGGAGACTGGCCTACACAGTCTGACGAGATTGCTTCTGCCGACTGAAGTCTCTTCTCGTTGTGCTTCAACACTGGATGGATTTATGCCTACCCAACTGAGTAACAGAACATCAGGCATGCGTTTAAACCATTTGATACGCTTTGTTTCTCTTATGATCCAATCTGCCAGGAACAAGTGACGTTCTAGGTTGTAAGCACTCCATCAAGCCAAACACCTCAATGGTACATAACATTTATGAACAGAATCAAACATTTCAAATTCATATGGGCAGATTTGTCTCAAATAAATAGTTTCACAATACTCAAATTATGCTATGTTTCACAAATATATTGCAATAAAACTAAAAGTCGATGTAATGAAGACCATATTCACGTCCAGAGCGACACGCTTTCTTCACAGGAGGTATTACTTGTCCAATTTGATATGGCATGTGCGTTTATACGTGACAGGATGCATGCCACTCTCAGTCTCCTTGATCACAGCAACATTCGTCACATGCGAACTTAACTCTGGAACTCGTCCAACTCCAGATGCAAAGGCCAAAAGCGTCGACCTTAAGAGAACACACGACAGGAAAGGGGGCAATTCAGGTACACAACCTTGCGCTTTTGATCTCCTTAAACTCTGTAAACTTGCACATATATCTCTCTCTTTTTTTTTTTTGCGAGGAAACTTGCACATATCTCTGATTGCTAAACTGCACATCTTGTGGCTTTTTGCATCTCAGGTCACTTTTGTTCTTGATACTAGAACCCGACAAGCTGGTGTCCAGTCCGTTAATGAGGAGATGTCGAAAAAAAAATTGCCTCATGCAAAAATATAGTCAAGTGGGGTCTAGTTTCAAAATGTATTTTTGAACCATGCAAAAATATTGCCTCATGCACCATGGAGTTAAAAAAAAAAAAAGGTTTGCTGACATATGGTTAGCAAATTGTAAGTCAAGCGGTGAAAGCTTTCATATGTGACGAAGTTTCCTCTCTATTTTTTTCAGTTTTAGCAAGAGTTCATGCTATGTCAGTACACACAATAATAATAAAGTTTCTTATACACAGGTTCACCTATCAGAATTCAGGTACAGAGTTCATACATGATACATACTTATCGGAAAATTAACTCTATACTGCGGGTACTTAACTCTATCAAGTTTTTCCTTGATAGATTAATAACCGAATCTGCTATAACTCGAGCGCTTGACTTTATAGTATGACGCGGTAGGCAAATTTGAGCACTTGTATGCTTGTAGCAAGCAAATGAACGCAGTTATCGAATACTAGTAGACAACACTGATGATAACAGTGCCTCTATGATGCATGCCAGTACCTTCTCGCTGCTCTTAAGGCTATTCAAGTATGACTCTGAGTGCACCTGATTGCGTAAACCATTACGAAAAATATCGTACTGCATTAAACAACACTAAAATCTGCAAAAAAGGCTCTTTACGCACAAGAAGCAGGTCATCATCCGAAGCAACCAGCGGCTCCACAACCCGGTCCATCTGGAGGTAGGAGCCCCGCCTCCACAAGGAAGTTGCACAGCGCATCACACCGGCGCGATCGACACGTCAAGCTTCCGGACCCAGATGGATTGAGATGATCAAGCTGCAGATGCACGACTGGGCCCTTTTTTCTGAAATTCAGATCGCGTGCAGCAAGGATTACCCCCCACACGCAAAAACGCCAGTCGCCACCATTCACAAAAATATCATTTCACCCTTAAAAAAAATGTCACCATGCAGCAAAGTGAAGGGCGACCGGGGAGCACGTCATTCAACATGCCAGTTTGTTGCCCGAACCTGATCATAGCGTCGATCACACGGACGCACGACACAGGCACACAGCACATAATTAAGTCTTCAAAGCCTTTTCTTTCCTTTCAGTTCAATGGTTCAATCAGAACCAAACTTATGCCAGGCCATTCTGACTTCTGGGACGACCTGGAACTGTCACAAAAGTTTTTTTTTTCTTTTAAAGATCACGCAATTTCTTTTGGAGCGAACGATCAACCGATCTTACATTCTCTCTGAGCCAGGCTAAACCGACCAACCCAATTGTATGCTTTGCTCTAGCACAAGGTACTGGAGGATGACCTACAAAAATGACGACATTATGCGACAACAAAGGCATAAAGTGAGATTGCCGAAACATACTTCAACATGGAAAAAGATCAAGTAATTTAACTCCAACATCAAATCATTTGTCTCCCTAAAACAATCAACAATGTCTCGTGTCCAAATAACAAACGCAGTAATACAAGTTACATAAGTTGGGAGCCTGATAAGAATATATACAGTCACACTCCAAAATAAACAAATCCGCTTCACCACATTTAGGAAGACTCACTGCCCCTTGTTAAGTTTACAGCAACAGCAAACATTTCGCCAAACCAAAGCAGACCCAGAAGCTCCACCACACTTTGCTGGACCAAGATGACAAAGTACACTCCATTGTTCAAATAAGATCAGCAACATTCATTGGCATCTCATCAATTTGCGTACTGTAGTACTGCTCTATGTCTCGCAGAATACGGATGTCATCCTTGCGCACAAAATTGATCGCCACACCCTGCAAGGCACAGAAACAGATTTTGTGTCATCAAACCCCTCATCGTGTACACCAAACACTAATGTTGAGTTAGGAGTTTAACTAACAGCTGTAGAATCGAAATGCACTGATAACTAGGTCATATAATTGAATCTGGATGACACATGTTTCAGATCCTCATGCCTAGTATGTGTGGAAAATGAATAGAACACTTCCACTATGAGTTTATATGACTAAGAGGCATTTGAGATGCAGTGGAGAAACAAATACTAGCTTGTAATCGTCAGATTCATTTGGTCAGGCAACATTGAATATACCAAAGATTACAAGAAACCAGAGAACCAGAGTCTAGCATGCTGTATCCACAAGTAAAAGTAGCCAAAATGCTACGATAAAAAGGTGCCAAGTATTGCAGAAGGGGTTTGAAAAACTTCACCTTACGCCCAAAACGACCAGATCGACCAATGCGATGGATGTAAAGCTCACGATTGTTTGGGAGATCATAATTGATAACAAGAGAAACCTGAAAACAAAAGGTTGAATCAATACTCATGTCATAATGCATTATACAACCACACATAGGATCAGGTTAAAATAAAAAAGGTATCAAACTACAGTGTAAAATGAAATTCAAATCAAAAAACTATGTTGTAAGACTTGCCTGCTGAACATCCAGTCCTCGAGCCCAAACATCTGTAGTGATTAGAACACGAGTTGCACCAGACCTGAACTCAGCCATAATCGCATCCCTTTCCTGTTGAGGCATGTCACCATGCATCGCTGATACGGTAAAGTTATTGCTGCGCATTCTTTCAGTAAGCCAATCCACCTGGGCAGAAAAAACTATCCAGTTAGCAAGCAAACCAACCAATGATGCCAAGTGAGCATAGCTTCACAATAAAGGGCATGAAAAACACTAGAAGTGCCCATTGTATGTTACCTTTCTCTTAGTATTGCAGAAGATCACAGCTTGGGTGATGGTCAGTGTATCATAAAGATCACACAGCGTATCAAACTTCCATTCCTCTTTCTCGACAGCAACAAAGAATTGTTTGATGCCCTGCAAAAAAGACGTTAGAGAATGCAATTACCACAGAACAAAAAATATTGATAAAACAGAAATAGTGCTGATACTTACCTCCAGGGTCAATTCATCACGCTTCACAAGGATCCGAACTGGATCAGTCATGAATTTGCTAGTCATCTCCAGGATCTCATGAGGAAGGGTAGCAGAGATCAAAACAACCTTGTATAGAGGAAAGTGATACACGAACAATTTAGTAATAAGTCCTCAATTTCAAGCAAAAGTTGTTGTTTCTAGTAAGCCAAAGGAACCTAGACAACAAAGCAGTCAGTGTATAGATACGAACAGGCACTATTAACAATCAAAACCAAGCCCAAGGCACACTCTTTTAGGCACGATGATTGGATTTCACATAAAGATTGAAACTTGCACACCACACAGTTCAGGGTAACAGATTGGTGTACAGTTTAAGCAGATTGGATGCTGTTATACAGAACAACTGGGAAAGAAAACATCTCTCTGCTAAGGGAATACAAACTAACGCCAAGCATCCAGCTGTTCTGAAGTGCTAACCTGGAGTTCCGGTGGGAGATATCTGTAGACATCGTAAATCTGATCCTTGAAGCCTCTGCTCAACATCTCATCAGCTTCATCCTGTATCAGGAAAGGAGTTAGCCTTTACACATTGTGCAGTTAACAAAATGAAAACAGCAAAATTATTAGGGTGAACTAACCAGAATTAGAAGCTTGATGGCTCTTGTTCGCAGGGTCCTTCTCTTGATCATATCACAGACTCTGCCTGGAGTTCCTGAGACAACATGCACCCCGTGCTCGAGCCTCCTGATATCCTCACCGATACTTTTGCCACCAATGCAGGAATGCACTTGTATATTGAGGAAGTCACCAATAGCCAGCATTACTCTCTCAGTTTGTGAGGCAAGCTCTCTGGTGGGGGAGAGAATCAATGCCTGCACCCTACAAAAATAGAAAACATGGTAATGTTACTCATCTGTGAGCTTCATTCTCCAAGTCTCTCGAAACAAAGATTAAATGCAGATGTATTATTTATTCCTAGTGTCGGAATTAGACAGCTATTGCACACCAATGCGTGACGGATTCATGCGAAGAACAGATTTTGCTAAACGAGACCAAATATGACAAAGAGCATAACAAGTCTATCTGCCAGATTGGGAGGAGCGTTGCTAAAAAATACCCTTGCCCTCCATCACAATCCCGCACTTGCAATCCATAGATTTGATTCAGTTTCCAGGGGAAGAAAAAGGAGGTTATAAAAAGGGAAAAGAAGAGAGGGTGCTTACTCGCGGACCGCCGTGTCGACGATCTGGCAGACGGTAAGGGAGATCATGGAGGTCTTGCCGGTACCAGACTGTGCCTGAGCGATGACGTCGCGGCCGTTGATGATGGGGAGGACGGCTCGCTGCTGGATGGCGGAGGGCTTCTCGAAGCCGTAGCCATAGATGCCGCGGAGGAGGTCGTCCTTGATGCCCATCTGGTCGAAGCTGCTGACGACCTCGACCCCCGGGGAGGTCTCGAAGGTGATGTTCTCGTCGTCAATGTTGCGGCCGCCGCCGGGGCCGCGCCGGGAGGTGGTCGCCGCCGCCATTGAAGGGAAACCCTAGAGGAGCTAAGGTTGGGGGTGGGGGACAAAGGTGACTTCTTCCTTACTAGCACCAAGCAAGAAAGAATCGGGATTCGGGGACCGAGGTTGACGCGGCGACGAGCTGGGAGCGGGGACGACGAGCTGGCTGGATCCTGGAGTGCGGCGGCCGCCGGGCGCGGCGCGGGGCGTGCACGAACCCGAGGGGAGGGGGGCGAGGGGGGCGATTGACGCTAGTGTATCGGGATGAGATTTTACCTCAAGCGAGATGGGCTTGAGTTGGGCTGGGGTTGATGGGCTATTGAGTACTGGGCTATAACGAACGAGATGAGGGGGGATCTTGCGCGGTGGACGAGATGGAGACTTTGACGAGATTGACCCAACGACGAGAAAGCGTATGTTTGGTTCGAGTGATGTGAAGGGATGGGATATTGAGATGAGAAGGGATGAAACGGTTCCATTCCATGTTTGTTTTGAGGATCAGGGACGAGGGATGGTTTCAGGAGCAAATATTCGCCTAAGATGCGGGACGCAGTCGTCCTTCGAAATCGGCCGGGTCGATTGGTCCTCGCGAGCGAACGGCGTGAAGCGCCGTCTCACTCCATGCACACGTCGCTGGTCTGTCTCCGCGGGAGCTCTGCGGTTTCGCCGACGGCGTTTTTGAGCTCAGCCCAGGCGAGAAGGGCGCAGATTGAAGCATGGTGGCGTCATGGAGGAGCTTGGCCTGGAGCGCACGGCGCGGCTGAACGAACGTGCCTGCCGCGCGATGCCACTGATGGGGCGGGCGAGGCCACGCGCAGGCGGCGTTGGGCGGCATGCTCGAGGGCGGGGCACCGACGGAGCTAGCAGGCGGCGCGTAGGTGCCGTCGCACGGCTTGCTCGCAGGGGATGCATCGACAGGGATGCGGGCTGAGCTCGTGAGCCGCGCTGGATGATTTCGCAGGCCAATGGAGCTCGAAGGTAGTGCGATGAGTGAGTTTGGGCAGCGCGTCGGTGAAGCTTGCGCGCTGGATGAGTTTCTACTTGGCGTGTATTGATTTGTCTCGTCCCCGTGTTGCTCCTACATGCTACTTCATTATCCATAGCTTCATTCTTCGTTGTCTCAATTTTGTGAAGAGGGAAAATCGAGAAAATGTTTTGATCAGACGGTGCTGTCTTGCGACTTGGCAAGGTCGTGGGAGAGCACGGCTGCGGGGCGAGCTTGCAAGAGCGCCCCGTGCGGCGCGACTGCGCTGAGGTCTCGGGAGGGTGCGGGTGGCGGGCCAAGCTCACGGGAGCGCGCGGCGCGACGGTAGGACGAGTTCGTAGGAGAGCAAGGGCATGCGACATCGTGCTCTACATGCATGAGTGTTCGAAGAAATGCCGAAATGATGGACATTGTGAGCTAACAGAAAAATGGGACGACGTCCATCCAACCAAACATAAAATTAGACGGTTCCATCCCAAAATATAGGACGGTTCCGTCCCGTCCCACCTGGTCCCAGAACCAAACACACCAAAATATGAGACGGTTCAAGAATGCGTCTTTTTTTTTCTTTTGCGTGTTTTGCTAGTTTCTTGTTATCATCTAGTCTATCTTGTTTGGTTTGGTTCTTATGTAAAAAAAAAAAATATCAAAAATCACTTGGGTAGGAAATTATATAGAGACCGATTCACACGCTATCGGTGCACTACACCTTTCACAACTTTTGTTTTTCCTCCCCAGTTGCGAACAGACACTTGAGTTAATATTATTTTTCTTGCTCGGTTGTTTTCAAATACATAGTAAAAAATTATCATATATTTTGTTATGATTCGTTTTATCATTAAAGAAAGTTGAAATATACCTTGTAACTTTGCATGTTTGAATTAATATTTTAAACAAGACGAATGGTCAAACATAACGAAAAAAGTCAATGACGTCAACAATTTAAAATCGAAGGAAGCACTTGTTAAGTACGAGAGCAGTGGTGGAGCCAAATGAAATATCAAGGAGTTGCATGCATTAAACTTTTATCTTATGAAATTAATATGCTTATGACTATTGTGCAGCGACTGTTTTACGCCCAAAATGAATCCTTGTGACGACCAAAATGAACAAGAAGCGCCAATCAGTGGGACACTAATATATTAGAGTTGTACCTATATCACACAATTCTTCATCTAAATAGCAAATCTGAACACATACACGGGTTTGGGGAAGAGGGGGTTGGGGGGGGGGGGGGGGGGGGGCATGACCCCCTTTAGTCTGAATGTAGCTCCGCCATTGAACGACCGAATGAACCACTAAAAGAAGGTATATAAATCAGAGGTGCCTCAAAAAATTAAAGTATTTTAGTGGAGGGTGTTGCATGAAGTCTACTAGCAAAGTAGGCGTGAGGAGTCTGAAATTAATCCCGTTGCTGCTGATCCTGTTGCTAAATGTAAAGCACATACATCTGATGAGTAAACAATAAGCCATGTTGTGATCGATTGTTTAGTTGAAACAATTTTTCAGAAATTCACAGGAGAGCCATGGTGGTGTCAAATTCCTTAGAAGTTACGCTCCTTGGGAAGTTATGCTCAAAACAAGGGCGAAAAATGGGATAGCGCGAGAGTTTATAACTACTAGAAAATTTATTTAAATGCTAATGAAGAATAAAGAATGTGAAAAATACTTCTGTCTTATTTTTTTGGCAGTTCAAAATCCACATTCTACATGATCAAGTTCATCAAACGAGATAACAATATCTAAGTTGAGGAGCTACCCTTGAATTACATGTATTTTCTTTGAGGCACACATCATGCTATCATTTGTTGTTGTTTGAGAACTTTATGTTTCGACATCAAATCTATGATGATTCAATTTTATTAGGATACGTGGCAATGCACAGGCACTCAGCTAGTGGTGGTTCTAAAAATGTGATTTTGTAAATAGTGTAGTTCTGAACACTCGAACAGGGCCTTGCTTAGACCTGACGGCTACATTGTTCGCAGTATTTCGGTGGCAATTTATCTAAGCCGTTGCCTCGCTATCAGACGAAGCAAACAACCCCAGCCAGGGAGCGAGCAATCTCTCCAACTCCAACACGTTGCCATCTGACGATCTCTTCCCCCAATTTCCAGCTCGATTCCCCATCGCCGCCCCACCACCAGCGTTACCGCGTAACCCCCGCCAGCGTGCTCCTTCCCCCCGCCCCGCCCAACCACCGACGCCGAGGCCGAGATCCAGATCCGCCGCCTCCGCCGCCGGCCATGAACCCGACGCGCTCCGCGCAGGCGTCGTTCCGGGACCGGACCCACGAGTTCCGGACCGCGGTCGAGAGCGCGCGCCGCTACGCCACGCCGGCGCCGTCCGCGGCGCCGGCCAGCAGCAGCGGCGGCGGGGGCCCTCTCGATGCGTCGCTCGAGGCGACGTCGGTGCGGTCCGAGTTCAACCGCCGCGCCTCCAAGATCGGGCTCGGGATCCACCATACCTCCCAGAAGCTCGCCCGCCTCGCCAAATGTATAGCCCTACTTTCCATCCCCTTCCGTTCAGTTGCTCCCACAATCGTCGTCGATTGAGTCGGTGCTAATTAGTCGAGCTGGTAGTTCTGCGCTATTGGTGGTGAGATCTCGAAAAGCTCGATGTAGAGGATGGTTTTGTTACTCGCAAAAAAAAAGAAGAAGAAAAAGAGAGGATGGTTTTGTTATAGCGATTTACATGTAACTGCGGAGAATGATTGGTGTCTATGCTTGCGGTACCATATTAGCATGAGACAGCGCTTTTACTTGTTGTTTTTGTTATGTTTGACCCAGATGTCTTCTGTAATGTGGTTGATCTTTGAGTGTTCATATGGTTTATTGGGATCTGCTTACATAATTTTCTTTGTATGCAAGTTTCGTGGTGAGTGTGCAGCACTTGTGTTTTGATGATTTTTAATGATGCATTGAAACACCGTATAAAGTAGACTCGATTTGTACATTAATCGATCACGCGATTGCTAATATTACACTGCTTTAGGGTTTAGCACACTGAAGGGGGCTAAGATGGGTTTTGTCGCAACTGTTTGCATTGCATTGGGTGCATGTGTAACTTTATACGTGTATTGAATGTGGACTTGTACCATATCACCACCGATGTTTTTTTCTTGGATTCACTTTTTTGAGTGGCTAGGAAAACATGCTGGGAATCATCCAGATATGGATGCCAACCATTGGAATATGTGATTTGATGAATGTATATGATACTCAGTCGTGCCATATCATATTCATAAGAGTTAGTGTGGTTTGCCAATAGTTCTTCATTCTGGATTAGTTAACTACCTGCCCCTTCCATTTATGACTAAAGGACCAGGCACTGAAATCTTAAATTTAATGATTTACGTGTACACAGTATGTACTCAATTCTTCCTATTTTACTGGATATGGAGCTATATTCGAGTTATGATGTATTGTTTTAATTTGATGCATTTATCTTTTCAATGTCTTCAGTCTTTTTGTTCTACAGCGTTTTGTTCCTCTTGCTACCAGATAATCTAGTTATTTATATTAATTCTTATGGATCGTATGTCGTTTCTTGCCACAAGATCTTAAATATGGCATAACACCGCACCCTCAAATCATGAATACACTCATATTGACTATAACCATACTATTTAGAAGTATAGATTGATAGTTATATGCTTACATTATAACATGAATGCTTGCAGTGGCAAAGAGGACTTCTGTTTTTGATGACCCAACCATGGAGATACAAGAGCTGACCGCAGTTATCAAGAAGGATATCACTGCGTTGAATTCTGCTGTTGTAGACCTACAAGCTATCTGCAATTCACAAAATGAAAGTGGGAATCTTTCCAAGGACACAACAAATCATTCCACAACAGTTGTGGACAACCTGAAAAATCGTCTGATGAGTGCAACAAAAGAATTCAAAGAAGTTCTTACCATGAGGACAGAGGTCAGAATTTCTCGCAACAACGGTTTTTATTTTCTTGCAATTATTCTGCTCTCCAGTTTTTATATAGATTTTGTGGTACAAAACTACAAATAGATTGCTTAAAGTCTCCCTCCCTTAATGTGCAGAATTTGAAGGTTCACGAAAACAGAAGGCAAATGTTCTCCTCGTCGGCTGCAAAGGAATCTAATCCATTCATTCGTCAACGTCCTCTTGTTGCTAGGGACGCATCCGAATCCTCTGTGCCCCCAGCACCATGGGCCAGTGATTCTGCATCTACTCCATTGTTTCAGAGGTATTGTTATACAACAAAACCAATGGTTTATACTTTCACCTTCAGCAGTTATTCACAATCACTTTGACTTAGTCCTTCACGATTTACATGATATTCTATCTGCAGATTTGCCGTAATGTGTTAATTAGTTTAATCGGTCTCGTTCATCTTAGTCTCGTTGTGTCCTAGGATTACTTGGCACTTTGTCGTCCAGTGTTTGTTATTGCGTAACATGGTGGCTAATGTGGCACAAGAGATACTTATCCATAATTTTTCGCATGTCAAACTGAACATGCCTATCTACCGAGTTAGGAAGATTCAGAAAATCCAGGCTTGCAAATCCACTTCCTGCACATATTATCCTCATTTAGGAGTTAGGACTATCCAATGCTGATACACCGAGGTTAGATTTATTGCTAATTGTATCTTCTGGAGATGCTTACTATTGAAATTTATTGATTGGCATGTGCCAGATACCGGGGAGTTCCATAGGGGTTCACCTTCCTGTTTGTACCATTGTTTTGGTGAATAGATGTGGCACACGTGTCTGGACATGGCTATTCTTATTAGTTTCTGTCTCCATATTCATATGCTAAAACTACAGTAAATTGAACGTGAAGAGTACTTAACATAAAGCTTATTGCTTAATAGCATGTAAAACATTGCTTAAGCACCTTTAACTGGGAATAAGGTAACAATGTAAACATTGTTTATGCTCCATTTACCAGGAAGAAGACCAATGGAGACCATGGAGCATCATCATCTTCTCAGCCTTTCATGCAGCAGCAGCAGCAATTGGCAGTACAGCAGGACAGTTACATGCAGAGCAGAGCTGAAGCTCTTCAAAATGTGGAATCAACCATCCATGAGCTGAGCAACATATTTACGCAGTTGGCAACCATGGTTTCTCAACAGGGAGAGCTGGCAATCAGGTGGGCCTTCTTTAACCAAAGTTTGTTGTCCCTATAAATTTTGTCATTTGGGGAGTGGAGTAGCTTAAAAGGTATGATCACATGTAATATCAAGGTATTGATTGAAAGTGTAGGCTACTCCACTCTCCAAAAAAGGGCAGAGTCCGGGGAAAGGTCTGACCACTCATACCTTTTAAGATACGGGGACATGGCCCCAAGCTAGGGAATATTATGGCCTCATTAGATATAGCTATGCAAGTTGTCTGAAATGTTAAGTTTATGCTCTTTTCTATGATGTTCATTAAATCTAATAGCAAATATGAGGAGTTGCATCGCATTGATGTTGTGGTCATGTTTTCTATTGGCTAAAATTGTATTGTGTCTCACAGAATTGATGAAAACATGGACGAGACAGTGGCCAACGTGGATGGAGCGCAGGGCCAACTCCTGAAATACCTCAACAGCATTTCTTCGAATAGGTGGCTGATGATGAAGATATTCTTTGTGCTGATGGTGTTCCTCATGATCTTTATATTCTTCGTCGCTTGATTCCTTGTACTATCTGGACCTGCATAGTTTTACTGCTATGCATAGTATTCTTTAATTTTTACTCGTATACTACACCATGTACACAATTTCCACCCGGATGATAAGCAACTCTTTAGCCGTTGTGGTCATGTAAATTGGGAGAAGTCCAGTACCGATGTGACTCGAGTGGTGATATTTCCACAATATGTTTGATGTCTTGTTTCATGACTGCTGAAATAGTGATGGGTGATAGCAATTTGCAAAGCACTAATTTTCATCAAATGAAATGCTCGGATGGCTATGCTGCTGTTATGCAGAACTAAATGTACCTTATCTGTAACGACTTCGCTGTTCTGATCATCCATGTGGCTGCTGCTTGCTTTGGACCTGTTGATATCTTGGTTGTGCCCATTTGTCTCGGCCATCTGTTTTTATCATCGACAAGGATAGCCCGTCATCTTGTAGACTGTAGAGTATCCCTTGCGAGTCTCCTAATTCCCTGAGAAGCTTCTGCATGTCAGGGAGTGTAGCCCGTCATCTTGTGGAGTGACTCAGTTGTGACGCTGTTACACTGACAGCAAGAACATTCCTCACAGCTTTTCTCTTCCATCATGTCTTTGCCTCCGTAGGAACTCGAGGTGTAGAGCCAGGGCGAGATCCTGCAACGTCATATCACGCGCGCGCACAGAGAGCTGCAGAACGCAGGGCAGGAGGATCCTGCAACGTCCGAACTTGACCAGAGGCAGGACAAGAGGATCCGTGGCGCATCGCGCGCACCACATGGCGGCCGCGCGTGGCGTGTGCGCGATGGCAATGGCTAGTGCGGATAGAGTTGTAGCTAGCGATAAGTAAACCCGCGCGAGCACAGGCACAGCACAGCAGCAGAACGGCCTTCTCTCCTCTCTCGCCTTGCGCCGCCGCTGCTGCTGCCTTAAACAAACGCTAGGCAAGGCCTGCGGCACGCGTCTCCTCCACTCCACCACACCCATCTCAAAACCCTAGCGCCCAAGCCTCCCACACCCCTCTTTGCAATCCCCCAATTCCAGCCGATCCCCCGCGGCGAGGAACCCCTGCCTCGATTCGCCCCCCACGCAGATCGGCGGCCGGGCGAGATTCAGATTCGGATTCCGTCGGGGTTTCGCGGCGGCGGCCGGGAGCATGGTGGGCGGCGGGAGGAGGGGCGGCGCGGCGGACGAGGTGAAGCTCAACACCGGCAACGTGTTCGCGGCGCTCGAGTCACTCAAGAAGAAGAAGAAGGGCGACAAGGGGAAGACCGGGGCGTCGTCGTCTAGGAAGAAGCACGGGGACGCGTCCCAGCAGCAGGAGCCGCCGCAGAAGGAGGTCTTCTGGGCGCCCGCGCCGCTCACCACCAAGTCCTGGGCCGACGTCGAGGACGACGACGACGACGACTACTTCGCCACCACCGCGCCGCCGCGCCCCGTCTGGGGCGCTGACCACGCCGACGAACCCAGGAAGGACGAGCAGGACGTCGAGGATGCTGTGCGCGCTGCCCTCCAGGAGGTATGCTTCCAAACTTCTCTCGTTCTCTATATATGCCTCATGATTTGGTCGAGAAAATAGTTGTGGGAGCATGCTACGAAAGTGTTGAACTGGGGATGCCATCAAAATGTTGCTGTTTAGTCTACTGCGTTTTCTGATAAGTTAGCTGGTCGAGTGTTGGAATGAAATTGTCTTAGCAGCTAGGCACGTGACGTGCTGTAGTCATACGTGTGTATTATTCTGCTTGATTAATGTCGGTAACAGATGCAAGGATCCCCCTTGCTCTCCGATGCATGCTCTGTGCGACGCAGCTTGATTAATGTCGGTAACGGATGCAAGGATTCCCCTTGGTTGTCCAATGCATGCTCTGTGCTATAAGGCTTGATTAATGTCGGTAACGGACAGGTGGTAACGGATGCAAGGATTCCCCCTGGTTGTCCAATGCATGCTTTGTACTATACCACTTGATCGATGTGGCAACGGGCGCAAGAGTTCCAATTGGTTGTTCAATGCATGCTCAATATTGCGAATCATTTTTCTTCTTTAGGCATGGAAACGGTAAATCGACACGGTAAAATGCCTTAGTTGCAGGTGCGGCCGTGTGATGAATCTTGTACATTTATCACATGATTATGTTTTCCTGCACGGTTTATTATTGCAACTTAACGGGATCTTTTCCTGTCCATATATGCAACATGTCCTGCTGCACAGCAACAGCATATGCTTAGCTGACAAATCGACATAGCATAGCTGTACTCATGAATTACATAGTTATTTCTGGCAACTTATGGAATAGTTCAGCTGATAGCTTGGTAGTAAAGAGTTACAGAGACACCATGAACATAATATGCGTGACTTTGCCTCTCTTATGACTTAATTAATTTTGATTAGCTCGGGTATATGGAATCGTATACTGCAGCTATGAGAAATGATAATATCCTTTATGAGATGTATTTTTATTGGCGGGGACTGTCGGAGAATAACCACTCATCAATAACAAAAATGAAAAGTAGCATCCCAGCATTGAGTTATTCCAACTATCTCTCTAGCTTGGCTAGACCAGTGATATGGATATGGAAATGGATATAGGCAAGTGACATGGAGCTGATGTAAATGACCAACGGTGCCTGTTTATCTCATCGTACCCTGGTAGTTCAATTTTGTTTCTATCAGTAATTTTTTTGTTGCACTTGAACATATCTGGTAAAAGTGCTACTTTTTATGTTAAATGCTACAATAATTAAAGGAAATCCAGAGCATTACATATTTGATTGGTTTACTTTATTGTAAGCCTTTTGCTGTTTATTCATAGATTTAGTTTCTTTCACTTGCTGCAGGATGTTGAAAGTGAGGAGGAGGACCTTGATGATGAGGTTGATGATGGCGCTGAGGATGAACAGGAGCATGAAGCAGAAGACGTCTCAGCTGAGCCTGCCGTGAAGACAGCTGCAGCTCCGCCGGCACCGCCTAAAGATACAGAAAGGCAACTATCTAAAAAGGAGTTGAAAAAGAAGGAACTAGCAGAACTTGATGCAGTATTGGCTGAGCTGGGGCTTTCTGGGAATTCAAGCAATGCTGCAGAGGATGGTAAGAATGAAAATGCTACACTGTATTCTGGTTTCACCTTTTGTTTTATGGTGTTGAATTATGCTTGGATTAAACAGAGGCTGAATTCCTTCTATCGACATCTTTCTATTTAATTGGGTTGTTCAAATGGATTTGTCTCTTGATGCTTTATTTTCTTGCAGCTGATAAGAAAAGTGCAAATCAAACTGTTGATGGAGAGAAAAAGGATGATGCTCCTGCCCCTTCAGAGAG
This sequence comes from Eragrostis nindensis, assembly GCA_012490785.1. Classification (NCBI taxonomy): domain Eukaryota; kingdom Viridiplantae; phylum Streptophyta; class Magnoliopsida; order Poales; family Poaceae; genus Eragrostis; species Eragrostis nindensis. Next base: position 164,407 of record JAAXCT010000001.1, on the reverse strand, counting down.
CAAGAGCTCTAAGAAGAAGAAAAACAAGAAAGACAAGAGTTCAAAGGAGGCAAAGGAAACACAAGAAGCAGCTGATGGGACAGAGGAAAATGCTAGCGCAGAACCTGAGGAAGATACTTCTTCTGTGGATGTGAAGGAGCGCCTAAAGAAGATGGCTTCAATGAAGAAGAAGAAATCGAGCAAAGAGACAGACACGGCTGCAAAAATTGCTGCCGCCGAAGCTGCTGCAAGGAGTGCAAGGCTTGCAGCAGCCAAGAAGAAAGAGAAGAGTCATTACAACCAGCAGCCCGTGCGGTAAATGGGCAAACAGTTTTGAGTGCTCTGAATTTGATATCCCCTTGTTCGTTTTGGACTTGCAATAAAACATTTTTGATTTATCGTATTTATGACCTTGAAAGTGCCTTTCTGAGACTCATTTCAGATTTCTTGAAGGCCTTTCTGGTCGCAAAATGGTCGTGTAATTGTGTTTTGAATTGTTCATCCAATGGAACTACATGGACAACATGGCCAATGAGGGCTATTCCGAAGCCTCCTGTGTTATTCTTGTGGTGGTTAGACTTGTGTAGAAATTAACGCCAGCTTGCTTTCTTTTGTCATTATGCCGTTTTATTCCTATAAGCAACCTCGTAATCATCCGGGATTCCGGTGGATGAATATGAGTGTAGTTTTTGCAGCTCATAGAATGTAAGAGATGGTGTTCAGGTCTTTGCAATATTTTTTATCGCCTTAATGGATGACCGATGGAAGAGTGACATTTGAGATGCTCTGTAGAGCGGATTTTTTGAGGGGCCCCTCAGATAATTTGGGTTGCACATCAAGAGTGTATTGCTGCACTGGGCCCCCTCATTTTCGAATTAGCCCTTGTATTCTTCTTGTAGGAGTATTTTGCTACCCCAATGGCACAATTTAAAGTCAAGTACTGATGTCTGGACAACATGTTTCAGTCAGGGGATAACTGTGTTGATGCAGCATTTCTCCTTTCTCATTGCTTGATAAATTGACAAATCGTTTTCTTGCCCAGTTGCCAATTGGGCAAACGATTTCACATCGCTTGCGTTGCGGATTCAAATAAGTATTGATATAGTGAAATTGCTAGGCTGACGAAAATACAGGCAAATAAACAATGTAATTGATAGGGTGCACAAAATAGACATCAAATCCTCAAAATCAAAAGTAGAACTACGGCGAAAAAGGAAGTGCAGAGCTGGAGGCGGGGAAGCGAAAGCTGTCTTGCGCTTTCGCGAGAGAAGAATTTGGGTGCAGAGCCAAACGGAAGCAGCAAGGCGACGAAACGGCCCCCAGCGAAAGCCAAGCATCTCTCTCGCCTAGTCCACCAGTGTCTTCCTCTCGCCGCACGCAAATGCCAATGGTCACCTAGGCGGCGAGCCCGCCCAGCCCGCCCCGCCGCAATGTCGGGCTGCCCTTGCGCCGCGGCCTTCCTCGCGCCGCCGCCGCCCCTCCTCCTCCTCCGCCACCGCGTGGTCCCACGCCGCCGGCGCCGCGGCGGCCGCCAGGCCTCCAGGCCCCTCCTCACCCTCGCCCGCGTCGACCCGCCGCCGCTGCTCCGCCTCAAGGTCTCCGACTCCAGCGACTGCCCCTCCGACGCCGACCACCACCACATCCACCTCGCGCCGCTGCTCCTGAGGCCGCGGGCCCTGATCGGCTCCCTCGCGCCCGTATGGCGGGAGGGGCTCTTCCTCGTGCGCTGCTCCGTCTTCGCCGCCGTGGTCGCCGTCGCCGCCGCGCTCTCCTGGTTCGCGCAGCTCCGGGCCCGCTCCTTCGTCGAGACGCGGCTCCTCCCCGCCGCGTGCGCCGCGCTCGGCGAGTACCTGCAGCGGGAGGTCCGCCTCGGCAAGGTGCGCAGCGTCTCGCCGCTCGGGATCACGCTGCAGACCTGCTCCATCGGCCCGCACAGGGAGGAGTTCTCCTGCGCGGAGGTGCCCGTCATGAAGATTCGGGTCAGGCCCTTCGCCAGCCTCAGGAGAGGGAAGGTCGTCATCGACGCGGTGCTGTCCGAGCCCTCCGCGCTGGTGGCGCAGACAAAGGATTTCTCCTGGCTCGGGATTCCGGGGCCGTCTGAGGACACACTCAAGCGGCATTCAGGGGAAGAAGGCATAGACTACCGCACCAAGACGAGGAGGCTCGCCAGGGAGAAGGCTGCAGAGGAATGGTACGAGGAGAGGGATAAAGCCGCTAAGGAAGCAGCTGAAAGGGGATACTTCCTTCGGACTGGCCAATCAGTTTCCCCTTCTAATGAGTCGCCGGAGCATGATGGGCCTACTGAGATTGGGAAGTCCGGTCCGCCCCTCTGCGCTGATGAAATGCACAAGAAGGATCATCACATGGCTACAAGCATTGAGTCTGGCTCGAAGCATTCTGATTTAGAGAAATCGTTTGGTGTGAAATCTCGGATTCCAGGGATCAACCTCTGGTCGAGGATGATTTCAAGCCCTAGTAAGCGCAGGTACAGGCGAAAGGTTCACAGTAAGGTGGCATCAGATATGGACAATTCTTCTCAGCAAAGGATTCTTAGGCGCAGTGCTGATGCGGCTGTTGCATATTTTCGAAGCATAGGTCGCAGTAATCTTGATGATCCCTCACCTGGTACAGGAAGCAGCTCATCAGATGGAGGTCACACAAATGTTGGTTCTGATCAAACTACATCAAGTGAAGGAACTCTTGGCAGCTCCGACTCTGCATCAAGGAATTTTGCTGATTTTGCAGGTAATGGGAAATCTGCAAGGGTAGCGCCAATCATTGATACAGATGATGCCTTTAATGGGCGTTTGCGCAATCCGCTATTTAGTCAGCATACTCCACATAATTTGGATAGTGATGCGTTAGTATACAATCATTTGGTGGAAGATCTTCAGCTAGGTCATGCCAACTTCTCCCAAGGCCCTGTATCGGAGAAATATGAGACTTGTTCTGAAAACAAACTTGTTCATCAACGTGAAATATTTTTTGGAAATTTTGGTTCATGCACCCATGCTGCTTACAACTGGTCATCATTTTGGCCTTTTCAATTAAAGGGGTTTCCTGTCACCTTTGATGCACCATATTCATCTCTAGACGTTCAAATTCAAAAATTGAAGTCACATTTTGCTATTGGTAGCGGGGAGATCTCTGCTGAACCTTCAGAAGGGGTTAACCAGATGCATCCTGATACTGTTCAGCATGCTCTTCCTATAACCCTGGATTCTGTTTATTTCAATGGAGGGAACTTAATGCTTTTGGGATACGGTGACCAGGAACCCAGGTTTGACCTCTTCATTTTTCATCTCCGATGAAAAATAAATATAGTGTCATTTCTTGTACATTTTGTATGTTGGGATATTTTGGTGACAGTCTCTCTGCCCATATGAATTTGCTGCGTTCTTCAGTAATCAACTGTCAATATTGAGAAGAATACATAATGTTAGCTTGGGCTTTCAAATTCATATTAGCTGATGTTATTATCTACAGTTATCACACCAGAGTAAAGTTACTAAACAACAGTAATCATATAGTCACGACTGAGTATGCAACACATTACTTTATCTTGTATTATTTTATCAACCTACTGTTGTAGGCTTTCGGAATGTAAATAATGCTTCAGCAACGGGAATAGATTTGATACATTTAAATAATTTCCCGGTCAAACACTACAGATTTTATTATAATATCCTATACTTACATCAAATAATCCAGCTACTTTGTACTGACCTCTGTATTGTAGAGAAATGAAACATGCTAATGGGCACGTCAAGTTCAAAAATAGTTATAATCGTGTACATGTGCATGTTACTGGGAACTGCATGGAGTGGAGGCAAGATCAGACTTCTCAGGGAGGCGGTTATCTTTCTACCGATGTATTTGTTGACATAGCTGAGCAAACATGGCATGCTAATCTCAATGTAGTCAATGCTTTTGCTCCGGTAATGCTACTTTGTTTAAACTTTCTCTTTGATATGATTTTACTAAATATTTTCTCTGCTGAACAATTAATTTTATTGCATGTGCAGCTCTTTGAAAGGATTCTAGAAATACCTGTTGTTTGGCACAAAGGCAGAGCTACTGGTGAGGTACTTTTCTAAGCATGATGTTTTAATGTTATTTTTTGAACAGCTTGAACTGTTACACATTCATATACTTGAAAATGAGTTTTGAGATGTGACTGCACATGCACTTAACGAGTGACTGCACTTAATAGAGTTAAAGTTATTCACTGTTAAGCTTTCTTTTGCAACGTTTGAACTTTTGAATTGCTTACAACAACGTCCTTCCCCTTTTCTCTTCAGGTGCATATTTGTATGTCAAAGGGTGATACTTTTCCGAGTATTCATGGCCAGCTTGATGTGAAAGGCCTAGCTTTTCAGATAGTAGATGCTCCATCGTCATTTTCAGTATGTTTACTCTTGGCCCTAGTCATTCATTTTTCACAAGTCGATGTTTAAAATAGGTTTTGCCTTGGTAATGAGTCATATTCCATGTATTTCTCAATTCGCAAGACATTAACATATTTTCATACTTCCATGATAATTTACCATTGTGCTTCATAAATTTGAGTTACCGGTATTCCTCATATTTCATTGACTTTTACTTTTCTGGTTAACACATATTATTCTGTTGAGGGTAAATAATTGTTGCAAGTTGATAATATTGTTGAAATAGATAGCACATTAATTTTTTTCTTTGACCAATCTTTTGAATTATTGGACGAGAAATGATTAAATTGGACACACATGATAAGCAGCATGTTGTTGGTTTCCAGTTCCTGACAAGTTTTTGTGGCACTGGTTATGTGTTTCTTGCATAAAATGGTTCCGAACAGGTTTATGGGAAAGGTTATTGAAAAAAAAATGAGTTGTTAATTAGACACTGAAGAGATACCATGGACTAAGAAAATGAGGTGTACTCAGTTGCACGAAATGCATTCATCATTAGCATTGCACATCGTCTATTTGTTTTTATGGGTGCTGGCATTTTAGTCTGAAGTGAAAAAATTAGGCCCCATGTGCATATATGTCTAATTTGGAGCTTTCCTTACTTAGATTACGAAAGTGACAAATGATTTATTATTTAGAATCTCATTGTGTATTGTGTTGGAAGCATTTTAAGTGTTTAGTTACCATCTTTGACCAAACCTGAATAATCTCAGGAAATAGTGGCTACTCTATCGTTTCGTGGTCAAAGAGTATTTCTGCATAATGCAAATGGTTGGTTTGGTGATGCTCCTGTTGAAGCTTCTGGAGATTTCGGTCTAAATCCCGAGGATGGAGAATTTCATCTTATGTGCCAGGTATCTTGGAATTTTCTGACCATAGCATAGGTATTGTCATACACAAAGTCTCCTAAGAAGCAATGCTTAAATCATTTGGTAATTTTGATTCTATTTCCAGGTTCCATCCGTCGAAGTTAATGCACTCATGAGAACTATGAAAATGAAACCTCTTATGTTTCCGGTACAACATTCTCTCTCTCTTTTTTTTTTTGGATTGGCTTGTTTTGATTTGCTTGCCTGGTAATATTGGGAGACATCATTGTTGTTTTAATTATAGTATTCTGGATATAATTTCTAGATAATCTATGTTAATAAAGTTTTGGAGAAAATTACTAAGATTGTTGAATGGTTTTGTAAGAACAACATGTTGTGGCACTGCTCAATTTAGCGTGACAATTTCCCTCTAAGCTTATACATGGAATTAGCTGAATTAAACCGAAATATCTTGGAGAATAAGGACAAAAAAGATAGCTATTAATACATGCTAGCCACAAATAAGTAACTGCATAACCCATATAAGGTGCATATGGGCATGTTAGACTTCAACGTATTTTGCAACATGACCATGGAGGCTAGACAGATAGCAGAGACAAACTTCTTCATGCAAATCTTAATAATTGATGCATGGAACATCTGGAGACAAGGGCAAGATCTTTGAGAATAAAACAGCTTGCAGGCCTGGAAGAAAGGATTTAAAGACGGCTGTAGGCTGAAAGGACTCAGATCATCCCTCTTTTCTGTCCTGGGTAGATTCAATTGTATAGTTTACCTGTTACTGCTTTTCTCACCTTCAGGGAGTGTTGTAAATATCCTTTGTACAGTTTTTTTTTCTTCTTTTCTTTATATTAATTGAAAATACACAGTGGGGACCTCCCTTGCTGTTTCCTTGGTTCAAAAAATAAGGTGCTTATGGATGGCTAAATTCACTTATTTGCTTTCATGGCCATGGTTCCTGTGCTTCATCTAAGAAATACGAATTCTTAGCATAAAAAGGGGATCTGGTTGGCTAATTTAATCATCTTGAGCTATAGATTTCATGTTTGTTTCTTAAACAGTAATTCCTTAGTTAGGGGCAGATGTGTTGGAACATCTTTATGTGCTTATGTTTCTATTCGCTCCTTAATACTCGGGTTTTGATACGATAATCTAATGTATTCAGTTGGCTGGTGCTGTTACTGCTGTATTTAACTGCCAAGGACCCCTTGATGCTCCTGTTTTTGTTGGAAGTGGGATTGTCTCCAGGAAGTCCCTTTCATTATCTGGCATGCCCCCATCTGCAGCTTCTGAAGCTGTGATGCAAAATAAAGAAGCTGGTGCAGTGGCTGCATTTGACCATATTCCCTTCTCACATGTGTCGGCCAATTTCACTTTCAACCTAGATAATTGTGTGAGTGCACATATAACCCTTATGGTAGTTTATAATGAAGACTATTTTTTTTCTCTTAGCCGTCATCATTTTACTGCAGGTTGCTGATTTATATGGTATTAGAGCATGCCTATTGGATGGTGGAGAAATCCGAGGAGCTGGTAACGTGTGGATTTGCCCTGAGGTATTGTTGTTACACAGTTACATTATTACACTTCCATTCAGTTATGCCTGCACGTTTGAGTTAAACTTGAGCACACTAAGTTCTTTTTTCCCCCTTCTACCATAGTTGATTCAAATTGCTTCGGATTTCCTAATTATTGTTAATTACACGCTCTGTGAACAAAGCGGAGGATTTTGGATTAGAATGACCAGTCAGTGATACAATAACAACTCATAAAATGATAATTCTCATGTAATATTAGACTGCAACGTATTTTTGCAAATGGTATTTCGTAGGCTCCAGTTTGGACATACTACATATTGTTGCTAGTCGCCTGTTCTGAAATGTCGTTCTCCGGAGTTAATGTTGACATGGAGTTTTTGGGAGAAAACAATTAGTGCAAACCACACATTCAGTGGAATCATGAAAACCCCCTCAAGAACCGTGTGTAGAAATTTCAAAAAGTTCTAAAAAAAAGTGTATGTGCTAGATGATATGGTGAGAAACACGCACACAAAACTGGTAGTCCAAATTCTTCTTTGTTTGAGATGTGCAAAAATGACAAATCATGGTGCAAAAAGAAAAAAAAGAAATACTGCACATGCACTATTTTCTCCTTTTCTTCTCTCTTGCACCATGATTTGCCATTTGTTATATCTAAGATGAGTTCCAGCTTGAAATTTTGTAGGTACGCTTCTCACCATCTCATACACACACATGCATTCAGATTTTTTTCCCCCCATTATTGTTTTCATAAACAACTGCTAACAACAGCGTATTCTTCTTTCAGTTATGTTCCTAACAAACAGGATGTGGCAACACGCTCCTAATAAGACAATAACAAATTAGACTAAAGTTTCTCAAATAATTCATCGTTTTATACAAATATAGTTACATATGTATATTCTTGCAGGGGGAAGGTGATGATTCTGCTATGGATATTAATTTGTCTGGGAGCATTTTACTTGATAAGGTTCTGCATCGTTACATTCCTGGAGGAGTCCAGCTGATTCCATTGAAAATTGGAGAGCTCAATGGAGAGACTAGACTTTCTGGTTCCCTTATTAAACCGTGAGTATCTGAGAGCGTATACAGTCCTAATGACCATGGAGGTTTGAGTATTTTTTTATGATATTCTAACAGCCAAAAATATCCGTTACAGGAAATTTGATATCAAGTGGGCTGCACCAAATGCAGAAGATTCTTTTTCGGATGCACGTGGCAATATTGTTATTGCACACGATTATATTATGGTCAACTCATCATCAGTTGCCTTTGATTTGAATACTCGAGTTCAAACATCATATATTGATGATTATTTGCTGAACAAGGAGATTTATCAAATGAAAAAAATCATGCCATTAATTGTTGAGGGTGTTGACTTGGACTTACGTATGCGAGGCTTTGAATTTGCTCATATAGCTTCATCAATACCTTTTGATTCACCACGACCACTACATTTGAAAGCATCTGGAAGGCTCAAGTTTCAAGGAAAAGTAGTGAAATCTAGCAATATAGTTGATGACAAGATCGATGGTGTTCCGCAAAATACAGTTGACCAAAACAAGCTTGTGGCTGATGTGTCAAAGCTTGTGGGCGACATATCTCTATCTGGAATAAAGCTCAACCAACTCATGCTAGCACCACAGTCTACTGGTTCCCTTTCAATATCACGGGATTCTGTTATGGTAACTTGTTATAAAAATATCCTTTTAGTGTCGTCATCCTCCAAATTTAATTGCATTTGCATAGATTGTATTGTAGTTCATCTTTTGTTCTGTTTGGACATGCATCATTTGTGTGCAGTTAACACCATGATTGGAAGCATCATTGATATCTTCCATAGTATATAAAGAGGAACATCATAATTGTTCAGTTACAAGACCCATCCTCCCTCGTTTTATTTTGCAATACAAATGTGAGGCATGTAGTATTTGTTTCCAAGTTGATACACTTGTTTTTCTAATTAGTGCTATATTCTTACGACATTTAGATATTCAATACCATACTTACATGTTACTATAGAAATTTCAAAGTAAAACCTTGCAACAGAGATTTTTTTGAAACAATACTGTATGATTCATTTGAGACTTCTAAAAGGAAAGTTCATGTACACACTCACTGGTTCTATGGTTGCATATGGTTTTAATGGTATTTCACTTGAAGTTCTGTTCTGTATTCATGTTGATTTTTAACATTCTGCCTGTATGGACTTCACTGTGTCACGGTCCATTTTCCTCTTACACTCTCTAATTCCATGGTCAAGCAGTTAAATGCTACTGGCAGGCCTGATGAAAATTTTTCCATAGAAGTGAATGGGCCATTACTTTTTGGTAAAAATGAGGCTATTCAAGGTGGAAGGCTTTTCTCAGTTTTCCTCCAAAAAGGGCAGCTGAGATCTAATATCTGCTATAATCCTGAAAATTTGACTAGTCTAGAGGTACTTTGCTTGCCAACAGATTATTCTACAACATATAGATCTCACAGTCGCGTTTTCCATATCTAATTTTCTTGAGCTTTGTTTCCTGGTTTTAAAGGTTCGGAATTTGCCACTTGATGAACTGGAATTTGCTTCATTGCGTGGATTTGTTCAAAAGGTAATGTTTATTTGAGATAAAAATTCACCGCATTGTGTTTTCTTTTGGGCAATGCAATGGAAAATTTTTCACTATGATCTTCTGTTATATCTGTCTATTTCACTTTGGTTTGTGTGGCTCTGTATCATGTTCTTGTTACTGAAGTATTGTGCTGAACTATCAAAGATTGGATATACCTCTTTCTTGTGAGTGCTACGCCCTTTTTATCATATGTTATGTTCTTAGGCTATGCTGTGTGAGCTAATCATTGATTATATGTAACAGCAACTACTACTATCTCACCACAACAGTCTTTTGCATTTTCTTTTTGGCTACAACCATCAGATTTTACAAAAAAAAAAACTTATTTAAATTATAAATTGAAGAATTAGATTGAATCAAATTTGAAAACCATAAACCATTATTATTAAATGCTAAGCTAGTGGAGCAATCTAATAGTAATGTCTAATGGAACAGTTTGTTTTCTCCTCTCTCTTTTTTTTCAGGCAGAAATTCAGCTTAATTTTCAAAAAAGAAGAGGTCATGGTTTGTTATCAGTATTTCGTCCCAAATTTAGTGGCATGCTTGGTGAAGCACTTGATATAGCTGCTCGATGGAGTGGTGATGTCGTGAGTTTTCTTTTCATAATTTTTCTTTGTTTTCTGAAGATAGTGGATTACTATACGTGTTGTGTATGATCTCTACAGAAAATGTTTGATATGTTAGTGTCCATTATCTTACATTTGTTTGCCACCAGTGTTATTATTTATTTGCAATGTTAGTTTCTCCAGTTGTCGCTTGTCGGCCTTTGCTAAAACAAAATCAGATCTATCTTATTTGAGATCTGGAATCAATGTCGATGACCTTTTCTTTTGGGATGTTGACAAATCATGGCTAGGAAAGATCTATCTGATATGAACTGGGATGATCTGTAGTTCTGTTTTGTAATAGCTCTGTTTTGTAATGCAAGAGAAATCTTGGATCTGGCAGTTAGAACTACAATCCTGGAAACGAGCATATACTGATAAGTATTCGAAAAAACAACTAATTCAATGCTTTCAATCTCTGACCATACTCTGCTTTAGAACTATATTAGTCACAGAAATTATTATTAGCTATACGCTGCTTTTGATTTATGTTAGTCACAGTAATAATTATAATTTGTTAACACAGGCAATTGGTTTTCATCCGTAGGTTGCTTGGCATTGGTTATTCCTTTCTAGCGAGTATCTTATATATTTTAATAATTGGATAGGAACCATCTTCTTTTTCCGTTACTAGACTTTCTTTTGTATTTTAATTACCCAGATTACTATGGAAAAATCAGTCCTAGAGCAAGCAAACAGCAAGTATGAGCTTCAAGGAGAGTATGTATTTCCCGGGACACGTGACAGATTTCCTCTGGAAAGTCAGAGTAATGGGTTCATCGAGAAAGCAATGGGAGCACATCTTGGTAGCGTAATGTCTTCGATGGGCAGGTGGAGGATGAGACTAGAGGTTCCTGGTGCTGAAGTAGCTGAAATGCTTCCATTAGCCAGGCTTCTTTCACGAAGTACAGACCCAGTTATTCGTTCCAGATCAAAGGTGCGCATTTTGGTCCCACATTTTCTGTTCCCTTTTCTTTGGTTGCACAAATATCTTTTGGTGTTTATGGTTCGTTAGACAGCAGAGAGCCAAATAACCTCAATTTATTTTCAGGAACTTTTTATGCAATGTCTGAATTCTGTTGGATTCCATGCTGAAAGTCTCCGTGATCATCTTAAGGTACTGAACCAAAGCTAGTGATGTCAGAAAAATGGATACACAGGCATAGGGTTTGATATCTTGGCTAATGCTATATAATCTGCTACATTCTACTGATGAACTGTGTCACATTACTTGATCCAGGCATTGGAAATGTATCATGATTGGTTGGATGATGATACAATGGAAGATATAACACTTCCTGGCTTAGCTGAATTGAGAGGTTATTGGCGCGGCTCTCTTGATGCCAGTGGAGGTGGAAATGGCGATACTATGGTAAGCATGCTCAGTAATAGACTCTTGCGTTTTCTCTCTATAGTTGTATTTCTGTTAGCACTTTAAAACAATTTGCTGGTGCCCTTAATGAGTTAATGTACATGTATTTGTTGTCAAATTTATTTCCATTAGCTCCATTCCTACTTTTTTTTTTTGTATTTTGTATTTGTGTTAGTGGCTTGTTTCATTTACAATCTCTTGTATGCCGTCCAAGGATGAATTTATATCAACAAAGACAGTTCTATGGTTATCGTTGAATATGTGTTGAACAATGAATTGTAACATTCCTATGTATTACAGGCAGATTTTGATTTTAATGGTGAAGATTGGGAATGGGGAACTTACAAGACCCAGCGTGTTCTGGCATCTGGTTCATTCAGCAATAATGATGGCCTGCGTCTTGATAAATTATTTATTCAGAAGGATAATGCTACTCTTCATGCTGACGGATCAATTCTTGGGCCGCTAACGAATCTTCACTTTGCTGTACTTAATTTCCCAGTCGGCCTTATACCAGCTTTAGTTCAAGCCATAGAATCGTCAACCACAGACTCAATTCACTTTCTGAGGCAATGGTTGACACCTATCAAAGGTATTCTGCACATGGAGGGAGATTTGAAAGGTACTCTGGCAAAACCAGAATGTGATGTTCAAATAAGGCTTCTTGATGGCACAATTGGAGGCATTGATCTTGGTAGAGCAGAAGTACTAGCTTCTGTAACCCCTACCAGCCGTTTTGTATTTGATGCAAATTTCGAACCAACCATACAAAGTGGACATGTAAACATTCAAGGCAGCATCCCAGTCACTTATGTGGACAGCAGTTCCATAGAGGAAAGGCTGGAAGAGGAAGGTGGTAAACAGGGTATCATAAGAATTCCTGTTTGGGCGAAAGACCGTGGATCCTCCAATGATATCAGCGAAACAAGACTAGTGAGGGACAAGGCAGAGGAGGGCTGGGATTTTCAGTTAGCTGAAAGCCTAAAAGGTTTAAGCTGGAACATGCTAGAACCTGGTGAAGTGAGGATAAATGCAGATATAAAGGATGGGGGTATGATGTTGATAACTGCATTGAGTCCTTATGCAAACTGGCTTCAAGGCTATGCTGATGTTCTCCTCCAGGTGACCCATTCTTATTTAATTCCTATTATTCTGACAATATGTGACTAGTTAGCAAAGCTTACCATTTGTAATAATATTGTAAAATTAAACCATTCAAGCATAAATCTAATGTTTATATGATGGTCCTTTTGTTGTACTTTGTAATCCTTTACAATCCTTTATGGATCTAATTTGAACCATGTGGTTGATGGTTTTGCCCTGTTTGTTTCTTTCTCATCTGGAAGGTCAAAGGTACCGTTGATCAGCCTGTTGTTGATGGGTCTGCATCATTTCACCGAGCAACTGTGGCGTCTCCTTTCCTTCGGACACCACTGACAAATTTTGCTAGTACCATTCATGTCATATCAAACAGACTATGCATCAGTTCCATGGAGAGCAGGGTTGGGAGGAAAGGGAGGTTATCAATGAAAGGGACCCTACCTCTGAAAGATAGTGAGCCATCTGCAAATGATAAGATTGAGTTGAAATGTGAAGTTCTGGACATACGGGCTAAAAATATTTTGAGGTAACTGTTGATTCTTTATTCTTTTATTTATGTTGAATTGCATACAAGCTCCTTGTAACCTATAGGTTATAACCTCCACACGAAAGTATATGTCATTTTAGGAAGTTTATCGTAGTTGGCAAATAGATGTCGTTTTGAATTTACGGGGTAACATTTTCCACCAAACGCTCTATCCATTGCTTACCGTTAGTGATGTTAAAGATGGCTAGATGGGTAACGGTCAGTAATAAATTGTTTACGAATTTGAGCTTTTCAGAGTGGGCCACTTTGCCGGATGTAGTAATATTATGTGATCTTCTTGGTTTTTTAGAATTGATTTTAAAAATACTTGACCAACCTAGGAGGAACTCGGTGACTTTTAATTAAGAAGAAATAGGCATCCAAATTTGGGTCGAAGAGGGCTTGAACCTGGGTGGTCAGAGTGTACACCCACACCCTTGACAATGTATTTGCATACATCTCAGTAGCTGATATATGGCAAAATGATATGGACTCTAGAATGTGTCGGGACCTGCCCTAGGGAGTTGACATCTTAACATTTTTTTATGTTGACCAATGCAGCGGTCAAGTAGACAGCAAGCTGCAGGTTACTGGATCAATTCTACGCCCAGATGTCTCTGGGACAATCAGATTGAGCCATGGTGAAGCTTATTTGCCTCATGATAAAGGCAATGGTGCGGTTGCCACTAGATTACCTTCAAAAAAGTCCAGTTATCTTCCTCCTGGCTTTGACCAATCAACCACTTCACAAGATGTTTCACGTTTTCTGGGGCAATTATCAAGTTCGCAAGACAGTAAGTGGTTTGTTAATGTAGACATTCGCTAACATTTCGCAAGCAAATACTCTTATCTATTGGCCAATTTATTTTACGTAACTGAGCTCTTGTACGTCAACAATTGATTTCACCAATTTTTGGTATGAAATAAGCGGCATATTTTTTTTCATTTTATGCTGTCTTTCACCACACATTTGCTTGTTTCCTTTATTAGCCAACTGAAGGCTTCAATCTCAAATATGTCTAGGGCAACAGTCGGATGCAGAAAGGACTCTTGAGAATGGAAGCTTTAAGCCAAACATCGATGCCCGACTTAATGATCTGAAGCTCTCTTTCGGACCAGAATTAAGGATTGTCTATCCTTTAATTCTGAATTTTGCTGTCAGTGGTGATCTAGAGCTTAATGGCATGGTTCATCCAAAGTACATAAGACCTAAGGGTATCTTAACATTTGAAAACGGTGAGGTCAACCTGGTTGCTACACAGGTTAGCCTAACTGCCCTAAGCCCTTGTTTGCGTCATGGATATTTTGCGTTCATGAATCTAAGTCAGTATGATTGAGATGGTTTTACATTTCCTCCTTAATTGCAGGTGAGACTTAAAAATGATCATTTAAATGTAGCAAAATTTGAACCTGATCTTGGCTTGGATCCTATTCTTGATCTCGTTCTTGTCGGATCTGAATGGCAATTCAAAATCCAAAGTCGGGCAAGCTCGTGGCAAGACAATCTGGTGGTGACCTCAACTCGCTCTGTGGACCAGGATGTTCTGTCACCTAGCGAGGTGAGACTTCTACATTGAGTTATAGCTGAGTTACTGTAGTACTTTTAACAAGGTTTTGTCTCGAATTTGAATTTGATTCTCCGTTTGACATTAATTAATTGCTTTGCTGCATTCTTTTCCTAATGCTTTCAAACCTCCTTTGTTTCTTCTGTTTTTAGGCTGCAAAGGTTTTCGAATCGCAGCTTGCAGAGTCACTATTAGAAGGTGATGGACAGCTTGCATTCAAGAAGTTGGCAACAGCAACGCTGGAAACATTGATGCCAAGGATTGAAGGCAAGGGCGAGTTTGGACAGGCCCGATGGCGGCTGGTTTATGCTCCGCAGATCCCAAGCTTACTATCTGTAGATCCGACAGTTGATCCACTCAAATCGTTGGCAAACAATATCTCTTTTGCTACAGAAGTTGAAGTACAGCTTGGAAGGCGCCTCCAGGTATAAGCTTTTTTTTTTTAAAAAAAAAGAAGAAGAAGAAGAAAAGGAAATACTTAGCGTGCTGTAAGAATTGTCTGAATAGAAACTAACCTGAGGTGCCGCCGTCGCTTTGCAGGCCTCTGTTGTCAGGCAAATGAAAGATTCGGAAATGGCAATGCAGTGGACGCTGATATACCAGCTAACTAGTAGGCTCCGTGTTCTTTTCCAATCTACACCATCCAATAGGCTTCTCTTCGAGTACTCTGCAACATCGCAGGATTGATTCATTTTTGTCATCGCACAGTGCAAGACCTGGGTGTAGCAGCTGTCTCATGCAAAGATTAGGTGCCCTGATTAATTGTTTCTGTAGATAAAGCAAGTTTTGACAAGCAGTTGTACGTGTACAAATGCTCCGTGTAGGTACATTCTTCTCGGAAACAAAGTTTCTGAGGCTGTAAATACCATAGGTAGCGATTTTAGCGTCAGATGTAAAGAAACACATGTAAATGAATGAATTTGTCCAGTGCATTCGTCATCCATGTGCCATTGGCTTTTGGCATGCAGATGGTTTACAAAATAGCCTATGCCTGTGACTTGGCGTCGAGAAAGCATTGTCGCTACGGAGGAATGGGTTCCGTCACCTGGTATCTTCGTTAATCATAATATGATTAAAGACGCATGTAACAGTGAAAATAGTTTTTTTTTGGGTGGGGAAGTGAAAATAGTATGGTGTAGGGAATTTTTCTTCCAAACTTGTGCCTTTGTTGCGGTCGTTATTTGAAATGTTGCAAAGGCCGAAGGTGGCATGAAATGTGGTGGTGTGTTCCCCAACGTCTAATATTGCAGCATTAGCAAATACCATTTGCAATAAATCTTCGAGTTTCTGACACTCGATTGACCATTAGAGTGTGTTGTTGATCACCGGTTCATGTCACCGTTCGTCGAGTGCTTCAACGATCATCGTTCCAAAGCATCTCGTTCATGTCACCGATTTATTTATTTACGAGGCCAGGTGACCGAAGTTGGTTTGAGAGCTCTCCCGTTCAGATATTTTGACCGCAGCCGTAACCAACTTGGGCCCACCCCATCCTCCTGTACGCGTGCTGTCACTTGTCTCGCGCACGCTCTCCAACGTCTGAAGCAACCGACTTCTGCACCCAGATTGATCACCGCGCGGGCTCCATTTCTCCTGTCCCCCAATTCCCTTGGCCGTCGTCGTCGACTGCCCCTTGTAACCAACCAACCAACCTCTGAAGCCATGTCGCCGCCGCCGCCGCCAGCCCTGCCGTGCGCGGCGTGCAAGCACCGCAGGGTGAAATGCGAGCGCCACTGCGCCTTCGCACCCTACTTCCCGGCGGATCACGGGGCCCAGTTCGCCGCCGTGCACAAAGCCTATGGCGCCAGCAACGTCTCCAAGCTGCTCGCCGAGCTCCCGCAGAAGGACCGCGGGGACGCCGTCGCGACGCTCGTCTACGAGGCGGAAGCGCACAACAAAGACCCGGTCTACGGCTGCGTCGCCTACATCGCCCTCCTCCGGTGGAAGCTCCACGAGAGTCAGGGCGAACTCGCCGCCGCGCGCGAGGTGCTCGGCGGGTACGTCGCCGCCGCCGCGGACGCGTTGCCGCCGTTCGGCGCCGGGGCCGTGCCGTCGCCCGCGAAGCAGGCAGGGGCCACGCGGCTGGAGGCCGGCGTCGTCGGGACGGGGTCCGGCGTCCAGGTCCAGCGCGGGCAAGGGCACCCGCCGCAGCCGAACCAGCAGATGATGCAGCAGAGGGCGGAGGAGGCGCGGCAGACGGCCACGGCGGCGCGGTCCGCGAGGAAGCAGTTCATGGTGGAGCAGCGGGCCGCGCTCGCACAGCAGCAGGACCGTCGAATCCGCCACCGCGCCGTCGCGCAGCATGCTGGGAGGACGGGGCCGGTGCTCCCGGACCAGCGCGTCCACGGGCCCCCACGCGGCCAGCAGCAGCAGCTGGCGCCCTTCCCGAACGGACGCGTCCACGAGCCACCGCGCCATCAGACCGCGGAGCAGATGGCGGATGAGGTCGCCAGGGTGCAGAGCCTGCTGGCGCTTCAGCTGCAGGCGGAGGAGGAGGTCGCCAGGCAGCAGTACGCGATGATGTGGCAAGCGCTCGAGCGGAACTACCCACACCAGGCGCAGGCGGGACAGTACCAGCAGCAGGCGATGGGGTTCGGCGCCACGCCGGGGCAGATGGCGCTGCAGGCGCAGCAGCTTGCCGCCGGGGAGATGATGATGTTGCAGCAGCAGCAGTTCGCCGCGATGGGGCCCGACGTCACGCTGCTGGGGCACGGCCACCCGCACCTGGGCCAGCAAACGGTGCCGCAGATCGCGGCCGCGCAGCAGCTCTCCATGCCCGGGAACATGTCCGGCGCGACGAACATGGCGGCATCCCTGCCTGGGGGTTCCTCCGACGCTGAGACATTCCTCGTCCAGCAGCAGCAGCCGCAGCCGCAGACGGTGAATGCTCATGGGTTCCAAATGGACGCATCTCTGCCGCCGCCGCTGGCCGACTTGCCGCGCCAGCAGCAAGGCGATGGTGGTGCCGATGACCAGTTCTCCTCTGATCTTACAGCGGACTTTGGCATCCCTGGTCCAAACGGCCCTTCTGATGGCGGAGGATCGAGCTGACGAATGACGATCCTTTGTAAGGTAATATACTATCTTCTTCTTGCCCACATTTTGCAATTCTTGATTTCAGAACCGAGTTAGATGTGTCTTTTGATGACTAATTAGGGCGTGAAATTCTCGAAACAATACTAAGGGAGTGTTTACAATTTTTACAGTGCTAAATGTTCCATTGTGTTCTGTGTTGCTAATGAATCTTTGTGGGTGAAAGTTCAACTGGTTGGCACAGCCAGTCCCTTCACTCGAGTAATACTAACATGTGATATACTGGTTGCTTATCTGATTTTGTAAATTCATGGGATGCGTTTAGCTGGACCGCAAAAGATGTATGAAAATATGATCTTACTACTTTGAATTAAAAAAAAGGAGTGAAGTGAGCTTGGTTACACATAAAAGGGCGATATTCAGTTTGGTATCTAGGTCTCCTTATTGGGCATCGAAGTCCAACAAACACTGAAATGAAAACACCATTTGTACATGCAGAATGAATGGAAATTCAGTGCCATTCTATTGTCAGAGTGACTTTCTAAATTGGATAATTGCTCACCTCATATTGTTATCATGTTTTAACTTCACGATTGACTATTTTAAAGGTTTAATTGACATGCTTGCATCGCTACTTCTTTCTTCATGGAAATCAGCTTGAGCTTTTGGATTGATATAACTTTGTAGATAATGCAGTCTTTTGTCATAAACTTTTTCTGGGATAGTTCTTGCAGTACCATAAGTCTCTTTTGTTTTGTGAGAAAGTTCGATGTTTCTTGTACTGATTTTTTTATCACTGACAATATCTGATAACTGGGTTCTCTGTTTTCGGTAGGTGAGAAAGACATTGTTATGGACATGCCAGTTAGGCTTCAGCATACAGCAAGAGTACAGATGGGAAACTTGCCCTCATCAGAACCAGAAGATGTAGGATACTTAAAAACCGAGTCGTTATTTTTATCGTGGTTTACCTAGAAACATTATTTGTTCATAGTTCACAGGTTTATGTTGATGTTGTACTCCTGTATGTTGCCTAAATTTTGGGGTACGGGTGTTGTGGTCCAGTTCGTTGGATGCTCACTGAATCTTTTGGGATCTACACTTTTGCTGATTGTGACCAGTATTGCATATCAGTGATTGGCTTTCAGATTTGCAAGATTGCATGATCCTCCTGGTTACGATGTATCGATGATAGCTTAGGCAAAATAAGAGAAAGATTTATGTTGATGACTATAACAATGGCTTAGGATGCAATTAATAACTTGCTTAGGTGCCCTGATTAATTGTTTCTGTAGATAAAGCAAGTTTTGACAAGCAGTGGTACGTGTACAAATGCTCTGTTTAGGTACATTCTTCTCGGAAACAAAGTTTCTGAGGCTGTAAATACCATAGGTAGCGATTTTAGCGTCAGATGTAAAGAAACACATGTAAATGAATGAATTTGTCCAGTGCATTCGTCATCCATGTGCCATTGGCTTCTGGCATGCAGATGGTTTACAAAACATGCCTATGCCTGTTGTGACTTGGCGTCAAGAAAGCAATTCATCACAAATCAAAATGGCTGTTTGTCCTGGAGTCGCTACGGAGGAATGGGTTCCTGTCACCTGGTATCTTCGTTAATCATGATATGATCATTCAGGTGGCTAGGTTCCAAGGTTTGCATAGGTTTTTGGGGGTAAGTCTACCACTGTTGAAAATAGTCTGGTGTAGGGAATTTTTCTTTCAAACTAGTGCGCATTGTTGCGGCCGTTATTTTTAAATGTGTTTTAGGCCGAAAGTGGCATGAAATATGGTCGTGTGTTCCCAGTATTCCAACGTCCAACCTGGCAACCTCTTGCAATATTTGCAAACACCATTTGCAATAAAATCTTCGAGCTTCTCACACTCGATTGACCATCAGAGTGTGTTGTTGATCACCGGTTCATGTCACCGTCGATTGAAGATATTTATTACCAAGTGGTAACGGCTAAATTCAGTTTTTACGTAATGAAATACAAAAAGTCTGCCAACTCTTTTTTCGGCTCCCTTTCTTCCATCTCTTTGTGGCATTAGAATAAAATGAAATGAAGTGAAAAAGGAAGCAGTGAATGTAGTGGAACTCGAAAGAGTACCACTGGCTATCTTGTTTTCTTCCTAGGAAAGGGTTGTTAACAACAAGTAAAGCTGACTGCATTTGAACCAACTGCCCTGCCAGTCAAAAAAGTCAAAAAAAAAAAAAACCAACTATCCTCTTGTACCCTCAAAGAAATATCCTCTACTACCATCTCCAGCAGCACAAACGTAACTTGAATTCCAGTTCAAAAAAAAACGTAACTTGAATTTCGTTTTAATGGAAACTACATTTAAATTTCCGATTTAAAAGTGACCGAAGTTGGTGTGAGCTCCGTGTGCCCGTTCAGATTTTTTGACCGCACCCGTAACTGACTTGGGCCCACCCCAATCCCATCCTCCTGTACGCGTGCTGTCATTTCTCTCGTGCACGCTCTAGAACGCCTCAAGCAACCGACTCCACCCAGATTGATCAACCGCGCGGCCTCAATTTCTCCTGTCCCTCAATTCCCTTTGCCGTCGTCCTCGACTGCCCATTGTAACCAACCGACCTCTGAAGCGATGTCGTCGTCGTCGTCGGAGGCGACGTCGGCGCCGCGGCCGCCGTGCGCGGCGTGCAAGCACCGCAGGGTGAAGTGCGAGCCCGACTGCGTCTTCGCGCCCTACTTCCCGCCGGAGCACGCGGACCGATTCGCCGTCGTGCACGAAGCATACGGCGCCAGCAACGTCTCCAAGCTGCTCGACGAGCTCCCGCAGGAGCAGCGCGCGCACGCCGTCACGACGCTCGTCTTCGAGGCGAGAGCGGCCAAAAAATACCCGGTCTACCGCAGCGTCTACTACATCGTCCTCCTCCAGCGGCAGCTCAAGGAGAGGCAGGCCCAACTCGCCGCCGCGCGCGAGGATCTCGCCGGGTACGTCACCGCCGCGGCCGCAAAGCTGGCAGGGGCCGTGCGGGTGGCCGGCGGCTCCCAGGCCGGCGTCGTCGTCGGGACGGGGTCCGGCGTCCAACGCGGGCTAGGGCAGCCGCAGCCGCAGCCGAACGAGCCACCGCACCATCAGACAGCGCAGCAGATGGCGGACGAGGTCGCCAGGGTACAGGGCCTGCTCGCGGTTCAGGAGCAGGCGGAGGAGTTGGTCGCCAGGCAGCAGGAGATGATGATGCGGCAAGCTCTTGCTGCCGCGCGCGAGCAGAACTACCCACACCAGGCGCAGGCGGGACAGTACCAGCAGCACGCGATGGGGTTCGGCGCCGCGCCGGGGCAGATGGCGCTGCAGCTTGCCGCCGCAGAGGAGATCGCAAGGGAGCAGCAGCAGGTGATGATCATGTTGCAGCAGCAGGCCGGGCTCGACTTCACGCTGCTGGATCAGGACATGAACTTGATGGAGCAGGCCGCGGCCTTCGCGCGCGCCATGTCCTGGAACGTGTCCGGCGCGACGAACATGGCGGCATCCCTGCCTGGGGGTTCGGCCGACGCTGGGCCATTCCTCGTCCAGCAGCAACCCCAGCAGCCGCAGCCGGTGAATGCTCTTGGGTTCCAAACGGACGCATCTCTGCCGCCGCCGTTGGCCGACTTGCCGCGCCAGCAGCAAGGCGATGGTGGTGCCAATGGCCAGTTTGACATTCAAGCGTACTTTGCCACGCCTGCTCCAAACCGTCCTCCTGAGGCGGAGGATCGAGATGACGATCCTTCTTAAGGTATACTACTATCTTCTTGTCCACATTTTGCAATTTTAGATTTTAGAACCGTATTAGATTTGTCTTCTCCTTCTCTAAGATGACTAATTAGCGCATGAACTTCTCGGAACAATACTAAGGGACCGAGTGTTTACAAATTTTCCAGTGTTAAATGTTCCACTATGTTCTTTGTTGCTAATGAATCTTTGTTGGTGCAAGTTCAACCGGGTTGCAAAGCCAGTCCCTTCACTCAAATAATATATCCTGGTTGCTTGTCTGATTTTGTACATGCATGGGATGTGTTTGCTTGGACTGCCAAAGGTGTATGAAAATATGAGGGGGGAAATATACTACTTTGAATCTGAAAAACGGAGTGAAGTGAGCTTGGTTACACATAAAAGGGCGATATTCAGTTTGGTATCTAGGCCTCCTTATTGGAATGAAACACTGAAATGTCACCATTTGTACATGCAGAATTAATGGAATTTTTATCAGTGTTAAATTGTCCATTGTGTTCTTTGTTGTCAATGAATCTTTTGTTGGTGAAATTTCAACTGGTTGGCACAGCTAGTCCCTACACTCGAGTAGTACTAACAGATGATATACTTGTTGCTTATCTCATTTTGTAAATGCATGGGATGCGTACTTGGACTGCAAAAGATGTATGCAAATATGAGAAAAAAATGTATTACTCTGAGTCTCAAAAATGGAGTGAAGTGAACTTGGTTGCACACAAAAGGGCGATAATCAGTTTGGTATCTAGGCCTCCTTATTGAGATGAAACACTGAAATGAAACACCATTTGTACATGCAGAATGAATGGAAATTCAGCGCCATTCTATTGCCAGAGTGACGTTCTAAATTGGATGAATTTCTCACTCATATTGGTATCATGTTTTAATTTCATGAACCGCTATTTTAAAGGCTTAGTTAACATGTTTGCATCGCTACTTATTTCTTCATGGAAATCAGCTTGAGCTTTTGGATTGATATAATCTTTGTTCCTAGCAGATAATGCAGTCTTTCATCATAAATCTTATTCTGGGGTAGTTCTTGAAGTGCCATAAGTCCCTTTTTTGGGAAAGTTGGACGTTTCTTGTACTATCTTGTTGACTAATGACTACTGACAATATCTGATACTAACTGGCTTTTCTGTTTTCAGTAGAAAGACATTGTTATGGACATGACAGACAGGCTTCAGAATGCAGCAAGAGTCCAGACGGGAGGTGTTCTGCCCTCAACAGAACCAGAAGATTACTTGTTCATAGTTCACAGGTTTATGTTGATGTTGTACTCCTGTATGTTGCCTAAATTTTGACATACGGGTGTTGTGGTACAGTTCGTTGGATGCTCACTATATCTTTTGGGATCGACACTTTTGCTGATTCGACATGTATATGTTGCATATCAGTAATTGGTTTTCAGATTTGACCATGCACATCTGTGTACTGGACACTTGGTATCTCTTTCTCGGTTTTTCTCTGAATTCCACATCGATTGACATATCTTCACTGCATTGCTGACGTGTATCTCTAGAATTACGTTGTTGCTTTTATAGGCTCTATTTACTACGTATGGAATTTACATGAATTGTCCATAAAACTCCCTAATAAAATCTTGTGGATTCTCATATAGGGGACACTACCTTTTTATGATTCAGAATGTAAATTGTGGTTATATACACAAAAGTTAGGTCCAGATAAACTTTGTGCTGTGTATAATAAAATAGAAACGCCGATGGAGTATCCTCTTGTCAAACCCTTTCAAAGGACAAATATCCTCTACTAACATCTCAAAAGAAATTAATCATAAAAAGATTCCTCTGCTCCAGAACTGAGATGGAGCACGCAGGGATGGTTCGCTCCTCCGTCTCCAGCAGCACAAACGTAACTTGAATTTCCCTTTAATGCAGACTACATTTGAATTTCCATTCAGATTTTTTGACCGCAACCGTAACAAACTAGGGCCCACACCCCCATCCTTCTGTACGCGTGCTGTCACTCCTCCTCGCGCACGCTCTCCAACGCCTCAAGCAACCGACTCCTCCACCCAGATTGATCCCCGCGCGGCGGCCACCATTTCTCTTCTCCTTGCCGTCGCCCTCGACAAGCAAAGCCTGTTTGGCTGCTTAATTCGCTCGTGGTTCGTTTCGTTCTGTTCCCTTTGCTGATCCCCTTGGATCTCTGAAGCGATGTCGTCGGAGGTGACAGCGTGCGCGGCGTGCCGGCACCTCAAGCGGAAGTGCGTGCCTGAATGCGCGTTCGTGCCCTACTTCCCGCAGAAGGACGGGGTCGAGGAGCAGTTCGCCGCCTTGCACAAAGTCTACGGCGCCAGCAACGTCTCCAAGCTGCTCGCCGAGCTCCCGCACGAGAACCGCGCGCACGCCGTCGCGACGCTCGTCTACGAGGCGGAAGAGGCCCTCAAGGACAAGACCTACGGCTGCGTGTCCTACATCTTGGCCCTGCAGCGGCAGCTCCGGGAGAGGCAGGGCCAGCTCGCCGCCGCGCGCAAGGAGCTCGCCATGTACGTCGGCGCCGCGGCCGCGGCCGCGTTCCAACCGTTCGGCGCCAGGGCCGCGGCCGCGTTCCAACCATTCGGCGCCGGGGCCGCGGCCGCGTTCCAGCCGTTCGGCGCCGGGGCCGTGCCGTCGCTCGCGATGCAGGCAGGGGCCATGCGGCTGGGCGGCGGCCCCGTGGCCGAGGAGGTCGGCTTTCAGGTCCAGCGCGGGCAACGGCAGCCCCCGCAGCCGAAGGAGCAGACGATGCAGGAGAGGGCGGAGACACGGGAGGTGGTCGTGGCGGCGCGGACCGCGAGGAAGCAGGAAATGAAGGCTCGGCGTGACGCGGCCAAACAGAAGCAGGGCCGTCAGGTCCGCCACCGCGCCGTCGCGCAGAATGCGGCCGCGACGACGGGGCCGGTGCTCCCGGACCAGCGCGTCCACGGGCCCCCACGCGGCCAGCAGCAGCAGCTGGCGCCCTTCCCGAACGGACGCGTCCACGAGCCACCGCGCCATCAGACCGCGGAGCAGATGGCGGATGAGGTCGCCAGGGTGCAGAGCCTGCTGGCGCTTCAGCTGCAGGCGGAGGAGGAGGTCGCCAGGCAGCAGTACGCGATGATGTGGCAGGCGCTCGAGCGGAACTACCCACACCAGGCGCAGGCGGGAGGACAGTACCAGCAGCAGGCGGCGATGGGGTTCGGCGCCACGGCGGGGCAGATGGCTCAGGAGCTTGACGCCGTGGAGGAGATCGCAGGGGAGCAGCTGCAGCAGGAGATGATGATGTTGCAGCAGCAGCAGTCCGCCGCGACGGGGATGGACGTCACGCTGCTGGGGCACGGCCGCCCGCACCTGGGCCAGCAAACGGTGCCGCAGATCGCAGCCGCGCAGCAGCTCTCCTTGCCCGGGAACATGTCCGGCGCGACGAACATGGCGGCATCCCTGCCTGGGAGTTCCTCCGACGCTGAGGCATTCCTCGTCCAGGCGCAGGCGGGACAGTACCAGCAGCAGGCGGCGATGGGGTTCGGCGCCACTCCGGGGCAGATGGCTGAGGAGCAGGCCGCCGCGGAGGAGATCGCAGTGGAGCAGCTGCAGCAGGAGATGATGATGTTGCAGCAGCAGCAGCAGTCCGCCGCGATGGGGATCGACGTCACGCTGCTGGGGCACGGCCACCCGTACCTGCACCAGCAAACGGTGCAGCAGCTCTCCATGCCCGGGAACATGTCCGGCACAACGAACACGGCATTCCTGCCTGGGGGTTCGGCCGACGCTGAGACATTCCTCTTCCAGCAGCAGCAGCCGCCGCAGCCGCAGCCGGTGAATGCTCTTGGGTTCCAAACGGACGCATCTCTGCCGCCGCCGCCGTCGGCCGACTTGCCACGCCAGCAGCAAGGCGACGATGGTGGTGAAGATGACCAGTTCTCCTCTGATGTTAAAGCGTACTTTGCCATCCCTGGTCCAAACCATCCTCCTGATGGTGGAGGATCGAGCTGATGATCGATCCTTCTTAAGGTATATATATACTATCTTCTTGTTCTCCACATTTTGCAATTCTTCATTTCAGAACAGTGCTAGATTTGTCTTTCGACCGACGTTCTCCTTCTCTAAGATGACTAATCAGCGCATGAAATACCCTAGTGATTGTTAATCCGATTCTCACAATAATGATACAAGAGTGCTTACAGTTTTATCAGTGTTAAATGATCCACTTTGTTCGTTTTGTTGTTATTGAACCTTAATTTGTTGGTGAAAGTTCGACTGGTTGGCACAGCTAGTCCCTTCACTCGAGTGATACTAACAGATGATATAATGGATGCTCATCTGATTTTGTAAATGCATGGATGCTCGTCTGATTTTGTACATGCATGGGGATGTGTTTACTTGGACTGCAAAAGATGTATGAAAATGTGAGAAAAAATACTATATATTACTCTGAGTCTGAAAAATGGAGTGAAGTGAACTTGGTTACACATAAAAGGGCGATAATCGGTTTGGTATCTAGGCCTCCTTATTGTAATGAAACACTGAAATGTCACCATTTCTACATGCAGAATGAATGGAATTTTTATCAGTGTTGTATTGTCCTTCAACTGGTTGGCGCAGCTAGTCCCTACACTCGAGCAATACTAACAGATGATATACTGGTTGCTTATCTGATTTTGTAAATGCATGGGTGCGTTTACTTGGACTGCGAAAGATGTATGAAAATATGAGAAAAAAATGTATTTCTCCGAGTCTAAAAAATGGAGTGAAGCGGTAATCAGCAACTATTTAGGTCTCCAAATTAGGCATAGAGGTCCAAGAAACACTGTGAAAACACCATTTCTACATGCAGAATGAATGGAAATTCAGTGCCGTTCTGTAGCTTTTGTTGTTAGAGTGACTTTCTAAATTGGATGAATTGCTCACTCATTGGTACCATGTTGTAACTTGATGAGTGACTATTTTAAAGGCTTAATTGTCATTCTAGTATGTCTAGTTCTTTTTTCATGGAAATCAGCTTGAGCTTTTGATTGATATAATATAATCTTTGTTCCTAGCAGATAATGCAGTCTTTTGTCATAAATTTCTTTCTCGGACAGTTCTTGAAGTGCCATAAGTCCCTTTCTTGGGAAAGTTCTTTCCGGTTTTCGGCAGGCGAGAAGACATTGTTATGGACATCGCAGTTAGGCTTCAACATGCAGCAAGAGTCCGGATGGGAGGTGTTCTGCCCTCAACAGAACCAGAAGATGTAGGACACTTAAAAACCGAGACGTTATTTCCTATCATGGTTTACCTAGAAACATTACTTGTTCATAGTTCACAGGTTTATGTTGATGTTGCACTCCTGTACGTTGCCTAAATATGTTGATGTACGGGTGTTGTGGTCCAGTTCATTGGATGCTCACTGAATCTTTTGGGATCTGCAATTTTGCTGATTGCGACCTGTGTGTTTTGCATATCAGTGATTGGTTTTCGGATTTGCAAAATTGTATGATCCACCAGGTTACGATGTGTTGCTTGCTTAGGCAAAATAGGCGAAAGATTTATGTTAATGACTAGAACAATGGCTTAGGATATTTAGTGAGCATCCAATAAAATGGTAGCCTTGAAACTACTTTTCAGTGTTTTCACATTAGATGATCCCAGACTCTCATAATCTCCTATAGAACTTAACCTTCGGAGATTTAGCTCATCCCTTTCAAGTTCATCTGCTTCATCTGCCTAATTAACTTGAGGGAGGGCGTTGATCATCTGGGCGTATGACGAGACGAGGAGTCACTCACTCACTCACTCATGTCCTTCCTGTTAGACATCTTTGGCATCTTCATTGTTGGAATACGTATATATGATGTACATGTACATTACTTGTAGCTCAAGTAAACCCCTAGGGTTTTGTATTGTAACCTGCACTATATAAGTGCCCATACATCAATAGAATTTCCCATCGCGGATTTCTCCAAACCAATCTACTCTTTCATTCATCATCATCTTGCTTGAGGGATAGCTTCAGTGTATCGCTTAAGGGATAAAAAGTTGAGTGCAAAATTACATTCTTTTGATGAACAGAGAATCCGGGTCACTTAAATAGTACTGTACAGACACATGTCACGATGATAAATTTGTGATGGCTATGTAATCCTTATCTTGTGAAGATTTCCCAAATGGAAGCGTCGAGCACCATGGATTAAGATGGGTGTAACAACGGGGAAAAGTTCGTTGATTGCTACTCTTGAAACAGCTCATATTTGGCGATAAGCCACACCTCAACACGGGGACATCTTTCCGGGCCAGAGCAATCCATAAAGATGCGACTCATTCGTTGAATCTTTAGCTACATAAAACACATGAAAATGACGGCATATTATGCATTTGTCCAGACCCTCTCCCGGTGACCAAAAGTCCATGTTTAGTCTCTTATAGCTTACGGGTGCTTTAGTTAAAAAAAAAAGGTTACTGACCAGGTGAGACTCAAATTCCTGGCTCTGCTGTTCAGATAATGTAGAAAATTTAACTTAAAAATTCCAATATGTAGATCTTACTGGATAATATCTCGTGGGTCGTATTATTTTATCATCCTTTTGACGGTGCGCTGATTGTTTATTCTGTTCTTGAGGATCAATTAATGATAGATCAGAGATAAATTAAATTTCAAGAAAATGGACCGACTGATTGTGAAGTTTACGGGCTTGAACATGGAGTTGAACGGAGTAATAACATATAACTAGTAAGATGACCCGCGCATATTGCGCGGCTAGACTCACTAAATATGTTACTATCTTGGCTTATTGAGTTCT
Organism: Eragrostis nindensis; assembly: GCA_012490785.1. Lineage (NCBI taxonomy): Eukaryota > Viridiplantae > Streptophyta > Magnoliopsida > Poales > Poaceae > Eragrostis > Eragrostis nindensis. The sequence continues at coordinate 136,300 of JAAXCT010000001.1, read as the reverse complement.
TTTGGGAATATCGATGGTATTGTTACTGCTTTGTTCACTCCTTATTGCACGACACCTATTACATGTGTGCCGTGACATCACATCCACCCGTTTTGAGATGTCGAACCAAGCTGCTCTTGGCTATGAGGAATCTAGACACGCCACTATATCAAACTACATTTCAAAACTGTATATAGTTTGATATGTGTGAAAGTATATTTCAACCTCAAACATAAATCTTATGTTTGTTATTTAAATATACAAATATTTTAAAATGTGTCAAAGATAGATAGTTTTGACTTACCAAACCCAGAATGACAATTATTATAAAATAGTAGCCAACAATAATCTTTTGTGCCATGTCGAGCCAAGCCTCAAATGCACCTGATTATGTGTGTTGATTTGCATGCCAATAGCGGTGTAGCATACTTCTTCAGACATATGGTCGCACATTAGCAAACATCATCTATTGTCCTCACGATCAAGAACTCATCTCTCTTTCGAGTCAAGGAGTGACCAGAGTCTCTACACTCTTCTCTACATCTTCTTGAACAGGCACGCGTCACAACTTCAATTCATGGGGAAGCTAGGTATAATTGCCAGGTGCGAATGCACCAACAAAAAAAAACTTATAACTGGCTCAAATCCACTATAATTGCATCTCTTAAATTCAATATTATGCACCACAGACAGCTAAAGTATTGCAACCCCACTAATTTTGTTATAGCTTCAATCCCACCATCAACCACTCTTTCCTTCTCTTGGTGTGGTGGTTGCGCTGGTGTTGTCAGGTTGTTATTAGCTATTGGTTGTGCCACTTTCAAATTCATGAACAACCAAAAATTCCGATGTCAAGTGGCTTGGCAGTTCTTGTTCCTCATGTATACCGTCAATGTGAAGCGATCCTGTGAAGGCAAGGTTCTGCAGCTAGCTACGGGTCATCTAGCAAGGTGACCCGCGCTAATCGCGCGGCTAGGTTTATTTCAATTTGTTTTGTTGCAACTCTACAACTTTATTTATAATTGTTAGTTGACGTCCATTACTTGCACAGTCATTCCAAAAGATAAGATATATGCAGAAAGATATGAATAAAAGTTGAATGCTGGAGTAGTAATTATATTTGTAAAATAATGTGAAAGTGCACCAATGCAATTTTTTTATCAATAAGGAAAATATTGTTTCCTTTGAAGCTGGAATATTTATAATATCCTAAATGGAAATTCTGTTACTATATATAATATGGTACGGGTATACTTATTAGAATCAGTGTTGAATGAGATGTGTTTATCTGAGAAGTTGTTTCTGATTGACCATGGTTGATTTTCTTAAGTTTCTAGCCAGAATCTGAAACTAAATCCACCAAATGGCCCTTAGTTGTTGAACTTGTCCCCTGGGTACTTTCTATATTAAATGTATATACTTGGACTGAATCATGATAGAAATACCTCAAGAACAGCCAAATTATTATTTAGAATAATATTGCTGCATTGGAGTTTATAGACTGAGTACTGATGACAATGCCACACCTTGGATGGGAAAGGAATTGCCAATCAATGTAGAAAAGGTTTGCTGAATAACAATAGTTGAAGTTAAGGCCTGAATGATTAGTTGATATAAGTAATAACAGCTTATATAGCTTAGCTTGGTACGCACCTCATCTGGGTCATGCCGTAGGTGATTAAGCCATTCAGGACCTGTGGATGCAATCGGCATGTAGATGTCGATGCTATCAACACGGTGATGAATTGCCACGGCCTGCACGCTCTACTTTGCCGTGAGCTGCACCGACCCAACGCGCCACCCATACGTATTGCACCTGTCCGCAAATACACGGGAGGCGTTCATGATCTGATCACATCGAGAATCATCGTCATCGTCGTGCAGACCTGCCAACCTGCCATGGCCTGCCTCCGATCAATGTTGAGGCGTTCGATGACCGCATCGGATCCACTACAGCCTCCATGAGTGAATTCCAGAACCTGCGTTGTCTTGTGGATTTTTGCGCGGCCGAGCACTGCCATGATATCATCCGCTTGTGTTGAGAGGCCGGCAAGATTTTGTTCACGGTTCCTCTCTTCCGATTGCATCGCGAGGTCGGTCGATCATGAGGCTTTGGTTTCAAAGTCCTGTACGGGTTGAAAGCTGAAAGGAGTTTTCTAATATATAGTTACGTTTCCAATCTTTGCATAATAACTTGTATCGTAAAAAAGTTTGATCCTAGTATCCAAAAAGAAGCCTCAACCGGACAAATCATCATACAATTTAGATTTGTTTGGTCTTTTTCTAAATAGGGGTAGTTTACTCAAGTTTTTTTGTAATGGCAGTGGTAATTTACTAACACATATGTGGATGAATTATTTTTCTTTTTTTCGATTAATGTGGTAATTTATTAACACATATGTGGGGAACAATGAGCAAGAAGGACGGCTCTGTGGTGGCTTATCAAGGTTTGGCGTCGGCATCCGCTAGACCTGGTCTAGCATCTCGTTTCGCACCACCGGCGATTTGTTTTTTCTTGCATCACATCGCCTGCCCTCCTGATGTGCAGAACCCAAATTAGCAGATGTCGGCAATTGCTTTTCATCTTTACCTCAGTTTCGTTTTATTTTCCACATGACCGATGGCCATCTCATCTGATCTATTGATGGTTTGTTTCCTTTATGACTCAAAGATATAGTATATATAGCAGTTCGCAAAAAGAAAAACGTACAGCGAAGGATCTCAAGTTTCTTAATGAACTATATAGGTGCACGTACAGGACTCTTGTTGAACCCGTCACTGATCAAATCCGAATTTTATTATTTAGTTGTTTATTTTTTTACCAAACGTTTGCTCTTGTGTTTGACATGGACTTCTGGTTTCTTTATTTTTTTATTCCGAATTAATGCTTATTTGACAATTAATCTAGAGCGTTAGATCTTCATAAAATCCAACGGTTCATATCTTTGTTTTTTCTCTGATTAACGTGGTAATTTCGTGGCCTTGAGAGCGAACGTGGTGGCTCCTTTGGACCTTCAAATACTAAGATAATAGATTGTACTAGCTGTCTCATGTTGACAACAGTTGAGAAATTACACGACTCGTGTTGGACCTTTGTGCGCCCTGTTTGTAGCCTAGCTAGGGATACCAGTCCTTGTGTATCAATTATTTCAGTGCGTTAATTAGTAGCATATTAACAAACGGACATAGTAGTAAGTCAGTTTTCAAAGGAAGACAGGTGTTCGGACATACAGGTGTTTGGACTTTGGAGCTGCATCTCAATTCTCACGAACAACACAGACATATTTTTGATCTTTCCGAAGTTGTGTACAAGAGCTAAGCTTGATCAAATCAAATTAAGACGGCAATGCAAATGATAAATACAATATACTGCGTCCTTGTGGACTCCATCCGTCCTACTATGACAGCTGCTTACGTTGAGCAATTAATGCATGGGGCATGCCACTGTGACGTGGCACGGCTAGTTGCCGCCGGCAATCTGCTGCGCGACGAACGCCCTGAGGTTCTTCTCCGACGAGCCGCCTTCCGCCGCCGCGGCGCGTGCCTTGTCGCTCCACATGGCGGCCTTGGCGCGCACCATCTCGGAGGTGGCGAAGTCGATGCACCTCCGCAGCTCGTCGGCCTCGATGACGCCGCCGTCCGCCTTGTCGGCGACGGCGGCCCTGACGCCGGTGCCGAGGCGCTCGACGAGCCAGGCGTTGGTGCCCTGGTCCGTCCACTGTGGCGCGCCGACGACGGGGACGCCGCAGGCGACGCTTTCGAGCGTGGAGTTCCAGCCGCAGTGCGTGACGAAGCAGCCCACCGCCGGGTGCGACAGCACCGCCACCTGGTCGCACCACTCCACCACCACGCCGCCGAGCGACGCCGCTCCTTCTACGACGTCCTCAACGCCGCTGCGGTTGTCCTTGCGCAGCACCCACAGGAACGGGCGGCCGCTCTCCTCCATGGCGCGCGCCACCTCCTGGATCTGCCGCTCGCTCATCACCGACAGGCTCCCGAAGGAGATGTACACCACCGAGCCGTCCGCCTGCGCGTCCAGCCACTCGAGGTACCCCTTGCCGTCCTGCTTGAACAGGTCGTTCTCGGAGGAAGCCGCCGGAGGCGGCGGCGTCGTCTTGGATGCGTCGACGACGTCGAGGAAGGAGAGCACGGGTCCGACCGGGACGACGTGGACGCCGTGTTCGCGCAGCGACGCCACCGCCTCGGGCTCCATGGCGTCGAACGTGTTGGCGAGCACGGTGGGCGTGTCCTCGCGGTCGAGCGCCTCCACGAGCTCGCGGAACGCGTTCACGACGAACGCGTAGGGGTCGTCCTCCGACGTCATGGTGATGAACGACGGCAGGTCGCGGACGCGGAGCGGCGGGAGGCCCGGCACGCGGACTTCGGCCCACGGGTCCCCGCTCTTCGCGGCCTCGGCGATGGCCCCGTCCACGCCGTCGGTGCCGCGGAAGAAGTGCAGGTAGGCCGCCAGCACGGTGGCCGGCTGGATCCAGTAGAGCGCGGCGGGCACGGCGTGGGCGCGGGCCACGTCGGCGACCCAGGAGAGCAGCAGCGTGTACACGACGCGCGTGGCGGGCCGGCCCTCGTCGCGGAGCCGGGCGAGCACGCCGGCCAGGGTGCGTGCCCCTTCCACCTTGATGTGGGTCATGTAGTGCGTGTGGTCGTGCACCGCGCGGTCGAACCCGCCGTCGTAGCCGTCGGAGTAGGGCACGTGCCACACCCCGGCCCCGTCGCGGTGGCCGGTCTCCTCGTCCGCGCCGGGGAACATCTTGCGGAACGCGGATACGGCCGTGGAGACGGTGACGCGCGCCCCCGTCGCGCGGAGCAGACGCCGCGCGAGGTGGCGCGCCGGGTTGATGTGGCCTTGCGCCGGGTACGTCACGATCAGGAAGTGCGGCTCCGCGGCCGCGGCCGCGGTCGCCGGCGCGCTCCTCTCCTCCTCCATGGCCGGCATTGTGGGCGGACGGACGGGCGCAACAAGCTCACGTCGACCAGCTAAGAAAGCTGTAGGGGCGCTGGAGGCTAGCGATGCAGATGATGACTGTGGTGGCGAGGTGCTGGCGAGTGAATGAGTGATGGATGGAAGCGGGTGGGGCTGTGCGCGTACTACTTATACGCGGGGAGAGGACGCGGTGACGCAAGCGGTGAGGTGAGCCCGCACGGCCATTGTGGTCAGCAGATAAGGTCCCCGGTGGCATGGGGCCTGCAGCTGCTCCGCGCACAGGTCTACTGCAAGACTCGAGCCTACTACAGGCGTTTCTGTGGTGCCGGTTCAAGATGCCAGCGAGATACCGATCGCTGCCATCGGAGAACACCACACAGACGATGCAGAGGACGACGCCGGCCGTTCGTTCACAGAGGGGGGCCAGGCTCAGGCTTAGTTGTCGATTGTAGCGTGTGGCGCGCGCGACGCAAGGCCATCAAGGAGCCTGTAGCGTCGTAGTTGGAGACGGGACTGCAGCAGTGTTTGTGTTGGCCTTTGCCTTTCTGGTTTTAATTTCTCCTTGTCTTGCCAAATAGGTGTGGCCTTGACTGCTGCCTTCGATTGGAACATGCATGCATGGCACTCTTTTCCGGTATGAGTGAAGAACACGCACGGCTCGCCAGTACGTATCTCGAATTATCAGCCCGGGACACCTTGATAGTCAATGTCCGATTTCGTATTGGTGGAAGGTACCATCAAGGTGTGGCGGCGATGGAAGCTGAGCCCCTGGAAACAAAAATTACGTGAGCTATTATATTGCACTTTCATGGTATATTTGACTATTCGCCTCGCCCTCACTACCTAGTACGTGTAGCACTCTTGGATTCAATCAATATATAAGTAGGTGACTGGAGCAAGAACTCATCGAACATGACGTTATCCTTGGCCTCATCGGGTGCTCTACTTGTAGCTGCAGCCTGCAGCTTCTGGCTGTGCCTGCAGCGGCTGGCTGCGGCTGCAACTGCCGGTTGAGGCTGCAGCGGCAATACGCATATTTATGTTGAATGGCTGCAGCTGACGGCTGTGGCTGCAGCCGCATAGACGCAAGGAAATTCAGTCGACTGATGACGGGTGGACCGGATCGAGACACCGCCGAGATTTCACTCGATTCCCGCTTTGTCTTGCTCCGTCTGTCTCTCGGCGAGGTTCTAGAAGACCAGCGCAGAAAATGACAAAGCTCCTCATATACAGTACTAGCAAGAACAGAGACATGACGGCGATTGCGAGACCCTACATGTGAGTCCCGGCGCCCACTTCGCGGCAGCGGCACGATCGAGTTGGATATGGTCGATGTGACGGGTCCGGCGAGCCGGGTCACGGTTTGGCAAGCCAAAGCATTCCACTCCTGTGCATGCATGATTGATTTTGGGCAGGCAGGCGTGGCAGGTCGCGGGCTTGACGTGCGCGATGACGAAGAGCCGAGAGAGCGAGAGCATTAGAGCACACGTGCACGGGATGCTGGCTGTGGCTGGTGGCCTGCGCTTGGCCGCGCGGCGATCGATGCGACTTGGAGTTTGCGGCGCCGGTGCGCGGTCGTTCGCGTGATCTCCGGGTTAAATCAATCCGCTCGCGGCCGGCAACCGTCGCGACGGCGTCGTCGTACGTTGCCGCGGATCGTCGTGTTGAAGTTGGGAAGCGTTGGCCAAAACTTGACGCCTTCGATCGCACTGGCCAAAACTTAACTTCTTACTAGGCCGTCACGCTACGTGCGTGCGACTTTGCGAGCGCAAAACTTCAACGCCGATCGAGTCAACCCACCCCCTGCCGATGCATGGAGCTGCGCCGGTCCTGGAACCAGAAATCGGCAGAGTTGTTCGGGCGCGTCTCAGCAGCTCTGCTGCTTCTGATCTGATCTAGGAGTACGCAGACATTCAGGGGGGCATGAACAGACAGCAGTGGGCCGGCGGGCCGATGCGATCTCCCATGATTGCGTTGTGGATCTGTGGTGTCCCTTGTGGCCACATGACCCTGTATGTAGGCCTGCTAATGGGGCGGGTTGAAACGGGTTTTACGGGTTAGGTTTTTATATGGATTTGTTTTAGACGGGTTTAAATGGGTTTTATTAGTTAGTGGTTCGGGGTGGGTTGGGTTTATCAGAAATACGGGTTGGAATGGGTTAGGGTGGGTTGAAATGGGTTCTATCTTTATATGAGACTCATGTCAAAAGTTGGACCCTAAAATTTAAAACTTCGCGTTCACACCTTAATTTTTCGTCGAAATCGACTGAAATTTGTTTAAACTAATTCACTATGACTGTTATCTACTTCATGCAAATCGGTGTAGCAATATCTTTACGTGGGACCCACGTCATGAGCCGCACCTTCAAACTAAAACTTCGCGTTCACACCTAAAAATTTCATCAAAATCGACTGAAATTTTTAGAGATGGCTCAGTATGACGGTTAGCTGCTCTGAACAAATCAGTACGGTTATATCTATATGTGAGACCCACGTCCAGAGTCGGACCCTAAAACTAAAACTTCGCGTTCACACCTCAATTTTTTACCGAAATCGACAGAAATTTTTAGAGATAACTCAGTATCATGGCCATCTGCTTTGTGCAAATTTATAAACCTAGATCAAATTATAGGTCTAACATATAAGTATATAAACCTGGACTCAGAGCTAGAAGCAACGTCCAACATATGTGCAACCACTCATGAAGCCATGGCATGAACCCATGGCAAACCCGTGGGTTAAACCCATTTAAACCCATTTTGTGGGTTGAGTGAGTGCATTTGTATGATGGAGCGGGGTGGGTTGGGTTGAGGAATTAGAGGTTTGGGTTGGGTTGGGTTGAGAAAATAAGTCAAACAACTTTGGGTTGGGTTGGGTATGGGGTGGGTTTCAACCCATTAGCAGGCCTACCTGTATGCAACCTTCCACGGCAGCTTAGGCCTTCCACAGTGGGGAGCGAAGCCTGAAAGAAAATCGGGCCCCACAGCCAGTAAACGGGAACCGATCTGAAAATGCACAGCGTGTGGATTCGGCTCCAACTGCAAGAGGTGGCCCCACGTGAAATAAAAGATCTTATCTTAACAGCAAAGCTTGGGCAGCCGGAGCAGATACTTGCTTGTGCTCAGTGTACCACCGCGTCATTAGAGAAAGAAATATTTTTTAAATGAGTTGGAACCGGTTCCTCTTTAAGCGCCGCTCTCCAATTCGTGGCATCGCCTGTCTTCAGGAACTGACTTACACAATGTGTGGAGCGGTGCCCAAACGTTCTCTCTCCATTCCGGGCAGCGGTACAAGCTCACACTGTGGAGGGCCGTATGGCCTGCAGTTTTTTCGTTCAATGCGTAGAATCAAGGTTTACAACGGCCGTCTATACATTGCCTAGGCATCCTAGAGGATAATAATGCCTGAATTTTCAATCATCAGATCTTGCTTTTGTGGATGAGATTTAGTCTCACATGGTAGAGAAAAAAATTCAGGCATTTTAAAGGATCCTAGAGCCTGAATTTTAATTACACCATTTATACTCAAGAATTACACCGAAATAATCACTGTAAATCTGGTACATAATGAGTATAACTTTAATATATATTGGATGTAACTCAAGGTGAGAAAAAATTCAGATATTTTAGGCCTTAGACATACCTGAATTTTATTTTCTTACCAGTTCATACATGCAACTTGAGAAGAATATGTAGGAAAGAAAATATAGGCATTAGAGAGCAACGGAATGCCTAGGCAATTTTTAGCAATCCCCTTTTACGTTCTTACCCGTTCATATATGCAACTTGAGAAGAATATGTAGGAAAGAAAATATGGGTGTTAGAGAGCAACGGAATGCCTAGGCAATATTTAGCAATCCCCTTTACAAAACCGACAACACGGCCGGTTATCGCGCTAACCGGACTTATCGGTCCGGCTCGCATTCGTCGGATGTCCGGTTTTCAGTAAAAACTGAACATAATCGGTAACCGATCGATTTCGTCGAGAACCAGTCTGCTTTCGTGGTTTTCGGTTTTTTCGGGTTTTTAAGAAAAATTAATCATTAATGCAAGCAACTACATCAAGTGGGAGACTCGAGCCTGGTGAGTAAGTTCTAGCACATAACCTAAACAACTGAGAGGTACGGTAAGAGCATCTCCAAAAGAGCCCCAACACCTCTTCCTAAATCAAAATAATGGGATTCAATCAAAAAAACATCTCCAATAGCACCTCAAAACTACTTCTAACTTTTTCATATCCCCTAAACTCCCCTCATTTGTAGTTACAAACAGAGGAAGAATTAGGATCCCTATTCCTTCTTCTTTCACTAGAATTAATGATTTTATGGCCCCGAATGCTGATGTGGCCCAATCAAAAGTGTTTTGATCTACTTTTAGGGAGGAACTGTTGGAGGAGGGAAGAAAAATTTTCCCGCATAATTTTTTGATTGCTCCAAAAACAAGTTTATGAGGCTAATTTTTTGGTAATCTCTTGGAGATGCTCTAAGTTTGCTTGCTAATACTCTTTCATCTTATTTCAAAAGTAGTGATTCGAAAAGAGAAATACAAGAAAATGGGAAAATCCTAAAGATTATTCGAATATTCTATTGATAATTGCGTTATCTCTAATCATAACTTCTAAGAGTATACAGGGGTACAGTCAACCGGCGAAGTAATCCACCACGTCAGCCGAATTCCAGGTGGAGGAGCGAGAAAAGAAGAAAGAGAATGAAGCGAGAGACTCGCAACTCGCCCGCTCAAAGTAGCGTACTCGAGACAAAGCGCCCGCTCCCAGCTGGTTGCCGGCGACTGAGCCGGCGGTTCCTTCCTCCCCATCGATCCCCTCTTCCTGGCTAACCCCAACCAAATGATCTCCCATGCGTCAAATTGATCTCATGCGAGCCTAATCGAAGGATTAAGCCTAGAAATCCTTACTCAGTTTCATCCCCAATTGATCTCCCGTGCTTGTTTGGACCCACAGTTCATGGTGCCGGCACCATCAGCCGCATCATGCTGGCTCGCCGAGTTTCAGCAACCAGTCATGGCGGGCACTCCTGCTCAAGGCGGCTGCCGCGTTGGTGTCTCATCTGCCAAGGACCAAGATGTACAAGCGTGGTGTAATCATTGTGGCTAAATTAACTGTCGATTTTATTATGTAGGAGTACGCAATGTTCAGTTTTTGCATGGAAATAGTCCACACAACGATAACAGCAGCTTCAGTCTTGCATGCTTCACACGGCCACAAATGTAACGCCCTGAAAATCGACCCTAAAAATTTTAAATAAAAATCGAAACTTAAATCGGAAGTTTTCAAAACTTTTCAAAAATCCCTCTCTTGTTCTGGACCACCAACTGGATTTTCCGGTCTGGTCTATTTCTTTCCCTTCTCCATCCTTGCGCGCTAAATTGCCGTCCAGCGCGTTTTTACCTTCACCTACCCAGTGACCGTCAATTATTCCGTCGCATAAGCTGGCACATCGCTCGGCCCCGCACGAGTCATCTCGTCACATTAATTATCTCGAATGACCTGACGACACTATGCACTATGCTTGAGTCGTCTCGTCGTCTTGAACCTTGTGCCAACACTATGCACTATGCTTGAGTCGTCTCGTCATCTCAAACCACGTGACGACACTATACACTATGCTTGTGTTATCTCGTCGCGTCTCGTCGCTGTCTCGTCAGCCCAAGTTCATACGCCACGCCTTTGGCCCCGCCATCTTGTCGCTCTGCATCGTAAGCCGCTCGTGCCCACTTGCATGCGCCGCTACTGCCCCAGCTGGCCACTTTCCCCACTGCTGCCCAGTCCTGTCGCACTGCTGCGCGTGCCACATCGCGACGCACCGCCCGAGCCCCACCGTCGCTATTCATCCATGCGCACCACTGTGTGCGTCAACCGCGCCGTCACTTCAGCGCTGCAGCCTCTCCCTCACCTTTGCCACTGCATGCTGCCTGCCACTACCTAGCCTCGCGCCGCGTGCCACCGCCCACGTCCCGCTCTGCGCGCGCAGGAGCGGCGACTATAGCACAGCAGCACCATCGCCTCAATGTCGCTGTCCGCGGTGATGCTCCTCTCTCTCCCTACTCGAGTTCATCCCAGGCTATAAATAGCCCTCCCCGCGAGCTCCCTCGCCATCGCGCTGTCCAGCCCAGCTGCAGGTGAGCGTCCTCCTCCCTCCGCTTCTCTCTTTGATCTGGTGTTTAACCAAGCACCGCATTGATCTTCCTTCCCGACGCCGTCTCGCCCCGACCAAGCTGCCGTGGAGCATCCCCAACACCACTCCACCTCCCCGGCCCACTTAATCTACCCTTTTCCTTTGTCAACCGAGCACCACCAGCAGCCCAAGCACTCGTGTGCTGCTCGACTTGAAATATTCCCTCGAATTTATTTTCGGAATTAATCCATAGCCTCCACTATAAAATCGATATCTCCACCATCCAAGCTCCGATTAACCCGATTCTTCCTCCTAAATTCATCTAAAATCGAGCTCTATCCATTTCTACCAGTTTCATCTTTTATAGAGCTCATCCTCTATTTCTTTTGTATTTATTTGTGTTTGTTTGCTTGTTTGTTGTTTGCCGGTCGCACGTTTAGCTAACGGAGAGAACGAGTACGAGGAGGAGGAGGAGCAGGAACCAGGAGCCGAAGACTTCGAGCAGGAGCTTCCCGAGGACGTCAACGAAGGCAAGTCACAATCCATTTTCCCTTTGATCATACTGCTCCTATGTTTTATAAACACAACCCGTAGCAGCCGTTTTATTGCATGAAATGATTACCCTGATGATTGCAAAACCTTTGTGTAGTATGACCAAGACCACTGAGCCTTATATTACCTGTCCTACATTATTCCCTGTTAAACCTAGGATATCCATGTATGACATTATTTACGCATGGATGATTTCCTTGTTATAGAAATGCTTAGGACAGTGTATCACTAAATGCTCTACTTAGCTTTTGCAAATGTGAAAACCGTGATTGGTGTTGTGTGGTAGTAGTAAGGTTGGGTGATAACTTAAGAAAGATGAATGAATGAACTTGGGTTAGAGCTGAGGTGATCCTGATGATATTTATGGAAGATTAAGTGTCGCCTCTGTGGTGTGCTTATGACAAGTGATATGGGAGATGAATGCCGCCTCTGTGGTGGGTTCATATATGTGGAGATGATTGCCTTGGCTCGTATAAGGACCGAGTTGCTTGTGACATCCTACCTAGCCGTTTATTCAGTGCGACCACACTACCGTGTATGCGGCACGGCTTAGTCTAAATCCCGCCAGCTAGTCTGTTAATCGCCTGGAGGCTGGAGATGCAATGGGAGCCCATGGAGCAGGTGGACGTGATGCAGACGTGTGCGACCCGGTCGAAGGCCTAGATCAGAGGCTAGACCCCTGGATAACTCCCATGGCGATTAGTCGGGACGATGCTGTGATGGGTAATGGGGGTGTGAGTCTTCACACCCACGAGCGCGGTGGCTTGTGATGCACTCAGATTGTGGGTACAGCATACAACCTCTGCAGAGTGTTAAAAATCTATTCGAATAGCCGAGTCCACGGTCACGGACATGGCTTTGGTTCGGTCCAAGAACTAGCATGGGATAGGTGCTTATCTCCTTGATGCGTGAGTTGTTTTTGAGAATAGGTCCGGCCTCCCGCCGAAGGTTGTCGTGGACGGGGTGTCCGGCAACGTAAAACTTGACCAACCCCTTAATATCTTAATTTGATGCTTTTGCTAAAATGCTTTATAAACTGAAACCTTGCATGTGTAAAACTTGCTTTATTGCAATGTTAAACCTGTTGGCCTTTACCTTGCTACTGCCAAATGCATACCTTTATCCATTGATGATAGGGTAAGGGTTGCGACTTGCTGAGTACTTCTGTACTCATTCTTGCTTGCTGTTTCCAGAGGAAGATCCCGACTTCGTCGACGCCGACGGTGGGAAAGACGATTAAGCTTGGTCTCGTCCGCACCCGAGCTGCCTGTGGCATTAGTCTACCGCTTAGTTGCTTCCGCTATGCCGTTTGATGACCTAGAAGTCATCTTCTGGTTTAGCTTTGTGTTTACTGTTGCCTATCTACTAGTGCTCTTGTTGCTTCTTAATCGACCCCTGCCAGGTCGCGACTTGTAATATCACCTGTTGTAAGACTTGATTGTACCAGCGACTGATCCAGGGACTGGTATAATAAAGTGTTTAAGCTCCTGGGATAACCGGGGCGCTTCACACGGCCACAAAGATGTATAGTACAACTGATGGTAGGCATATGCAAGCCTTAAATACTTGTATCATTATTAGTATCCTCTTCTTAGCCAATCTAATAGGCAATCCATTATATGTGATGGCTGTTTTATTGGCTTCATATGACATGAATACAGCAGTAGGCTGAATCATTATCCTTGCTCTAATAGAGAAATGTTTTACATACAAACATGCCTTTAAAGCATTTGAGGTATTTATGAGCTTCCATCGTATTGATTTCGATGGTTGAATCCTAAATTGTAATTCAATTGTATTTGAATGGTTGTGCGTGTAACTATGCTCCTAACCCATTGGGTGTAAAATGTTTCTAAAAAAAAAACCCGACCTATGTCACTATGAAAAACACAACCAAACACTTTCTAAATTACGCACTCTTGTCGTTATGAAACATATAACCCATAGAACCAAATATGTGCCTCTGATCTACACAAATATGCTGCTTGAACAAAATTAGCTGCAATATACTTTTCACTTAAATGTTAATTTATCAAAGTCCAACCCCCCAAAAATGTTATATTATGCTATGGATGGCCAATTATTTTCAAAGTTGCTTGTTGATGGGGTTGGTACTGAACATTTCAGCTTACTTGATAGAGGATTGTGTTTATCAATAGTCGATATCCTAACTTATTCCATACTTATTCCAGCTTACTTGATAGAGAAAATTTTATCAAAGCTCTCACGGCTAGACGAACCCAAATATGTGCCTCTGATCTATGCTGCTCGAACAAAATTAGCACTCCACCTGTGATTCGTGAGCTTTGATAAAATTTATTATCATGAGTCTAGCCGTGCTATTAACATGGATATTTTTGCTAGCTTTATTATTACTAATAATTCTGTAGTTTTGTTTCCGTCTGCATGGTTGAGGCATTAACATGTGGGACGAACAGATTATACAGAGGAGATCTGCGCGACTTGGATTCTTTATTTAAGCTTCTAGAAGCCCTCAACGTTGCATCGAACATATTGTAATTCGTTTAGTGTATGCGCGCTGAACTGGAAGTTTCCACCAATCATCTCGTCGCACTCGTATAAGAGATTAGTCGCAAAATTAAATAAGTGGACTCGCATCTGTCAGGAGCGTAGTCCAGTTAGTAATATACTCCAAGAGTCCAAGTGTCAACATAATGCTGGACGTTTGGAAAGTCAGCGGGTAATCATACTGTATTTTCAGGTGCTCTATATGTCTCTCCCCTTTGGATTTGGATACTACTAATATGTTAAGCTTGTATGACAGATGAACAAGAGAGAAAATCAAACTGTTCAATTTCTTAACGCATTTCGTGACACGTTCAGCCTGTTCGCTTTGCTGCGCTGCAGCTGCGGCTGCGGAAGAAATAACTGGAAATACTGTAGCGACTGCTGGAAACACTGTAGCAGCTGCTGAAGAAATAACTAAAACACTATAGCTGCTGCAAAGCAGCAAAGCGAACAGGCTCGATATCTCGGGGCCATGTTTCCAAGTTGCACATTAATTCTTGGGGGTTCCATTTTACTACTACAGGGAACTCTGTTTGGCACTGTCTCATGGAAATTTGGAGACAAAAAATTTTCCTCGAATGCGCAGGAATATGTTTGAACAGGAAACTGGACTCATGGAATACGCATATGCATATGGATCATATGTGTATAATATATGTATGTAACCTGCTGTTTTTCTTATAACAACGTAGTACGCTTCTCGGTCGAGCGCGGTCCAATGCATCAGTTTCGAAGTCCAAACAACTGCCTCCGCAACAGCGACAGGCAAAAAATTGGCCGTCTGTACAAGGACGAGATCGCTGAACTCGACTCCATCTGGATTACGGGGGTCTCTCGCCCTTCCTCGACCTGTTCGTCATTCACCTGCTGGTGCTTAATTAGGAGCAGGGGACAGCTGAAGAACAGCATCTTTATCCTAGCTATAGCATCGCTTCTTTCTTGTTCTTCTTCTTTTCCAATGTTAGATTAGTGAGGAATGATAATCTTTGCCTACGTCGATGATCCCACTTGTCTGCTCTTCCAGATGACCGGAGCAACCACCATCCATACTGCAAGTGCAAGCATTCGTCCGTCAGAAAACACAAATCCGTTGCGACAGTATGCAGGAAACAGGTGTAGAAGTATCTGAAATTCCATGCCGTGCTGAGACCAACACGACGTTTCTGACAACGTTTGGTGCTCTGCATCGGCTCACTGAGTTGTATACTGCATGCAGAGATCGATCAGTTCGCTTACCATACACGATCGCCGCCAGCCATTCGTTCGCCACACGCACCCACGTGCTCGCCCAACCCACGTCGATCGTCCACCTGACACAACGGATCATCGAGGTGTCTCAGATCAACAGCGTGGAAACATTTTCAGTTTCTCCGGAAACAGATAGGAATGCTGGCTTTTCACTTGAAGAAAATCAGCAATGCTGGTTTTGTTTTGTCTGCACTTACTTCTCCATGGTCTGATGCGCGTTCCAGCCGACGAAGATCATGGCGAAGTACATGGCGCCCATGGCGAACACGAAGTGGAAGAAGCCGAACCCGTAGGGAATGTCGTCGTCCTCCTCCTCCGACTGGGCCTTCTTGAACTGTGAACGTGATACGTTTGAGACACCACCCATTCCATTCGAGTGCGGTGATCAGTCCAGTCCAAAAGAGAACATACCTGAATGCATTTGGAGTCTATTCCGGTGGAGAAGGTCGCCGCGACGATGACGATAACCGCAATGACAAAACTCTGCCGAGGATATTAGCAATGTCAGATTCAGATACATAATGGTTTCTTCGTCAGACTAGTACTACACAACAGCAGTTAATTTGGTGAAATTTTCACTGAACTACGACAGAAGGAAGAGAGCTGCTTTACCGCGATGTTGACCCAGTCTGCACTTGTTGCCACTGCAGCTTTCCTGTTGCAGATCTCCGTGTGCGGCTCACTGTTTTATTGAGGAAAAACAAATTTAGGTACAGAGAAACACGGTTGCAAACTGTAATCTGAAATGCCTTCTTTGGCATGCAGTGACATAAGAAGCTTAGACTTCAGATTTCAGTCAACATCTCACCTTCTGATCGCTGACCAGCACATAAACACAACGTACACCCCCATCAGCCCGGATGCCAGATACCCTGCCTTGACCTGATTGCAAAAGCAAAGCAGAAACACCATAAAGTTCAGCCTAAAGTAGTTGGGAATCCATCTTGAAAGTATGTATTTTAAATACTTTTTTGAAAGAATTTGTCAAAATTTACCTTGGAGCTCATGGAGACTAGCGTCATAAGCATGACGAGTATGAGCGTGATGGTGATGAAGATGATGTTGAGCCTGCAGTTCAGGCTGGGCGCGTACCAGATGTACATCAGAATGATCCCCAGGATGGAGCCCACGTAGGCGCCGGCGGAGACCACGGTAATCTGCATGTGGCTGAACCCCCACCGTCAGAGCTTTGCAGTCACAAGAATACTACTAGCTAGTACACAAACATGGGCAGGGAGTTGAGGCAGGACAGGGTGAAGTGAACCTTACCATTTCTTCTGGTTAATCTCTGAGCGGCAGCAGTCGTTGAGCCACATGATGAACCGGGTGACGCTGACGAGCTGGATCACGAGGAACGCCCTGTTCGTGTTTGATAACATTCCAAGGCGAAAGTCAGGACATGGTCTCTGGAATGTAGAGCCTGAACTGAAGAACAAGGAACGTCTGAAAAGAAAATGCAGGTAGTACGTACCCTGCTCCGAAATGCGCCACCTTCCCTGGAAAATTTCAGAGAAACGATCGTCAGAGGCGTACTAGCTGAAAATTAACCAGAGAATCGAGCAACAAGGTGATCCATGGACCGGCGAGACAGACCGTAGAGCTGGACGAGCGGCGACGGCGCGAAGAATGCGACGGCGGTGAAGCCAAGCCAGAGGACGAGCTTGGCCGGCCACCACTCGGAGTGCCACGAGTTGCGCCAGTCGTGCACCTTCCTCGCGTTCACGGTGGACAGGAACATCACGACGAAGAAGAGCTGGGAGAAAATCGGTCAAGGGCAAACGAATTCTCTCGTCTGTCTCATCAAGAACTCGAAAAGTCGAAATCAACAAGATGCTGTTATGTCTTGTGATGAGAAGGCCAGGAATGGTATCGGAATTCATCAGTTGCTAGCTAGTAAAAGGATACGAAGCAGCCGAGGCTGATGCGCAGCACGCCTTCCGCGCCGAAGCAGGCGCGCGAGCCCTGACAGAACTTGAGCCCTGCACACACAAGAACGTCATCAGCACCGGAAAATTGAAGAATCTCTCGCCAGCATCGATCAGTAAGAATAGATCGATCGGGGTACGGACGCTGGAGCTCGAAGAGCGCGGAGTGGCCGTAGTCGCGGAGGGTCCAGGCGAGGAGGTTGGCGACGAGGAAGACGAGCGCGTACAGGTAGCGCGCCAGCATCGGGTTGGGCCCCAGCAGCAGCCGCGCGCACGAGCAGCACCAGTCCTCCACGAACCGCCCGCCGCAACCCTCGCCGCCCCGGTCGTCGCCGCCGTCTCTCTCCATCATCGGCGGCGCCACCACCACCTTGCAGCCGGCCTCGACGTCGCCGCCCGCGCTGCCAACCGTCATCCCAAGAACACCACCACCGCAGCAGCTTCCTGCGCACACATACGCACGCATCCAAGACAAAATTAACAATAAAATTAAAAATCTGGCAAATGCAGAGTTGCTCACACGCAAATCGTGATGCGGGTGCGGCTGGCACAAGCCCGCCCGTGGCTAGTTCGTTACGTACGTCTGGCTCGACTGACATCCTCCTCGCCCGAAAACGATGTGTTTCTTTGCGCCAAAGCATCTCCCTCCCTCTAAAAATTAAAAGAGTGGGTTGTTCCTGTCTTGCGTTGTGGGCAAGACTAACGAGACAGTGCTCCTCCTCCTCTGGGCTCGCATTTGACCAACAAATTCGGGCTATGTGGCAGTGCATAACAAACTGCTACTACTAGCCATTTTCGGTTGCAGGCGCACTAGCAGCTTATAGTTCGCAAGAAGCTGTTCCACTACTCTAGTTTTAGCAACCCCTTTCTCCGTTCCGCTTCCTTTCAACAGTGATAATTCCGGGCTTATCTTGTGTTTGACCGCCAAGTAAAAAGTAAGATCAGAACGCCGTCAAGGTTTCGTCCCAAACTAAAGCTTGGCAAGCGCTGCAAAAGCGGCACATGTATTTCATGGAATCTCGTATATATTGGCAGGGATCGGATAATTAAAAGGATATGGGATGGGCAAAGCGGTGATTGGAACGCGGAAAGCAAATGCAACCGGATAACTGGAATAACTACGCGTAGACATTAGCAAAGCTTTGGCTTTAAAGAAAGTGGTGGTAGCACACATCGTTGCAGAGTTGGTAACGACAGCTCCAAGGTCCGCCAGAGGATTCACATGGCTGGCTTTCTGTGACTGTGATCAGCTTTGGGACGGACGTTTGCACGAAAAAGAGCAAAAGGCCGGACGGAGGCCGGAGGGCAAAATAAAAGCACGGTGATGATGATTGTGGTAAAAGGGGTGAAAGAGCAAGGGTAAGGTGAGGAGCTTCATCCCTCGAGGAGGACTGGTATCTTGCTGGAATTGTTTGGGTCATAATTCAGTGAATTAGTTCCTTTTTTTGAAAAGGCGTAAATCCCGTATATTCTTTTCGGGAATGGTATGCTTTGCTTGGCATTGTTCCCTCGGCTACTCGTGGAGCCAACATTTATTCTTCCTGCCACTCTACATGTTGCTGATGCTACGTATTAATTTTTTTTTCTTCTTTTGCTAGTTTCTCGTAAGCTACTCAAACTAGGTGTTTCCGTGTACTAATCAGAGCATCTTCCTTGTGGGGTGTGGTTTCTTTTCTTTCTTTCTTTCTTTTGGCTCTTTTCTCTAACTGTAGTAGTACTATACTTTGCTCTAAATCATGAACTGGAAAGTTTCATTAACTACTAAAGCATAAACACATGTTCGTTCCACTTTACTCTAAAAACGAACAGGGATTACCGATTTGGTTACCAATGTTCTACTAATCAAGATGAACAATAGAACCAAGAGAACGTCATGGTTTTCCTAAAACGTGAAGAAGAAAGAACGTACACGCACTACTGGTTGATTGACGCGCGCACATACACACACCTTTAGAGCACGGCGGGTGAGGTTGAACGATCGTCACATTTCCCAGCCCAGAACCCGATCGCCTCTTCTTCTTGATCAGCCAGCCAGGTGCAAGAGAGAAGAAGAAACGAAGAAGAGGGAAGCAAGAAAGGTTAGCATGCAAGGAACGCATCTCCGTACCCCTGCTGCAGCTTGTTGTACCCCCGACCACGAAAAGCAACACCAAATGAAATGATAGGTGGCTAGCACTTGCGTAGAACACAACGATGGCGCTGGGCCGACAAGGGGACACGATCGATCTTGAACTCGATCGCAACACCAACAATTAACCTCACTCGTAGCCGAACGACAGGAGGACCAACAGTAGTGATCATGAGTCGACATGACCATGATGCGCAAAAGCAAAAGGCACAAGGAGCAAGAAGCTAGGCGGCGTACCTGCGCAGGCAACGGCCGGCCGGAGATCGATGTACGGAGGAGAAGCTCGTGTCGTCGTGCTCCTGTCCAGCGATGAGCGAGCGAGCGAGCGAGCTAGCTACCTGGTGGAGGCAACCATGGCTGCCATTGCTGGTCTATCAGTGTTCACTTGTTGTAACGGAGTCCACGGGTCGACTAGTCGCCGGCGCTGGGTTTTATTCTGGAGCAGGAGGAGCAGGCAGGGGGCAGGGGTCCGCGCGCGCGGCGGAAGAGGTGGAGAGCGAGCGCGCAGGCGAAGACGAGGAGGGGACGGAGGTGGTTGGCGACGGTGCGCCGGTTTTTTGCCGCCGCAAGTGGGGGCCCTGTTTTGTTCTCACCTCCGCTCCGCGCCGGAGCTCGGTGGCGGGACGCGGTCGTGTGCGGCTCAGTGTCACAAGCCACCCACGCCGGCGCGACGCGATGCGTCTCGTTTTCTCGGCCCCGCTCCACACAAAAACAGAGCAAAATGCCGTTGCAGTTTTACAGTATCACGTTCCGTCTGGAGGCGTCAGGACGCGTGTCTCCGTTGCTGCTGCTACCGAACTTGCTAGTTACAAACCAAAAAATTCTGGACGGAATTCGTTGGATTCCTTTTGGGAAAAAATGAGTAAATTGCTGCTTTCGCCGTTTGACGCGTGTCTCTTCGTTTCTATAGTGAAGAACAAATTTTCTATAGTGAAGACAAATTTGGTTTTGAAAAGAAAGCGACAACAAAATTCTGGACGAAATTCCTTGAAATCCGTTCGACGAACGCGCCGCGCCAAGTAGGAGTAAACCGGTAAACCAGTTGGAGCAGCGAACCGGCCCGTGGTGGCGCATCATTTTCCGAAGGATCGGTGTCTCTTGTCTTGTGGTTTGGAGGTGGATCGTTTTCGTTTTCGTCGGTGATGAGCACCGCACTCCCTCTTTCTCAGTTGCTACCGTGTCGTCCGCACCACCTCGCTGGCAAGTGGCGACCAAGAAGATGGACCTAGCTCGCTAGTGAAAACACCTTTCCCTGCTCGATCGTGCCTGCCTAGTACTCTAGACTTACCACCAGTGCTCCTCTGGCCTACGGGGCTTCTTCAGTAGGAGCACGTACTATCGGACGAACTCGGCAAAGGAGCAGTGCCAGCCAGCCGGCGATGGATGGATGGATCGAGCACTACTCCACTCGCTACCTGCCGAACTCACGAGCACTACTCCTACGACGGAAGAAGCTGCGTCAGAGCACGCAGACCCAAAGGACGATGTGGTTGCCGGCCTGGCTACATGCCATTGTTGCCAGGTTGAGGCGTCGGCGTGGCTGGCGAGATAGGGTGAGGCGCGGCGCCAACTTACGCCGGAACGGCAAGCCAGAACGACTGCACGAGCTGCAGCGCCAGGGGGTCGTGTCAGAATTCGCAAATCGCAACAGGCCGGCCAGTGGCAGGCTCCGTACGTGTCGGCCACAACTGCACCCAGATCTTTTCTTCCTCATCATATATTCATGTGGTTGGATGCATTATACTAGTACCGTCTCTGTATAAGTACAAGTACGTATCCGAAAATACTTGCCGTGTTTTGTTCAGAGTAGAAAATTGTATATACGCCAGAGCCATAAGAGCGTCGCCAACGGTGCCCGCTAGAGTCAGCATATATATTAGTTTATGAAAAAGGGATGAGAGAGAGGGCCGGTGACTCTTCACGAAGCGCTAGCGCTTGAGCTGTTTTCGGTCACTGACACGCTTCTGCAATCATTAAATCAAGTCTGGCTAGAGTCACCAGCTGACTCTACCGTTGGGCTCGCTCTAAGACCCGTACGAACGAAGCTTTGGACTTTTCCGCGGATTATTATATATACATACGAAATCGGGAGTCGCGGCTTCGACTATGAGCTCCTCCACAATATAAGTGCACGCCCTTTTCATAAAAAAAAGCAATATAATTAAGTGAACGCGACAAATGCTTGACAATTTATATAAACCTCTCGGTTCATTTTGGAGCCATGTGAAATTTCTGCGTACCAGACGAAGTACTCTGTACTCCACCAGGTGTATGGAGTGCACTGAACAGATCGATGCTGTCCACGATTTGTTCGAAAAGATCAACATGGCTCCATTGGACCAAAACTGGCGCATCCGATCCAGCTCTCCTCCTAGCCACAGCAGATTCGTGCTACTACATCAATATACCATGGGTCCATGGCCATCCCCATCCAACTATCCAAGCCGCGTGCCACAAGATGCCGGTGGCATGATATGAACACACAATGCAAGTGTGGTTTGCCAAGTTGACCACTGGTCCACTGCCGAATTGCACGGCCAGGAGGAGGACGAGGAGGAGAAGAAGTCTCTCTCTCGTCACCGACTTTTCTATACAAGTCTTACCACACTTGTGTACGCGTGCAATTATCCATCCATACATGGTTCGTGAGCAAGCAAGCAATGGGCATCACTTGCAAGCTACTAGTAGGAAGGCACTTTTGAATATGAAGAAACAACAGATGCCTGAAAAGCTGGCTGGGATCATTGCTGCCGCAACATCGTCAACTGTAACGTGCACTCTTGGACCACACACACCAGGCCACATGCTTGCGCTCGATCGTTCTGTCCGCGTACCACGTAGCACGCCAAAAGGAACGCATCGTTCAATTTGCGGCGTGATCACGAGCACAGCAGCGTCGTTTACCACCAGTTCGGTTTCGTTTGATTCTCTATGTTTGGTTCGGAAGGGAGCAGTTAGCTCAATTTGGAAACGAGATGGCGCGAGAGGATAGAAAGGGAGGCGAGGTGCTTCCTGATGTGACGTCCATCGCGTGTATAGTTACGACATCACCATCGAAACAAGAGTAGTAGGAAAGTTTGTTGACACTGGCTGTTTCCCGTTGTCCTGATTTCTCTTTGTCACGAGTTCAGTGTTAATGCAGAACAAGTTGAGTTATTGGAATGCAAATGGCTTGCTGGAACCGGTAAAGTTGGGGGGTGCTGATCAAGGAGGTTTGAGCTCCTCGAAGTCGAGATTATGCTTATGGTAGAGATCAAAACTGGTAATCAGAGTTTGACAATTAGTTATTAGCACATAAAGGTTGGAAGAGCTTGTCGGATACTTTTTTTTTGGGAACCGAACAGGAACGGAGCCCCCTTCTGATTATTTTTTTCTATTTTTCATTTAATAAAAAGTTATTTACATAGGAGTAGTGTGGAAGGTCGCGGATCCAAAAAAAAAAAAGATCCTAATACATTTGACTAATAGAAATTACTCAACCAAACTTTAACAAACTCCTTAGAGACGAATCAACACAAAAGGTCAATATTTTTGTAGACATATAACTAACAGTCAACTTAATTCAAATCATGTGAACCAACAAGCAAACTGAGAACTTAGCACTTGCACAAAGGCCTGCCATTGCAACTCACTGATGGAGAAGAACTGAAGAGTTCTCACCATCAACCGATCTTGCTGAGCTCGGTATCTCACTGCTCGATAGCACTTGCAGCTACTATTACTGCAATCCTCATATAGCATGTTTAATTTACTACCGTTGGTGTATTTGCCTTCAACATGTTCTGGACACAAGGACGCCATTGCGGCCCACCCTACCGTTAGCTTCAATCTAATCCTCGTATTCCCATACAATTTGTAGCGCATTTTTTTTAGGAAATAGTAAAATTATTAATCAATAAATAACTTCAATTTGCAACTGAACAAAAAATACTCCACAGCTTCTTGTTTAGTCTGGTCTACGAATGGCCCATACCATTGCTTAGACAATGAGATATGGGCCTTCTAGCTACGCATGGGCCGCTTTCTCTCGCGAATTGATAGAATTTAAAGCCCACTATCCAGCCTGTCTGGCCCATACCGCTTCGTTTTTTTGTTGGGCCGCCTGGCTGCCATCTGCAAGTAGGAGGAGCCTCATTTGGAGCTAACCAAATCGCTCTGCACCCGTTATTTTGATTTTAAAAAAATAAAAATAAATGCACCCCGTTATTTTGTTCGTAACATCGATCTAGCTCGTGCTGACTGCGTCGCAACCTGGCGGAGCTTGATCCGTGTGACTCGCGCAGCATGGCACGGCAGCACCCGTACGTTCCTGCTGACCGTGGAACGCTCCAGGATGTTGTTCACATATAAACTCTCTGCGATTCACCGACAATGGGGCCGCCTCCCTTCCGGCTTCCTCTGGCTGCGACGATGCAGGAGCGCCAGCCATGAACGATGTCGACGCCTAGCTTGGCGGGATGCATACGCAATTGATTACTCTTCACCCTGAACCTTTGTCACCATTTGCTTATTTAGTCCCACCGAGCATATACACACGCTGTCACTGCTGTGTAGCACGACATTAGTGTGCTGGTGCTGTGAATGTGCGCGTACATGGAGCATTGGATCGTGTAGGCAGGTGCGCGACCACCAATTTTCTTGAGCGGAGGCGCCGGCGACAATCTCGGCGGCGGAAGTGCACGAATGAACCAAGGGACCGGATCAAGGACCAGCCACGCATTCGATGGTGGAGGAGAAACAAGCACCAAATCAGGATGCCTAGTGGACATTGGTGGTCACCGCTTGAATTCACCGCACTGAAAATGTGAGAGAACTACTATTGATAATACTCCATCCTTTTTTAATTATATGACGCCGTTGACTTTTTTCGTTACGTTTGAGCGTTCGTCTTATTCAAAATATTTGTGTAACTAGCTAAGTGTATAGGTTAATCTTAAAATGCTTTTGATGATGAATTCAATGATATTCATTTCACATTCGAAAAGTAATTATTTAAATCTATATTATTGGTCAAAGTTGAACAAAAAGTCAACAGCGTCATATATTAAAAAACAGAGATCAAGTGGCGTAGTGCCAGCGGAACAAGAGACGCCGCTATCCATGGGCTGGAAGCTGCGGAGTAAAGTGGGGGTGCAACTGCAACCTCGACCTGATACAAACAGGACACACATTTGTTGAGGGAGTGCTAGAGAAGTTTCGTATACAAACGATTATTACAACAACAAAGCAGCAGGCATGCTGAACCAGCAAAAGGTGGCCAACGCCAGTGTAATGGTCATCTGGGACGCGATGCGACACAAAGCAAAGATCAGATCGTTTTCCCTTTGTACCTCTCACCTTGCCGATTAAGCCTCATGTAATGATGATGTTATTCATTCAGTTCATTGTTCAACCAAAGTGATTGAGCAGGGGTGTTAAAAAAAAGTGATTGAGCAGGAGTGGGGTAGGAGTGTGTTTAGGACAGCTCTCCCAGACTCCCAAAAGCAAACCATTAAACAACATGATAACCGCGAGCTTTCCGGGTGAAAGTGGAACTAAACAACGGCCACGGTCCATGACCGGCAGATGTTCCAACCAGGAGTTAAATCAGGAGTTAACAAGTAGTAGTAATATATTTCTTCCGGAACTAAAGTTCCTTCACACTCCGCTCCGCAGGGCAAATTGCAGTAAACATCATAATGACCGGTGCTGGCTACCAGGAGCTGAAGCCCTGGCTTAGCATTGCTTCCGGAACAATTCTCCAAGATCGGAAATGTTCTTGAAGAAATAAATCGTAGTATTCCTCACAGGATGGTGCTTCAGAAGGAAGCACCAAGATCGGAAATGTTCTTGAAGAAATAAATCGTAGTATTCCTCACAGGATGATGCTTCAGAAGGAAGCAAGCTCATGGCAGGAATTGCGGGAAGGAAATATATCGGCACCTCAACCATGCCTTATCGAGACAAAAACAATGGAGTCCTGAAGAAAGTTGCACCCTCACATGCTTTCTGAATCTTTGGCTGATCCTGTTTTATGTACTTGAAAGCTTCAGGCTCTGCTAGTAACAAATTGGATCCAGGATGCACATAGAAACAAATGTGGTTCATTACTTGGTAGGACTACTGACAGTATCTATTAGTTTGTTCTGAAGAACAGGACTATGATCATTCCTTGAAAAAAGAAACATCACAACCTCAACCCTCACAATCAGATTAACCTATGCAGAAAGTCAGGAAGCTTCAGATTTTAACAAATGTGGCTGAAGGACATTCAGATTTTAAAGGCATTCAAACTTCAGGAATTGTTGTTGTATTCAAACTTCAGTAAGAAAAATCAGTACTTCCATTCATTACTGAAATCCAAAACATATTTCTGATTTCACTTAAGCCACAGAACACTGACAGAAAGTCACACCACAGCTGTTTAGCAAAGAGGGGAAGAGCAAAAGATCAAACCAATTTATAGCAAAGACTGGAACCAAGGATAAACAGAACGTAAGGAAAACAGGAGTATAAACAGCAATGTGAAGATCTGAACTAAGTAATATTAAAATAAAAATAACTGATAATAACTGGGATACAAAAGGAACAAATAGCACTCAAATTCTGTTCTTCTAAACTTATGTCTCACTGAACTTAACTGAACTGCTCTATACACCCTGATATACCTCTGCACCTACAGTTCTCTCCCAAATCCTCCTAAATCCCTGTCAAACCCTCTTATTATTCACAACCAATTGGCCATCAATCCAAATCCCCCAGCCCAACTGCTCCAAAGACCAATCCATCTCCAGATCAATCCCTATCAGCACCATCGGGCGCGCGGCCAACAAACCATAATTGAGAAATTTTTGTGCAGCTTACCACTCTCTTGACGCCTGTAGCCATCACCAGCAACCAAAAACACTAGCTAAGCATGACAATGACCACGTCCATTGGCGAATTTGGCAGCCGCTATCGTCCGGGGCAAGAGCAAAACCATGTAACCTTCAAATGTTCTTCCTTTTGAGACCATCAATCCCGCGGAGGTGGCGGCGGTGATCCGTATTGAACAGGATGTACTGTAGGCCATGGATCGGGTTGGTGATACGGCGGCGGCGGCGGTGATGCATACTGAACTGGGTCCGTGGGTGGCAATGGGCCAGGGTAATATGGTGGAGGCGGTGGCAATGGATGTACTGGAACGCAGGGTGGCGGCGTCGGACAAACCGGGCATGGTGGGTGCGGATGGGGCGGCGGAGGGAAGTGGACAGGGGCAGGCTGGGGTGGAGGTGGGTGGTGCACAGGCGCAGGGGGAGGCGGAGATGGCGGCGGCGGTGACGGCGGTGGGGGCGAAGGTGGCGGCGGAGATGGGGATGGCGGAGGTGGCGAAGGCGGAGGAGGTGATGGCGGTGGGGGCGATGGCGGAGGCGGTGACGGCGGAGGCGGAGAAGGCGGCGGCGGTGATGGTGGAGGTGGGGATGGTAGGAACGGCTTGCACTGGAACGCGGCGCAATCGACGGGCGGGCGGGCGTAGAACGCGGCGCACTGCTGCGGCGTCCGCTGGTCTGGGCGGTTCGGCAGGCAGTTACTCCGGTCGCTGTCCTGCGGCACGACGCGCGCGCACGCCGGCGGCTCGCCGGTGAAGAAGTTGTAGGCGAAGGTGAAGTTCTGGAGGCGCGGCAGCGCGCACACCGCCTGCGGTATCGCGCCGGAGAACAGGTTGTGCGCGACGTCAAGCTGCTCCACCTTCCTCATTCCGGCCAGCTCCTGCGGCAGCGGGCCCGTGAGCTCGTTGAAGCTGACGTCCAACACCGTGACCTCGTGCAGGCGGCCGATCTCCGGCGGGAAGCAGGATTTGAGCCCGTTGTTGATGAGCAAGATCTCGTTGAGCGTGCCGGACATGTTGGCGATGCTCGCCGGGAGGCATCCGCCGAAGCTGTTGTGCGCGAGGACGAGGACGGACGCCGGCGAGTTGCCGAAGTTGTCGGGGAGCTGGAAGCGGAGGCGGTTGTGGTTGAGGAAGATGGCGTCAAGCGGCCTGTCGAAGAGGGCGGCGGGGACCGCGCCCTCGAAGTCGTTGAAGCGGAGGTCGAGGAAGCGGAGCGCCGGGAGGTCGAGGACGACATCGGGGAACGCGCCGACAAAGCGGTTGTTGCTGAGGTCGAGCTCGTGGAGGAGGCGGAGGCGGCGGAGCGTGGGCGGGAGGACGCCGCAGAAGCGGTTGGAGTTGAGGTGGAGCAGCGCCAGGTCCGCGAGGAGGCCCAGCTCCGGCGGGAGGAACCCCGCAATGTCGCCGTGGTTGAGGTCCACGCCGGCGACGGCCACCTCGCGGGGGTCCGACGGCAGCGGCCCACAGTACACGCTGGTGTAGTTGCAGACGTCCGGGCCCACCCAGTCGGCGGTGAGGTTGTAGGGGTCGGAGAAGATGGCCTGGAGCTTCCACGTCTGCAGCGCGACGTACGCGTCCCGCAGCCGCCGGCTCGGGAACCGCCACGACGGGTCCACCTCCACAGCCGCCGGCCGCCCCTCGCCGAAGTGAAACTCATCCTTGGCCGCCGCCGCCGCCGCGCAGACGGCGGCGGCGACAAGGAGCACCACAAAGACGGCTCCTTTCATCTCATCTCCGGCACAGCGGCGATATCCCGTCGCGGCGCAGTGACGCCTTCTTGCACTTGGGTACAGAGGAGAGGGAGGGAGGGAGGGAGAAGTGAAGAGAGAGAGAGGTAGAGAGGTGAGGAGGAGACAGCTATAAACACGCGCCGCGGCGCAGCTGTGCCCAAGGCGACAAGTGAAGAGGGGAGTGGCGAGTGGTGTGTACGTGCGGCTGCGTGCACGTAGCGAGTCGTGGGGCTTGTGCAGGAAACCGTGCCAGAGGCGCGCGGCGGAGGATTTATGCGCGGAGGCGGAGCGCTAGGGGCCCCCCGCATTCGTCTCCCGAACTGCGCCCGAGAAGTAATGCCAGTGCGAGGCGCGGTCAGTCAGTGTGACCAACAGCTTGGAGTAGAGAAGAAGCCGCGAGTCCAGTTCAAACTTGGGGACTGTCACACGGCGCGTGGAAAAAGGTGGCAGAAAAATTAGAAAAGTGAAAGGGTGTCACAGAATATTCCCTTGAGCGTAGTAGACTTTTTCCAGAGAAAGTGAAACTGTTTATTTTTCTCTAAAAACAATATTTAAGTAATAAATATGCTTTATAAGGTTGTATAATTTCAGGTCTAAAAAATGTTTGTATAATTTCAACAGTGCAATACTATCCTGCCTTTGTACTAACCGGTGCAAAATCTTTTTGGAAAATAAATGTCCATTTATAAAGTGGAAAACAAATATTTTGTGGGTTCAAATCAGTAATGTAAAAACCGCAAAAAACAAGCCATGAGAGCATCTTGATTATGGTGAACGAGTAAAAGCCCTTTTGGTAGGGCTGTCGTTGTGCTGACTTCGGCTGTGGTTGTGGCTTTTTCGAAAAAACAGTTGTGCCGGTTGTGTTAAAAAATTTAGCAAAACTGTTTTTCTACATGTTCTTTTTATTTTTAGAGATAAATATGGTAAAATGATGACGTTGTAATAAAAAGAAGTCGGTGAAGCTAGCATTTTGTGGTTTCATGTTACATCTTATTTTTTGATACGGCTTCCTCCTCTTTTTAAGGAAAAACATATCGTTTGTTTGGAAAACACGTGAAGCCGCTAGAGAAGGCATTAGAAAAGCCCTAATAATTACTAGGATATTGCTTACAACAAGTACAGAGTGGTAAAAATCGGAAGAATAACATAACAGGGAGCGACAGGACTATAGCAAATGATGAATTTTTTAACGAATGATAATTGTTTAACGAACGGAGCATTCTGCTCGCTGCACTGACGCTCTTTACCCTGCCGTATTGGGAAACGGATCCTCTGCAGTTACTGCAGAGGGCAGTCGGGTGGCTGCATGTGGGGCAGCGGCGTGTGCCCCCCACATGGCAGCCACAGCGGCGACTGCAGAGGATCTCGTTCCGCCGTATTGGTCAAGCAGGAATTAAGGGATGCCCTGGGAAATCATAAACAAACCATCCTAACGACGACCCAAACCAACCACGTACAGACACAAAATAAAATAAGTAAAATAAACAGTCACCAGAATAAATTAACACGCCTATATCCATTAGATTAGACTGCCCCTGTAGCATTTTATCCTGTTGCAGTATTGTTTACTGTGCATGTTTTGTGTAAAAAAATTGCAAAAATGGAAAAGAATATCAGAGGCACTAGGCAGTTGGGACATGGACCATCTTAGCCCTTGGATGTATTTTGTTTTCCACTTTTTTCACGCTATCCGAGAGATTTAGAGCAAGTAAATCTATAATCTGGTGAGTCTCTTTAGAGAGAAGGCAAGCTTTTGAGTTTTATTTGGTGTTGTAGCTGCTCGTCAAAGTTTTATTTGAAGTGTGTCAGAGAGTTTCGAGAGGAGAGATGATTTTGCAATTCAGTGGCGGACTCAGAGCTTAGCATCTGGGCATTCAAACATGCAAGGTAGCAAAAGATTTTCAACGACAAAAAGTCCATAGACGAGAAATTTTTTATCCACGTTTTACACTCAAGGAGACATGATTTTGATGCAAACTGCTTACACATATACATATAGTTCATTGTTTACATAAATATTTGGATCGAGGTAGGTCCGCCCCTATATATTAGAATGACAAAAGAATAAATAATGTGACGCCCATAGTCCTTCTATGTATTATATATCCCAAGCATGCGTACGATGAACTAACTATAAACGCTTTTTTTCGTTTACCCTAAAAAAACGCATTTCTTCGTTGCCATGTGGGTGGGGATAGTATGGACATTTGGTCCATCGTTTGACGTTTTCCATGCGGAACGGAACCACGTCAATGGCCTCGCAGGACTAATTAGGCCATCTTCGAAACCTTTAGAGATGATTGTTAGCTAGTTAATTTCAGCTATTAGCTAATAGCTAGCTAACTATTAGCTGTTTGTGTTTGAAACCTCTAACTATTAGTCACTTATTAGTTAGTATTAGCTGGGTTGGGAAGCTAATGGGATAGTTGTTAGTTGGAGTAGTAGCTAACAATTAGCTGAGCTATCTTATATTTACTAATTGAAGGCTCCTTTTGAGGCCTCCACGTTAATCGGAAGAAAATGCTAGAAATTCTCATAAAAAAGCAAAACATCCGGCCGTACAAATTAAAGCAAGATAAACATAGCCTTTACATATAATGTGACTCTAAATTACCCACCTACTCCTATGCTATTACAAAAATCTTATTCTAAAGGACCCCTAATACCTATTTACAAATTACCCACCATGCCATTATAAGTAAAAAATATAAAAATTCGAAATTATAAAAAAATAGCCAAAAAATTCCCCTAATATCTGTTTCTAAATTACCCACTATGCCATTATGAGCAAAAAAATAAATAATTTCGAAAATAGAAACAATAGCTATAAATACCCCTAATTTCTATTTCTAAATTACCCACCATGCCATTGTGAGTAAAAAAATAGTTAAATTCGGAATTATAAATAATTCCTATTTCTAAATTAGCCACCATGCCATTGTGAGTCATAACATAGTTAAATTGGGAATTATAAAAAATAATAAAAAATACTCATCATTCCTATTTCTACATTTCTCATCATGACATTATTAATAGGAAAAAATCAAATTAAAATTGATAAACCATGTGAATTTCGAAATAAAACCCATATGAAAATAAAATATAACTTCTTTTAATTATTAGGGAAACACACCTTAAAAAAGGATCCCATAAATAATAAGTAACTAAAATTCATATAAAATAACTAAAAAATATAGGCTTCTGGAATAATATAGAAATACTTTAGTTGGAAATATGATTTTTTGTGTGAGATGGAGCATGAAGTAAATAAAATGGTATTTATATTTTTCTAGCCCGTGCATCGCACGGGTTGAAAGGCTAGTTAGTTAGAGTGTTTGAAACCTCTAGTACTAATTTTAGCAGCTAACAATTATCTTTAAAGGTTTCAAACAGGGTCTTAAGCTTGGGTAAAATACATATGCTTGCTTAAGCTAAACATGACGCGGACGTGAGTGATCGTCGGTGTGCGCATGGCCGGACTCCTATCCGTTTTTCAGGACTTCGCGCAGAGGCGAACGGAAGGAGAGGTAGCGAAGCGAGCATGGGACGAGGCGGGTCCGCGGGTCCCACCGGTTGGCGCCCTCCACCGCTCCGGCAAGGACGCGTACGTCGGCGTCGCCGCGCCGCGGCCCGTCCGGTCCCGGCCATGCACACCAGTGAGCTCCCACGACGTCACGACGACACACCGTTTTTTTATCCTGTTGAGTTGGAACCGATCGGACGGTGGCGTTGGCTTTAGCCCCTCACGGTACGACGGCTGTTGTTTGGCAAAGGCTGATCAATTCCTGAAGGAGCTGGCTTCGAGCCTCCGACTCCGACCATGCCCCAGCAACACAAACATGCAGACAAGATCCAAAAAGAAAAAAAAAACATGCAGACGGCCACGTGAACAGTGGTCCGCGAGCAGTGGTACTGGGCTATACAGCCTATACTGGCGATGGCTATGCGGGATGGCTATGCTGGTGGTTAAGGCTGACTTCAACAACGCAGTGCAAAGCCATTTATAGATCACGGAGGGCGCTGTGCATGACCGAAATCCTCTCCAACAGAGGAGGCATCCACGCATGCATATTTGCACCGGAGGAGAGAGGGGAGCTAAAAATACATTCCCTCTCTCCTCCTATTGCATTTGCGAGCGCGTGACCGGGGGCGGGCGGGGCGACGCGGAGGACCGCGGCGGCGCCAGGGACCGCGATGGGGAAGCGGAACGCGGCGCCAGGGACCGCGACGGGGAGGCGGAGCGCGGCGACGCAGGGCGGGACGCGGCGGAGAGCGGCCCGGCCGGGGCGCAGCTTCTCGGCCTCCTCCTCCACGTTCCACAGGCGGGTCCCCGTGGAGTAGAGCATGTCGACGACCGCGCCGGTGATCTTCTCCGTGAAGCCGAGCGCGGAGGAGGAGAGCTTCTTGAGCAGATCCATGGCCATGGGGGCGGTGCGGCAAGCCGGAAGGAGTTGACTTGGAGCAGAGGAAAGTGGAGACGAAACGAAAGGAATGGAGAAATCTTGCGCCGCTCGCTGGGTCGCGCCGCCACCAATCCGCCGTCGACCGGTCAAAATCGTCGCCGGCGAGCCCCTTCCACCTTTCCCCGAGGTTTTCCCCTTTCGATTTGGCTTAGATTTGGTCGGATTTGACCTTGCTATGGCGTGGTGGTGCTCGTCCGCCACGACACCGGCCGCCGCGTGATGGTGCTCGTCCAGCCCGACGTCTCCTATCCGCGTGGTGGTGCTCAACCAGCCCGACGTCGCCCGCTGCCTGTCCTGCGCCTCCAAGGGGCCGCCCGACGCGACATTCCGCCTGCCCGGCTCGCCATGGCCGCGAGGGGAGCAGCAGCTCGCCATGGCCGCGAGGGGAGCAGCAGCTCACCATGGGCGCGCGCGGAGGCGGGGCGGCACGTGCGCATCGCGTGGAGGCGGGGGAGGGGCGGCGGCGGCCCCATGCGGCGGGGTTGTGCGGCGACCCGGCGTGGGGGGGCGGGGAGCGAGCGCGCTCGCGGAGGCGCGTCGCAGCGCAGCGCAGGCGGCAGCGCGGCGAGCGCGGGCGCGGGCTGCGGTGCGCGGCGGGGTGCGGCGCGTGGCACGGGACGGCGGCGCGCGGAGCCAGCAAGGCACGCGACGGCGGCGGCGCGCGGCACGCGGGACCAGGGACGGCGAGCGCGTCGTCGGCGGGGGCGCGGTGCAGCGCGTGGCGCGGCGAGGGGAGGAGGAGGGCTCGTCCTCCGTTTGCCTTGCCGTATGCCTGCTTGCTGTTGTTGGAGATTCGAGAAATTGGATTACCAGCGAAGTACTGTGCACGCGTGGCAAACCGGCTTTTGCCCCTCCAAAATAGCTACTCTTGTTGAAGTCAGTCTAAGTGTAAACAGACTCGAAGAATGTCACGTCCAGTGCCTCGTCGGGATACTACAAAGAACTGTACTCTTCTTTCTTGCCCGATAAAGGAAAAAAAAAAGAAGAAGAAAGAAAGGTCGAAAGAGCTGGCGACGCGGTGGCGTTTCGTTTCTGTGGTGGCTTGCATGCACAGCGCTAGACCATGTCATCCGGGGATAGGCTTACGTACGCACGTACAAGACCACTTTTATACGTGTGCCGGCCGCCGGCACATGGCCGTGCCGTCGGGGTCAACGTTTACGTTACAGTGTGACGCGAGAGCTGACCAAACGAAAGCTCTAGTAGAAGTGTGTACACGTACGTACACACGGTTGCCGGTTGGTATACTGCAGTACTGTCATGCTCCTCATGTGGTCCTCATCGTCGACCTTGTTATCCTGCTGCGCGCTCGGCCTGGTTCCAAGCTCTTCAGCCTACAAATGCTATCTCCGGCAAGCTAGTCCTTGTTCCATTCTGGTTCTATTTGAATGGTCTGCATGCAGTACCTGCCATCGCCGAGGACTTGGTCGTCGACGAGGTCGAAGGTTAGCGGTGGCGGAAGCACAAACTCAAGTCTACGTATTTATCGATCGGCTAGAAAACGTGTTTTTGTTGAGACTCTTTTTTGCAGGCACAATTTCTTGAACCAAACACCGAAATCCCTATGTGCATTGCCGGGCAAGTCGCTCGTGCCTGATCAAACACCGTTTTTGCTCAGGCAGATTGCTTAGGGAGAGCAACCAAACACTCGTACAGATTGCTCGTGCCCTATATACGAGACTGGATGGATAGAGTTGCCGGTTACTAGGGCCGGGACCTGCGCAATTTCGTCGTCAAACTATCTGGCAATGCTGCTAGATACTCCCTCCGGTTTTAAATTGTTGAAGTTTGACTATTTTTGAGTTATGTTTGATCATTCGTCTTATTCAAAATATTTGAAAATTTATCATAGATTTTGTTATGATTAGTTTCATCACTAAAGAAATTGAAATATAACTTATAATTTTGCATATTTAAGCTAGTATTTTGGATAAGACAAACAGTCAAAGGAAACTCAAAAATAGTTAAACGTCAACAATTTAAAACCAGAGGGAGCAATAAAGATTCTGCACGCAAATAAGGCAGGCCTAAACATACAAAATTCCAAGTGGCATTCCGCATGCTGAGACATCATCCTTCAGAGAGAGCTAAAAGATGGAGATACTATTCCCGTATCGGTGAGGAGCATAATGCGAGCCGTAATTAACAGCCTACTGCTTGCGATTTCCCTGCAAGGCCAGGCAGATGCTGCTGCATCTGTGTTGGTCCGCTGCGCGGGAGGAAATTGCATTGTCGTTTGAGCTCGGGCATTCCGTTTTGCGTGTCGGGATGGGCAATAAAATCCGTTCAAATTAATACTACTACGACTGGTAGGTGTAGAACAAGCAAGTACGTACATGCAGCACCGAGCACAGACCACGTTTGGCACGGCGAGAGAACGAGGCAAACGAAGACAAGGTCCCAATGCAGCAGCTTCGTTCCCCTCCCTCCAGCTACAAATACAGGCTAATAAGAGGAATTTCGCAAGCACAGATTGCCCTGGGGTGGCTTTATTATTCCTTGGTTGCCATGAAGCTCTGGGCCACCCTTGTCTGCCCGCGCGCGTGTTGTTGTTAGCGGCGGCGCGGCGCCTACGACGACGGCGACGGCGCACCGGCCGGGACGCGCGGCGACGGATAAGTAGTTGGGCGGACGCGCGGACACGGCGCACATGCATGCGCACGTCCAGGTGGGGCGACGGGTGGAGCACGGCAGTTAGAGGCGTGGCCCACGCGGCAGCGACCCGTCGTCGTTGTCGGCGCAGGACCGTCCTGTTTGGTTTGTTCGGCAAGTGCAGAGCTAGCAGTAGCAGCAGACTAGCAGCGTGCACCACTCTACTAGTCTCCCCTGGGCAGCTCAGGTTACGACTGTGACGGCAAGGGAGAAGGCAACGGACGTAAGGCTGACTTCAACAAGGAGGAGAGGCAAACTAAGGATTGGCTCTTCTCTACAGTGTTTTGCATTTGTTTCTCAAAACCTCTTCTCCAACAGACGCATTGCATCCACTGGCTCTACTCTGCGCCACGCGCCGTGCCGCTCCGCGCTCCCGCCGGTTCCGCCGCGCTCGTCCTCTCCTTCGGGCCGCAGCTCCGCCCTCCCCGCTGCCGCCCGCCCCGCCCGGGCCACAGCTCGCCCGGCGCCCCACCGCCGCTGCTCGTCCCGCGCGGGGCCTCCTGCTTGACGATTGCCTCGACACCTTGGGCTACACGGCGGCGACGCAGTCGATGAGCGCGCCGGCGCCGTCGGCGGACGGGTCGTCGAGGAGGCGGTGGAGCTGGAGCACGGAGTTGACGATGACCGCGCGTCCCCCGCTCCGCCTCTCAGCGCGCCACGCTCGCATCCCATGATGGCGTCGATGCCCTCGGCGGCTCCATCGTCAACGCCAAGAAAGAAATCGGCATCGAAATCGCGAAACTTCGCCCGCGCGCCGCGTCCCCTGCTCCGCCGCCGTGGTTGAGGAGCGCATGGAGTTGTGGTCCGGGTCGAGCGCGAGGAGCGCGAGGGCGTCGGCTAGCGCGAGCTCGTGGCGGAGCAGGGGACGCGGCACGGGCGAGCGCGGCGCGGACGGCAGCGATGAAGACGATCTTATCGGCGACAGCGGCTGCGGAAAGACGTGAAGATCAAGATAGGGGAGTGCGCGATGGAGTATGGAAGCCTCGTGCGCGAGGAATCGAGCTGATGTTTACCGTGGAGGGCGAATCAATCGACGAGGTGGCGGCAGCTCGTTTCGCCGTTGTTGGGTAAGAAGGTTCAATTCCGGGCTACTTGTTGCGGAATGGAGGAGGTGGAGAGAGGCTTGAGCAGTTTCTTGCGTGCCTCCCTGTGATGTGGCTCAAGCCGTGGCACAGCACAGCGGCAGCTCGATGCGGTTGGGAAAGGAGCGGCAATGGTGGTGGTGTTGGCCGGGGAAAGAAGAAAGAGGGGGAGAGATGGCGGCCAGTGGGGATGGAGGGGGGGGGGGGGGGGGGGGGGGGTGCTGGCCTGGCCCCGTCGCTCTGCCGCCACCGCTCGCCCCCCGCAGCCGCCGCTGCCGTCACGCGCCCCGTACAGCCGCCGCCGCTCGCCCCGCTTCTCGTCAAATGCATAGCAGAAGAGAGGTGCTCCATTTTCCATCGTCTCTCTCCTGGCAAGGCAAAGTGCCTACTCGATTGCCTCTTCTGTTGGGAGTGAATTCGGTGATGCACAGTGTCATTTCGAGATGCATATTTAGATATGCCTCATCTGTTGAAGTCAGTCTAGGAATGCATCAGGCGGCAGGGCTGGAAGATCGACCAGAATGGCTAGTATTACCTCTTGAAAACGAAGCATGTAACATACTGACACCGTAGCCAATGGCACGGTATATGCGTGTCCCTTCCTGTTCCCTCACGGGCGCGCATCATCATCGTCGCGACACGCTACTGAAGACGGCCGAGCTAGGACGCGTTCAGGTGCGGTTTCCGGCGGACAGGAGACGGGTTTGGTTTTGCCGGGCCGGTTACGGTGGTGCAGTTCCTCCTGATCACGGGGCGGGCTCGCAGTTTGTCCCTGCCGAGCCATCCAAAGCCGAACCACCGAGGTGGAGGAGCGCAAATTCTCCAGCCCAGGCAGGCGGCTGGCCCGGCCCGTGAGTTCGTGTCTGGCTGCCCCGTGGATCCTATACGTAGGGCGGGCTATGTTTAACCTTTGATAGGTCAGTGTTTGAGATCCGTGTGAGACTAGATGAACGCGTGAGATTCAATCTGGTAAAGAGTGGAGGAACCAGAAACTGACACGTGTGGTCTTACTATTGGGGCGGGTGGGAGGGAGGGAAAAAAGAACCGGTTTTCAAATTTCAAACGCATTTTTCTCTCAAACCGTAAGTCCGTTTAGAATTAATGCTACAAAATGAGATCCACTATGAATATTTTTTAAAATTTTTTAAAATTCGAATTTTTCGTCAACATTTTGAATGTATCATGTCAACATTTTGTTTTCACTGTGTCAACATTTTTTATGTGCTATGTCAACATTTTTGGCGAAAATGTTGACTCTGTTGTTTGAAAATGTTGACATAGGCTTACGAAAATGTTGAAACTATTGTTTGAAAATGTTGACGGTTAGTCAGTAAACTAAGTTGCTTTAAGTGGGCCAAATTTGATGGGCTATTGAGCTCCATGGGCTGTTCTATCGAATGTTAAGCGTCGGACGTTCTACCTACAGAGAGTCCCTGGCTGCCCGCGCTGTAACCTGACCTGATGAAGCAAAGGGAGGCACAGGCTGCAACTCTACACGACGCACATGAAGGATTCAACGGCTCAAGTACTAAGCGATTAAAGCCGGCACGGGTATCCGCCGTTGAGGCCCCACAAGGCGCAGTAACTAAGGATTGCAGATGATACTACTATGATCAGGTAACAAGACGACTTGTAATTTCAATAATGATACAGTAAAGCACTGCCAGGTACTTTGGGAGTTTGAAGCGTGGGACACCACGTCTCCTAGAAATCAAAATTCAACAGTAAGCAAAAAACCCACTTGGGGGAATATGTAAAGCATTGACAAATGAATAAACAGCAAGTATGCCAAGCCTAGAGAGAAAGAGCTTACAATTCAGAACACATCTCCCAGGAAACAAACAGATCTGCTTCTAGCAATATCAAAACGGATTCCCTACCTTACTGGACAAAAACCGAACAGGGAGGAGGATGATCAACAACAAAGCACAGCAGATCCTAAACAGTAAATACTACTGTTATTCAAATCAATAACTGCAGACTAATAACAGTCAATAAAAAATTCTCTTGAGTAAACATAAGAGAACTTTAGTTTCAAGCGCATCTTTATCGACCCAGCTTGTGCAATGTTACTCTCCAATCTTTGTATTTCATCCCTAAGTTCCTCAGCTAGTTTCTTCTCCCTTCTGAATTCTTCACTCAGTGATGTAAAAGTCTTTGTTGTTAACGCCAACTGCTCCAAAAGAGAAGCTTCCTGCTCCTGAAGCTTAATAGATTGCTTCTTTTCTGTGGCTTGTTGCTCCAATAACCTTTTCTTATAGTTATCGCTCATCAAAGAGAGTGCTGCCTCATTTTCAGCCAATTTGCCTTCCATCTGAAAAGTAGCACGTTGAACATATCAGAAATTATCTTGTCTTTTCATATATCAGTCTTAGCAAATACATCAGCATATTAATGGTATAGTTAAAATACTTTTGGGAGCCTTTTCCATCGACAAGGATTTACACATGTCTATTTCTTGAGAATCTTGGTGGAAAACGAGAGTACTGTAATAACCAATTAAGTTTTCACTGGGTTCTATGCTCATCAAGATACCAACCCTGACATGTTAAATAAAAGCTGAACCTCCAGAAACATAACATATGAACTGACCACCCTCAAACACCTATAATTCCACAGAGGGGTGAAAGTAGTTCCGCCCTGGTAGTGGTTGCTTTTTTTTTTTTTGAGGGGAAAGAAACTTTATTACTCATGCCCATCATATGTGGTACACACGCCATCAGGCGGTTCAATCAGCCAAACATGTCTACCGAATACATTATAAATCGCACTTCTCGCAAGCCGATGTGCGTCACCGTTAGCTGCTCTACCTTCTGCCCTGGTAGTGGTTGCTAACAGCAAGGGCAATGCACGCGCCAAGTTTTTGGCTTGAAGCCCATCAACTATAGCCCAGCTTCAGATAGGCTCCATAAAAGTACGTAGTACCCATTCCAAAAACAATTCCTCAGCCGTGGGCCCACAAAACGCCTGAGCGCCAATACTGGCTCCTCGCGGGCTCGTAATTAGGGATAAGCTCCTAGCCAGAAATGCATAGTGAATGATGAACGCCTTGGAAGGAAAAGATGAATAATACTTTTACTAGTGTGTGATATCAAGATATTTACTGTAACTTGCACGAAAATAGTTCGGCCAGTTGCAGGCATGGCGACGGCGAAAGCTGTTTGAAGATAGCACGGCAAATGGATCAGTAAACATATGCAATCATACACCTTGTTTTGGCTATTCATGATGAATGCCGAGCCAGTTACAGAATTGTTGGGGCTGAGACGAAACATGCATGTTAAACATTTAGAGTCCTATAAACGTGTCAGTCAGATAAATAACAACATTAGATCTTCAAGGTTTTGTCGATGCTGATTCCTATAAAATTGTTGGCACCTTAATTCTGAAGGAAGTTAGGTTAAATAACCAAATAATTATAAGTCGATGCTGATTGCTGACGACTAGATATGTGCCATATACAACAACAACTAAGCCTTTAGATATGTGCCATATAAGGTACAAAATATTGTGCTCCATTTCCCTTCCAACAGCTGGAAGGCATTTTTTAATGCAAATTGCACGTCCTAATTTCTAGCTTTTTTAGGAAGGAGCACTAGCAACTAGATACAATGGTCTGATGTTGCAGTAGAAGAATGGGGTGACTTTAGTCCAGCAGTACCTTGTTAAACCATCTTTAAGATGGTGGAGAACAAAGTGGTCAAACTGCGAAACCTTAACAAAGTCAAGCCCACTTTGAACATATTATGACCCATTCTAGCCCATATTATATTGGTAGTCAATTGCCTCTTGACCATTTTTTGGCAATCGGTAGATCATGTTATGCCAAACAATTTCTGCAAACATATGCATGACACATAATGACAACAAACATAGAATATAAATGGCAGTACTGTGGAACAACTTCATGGCATGTTAGATAGCAGATCTCACCAAATCTCTGTAGTAAATGCAGGATTAACATCAGAGAATACTTCAGAACTAGAGCAATTCTATTGCTTCACTTTTGGTTTGCTCTTCTCTTCCTTTTATTAGAAGTACTATGCATTTTGTCCCCCGAATTAGATTTCTTTGCAGCTTCTGATTCCAGAGATTCTTCCAGTTTTTTCAGAGCTTTAACAACCGATAAGGTGCTAAAAGTTAGAATGCATGGTAAATGAAAATAAAAATAAAGGTGAGAAGTAACTAAAATAGTAATCATAATTACAGAAGAACCATTATCTCACCAGTGGAGAAAACAGGAAGAACTGTTTCTATTGATTCCTCAGGCAGTGAATGAAGGCTGCAGCTGGAATTATCTGCCTTCTTGAGCATTTTGTCAAAAGTTTTAACCTACAAAGGATTTGTCTCAGCAACCAAAACAGAGAGAAAATATTTGCAGAGGATATTCTATGGCAGCCACACTGGGTATGATCCAGTAAGGGTTTCTATTTTTAATAAAGAGGGGGCACTAGTACGTACATAGCTATGTTTCACTCTAGAATGGATATTAAAGTTATTTATGCACCTTTTAGGTCCTAACTAGATTAGGAAGTCTTGGTGCTCAATGCTCAAAAGTTAATAGTTTCCTATAACAGCATTATCCTCCAAGTCATATTATGTCAGATAACATCCACCAAATCGAAGAACACTCAACATGCAGTTCATGTGTCCCTCAGTGGTGCGGATGAACAAAATGAGATTGCATTTTTTCTACATTAAAGTCATGCATATTACATGACATAATAATAAATCAACACATTGCAATTTTTTGTTAGGAAAGCTACCGATTGCGATTATAGTTAGAGTGCATTACCTCATGTTTCCTCAAAAAGGTAAAGCAAGATCCAGACTCCCCTGCTCTAGCCGTCCGACCCGCTCGATGGATGTATGTTTTCACATAGGGTGGCATGTCATAATTGATGACATATCTTAGACCATCGATATGTATTCCACGAGCCATTCTATCGGTACCGATTAGAACATCTATGTTTCCCTCCTTGAAGGCCTCCAGTGTCTTCCTGCAAGAG
This sequence comes from Eragrostis nindensis, assembly GCA_012490785.1. Lineage (NCBI taxonomy): Eukaryota > Viridiplantae > Streptophyta > Magnoliopsida > Poales > Poaceae > Eragrostis > Eragrostis nindensis. Next base: position 95,079 of record JAAXCT010000001.1, on the reverse strand, counting down.
AGAAATTCAACTTATGTGTCAGGGCGGGGACGAGTTCAACATATTGTCCTCCCGTCAACAGTAGAAAAGTAATTTTCAAATAGGCAAGTGTCGGTTGTTTTCTTCTGTTTAAACTCATCTAATCCAAATATTATGAACCACAACTGAAGTAAGGCGGATCCAACTTGAGATGAGATTTTGGTAAAACAAGAAAATCATCTGTGGCTATTTGCTAACTCCACAATAAGAACCTTGATTACCCAATTTAATCAAATCAAATACAGGTAAGTTACCTTCGAGTAGATTCACGCTGCAAACGTGAACATTCACTGAACTTAAATGGCAAGTCTTCAAAAAATCCCAGCAAAGTGCTTAGTCTATGACTTGATTCTACAGAAGAGGTAAAAACTAAGCACTTGTTTCCTCGCAGCTCTTGGAGAAGAACAATGAGAGACAATGGTTTTAAGTTTGATTTACAGATCTGCAATAGGAGCATAGAACAAATATGAGTGAGCGTGCACAATGGAATGTCCAATAGTACTTTTACACCTTGGATGCATCGACACTGTTTATGTAAGTTAAAGGAGCTAGATAGACAAACCAGTTTGCGGGACTCCAGCTTTGTAGGGATCCTGTAACGCTTCTTCCCGCTATTCAACAACAAGGGATGGTGCAACTCAAGTTGAGAAAGCTTGCTAGGATCTTGAGTCAGTGTAGCAGACAAAACTATTTTTGCCAATCTTGGACAGCATTTACCTTTAAATCCACGCTCGACACCCCTATATGGTTGCAAGGTAAAAATAAAATCTGTAAAATTCTAGGTTAAAATAAAATGCATTGTTAAATTATTATGTCAGGAAAGACAAGATTGCAAGCAAGGTACAAAGGATATGAGAAAATATGTAACAACTTAATAAAATGTGGTAAGGACAGAATATGAGCAAAATGTCACCCTTACAAAAATTAAGGAAAATATAACGAGAATAAAATTAGGATAAGCAATTACGATCTTCTGATTGTAGTCGATGGATGTAGTAGAGATTTCCCCGTGTCATGCCAGGAATGGTCTTGGCCACTTGAATGAACAAGCTGGATCACTGTTGGCAACCAGGACTGATAAGCCTCTCTTAACATTCTATCTGTCTCATCAACAACCTGCATCCCAACATGATAGATCTGTATGAGGTACTAATGTCTACAAAACACCAAGGCAAAATTTGTCCTTGTAGACAAATAGTACAAATCACTGATAATCTAAGTCAATAGTTCTCTGGAAATAACACTTGCAGAATATATCAAATTATATAGAAAGCAAGTGATACTTGCATGGATGCAAAAGACATCCATAATAATAATAAGGATTTAAAGCAAGAGGTGAATCGTGGGCTTTGCTTGCTTGCCCACAAATTGGAGTAGAATAATCATATAGTGATGCCATAATATAAGATCATATGTAGCACCTTATTATATCTTTGGACACAGACCAGGAACAAAGAAAATTGTTAACACATTGTAAATCAATGCTAGAGCATAATCCCCTGATCTACAAGACAATGTAGGGTGGTCTGTACTGTGCATCACAACAGTGCAACGATATTTCAAGGTTAAACAGACAATCCCATGTGAAGAAGGAAAAGACGAACCACGAACAAAAAGTTCTCAAGCAAAAGTAAACAGATGAAGCATAACCGTGATGAAGGGCATGATATGCAACAAAAGTCATACAAATTGTTATTAATAAGCCTACCAGGTACTGAAGGTGCTCTAGGCTGAAACCCTTTGTCATGTTAATGTGATCCATCAGTCTTCCAGGAGTTGCTATTAATATATCAACTTTAGTTTGTGGTTCCATCTGGACATATTCCTCATCAATAGTTGGGTAAAGCTCTTGTTTGGGCTTCCTGATAAGATTGGAAATTTCATCTGCTATAGATGATTGACCAACCGCTGAACCTACTGACAGTCCCACAGCAGGAGCAATAGCATCAAAAACCTCTTTAACCTGAAATTGAATAAGCACAGGGAGCACATATCGTTTGTTATATACCTGATATCAAATGGATAAACACCAAACTAAACTTTTAGAGGGTAAAGGCAAATCACACAAACCTGCAAGGCTAAATCTCGTGTAGGCAACACAACCAAAGCACGCAAGCAGCTAATTTTCCGAGTGGAGAGCGTTTGAACAATAGGTAAGGCATAAGCAAGAGTCTTTCCAGATCCAGTAGGGGAGTTGATACATATATCCCTCCCAAAAGCACCAGGACCAATTGTTTCCAGCCAGGCTGCTTCCTGGACTGGGAAAAATGATTCGATTCCCATTTTCTGCAAAGCCACCACCAATCTACAACAGCCAAGCAACACCAGAAGGTTAAAATGTTTTAGTATCATAGGATATTTACAGAATTATAATCGAATGCTAGCACACTAGTTGTTCAGTGGAATACCACCGCTCCTTTGCTGTTGTATTTTAATTAACATAGTGCCTCAGACTGAACTAATTGCAGAACGAACCCAGACCACTCAGAATCACAGTTTCAACGGCAACCAAGCAAAGAAAACTTAGCTCCAAGCCTATCCTAACTCCATGGGGTTGCACACTAAGTATCATTCGCACACTGCCGGTCACTCAACCATGACTGGAAAAACAAAAATCAAAGCCCCACAGTAAAATGTCGTAGCCTTCTACTCCTAGGAGCTGCAACCAAAACTAAACTAGCGAATCGGGAGTTCAGGTGATCAAGAGGACAAAGCGGGAGCAATGGGAGCGCACCTGGGGTCGAGCCGAGGGAGCTGCGAGACAGGGCAGCCGGAGAAGGCATCGATGTCGACGGGGTGCCGCATCCACGGCAGGTGCGGCACCCGGTCAGCGGGCCCCTCTTCAACGTCCTTCCGCGCCATAGCCGCCATCAGCAGCCAAACTTACCACAGAAGACTTTCGAGAGATTGAGGAGTCCACGCCGGCGAGCAGCACCGGGTTGGAGAGGCGGAGCCCGCGCAGGGGCGGAGGTGGCTGCTGCGCGTAACGGGGAATTGGCGGCGGCGCTGCGTCAAACTAGGGTCGTGCTCGCCTCCGTCCTGTTCAACCCCAGATCCTCCCCCGCCCACCGGCGTCCGTTCTTGGGCCAAATCAGGCCCAGCAACTCGGAGTAAACCAAGTCAGTCGTCCTCCAGACGTGGGTAGCAGCCCATATGTCCTCATCCTGGATTTTCCTAGCAGCCCATCAGTATCTCGATCCAATAAAGAAATGAGGCCTATGAACGCTGGGGAGCCAGCTCAGCCTGCTCAGGCAACTCTCTCTTGATCTCAAAAAAAAAAAAAAAGGCAACTCTCTCTCTTTTGCTAAAAAAAAGCAACTCTCTCTCTCTCTCTCTCTAAAAAAAGAAGCAACTACCTTTCATAGTATTGAGCTCTTGATCAAGTCAAATGTGTATTCCAAAAATTGAATTGTTCCTCACAACGTATTCAAATGTTTCGTATCCTATCATATATTGTTCTAGGCATTCAGAGTTATTGCCGGCGTGTGCTCCGCATGACCACGTTTGGTGTGAAGTACGATAAGAACTAAGAAGGGGGAGCTGAGGACAACGCTGCGACGGGCTCAGTCGTGTAAGATGTATGAACGTTCTCAACTGGAAGATAACGAGCATCCCCCCCTTCCCCTTTTAGCACTTCTCCTGTATAATCATCTTTACTTGAACTGCTGATATGTTACATAAGGCGAATTCGTTCTCCTATCAGTATGGTTGTAGCAAACGATGGAAGAGAACACCATTCTGGAAACAAGATAGAAAACAGAGAGAAGAGGCTAAGAACGTGCCGTGCGATTGTTTATTTCACACTGTACATTGGTAATTGATGGAAAAATTGCATAGCCAGAATAGTTGCGATGTTTACAATTGCATTGATCTGGCGCATTGAAATCATTTTATGCAGAACATATGTATCTTCAGTTACAACCAGGTCTTCGGACCATGGAGTCTCGAACTTCGAAATCATTCAGTTACTGTCGACGATGTAGCAGCACCAAATCCGTTGAGCTACTATCGTTCTACTATGTTCAGCACAATAAGGAGTCTGAAACTTACAAGACACTCATTTGCTGTAATGTAAGTGATGTGTAGTGCCCTTTGTCTCAGTTCAAATGCCAAACATTCAGGGTCATTCGTGTCTGTTTGCTTTTGAGTAGTTGGCAGTTTGATCAGGCCTTGTGCATGTTTGATGATGAAATGGAATTTTAGTACTACTTTATTTGGGAAGGTGTTATGTATCCAACCGTTGTAAATGATCTTGTATTGCAGCAAAATGAGAAACCAATAGAGCGCTCTATCAGAAAGGATAGGTCGGTTAAGCGTGTCAATGTTCCGGATGCAATTTCCTGCCAAGCTTGATCTGTTCAAATATTGTGGGATAACAAATCACTAAGGGGGACGAGGGTAAATACAGTTGTTTAATCAGATGGTATAAAAAAAAACATCGTTAAACTAGCATTGCAGCAATAATCGACTCTCCCGCAAGTGAACTTGGGGCTTCCGAAGTGATCAGGAACTGCACCGCCGACAGAGGCTCAGAGCCACCATCATCGTTTGGAACTCAGAGCCAGAATGCCACAGGCTCCAATGACATCCCATAATCACGAGGCTGCTTGTTGTACATCTTACAGGAGCGAGCTCGTGGCAGCGTAGTACAAAGCTGACCCTCCTTATTGTACTCGAGCCAAAACGCTGTGACATCAAGCACACGCCGGCGCCCGGGCTCCTTGTCCTTGGGGTCGCGGCGCAGAAGATGCTCGTCGTCCTTGTGAAACATATGCTCAACGAGGCAGAACTTGCTGCTGCCACCCATGTATACGAGCTTGGCGCCAAGATGCCGCTCCGGCTCGTTCCGGAACAGCTTGTCCTTGCCGAGCTTCCACGACGGCGGCGGGCGCGTGAACTCGGCGGCCACGGGCTCGACGTCGCAGGAGCAGAGGTACCCGGCCCCGTTGTCTCTCTCGCCGCAGAGGCCAACCCACGCGTCCAGCTCCGCGTCGAAGTAGGCTTCGCCGGCGAACGGCAGCACCCAGCTACCGTGGCGCGTCCACTGCATGCTCTCGGCGTCCAGGGAGAAGGTACCAGACATGTCGCTTTTTCTTTTTTGCGAGCAAGACCTGTACCTGTGCCGCCACGCGTCTGCGGACACGAAAAGGGTGCGTCCGTCCGGGTGCAGCACGTAGAAAGTGACTTGGCTGGCGTAGAACGGCAGCCGCCAATGCATGGATGTCCAGGACCATGCCGCCGGCGCCGCGCCGTCGTGCGGCAGCGGGTCGGCCAGGTACAGGGCGGTGAGGTCGTCCATGAACGCGAAGAGCTTGCTGGCGGCGGAGACGAAGAGAGGCACACCGTAGTTTTCTTCGATGCACGGGCAGAGGGAGAGGCCCAGCGTGTGCGTGTCGAAGACCGGGATGGCGGGGCTCGCTTCTCCGGGCTGCATCACAAAGATCTTGGTGCCGTGTGAAACGAAGCTCTGGACATTCCGGTGTGCAGCTTCGATGCGAGCCATCGGTGGCTCCGTGAAGCGCTTTGCCGGAAGTTCAGTGTCGACGTCGGCGGTGTCGAAGGCGTCCACGTCCAATTTGAAGATGCTGTAGCCCTTGTCCTAGTCGTCCGGCACAAGGTAGAGGTGCTGCTTCCCCTGCAGCGCCGGCCGCTTATTGGCGCCGGCGCAGCGTTCCTCCGAGCTCTCGCGCTTCAACGTCATAGCTTTCCTCTCCCCTTTGGTATGGCGGCATGTGCTCCACGAATACAAAAAAATATCGCTAATTCCATCATCAAAGGCACGGTTTGTATTTATGAGAGCTATGAATTGGTACTCCTACAGAAGGAAAGTTAACTTTCTTTTCTCTACGTACCTTGCCTGTTGCCTCCTCCTACAGAAGGAAAAAGTTAGCTTTCTTTTTTCTACGTACCTTGCCTGTTGCCTCCTACAGAAGGAAAGTTAACTTTCCTCGTCTATTTTTATTAGGGTCATTTGCAAAATTGCCCTCGTTTTCAACCTCAATTGTATGTTTGCCATCTTTTTTTAGACTTTGCAAAATTAGACCTGCTTTCACCCAAGTTGTTGCACGATTGCCCCTATTTGATCGGAAAAATTACAGTTTTGCCATTAAAATAGGGGCAATCGTGCAATAACTTGGGTGAAAGCAGGTCCAATTTTGCAAAGTCTAAAAAAAGAGGGCAAACATACAGTTAAGGTTGAAAACGAGGGCAGTTATGCAATTGTGCCTTTTAGATTGACCAAATTCCTCGTCTCATTTGACGTACTGATGTAGTAGGGAGTATTGTAAACACGAGGAAAATTAGTCATTAATAATTGATCACGTTTTCGTTAGTCACTGATCGCGCTTCATGGCTTCAACATGTTCCCTACTTCCAACGGCCCGTCAGCCGGTCCGGCAGCGTCACATATATTATGCTCGTCCCTGTTTCCTCACGAGAGAAGACGTACGGCCGAGGACAGGAGACGGGTTTGGGTTTGCTTGCCCCGGCCGAGCCAGGCAAAAGCCAAACCAATTCGCAAATTCTCCAGCCCAGGCAGGCGGTCCGTGAGTTCGTGGCTGCTGTAACCTGACCCGTTGAAGCAAATGAAGGCACTGACTGGTAGTCTACACAACACACATGAAGCTTTCAACAGCTCAAGTACTAAGCGATTAAAGCCGGCACGGGAATCCGCCGTTGAGACCCCTCAAGGCGCAGTAAGTGAGGATGGCAGATGCTACTTAGTACAACAAGCATTACTTAACTGAACCAGCGGGCGCCGGCCGCACCTCTCCCAGCACCCGGAACATTGGGCAGCCGCGTGGATCCTCGGAACTGAGAACAGTGCAAAGCTCGTCACATAGATGTGGTGCAAAACGAGAGTGAAGAGTCTCCAGCCTGAATTGAACAGGCCTCAGATGTTTCTGTTCCAGTGGCAGTGGCAAGAAAATCTGGGAACAAAGTTTTCTGCTCCCCTGGAATTTAAACCGAAAGTGATGGATCAGGGGTTTAAGGTTTCTACAGGGAAGTTCTTGTTGCCTGAAAAGGAACTTGCATGATTGCATCCTGGGGCTGGGAGCCTGGGACACATCAGTTCTTGTTACTTTTTGTATGATTTACGACCGTGTTAATGACCAAAAACATGTTGCCACATGGATTACCTTTGTAGTCTTGTACAATTCTCCGTCAGGCCTACATTGTAACGTTTCAACTAACAAAAGAAGAGTTAGTCCAAGAAGCACGAGGCATCAAAACCACATGGAGCAAACAATACAATGATCAGGTAACAAGACGACTTGTAATTTCCATAATGATACAATAAAGCACTGTCAGGTACTTTGGGAGTTTGAAGTGTGGGACACCACGTCTCCTAGAAATCAAATGGCTTCAACAGTCAATATTATTTACAAAATTTCACCATTAAGCATTAACAAATGAATAAACAGCAAGTATGCCAAATCTAGAGAGAAAGAAATAGAGATTACAATTCAGAACACATCTCCCAGGAAACAAACAGACATGCTTCTAGCAATATCAGAACGGATTCACTTACCATACTGGACAAAAACTGAACAGGGAGGAGGATGATCAACAACAAAGCACAACAGATCCTAAACAGTTAGTACTACTGTTAATCTGTTATTCAATTCAATAACTGTAGATTAGTCAATAAAAAAATCTCTTGAGTAAACATAAGAGAACTTAGATAAGTACAAAAACAGGCAATAAAACACTTCTAGAAGTCAATAAAAGAAAACACAGATCAAGGTAAGTACGCAAATGAGCAACAATATGGCGCATGAAGGCACCCAGCATAACTACAGATGGAACAATTCTCCGTCATGTTCAGTAACTCATCTGTACAGGTATAGACCCTCAATTTTCCAAAAACATGAAGAAAATAGGGCAACGACTGAAATACTAAAAAAAAACATATAAATAGCACCGGAATGGTTACTTATGCTACGATTTCAAAAAAATGAAGCTATAATGGTTGGCTCAATGGAAAGGCATGAACAAAGGTGTTTCTTGTTCAGGCTTCCAAAGCTCCCTCATGTCTACGCGTCACCTTTTCTTCTCCTTGTTGTCCTTCTCACAGTAGGTGAAGTCCCAGCAGCAACTCCACTGGCCTTCTGGTTATGATCATTCACAGGTTGATCTTTCAGAATCTCACTATTCTCTGTTGGTGCACTTGTTCTGGGAAGTGTTCTTGGTTTCGGAGACCTGTTTGCACTAATCTGTCTCCTTAGGCGCAGTATCTCGCCCTTTGCTAATGCCAATTCCTCTTCAAGATGTCTAGATCTCAACTCAAAACTCTCCTTTTCTGTCTGAAGCCTTGTGATCAGATTCTGAGCATCCTCAGTGTTTTCCTGAGCTTCGGTTGTGATTTTCATTTGTTCAGCAAGGGCTTTTGATAGCATTTCTTTCTCAGCTTCAAGCGTGTCGTTCCTAGAATGTGTCTCCTGTAGTTCCTTCGACAATGACAATGCACTGTTATTCATCTCGTCAAGTGATTTTGTGGCCTCATCCAGGTCTGCTTCAAGTGCTTTCCGTGCTTCAAAATCTGCGTGCAACTGTTTCGCTAATGCTTCAAGCTCCCTATTTAAGGTCGTCACAATTTTCTTTTCCTCAACAAGCTCATGTGTGGTGGACTCCAAATTCTTATACACATCTAGCAACTCTTTCTTCAAGTTGTCACGAGCTTCAACAACAGTTGCCAGCTCACTAGAGGTGGCTTCAAGTTCTTCTTGACCCTTTTGAACCATTTCCTTTACAGAGACCAGGTCATCCGACAGAGCTTTTGACATTGATTCTGCCTCTCCTAATTTATTGGTCATATCTTCTTGCATTTCCCTGAACTCTTCTTGGAGTTTTGAGATCTCTGATACCAGGTCCTGATTTGATTTATTTGCTTCCTCAAGTTCCTTGGACAGCATGGAAACCTCACTTCTGGAATCCTTTAGAGCATTTTCAGATAATTGAATCGAATCTTTTAAATTTTCCATGGCTGCAAGTTCATTTGCTAGCATTGCTTTTGTGGCTTCCAATTCATTGTTCAATTCAGCAATTTTTTCATGATCCTTGCTAGATTCAGTTAATGCAGCAGAGAGTTTTTCTTCAAGCTGTTTGATCTGATCATCCCTCTCTGATAGTAGTTTGGAATCCTGGCTTCTCTTTTCTCTGAATCAGCCTTCAGATTTGTATAATCTTGTCTCAGCTCATTAATCTTCTTCTCTGCTTCTTCCTTCTCAGAGTTCAATGTTCGAAGTTTCTCATTCAGAGAATCAATTGAAGATATCTTAGACGTGAGAGCAGTTTTAGTTTTATGAAGCTCTTCCTCCAGTTGTTGTACTTTAGAATTTGCAAGCTCAAGGCTCTTTTTAGTTTGATTAGTGAAAGAGCTTAGCTTTTGGTAGTCTACTTCTTTCGAGGAAAGGGATGCGCTGAGATCCTGATATGTTTCTCCTTATCATCAATTTCTTGACTGAGCATACTTATCTTTTCCTGCAAAATATTAATCTCACCCAACTTTTCCTGAAGTTTAGTTTCAAGCACATCTTTATCGACCCCAGCTTGTGCGATATTACTCTCCAATCTTTGAATTTCATCCCTAAGTTCCTCAGCTAGTTTCTTCTCCCTTCTGAATTCTTCACTCAGTGATGTCAAAGTCTTTCTTGTTGACGACAACTGCTCCAAAAGAGAAGCTTCCTGCTCCTGAAACTTAACAGATTGCTTCTTTTGTGTGGCTTGTTGCTCCAATAACCTTTTCTCATAGTTATCCCTCATCAAAGAGAGTGCTGCCTCATTTTCAGCCAATTTGCCTTCCATCTGAAAAAAGTAGCACAATAAACATATCATAAATTATCTTTTTTCATATGAGTCTTAGCAAATACATCAGCATATTAAAGGTAGTTAAAATACTTTTGGGAGCTTTTTCCATCGACAAGAATTTATGCATGTCTATTTCTTGAGAATCTTGGTGGAAAACGAGAGTACTGTAATAACCAATTAAGTTTTCACTGGGTTCTATGCTCATCAAGATACCGACCCGGACATGTTAAATAAAAGCCGAACCTGCAGAAACATACCATATGAACTGACCACCCTCAAACACCTATAATTCCGCAGAGGGGTGAAAGTAGTTGCTACTTTGTATAGGCATAATTTGGATTTGGAAGGCAATATGTGCAACTACCATGGGTTACATTTATGCCCTATACATATTTTGCCCGAAACTATTTACCTTCAAACTAAATCCAATTTCACTTTACATGGTTCAGGATTTGCACTTTGTTACATTATCACGATATGTGTAACTAAACTGCAGGTTGGATGGCAAGTCCTGTTTTGATGGGCTAACGCACACACACAACTTCCATTCTATATGTGTCATGTCTATTTGCTGCAAGACTATAAAACTCCAGTTTGGGCTAACGCGCATACAGCCATATACACACACAACTTTCAAATGGTACCATATGTTTGCACCCAAACAAAATGAGATAGTAATGGTCTACAACAACCAAATAAGACATAAATATGAAACTAATTAAAGAGAGGGCTAACAAACCAACAAAAATATCAAGGTACGATCAAGATCAAAATGTCAAACCTATATATGATGCTAACAAAATAGAAAGTTTCGTATGAAAACTCCATCCCCTTCTAGCAAAATTGACTAATGAAAATATTTGCAAAATGCACGACTTTCATGGTGGGCCCTTCTAACAAGATGGGCGGGTTTAGAGAAGATGCGTGCATGCTGATATGCTACGATGCATTACGGCATTCATGCTATATGAAATTAATCAATATATCTTAACAAGAAAGTAAGGTTTGTAGAATATTTACAGATGAAACTATTGATTGCAGAGCTTTGTTTTCTTGTCGAGAAGTTCCATACAGCCCAGCAAAAACACCTGAGGCAGCAACGACAACTGTATTCAAGAGACCAAGCACCGGATTTCCTGGAGATTGCTCCTGCACTGATTGCAAGGATGATTCAGACTGTCGAGCTTCAGAAGGTGATGTTTCAGCCTCAGTTCCTTCATTTTGAAGGCTGTCAGGCTTTGCCGCACTCTTTGATCCTTCGGATAGATCATCAGGTGTTGAGATGTCCTTTGTCTCTACAGAGGAAAACAATATCAACTACTTATCTTCATTTGTGAAGCAACCACACACGGAAAAATAAATCTTTGATAATCGATGGCAAAAAAAAAGATCGCTAAATATATACAGAAATTATTCCTGTTAGCTAACGTAGTGGTCTGATTGTGGGAATGAGAAAGTACGTAAACAATCTCATCTCACATAAGATGCATCGAGGATTCCAATGCCCATATGCAAAAATACAAACAGTCAGGAGTCAGAGGTCCTTTGCAAGTACAACAGGGAAAATAACAAATCTAGAAGGACACATCTAACGGTACATTTGGATAGGTTTTGTAGTAGCAATAAACCCTATCCTTAGTATTACAATTGTACAAACTCATATAAGGAGGAAGTTCTGACCATCAAACTTGGTCCCCTTAGGTCTACAGATGACGGAATTACGTCCAATCTTGAAAGTTTTGTAGCAATTCTCAGTTTGATGATTTACTCTTAGGGTATCAATCCCTTTTCTTCTAATAAACCCTTCGGGTAACGAATTGCCATAAACTGCAGGAAAATGAGAAAAGGCGACATATGATCATACGCCATAAGCAAATTGGAATATTGCAAGGGTCGCTCATGTTAAATATCAGTGTACCATTCCAATTTCAGAATTCTTCTTTCTTTTGTTCCCAATCAGAATGTCAAGTTTTCCCAAGTCAGGCACTCGTGCATACTTGTAAGTTCCGGGTGGCATTTGGAGTGTTTCTATAAAACTATACCAAATCGGACACCTGATATGAGTCAGATTCCGACACCCGCACCCATGCCCATGTAACACAAAATATGGCACTATTTGAAATCTCATGGATTAGCAAAGATGGCCATAAAGTACTAGACTCCGCACCACAACGTAGCAGACATGCACAACCACCATAACTAAGCCTACGTCATTCCTCGGCAGTCGTCTACAATATCTATTCCATCTATGAACTGAACAACTTTGCACACAAACCCATTATTGGTATAGTTTAACGGTAGGATTTAGTTTGAGGAATCACCGCGGTCAGGAGTTCCTTTCTGTACAAGTACGCCATCATGTAAAGAGTTTCTACTTTGAAAACGCGTTAGTTTTTTTTTCTTCTTTTTGGTCAGTATGAGCGATTCTCCGTACACTCTGGACATATGGCATTATGAGGAAGTCATGGGTGTTGTAAGGGTTCGGTACGCAATAACTGATACAAGGGCAGCCCGGTGCACGTAGCTCCCGCTTTGCGCAGGGTCCGGGGAAGGGTCCGACCACTTTGGGCCTTTTGTACGCGGCCTTTCCCTGCATTTCTGCAACAGGCTGTTTCCAGGACTTGAACCCGTGACCTCATGGTCACAAGGCAGCAGCTTTACCGCTGCGCCAGGGCTCCCCTTCACAATAACTGATACAAGGACCCGTTCAAAATTTGAATGTTTGCATATATTTTCACAAATTGCAGAGTCTGTTACACCATCTAGCTCCTTCCCAATATCCTGTATATTAATAAACTCTTATATCAACTATTTGAACACAAGTTGGGAACTCATCTCGTTGTACAGAAGGCAAATGCACGCTGGCGCCACATCCCTAAAAGCTACAATGCAACACTATAGTAATGGCCAGTACACATGCGCGCTTATCACTTGACACCCCTTTATATTGCATAGAAACTCCTATGCCTGACCTGAATCCGCAGAATTGCATTAGTATTTCGCTGCCAAACACTACTCCCCACTCCTCAGCGTCAGAAAGGATTAGGACCAAGCCGAGACGGGCATTGAGCGCGAAACCAAATTTTACACGAACACTCCAAAAAATAACGGCACTGACCCGTCACGAGGTCCCCGGCCGTGGGCGCGGCGGCGGCTTCACGGAGGCGGACCAGCGGGATTGCGACCGCGCCGAGGAGCACCGCCCGCCGCGCCAGCGCGAACGCGTCCGCCGAAGGGGAAGGGCCGCCATCGGGCGGGGAGGCGGACGACGCGACGACGAAGGCCGCACCTCTCCGCGCACGGCGGCGGCAGATGGCGCCGCCGGAGGAGGAGGGATGCTGCAAGGCGAGGGGCGGCGACGGCGAGAGGAGCATGTACCCCATCCCGCACTGGAAACCCTAGCTCCCCGCCTCCCCGCGTGCCAGCAACTTCAAACTCTGCGGCAGCAGAGGCAGCGGCCAGCGGAAGCGGTGGCTGGCTGTTGGCGATGAAGGTGATTAGGGACGCTCGGCCATCTCGTCGTCAGGGGCGAGAGGAGGCGAGTTGGGTCACCACAGGAGAAAGAGCATTTTTTTTTTTTTGAGACTGAGAAAGAGCATTTTTGGGATGTGGTTTACCCTTCTTTGCCCCTACGTCTAGCTCGCTCACCCATGAAGGCGAGGCGGGTCACTACCGGAGAAAGAGCATTTTTGAGGGCGGTTTGGTCAGGCGAAAGGAAGGGAGTCTTGGAAATGACGGTAATGCCCTCCAACAATTTTGCACGTGGGACCGTGACAGAACGGCTGAAGCGTCTGTTTGCAAGGGTGTTGCCGGGATTCCGTGTGGTCGGTGAGGTGACAGGAAGCTGATCCAGAGTGTGAGTCTTTGATTTTGCCACGTGGCAGTGCGGGTCCGGCCCATTAAGGATAAGTGTACGGACTAATGTGGGCTCTTGTTGGGTTATGCTTTAGCCTGAACTCCTGAAAGCCCGCCCAGAGAGAGCCTTGTTGTTGGTGCGTTTATTTTGGCTCCAGCTTGGGTTCCGGATATGAGCCGACTCGCACACTGGGCCAAGGCCACCGTTTGTAAAAGGAAAAACTCACCATTCATTCATACTTCATGGCAGGATGTGTAGGAAATGTGAAAGGGGTCATGGCTTAGTGGTTAAGGCATCTGAGTAACACCTCTCAGGTCCTGGGTTCGACTCCCTGTGGGAGCGAATTTTCAAGGATTTAACGGCATTTGTGCTTTCAGTGGTAGGCGACGCTCCCGTCGACAGCGAGGCGCCAGTGGTGACTTCGTATCTCTGGATTTTTCTATACAATTTTAATGAATACTTCAAAGTGCGCAATGTTGTCAAAATATGTTTAGTGATAATTCTATTGATCAGAAAGTTTTAGGCATCGACGACGAATTTGTAGAAAAAGACAGTCGGTCAAAGTTGCTACAGTAACTAGCAAGTGACAAGTAAAACGAGGTTGGTATATGCGAATAGAAGAGATGACAGTACTCACTGTAACACATAACATCTCTTTTTTGGCGAACCAACATGCAACACAAAGCAACGTCCGCTTTGATCTCAAGCAGATCGTATTTTAACTCTGCTTGAACCATTGCATTGTTTAGAACTAACGAACAAAATGATATCCGGTATGATTTTTTGAAAATTTTTAAATCAAAGATTTCAAATTATGTGTTACTTCAATGTTTCATACGTACTACTAGTTCAGCAGTTGTGTGTAATGTTGTGCCTCATTTCTTATGACGAAGATACATAATGACAGTCAAACTCATGGAGGGAAAAATCTTATTTACCATACAGTAACAATTCCGCGCGTAGCACATTGCTTGCAGGAACCAACCGAATCAACTTTAGCGTCAGTCCCTTCAACCACAATTCTATTTTCAGCCATGCTGCCGTTCTGGTCCATTCCTTCCTTCCCGGTGACTATGCTGCCCATCAAAAGATTCAATTTTAAAAACAGAAACCGTCAAACTCTCCAAAAACACTGAGGGTGCGTTCGGTTCCCCCTCTAAAAACCCTCTAAACTTTATACCCCTCTAAAGTAAAAAAAATCTTACTATTTAGGAGTACTAAATAAAATTTAATTACAAAACCTTTCTGCAGATGAGCGCTATTTTTCGAGACGAATCTAATGAACCTAATTAATCAATGTTTTGACACAGTGATGCTACAGTAACTATCGTCTAATCGCCGCTTAATTACCCTCATTACGTTCGTCTCGCGAAATAGATGGGGGTCCTGAACTTAGTTTTGTTATTTGACTTTATTTAGTACACATAAATGCTGCCGGCATCTTTGATGTGACTGCTACAGCACCGTCTAAAGTTGTTTTTTATAGAGGTATCCGAACACCACCTGAATCGCTGATGCAGTGACACGCCCGTGCCGTGGCTCGCAGAAGCACACAGACGAATCCAACGTCGTCTGGCCTGGCGCCCAAAATAAAAGGCGCAGAGACGCCGACGCTGCTTCGAGCGGCAGCGTCCGTAAAAGTGATGAGGCGAGGCATGGGCAGGGCGGCTCTGAATTCAATACGAGCAGCAGGCAGGCAGGTGCCTTCCGAACGCAACGCCTCCTGCTCTGTTCTGTTCTGCCAGGCCTATTTCCCCCCTGCTCGGCAGAGCCCATTTGTGGAAGCAGGTGAGAAATTGGGTGCACCGGTGATCGATCGCCTCGGATCATCCATCCCCTTGCGGAATTTAGGAGGAAAAATTCGGTGCGTTTTTTGTCGCGGCGGCGGCGAAGAAGAAACGGTGCGGAGGACGGGGTCATGTCGCGACGACCATGCCGGCCATGAAGATGTCGTCGTGGAAGGAGGAGCAGGTTGAGCGAGGGGAGTCCATTGTGGTGGTGGTGTTCTCGGCTTCCTCCTCGAGCAGGATCTCTTGGTCCCGGCAAGTGGCGCTGCAGAATGCTTTCTCGCCGCTGCAAGAGCAACACAGCAAAATTGTTCAGTGTCTTTCTTCCATGCAGTGTGATTCAGAGAACAGGCAGTGCTTCGGTTCTACCAAATCATGCACGATTGCACTACGCAAATAAACAGCAAACCAATCTGTCTGGAAATCCATCGTTCTTTTGCATTGGTGACCATACCCGCAATCTAGGAGTAACAGTTATGCATGTTCTGGAACTCGATTTAAATTTATTTAATATTCTGTTCTGCATTGACAAAAAGGTTCTTGTGCCAATAGCAAAGCCCCCAGACGATCAATGCTGCGATTAGTTAAGTGCATTCGTTCTTTCAGATTAGTGTTCATCCCGCACGAGATCTTTCGAACCTCAAATGATTCCCGAAATGATCCACTCGACGCAAAAACAGAGTCATCAGCGGTTTGGTATAATGGTAAAACAAGATGATGACATACCGGTACATGTAAATATCATTGCCTTCCAGCTTCTTCCTGCAAGTGAAGCAGGAGCTGAGGAAGTCCTCGCGGGGCGCGGCCTCCTCGGCGCACTTCACCACCCAGTAGGACTCGGCAGCAGCTCCTTCCTGCACTTCCATGGCGGCCTCGTCAGCCTCCCCATCCGAAAGGGGCTCCAGGATGCAGTCCCCGTAGATGTGGGTCGTCTTCGGGTTCGGGCCGCGCGCGATGATGCGCGTGTAGTCCTCGGACTGCTCGATCTCGCTTGCCGAGACCGACCCGATGAACCGCCGGGCGCCGGCGGCGATGGACGCCGGCAGCGATCCCGGCGCCGGGAGCTTCCCGAGATCGAAGGAGCGCCGCGCGGCATTGAGGTGAGTGCCATCCGAGTGCGTGGCCTCCGGACCAGACTTCAGATCCCCGAAGAAGAACATGCTGCTCGGAACCGACATGCCGGCGGCAGCGGCGGTCATGTCGGTGGCGGCCGTGTCCGGCTGCGAGTGGCCGCAGCCGCAGTCCTTGGGCAGGGAGCTGTACGATTTGAGGCGCAGGCGCGGGCTGAGGAGGCAGTTCTTGGCGTCGCCGGCGAGCGCGTCGACGAGGCCGCGCCCCGCCGGCTCCGCGTCCCAGGTCCGCGGCGAGCGCGGCGACCGGAGCAGCAGCGCCTTGGGGTCGAGCGGCGACGTCGGGCTCCGTGACGACTCGCCGTCCGTCGCGCGCTTCGGCGCGAACCCGACGAATAGCCGCGGCACGGCGAAGAGCGCCGCGCCGCCGCCGCGGGGGCCGGAAGAGTCGGCAGCCGGGTCCGACACCATCCTCCGCAGCATCACTGGTCGCCGGAGAGCCGCGCCGCGCCCGAAATCTCCTGTAACCCGGGATCAAAAAACAGAGCAAAAGATCACAAACTTATCCCATCCGACGAATCCACGGAACGTTCTGGCATCTCGCCATCCAAGATCACACGGTGCTCGTCAGGAACTACTACCACAAGAAACCGCCGGGTTCTCAGCGAAGCACCTCGTCTCAGGTGCACGACGCACGCATCGGGTGGAACAGCTCGCCCAGCTCGGGAGCAAGAAATAAGGAGACGAAAGCAGAGCGATGCAAGCAGCCCCAATGGCTCACCTTTATCTTTTCTCTTTCGGCTTTGGCAGTGATTATCCCTCTTCCTCCTCTGTCGCTCTCCCTCACGCACACCGCAATGGCTCTGCGCGAGAGGAGAGTGGAGGAGCAAAAGGAGATGCGACGAGCCGCTGAGCCTGGGAGTGAGGAGCCTCGGAGTGAGGACTGAGGAGAGAGGAGGGAACACACAGTGGCAGTAAATCACACTGCGCTGCGCCTACTTGTACGTCTGATACCCTTCTCTCTCCTCACTCTCTGTCCCTTTGCATGCATCAAAATCAGAGATGCAGAGAGAGAGAGAGATTTGTGGCTTGTGAAATACTCCTACCCCTACTCTAATCTACATCACAACCCACCTCCGCCTGCCATTCCTGGATGTCAGAGAAAGGGAGGCAGATGTAAACATTTTAACTGTGGTGCCCTGTACTGTACACGTAGAAATACGGCCGGCTCGTACTGTACGATAGAGCTCATCGATGAAGACTATTGGTGGGCCCATACTCCTACTGCATAATACCAGTACTCCACCGCAATACCGTAGCTTGCTTTCGAGGCTGTCTGGCCTGTCACTTCAATTTCATGCTCTGTCTGTGTGTCCTTGAGGAAGGAAAATGAAAAATTCAGTCAGGTGTAAAAAATGACTAAGCTAAGAGCAGCTAAAAAAATGATTTTGAATTAAGGAAAGCAGTGATTCAAAAACGTGGAGGCGAAGTTGGATTCAATGAATCTAGGCATCTTTTGAACCCCGCTATCTGAGCACACGTTCATTTCATCCGCTTGATTTGGCACACAAATAACCTGTCTGGATATCATCTTCCGCTTGTTCGCTAAGCCTGCTGCTTATCAGCAGCTACAGTGTTCGCAGTTATTTTTTCAGCAGTCGCTACAGTGTTCGCAGTTATTTCTTCAGTAGCCGCTACAGTAAAACAGCTGCAAAACAGCCTACCGAACAGGCCGTTTTCGACCGTCGATGAACCTGGACGCTTTTAACAGGTATTCCCAGCGCTTCACCTGTCGCTCTGCTTCTTACAAACTGAGAGGGCCCAAAATGATCTACGCATGCCACTTGTTCATTGTCTTTAGCTCATTTCCGTCCACTGACAGCACACTTAATCAAAACTACTTTTGCAAATCGCTCGTTCAAACTTATTAAGTGGCCCAATCAATCCCCTGCACATGAGCGGTTCCACGGATTCAGATCGATAGCCAATCAGCTACCGTACGTACCTAATATCAACAACTGCAACAACATTTTTTTAAAAAAAATAATAAAAACTGCAACTGGTAATCCCCCGATTGCTTATTGAGCGCAGCATCGGGGACGCACAATCATTGGACTTTTAGGTCTCGCCCTTTCTCTTCTTTTCTCGCCGCTGCAAACGCGACGCAGCAAAAGAGAAATGCAAGCTTAGCTTTCTTTTCTTTTCTTTTCTTTTGTTGCTTGCTCTGATTTCAAAGCTCTGTGTTTCTGAATCGTCACGACTCTTGGCCAGTTAGGGGCTGTTCGGAGCCTCTAATTTTTAGAGGAGAGAGAAATTTTTTTTATCGTTTAGGAGTACTAAACAAAGTTTAATTACAAAACCTATGTCACGACCCCCCCTCTAAATCGCGAGACGAATCTAATGAGCCTAATTAATCTATGTTTTGGAACAGTAATGCTACAGTAACCATCTTCTAATCGCGGCTTAATTACCCTCATTAGATTCGTCTCGCGAATTAGCATAGGGGTTCTGCAGTTAGTTTTGTAATTAGACTTTGTTTAGTACTCCTAAACGGTGCCGACATTTTCTCTCTCCACTAATTTTTAGGGCCTCCGAACACCCCCTTAGTATTACTGTTACTCCTGTTGCAAAAGTATAAAGCGGTTTCTGAGTTTATGCACTGGTGGTAACTAGTCATCTTTTTTCCCCCATCTCTGGCCGGTTGTTCGTCCCGTGAACTCGCTTTCTGAAAGCGGCGTTGCTTTGGCCTTTGCCCTTCGGAGGTGTGGCTTTGTTTTCATCACTGTTACAGAGAGCTTTGCGTCGTCCATGGTGATGAGTCCAGTGTCCCGTACTGGTAGGTCATTATGCGGTGGGGCCCTGGCTACTTGCTAAGGTTTCGTTCCGTCCATCATCCTTCGTTGCTGTTGCGAGCTCCGTCTCGAACAGGACGGAGTTGGACGGGTTTAAATGTCTCTGAATTCTGAACATGAACCGGGCTTTTTTTTTTTTTTTGGTTCTCTGTTTGTTTGTGAGATCACTTCGGTGCGCTGTTTGATGATGTTGCCCGTCACGTCCTGATCGGGCGATGTTGAGCGTGCAAAAATGACAGGAGTGATGAGTTTGGTCTCCCCGACTTTTACCGTCAGCACCTCGATGCTGCCGTAAAAAGAAAACAAGGATGCCCAAAGATTTGCATCATCAGTTCTTCAAAGAAAGGTCTTTCGGGAGAAGAAAGAAAAACAAAGTCCTTCAGCAAAAAGAAAAAGATTGCATCATGTTTTGAAAAAGTAGAGGATTTGTTTTGTTTTAAACCGAGAAGTTATGAGGTAATCGAGCTTGGAATCCGCGGTTTTGGCAGGAAATTCGTAGCCAGTGAGTGACAGTGGACGCTGGCCCCGACAGATGACGCGCAAGTTTTCAGGTGCCCCTCCACAAAACTCCACGCCACAACTCTTACACCCGATGCTTGGGCGGTTAACTCCGTTTCTCTAAACCATAGGATCCTCTGCGCCTTGCTCTCTGATTGCTTTCAACCTTGAAGCCGTACCCGAGCCCCCGTTCGCTTTTGATCTCTTTCCTTTTAAGAGCGCAGGATCATTGCGAGTGTATGCAATCGCTGACGCGTCCCGATCATTACGAGCAAATGCCACGAGCGAAAGCGCCGTACCAATCCGCAAGGGCCACGAGTAAATGCCGGCACAGAAGATCCAAGCGGTTCGATGCGGCTCCATGCTCGACTGGATCTTCTGCCGCCGCTGAGCACCGTCCATGATCTGGTTTCGGATCGAGGAAGAGAATAATCATAGCTGGACTGTGGGAGCATGGACGGCCACGATGGCCTCTGATCTAAGCTGATCTCGGCGCGCGGGCTAGGAAGCAACGATCGTTGCGCTTACCGGCGGGACCACGTAGGTAACGGCCGGTAGAGCACGGTGACCCGCCACGAGCCCACTGTTGTAGCCTGCGGCGAGCGCCATCTATCCCGTGCGAGACGGTGGGGCCCACAAGGCAGTGGGGGTGGGAGGTAGGAGGAGGAGGACCATGGAGTGCTGCGCTTTTACGCGGACAGCGATGGCCCGGCATTGACAAAGCTGACTGCCCACTTGGGCCCTCGGCTCGATGGTGGGGATCCAGTTCACTACCAAAGGATTCCGTTTTGTTTTCTTCTCCGGGCTTCTCAGCAGAGTAAGAAAAAGGTGCAAAAATATACTTCCTCGAGTTCGCTGAATTTTTTTAACCCTAGCATTCTGGTGTATTCCCAATGCTATGTTGTACATTTCCATCTTTGCGAGATTCTAGGACGCACGCTTGATTCCTTTTGTCAAGGAAATGGTTTCGAGACAAATCAACTTGCACGTACTAGTAGTAATACAAATCTTACTCATGTTATTTACATAGTTTAAAATTAATAAATAAAAATATATCTGCAGTCAATTTTTTTTAAAAGCAACATCAAATGATTACTAGAATTTTGATACTGAAAGAAGTATTTCATGGGTCACTTTCATGGTCTGATCATTCAAATTTTTTAGTTGAGGAAAAAAAGAGTAAATTTGAGTCTAGGATACCTATATGCGGTAGTAAATGACATGTGCAAACACTTTCTTATACATTGGCCAGATTAATCCTTTTGAGGGCAGAGCTTTCCTGGGAAATCATGGCGCGGAGAAAAGGACAAAGCAAAACTGGGGACGTGCTCTCGTAGTGAGCAGTCGAGGTCCTTTTCTCTGTCGTCTTCCGGACGGGCCTCCCCTCCGCACGCGCGCGGATCGCGAGGCGCATCTGACGGCCTACCAGAAGATGCGCCTGCATCGTACGGCCCGAGAGCGGAGCGGGGAGCAGCGGCTCACGGAGGAGCCCCACCGCACGTGCCTGCCGACACGTAGTTCTCTCTCACGCTTTACCGACATCAGTACTTGCATACAGTACGCCTGTACGAATCAGCACTCAATAAATCAAGGAAAAAGTGAAAGCAAAAAAATATATTGCATTCTTGAAACTCATCGAAAAAAATTGCATTCTTGAAATAACTCTTGTTTATACATTTTCTTAGTGCACGGAAACGGTAAAACTCCTACACTTGTTACCGCCTTTGAGCAGTTGATAAATCTATTTACTACTACTACATTATGGAGCTATGGAGTTCGCTTTACGGGACGCCGAAATTAGTCACCGAATCTGCTTTTAAAATATATAAAGCAAAAGTAAATGGGCACATCAAAGGATTGGTACCCCATCTGGTAGAGGGAGGGGTGTCAATTCTGCAATATGCAGATGACACCATCTTCCTCTCCCGAAATGACCCAACCTGTGCTAGAAACTTAAAATTTATTTTGTGTCTTTTTGAACAGATGTCTGGTTTAAAAATAAATTTTCACAAGTCTGAAATTTTTTGTTTGGGGGATGCTATACATAACAAAGATCTTCTTGAGGAAATTTTCACATGCAAAGGAGGAGGCTTACCTTTACATTACCTTGGCTTACCAGTAGATGATAAACGTTTAAGAAATTCTGATTGGAAAGGTGCAGAAAATAAAATGGAAAATAAGCTTGGTTGCTGGCAAGGAAAATATTCCTCCATTGGAAGTAGATTGAGCTTGCTGAAATCAAGTTTAACCAATGTACCCATGTATATGATTTCCTTCTACAGACTCCCCATCGGGGTTAGAAAGAGAATGGATTTTTATAGGGCTAGAATTTTATGGCAATCAGATCAGGGGATAAGGAAATATCACCTAGTTAATTGGCCTGAGGTGTGTCAGCCCCTAGAACAGGGTGGTCTAGGAGTCCTGGATCTTGATTGCATGAACATTAGTTTACTTGGTAAATGGCTTTGGAAGTTAGAAAATGAAGATGGTATGTGGCAACAAATTCTTAGGAATAAGTATTTGAAAAATAAACCCCTGAGACATATTAAAGTCAAACCAGGGGATTCTCACTTTTGGCAGGGCTTAATGGAAAGTAAGGATAAATATTTGGATTTCTGTAAAAAAGTGGTGAATAATGGTGAGGGGACAAGCTTTTGGTTTGACCATTGGGCTGGGAATGAGCCTTTTGCAGTGAAGTATCCTAGACTAATTAACATAGCTGTTGACAAGAATAGTTCAGTAGCACAAGTGTTTGACAAAGGACTAGATAGAGTGAGGTTTAGAAGAACTCTGTATGGGGAGACCCTCACACAATGGCAAGAAATTGCAATGATATGTGATGGGATCTCCTTGAATGAAGATCCAGACACAAGTCAGTGGAAAATAACTGCAAGCAAAAGCTTCACAATACATTCCTTCTATCTGATACAGAAAATTCAGCAGATTAAGTTTCCTCATAGATTCATTTGGAAAATTAAGATACCTCTCAAGATCAAAATCTTTTTGTGGTTACTGATTAAGAAGAGAGTTCTCACAAAGGATAACTTGAGCAAAAGGGGGTGGAAAGGTGATAAGCAGTGCTGTTTTTGTGGCAGCAACGAATCAATTGATCACCTTTTTTTAAATGCCCACTGGCCAAGTTTTTGTGGGAAACCATAACCTGGACCTTTGATTTGAAACACACACCTGATTGTATAGAAGATGTGATTAACAGATGGTACAAGCAAGCAAAACCTAGTATTAGGAAACTACTTATTGTCGGAATTGCTGCAGTAGTTTGGAGCATTTGGAAAACTAGAAATAATAGTTGCTTTCGTAATATTATGCCTGCAGATCCAACTTCGGTTATGTACCAGATATGCTCATGGCTTGAATTTTGGTCATTGTTACAGACAGGAGAGGCCAGGGACCGGTTGCTGCTCGGAGCTAGGCGGCTGAAAGATGTGATTCAGGACTTCTCCAACGTATCCAGAAGCTGGGCGCCGATGAGGTTGCTGATTGCAGGCTAAATGAAGCTGTTGATTCTGCTGACCATGGTTCCTATTAGAAGTGGTGGTAGAACTATAGTGGAGTCGCTTATAGATGTAGCAGGTAGTTTGTCTAGGTAGTTTGTCTCTGTTTTGCTGCTAGGCCCTGTCTGGTTTCCCCAGGTACAGGTGAACTCTAGCTGAAGTTTAGCTGCGCCTACGTGGCGAACTCAGGACAGCGGGTTCATCATCCTATGGTCACTGAGCTGTTCTGTTGACGATACTCTGTAAACTTTGAACGGTTTTTCTAATAAAAACCGAGGGTGAGCCGTGAGCCCTCTTCTCTAAAAAAAAAATAAATAAAGCAAAAGCAAATGTCTCTTGTTTTCTGTACTCATAAACCAGAATGGGGTTAAGCGGCACGTGAGTAACTCATGCAACTGCTCTTTTGTCCGCATTGTGCATCTCAGATAAGCGAGTCTGAAAAAATAATTACTTAACCAAAAGCGCTTTTTATTCCTGCAGCGCGACCTCATTAGCAACCGATGTATTACGCTAGTAGATCATATGCTTAGATCATGTACATGCTTTTCCCATCAGGTGATTCAGATGAACGCATAGGAAGCAACTGCGCTTTTGCCGGATAAAGCTAAGGATCTTTCACGTGCCGTGCGATGTGTCAGCACGTCACACGACGTATCGGTGAACTAAAACAAAGGTGTGCATGCATATGTATCGCATAATGATGCTTAAAGCTGCTTACACGCTATCTTGCATCATACACGTATGGACAGGGCACTAGAATGTTGAACTTCTGATGAGGTAGTATTAAAATAGATATATGATTCAGTCGCATTGTAATTTTCGGAGCTGCAATATTTTTTCCTGCCTCTGCGTCCATGTCTGCGGCTTTTCAAGTCAAATATTACTGCAAGCAAGGCGTCAGATTTATAGTTTTTTATCCTACTTATTAATATACTATGACGGTTGTATTTCAGGATACTATCTTTGTCAGTGACTCCGCATTACAGTACTGAGCATACGTAGTTTCCATCTTTTCTTTTACATGTGGTAAAAGTAAATCTACAGTGGCAGTGGAGGGTGCTGTTCACGAGAAACTAAAAATTCCTGGAGAATATTGTGGACCATGCGCGGCTGCAGCGAGGTTTATTGCAGCCATTATTCTACTTGAAGGGAGTGGTCTCGTTGCCCTTGCATGATGGCACCAGGAGCAGGGCACAGTGGCAGAGAAATAATTTACTGGATCAGCCCATCGGAGAAATATATTTGTTTGTATTTATATTCAAATATTGCAAATATTTCTTGGGTGGAGGAAACAGCCAAATAGCGTTGCTTCCATGCGTCACTGGGTCGTGGACTGTGCGAGCTTCATGTAAACAATGGCGAGGTGTCTGTTGGTAGCGAGGTGATCTGGTGAAGTGAGCCCTTCCGGTTGTTGTGTCCTCTGAATGCATATGCATTGTTTAGTTTGTATATACTTCGTGTTAAGCGCAATACTCCTACGTGTTAGAAATCGCCAAGCAACCGCTGGATTGAGAATTATCTTCTTTTGTATTCTACCACTCTTTTTTTTAAACGAATGATTTGTATTCTACCACCTTGATTATGCATTCGGAAGTTGCGTGTGATAAACAATAGTGGTACTACTAGAGACATTGTTTCGATTCTCTGCACGCATGTGTATTAGTCTTTGACTCCTTGTTCAGTTAGGTTAGACTTTTGTTGTCTTGTTATACTTTAGAAGATCCTGCGAGGGAATATTCTGCGATTCATATTCCTGGGTTAAAGACGTTTCTTTATTGTAAATCATTGTTTGTTTGTAAATGTGGACGATAACATATTAATAGAGTGTCTTCACAGGACCAAATAGACTACTTAAACAATTACTGAAAGAATTTTAGAGGAGAAAAATGACCTTCATAATCCTAATGTTTAAATGCTATAGTGCTGGTGCAATTAAACGAACAGCTAGGAAAACTGTTATGAAGAGTACACAAAGTATACGTTAGAATACAAACATGCATGATAGTATATAGGGCCTGTTCGTTTTTTTAACCTAAATTTAGACCTGCTAGAATCTTGTCATTTAGTGGTATTAAATAAAGTTTAATTAAAAAACTAACTACAGAACTCTGTGCTAATTCGCGAGACGAATCTAATAAGGGTAATTAAGTCGTGATTAGATGATGGTTACTATAGCACCACTGTAGCAAAACGTAGTTTAATTAGGCTCGTTAGATTCATCTCGTAAATTAGCATACATCTGCAAAAAGTTTTTATAATTAGACTTTATTTAATACTACTAAATGACAAGATTCTAGCAGCCTTAATTTAGGCCTAAAGAAATGAACAGGCCCATACTCTCATAGCTTAAATTGTTTGTGATAATTTCATGCATGAAAGTATATACTCCTGTCTAGAGTATTAATTTCTAGAATAAGTATTTTTCAGTTAGACTTCTTACTATTCATATTCTCTAAATATTCATTCATGTCTGCCGCTGTAAGATGGTACTCTTTCCCTAACTAGTTTGTTGTCCCCATCTAGCTAAGATCTCTAGTGTAATTCTAGTTTGATGAAAGAAATAACTAGGTCTGATATGAGAAAGCAAAACCTGAACCTACTCTATCCCTTTTTGTTTAAGACGATGGGGATGGCAACATGCATCTAGGCTGTTCATGGGGTGAGGACAAGGTAGCCAAACCCTATATGATTTGTTTCTAGCGGGCGTACTAAACATGAGCCCACGTCAGAATCATAGCATGGGGCATTAGGATCCGAATAATTGAGGGTTGGGACCTAAACCTCACATGTAGATGTAGGTTTCTTCCTCCATTCAACTGACTGTTGCCTAAGCTAAATCACTTTGTGTTTCAAGTTTTTATTTATTTATTTATTCTAGGCTCGAGCGTGTGTATATCTGATGCTGTAAATTTTTTTGGATGAAAAACCGTGCTTCCTCATTTTGTGGCACCTGTCCCTAATACAGTACTGACGCTTCTTTTTTCTTCTCCTTCTTTTTTGACATTGTGGTAGTAGAGGTGATCATAACCCTGGGGATTTTCACGAAAAGGCCGTGCACGCTGAAATCCGCGGATGTGCTCTCGCGTGGGGCAAGGCTGGTCAAAACGGTTAGCATGCCCACTCGATTAGGTAGCTTTCATGTCAAATACTGTGTTGCCTTTAATCCATGGGATTACTGGTAACCTAATGATTCCATCCTATCATTCATCCCCAGCATATCAAATCATATCACGCCCTACCATGATAAGCAAGCGGGGCACGATGATTGGACGCAGCAGGGGAAGAGACGAAGTTGAAGAAGGGGCCCGTGCGTCAGAACCGTCGGAGCCCGTCTGGAGAAGCCCAACGTACCGTTTCAGTGTTGTATGCTGTCTACCGTTTGGGCTGCTCTTCATTTCTGGGCCGGAGATCTTTGGCGAGCAGATCTGTAACACTTTGTTGCTCGTGTTCGTGTACGGTCCGCCGAAAGCCATGGGCCGCGGTGTCCTAGCTCGAGTCGAGTTCCCGTCCGGCGGCAACCCACGGCAGCGCAGCGCACGCTGCCGGTGCTGGTCATCGCGGCGCCAGACGACACGGCGAATTGCGGCTTGAGCGAGGTCTTCGCCTTTCATTTGCGATCGACGTCAGCTTCAGTTCAATGACAGATCAAAAACTGGTTTGGCAGTTCGGTTAACGTTCGAGTTGCTGACAAAGGATTTATTGGGACAATACTCCAATATCGAGTATGCACCACCAAAATCTTTTTTTTTAGCACTACCAAAATCTTAGCAGAACAAAGGTTGGAAGAGGAGAGTTCAGAAATCAGGACACGTGAAATTAAATCATTGAATGAAACAATGCTGTGACGAACACAGGTTGATACAAAATCGTCGAAAGCAGAGCAGCGCTAATACAGACGCTGAAAGGAAAACAGGGGAGACTACTGCAGCTGACCGCTGAATTTGGACCCATTATTAACGAATCGTTAGTTTTGCAACCAGGAGCGGCTCTATGGCGCGCCAGTCAGTTGAAATGAACCAACGCGTGTGTTGCCTCCGCCAGCGCCGTGGTGCTTCCCGCCGCCGCCGCCCTTCCGCCCGCCGCCGCCGAGGCCTGCGCCAGCTCCGGCGCCGAGGCCGCCGCCCGCGCCTGCTCCGATCCCGCCTCCAGCGCCGCCACCCATGCCTCCACCAACACCTGCGCCCCCTCCTGCACCGAATCCGCCGCCTACGCCACTGCCGAACCCACCGCCCGCACCACCTCCGAATCCGCCGCCGCCGCCCATTCCTCCTCCCCCTCCAAGCCCAGCGCCACCGCCGAGTCCGCCCCCTGCGCCGGCTCCTCCACCAAAACCACCTCCGCCGCCTGCACCGATTCCTCCGCCGGTGCCGCCGCCGAGTCCACCTCCTGCACCGGCTCCTCCGCCGAAACCGCCTCCGCCACCAGCACCGATTCCTCCCCCAGCGCCACTGCCGAGTCCACCTCCTCCACCTGCACCACCGCCGAAACCGCCTCCGCCACCAGCACCAATTCCTCCGCCGGCGCCACCACCGGCTCCGAAGCTGCCGCCCAGACCCGTGCCCGATCCAGCTCCGGCACCAAATCCACCGCCGGCTCCCGCACCACCTCCAAAGCCGCCACCGAAACCACCGCCAGCTCCACTACCAATGCCTCCGCCGACGCCTCCGCCCTTCCCGCCACCGATACTTACACCTCCACCTGCTCCGCTTCCGATGCCGCCGCCGCCTCCAAAGCCTCCACCGCCTCCCATCCCACCTCCAAGACCGGCGCCACCACCGACACCCACACCCGCGCCCCCTCCTGCGCCGAACCCGCCACCCTTACCACCTCCACCTCCGACGCCGGCTCCTCCTCCAAGTCCAGCACCACCACCCAATCCACTTCCTACACCAGCCCCACCTCCAAAGCCAGCTCCACCACCGGCGCCGAACCCACCGCCCGCTCCTCCTCCACCTCCAAATCCGCCGCCGCCACCTGCTCCTGCCCCACCTCCACCTCCGAGTCCGCTGCCACCACCTAAGCCACTGCCACCTCCAACACCAGCTCCTGCGCCGCCTCCGCCTCCGAACCCTGCGCCACCGCCCATGCCGCCGCCTGCACCACCTCCAAATCCACCGCCACCGCCAAGTCCACCTCCACCACCCAACCCGCTCCCGGCGCCACCTCCTGCGCCAACACCACCTCCGAACCCACCGCCGGCACCACCACCGACGCCACCTCCTACACCGGAACCAACGCCGCCACCCCCTCCAACTCCACCACCGCCACCTTTACCATGTTTGTTGTCACAGTCCTCTGCCCCGACCATGCCGGCGCTCCACGCCATAGGCTCGCGCCGCGCGGCGGCACTCGCCGCGCACATGATGATGGCCAGGAGCAGCGACACCATTGTTTGGTTGCCCATGGAAGCCAACTTTGCCAAGCTCAGTGCCTGTGTTGTGCGGGGAAAGCGACTGCGCGCGGGGGGTATTTAACGTGACGTACGTGCATGGCCTGGCTCCTTGACCCCCGGCCATGGAAGCCAACTTTGCCAAGCTCAGTGCCTGTGTTGTGCGGGGAAAGCGACTGCGCGCGGGGGGTATTTAACGTGACGTACGTGCATGGCCTGGCTCCTTGACCCCCGATTAACCGGTGGCAGGTGAGGCGCGAGCAGGGGAGGGTTGACTTTAATGGCGGCGTTGATTTGCTAAATCGGGTTGGTTGTCCGGCGGCGCAGCCTTTTGACTTTTGAGGTGGACTCCCCACGCATCTACGTGAGCTAAAGAAGGTTGCATGCATGCAGCTGCGACGCCGCCCTGCTCTGCCCGCGTTCGCGCGATTGGTTCTCTTCTTTTGGCCTGTGACCAGTCACCAGTGTGCGCTTCCGTGCATTTATGGTTCATGCATGGCGGCTGCCTGCTGTATGGGAAGAAGCATTGCCATGCGGGAACTGGGGAGGGACGAACACCTTGGCATGCACGGATCGCTCATGTCATAGCAGCTGCACTTTTCTCAAAGCCAGGCCCGGTAGAGCTAGCTGAGTGGCACGCCGCCTGATGCCCGCATGTTCATGCATGCTTTTCTGGCGATGTAGCCAGACTTCAATCCAAAATTCAATACGGATTGTTTGGCCCTTCAAGGTTAATTAAGTACTGTATCATGTGGTAGACAGATAAAGAACCTTTCAGGTGGCGAAAACTTTGAAAGAAAGAACACCATTTTCTATCTCCTGTCACGAGCTAGTTGGCCTGCTCTACCAGTTCTATCGCACGCAGTTCACACAAACAGCAAATCAGGATTCATCCTGACTCCTGATCGACTGGGCCAGGCTGCAATTGCGGATCCAAATATGCACATGCTGCTGCTAAACTAAACTGACCCACAGGGTAAATACATATACACACATACAGTCAACAACCTCCAGCCATCAAAATGGCGGATTATAAAGACATTACCGTACAAAGGATGGCATTGACAAGGATATAAACACTGATAATTAATGGTTTGTGGGGCTGAATGCTCATATTGCCTTCCTGAAGTGAGCCTTCAGCTCTTGCGAGATGCAGATCGCTGTGTCCATGTTATCATCATCTAGGTGCCCGTCCTTCACACCAGTTACGAAAATGGCCGCCCTAAGCCATTCTTCATGAAGGGTCGAGAACTCCGCCCTCTCTTCGCTCGACTTGAAGTTCCTGGCGATCTTTGACTTCATCATCTGGCCTGCTACAGACGCCTTCTCCACTATTGATTTTGGAAGCCCCGCCATTGTGGCAACCTGCAGGCCGTAGCTCTCTGGGCTGGCTCCTGAGGTGAGCCGGTAGAGGAATGTGAGTTCCTTCTCATTGCTGTCGCCATGGGTACCGCTCTTTGGTTTAAACATGCAGGCCATGTGCTGGAGGCTCACGTGAGGGTGAGAGGCGAACTCCTTTGTGAGAGGGTGATAATGAGTGGCAAAGAGCAGACGGCATCGTACCCGTTCCACGAGGTGGCGAAATACCTGAGATGCATTGTACAAGGAACAAGATGTTATCTCATTCCTTCAAGAATAAGAAAAAACAAGGGAAAAAACACATTGTAGATTCATGCATAATTTGATGTTGAAACAGCAGAAAAAACTTTAATCCGATGGAGTGAAACACCGTTAATCCCAGCTTAGTGCAAACAATTTAATCATCAAATATGAGGTCAAGGAATGCTGTTACAGAACAGATATGAAGCAATAGAGAATGGTATCATGGAAGGAAAACTCACAGCATATGCAATCGCATATCCATCAAATGTGCTGGTTCCTCTGCCAAGCTCATCAAGCAAGACAAGAGAATCCTCAGTTGCCTTCTGAAGGACAGAAGCAGTCTCAGAACATTCGACAAAAAATGTGCCTGCAAGTAAAAACAGTGGTCAGTGTCATGATGAATAGCTTGGTATACGGGATAGTGGTCATAAAAGGGGGTAAATCATAAATAGAAAGCAAATGAAAAAAATTCAACTAAACAAATTCAAGACCAAAACAGTTCAAATAAGTCCATAGAATGTTCTCTGCTGATAATCAAGGTTTTACTCAGTAGCTCTTATGTTATTGGTTGGGTGTTGTGAGCTGCCTCTTGCTGTGACAATGTGCAACATTTTTGCATTCAAAAGGTAAAAATGGACCATTCCATGGGACTGGATGCAGATAATGAATCTGCCACTATGATGCATTTTTGGTTCAGTCCATATCTCATGAAATTTAGTTCTAGGACAAATCATATACAAGTTTATCCTTTCTCAACTCTAACTCATTGGGATAAAAGCGATATGATATGGAAGACACAAGAAAATTTATTGTCATGATTACATACTTTCTCCAGACATAATCCGATCTGTTGCACCAAGGCGTGTAAAAATTGAATCTGCAAGGGTCAATTCACATGTTTGGCAGGGGACATAACAGCCAAGCTGTAGATCAAAAGCAACTTCGTTAATGCATCCGAAAGGTACGCTCATGAACAGATGAGCTTAAGAGAGCAACCAAGCACATTTAAATTTCATACAGACCTGGGCAAGTATGATGGCCAGGCAGGTGGCACGCATTATCGTAGATTTTCCACCCATATTCGGGCCAGTCAACAATAATGCAAAACGATTAAGACCAGATATATCCTGACCAAGGGATAAATCATTTGGTACCAGTCCAATTGCACTTTCTGCCATAGCATAGGGATGCCATAGACCCTTCATCCGAAGTATAGGCACACTGTCTTTAACCAGGATATGCGGTCTGCACATCGTGCCAAACGACAATTCTTTCATTGCTGCAAAAGACCTAAGCACATCAACAGTGCTCAGTGCATTGATTACCAGAGACCATTCAGAAGCCTTCCCAACAAAAAGTTCCACTAGAACAACCAAAGTGTTATGATCGTCATCTTTCACAGAAGGATCCTATCAAAGTCCATAAGATAAGGCAATAAATAGAGCGCCCACAAAAGAAAACTATAATGACCAACAAATAACAGAAAAGAAAATAACATTTGTTTATAAATGGTTAGTGAACATGGTAAATTCGTGGCATATTTACCTGGCAATTCGGAAATTCCTCTTCTATTGCCTGTTCAAATTGATTAATTAATTCCTCAAGGGAGCTCAATGTAGGAATCTCCACAACCTTTGACAGTGCTGAGAT
Organism: Eragrostis nindensis; assembly: GCA_012490785.1. Lineage (NCBI taxonomy): Eukaryota > Viridiplantae > Streptophyta > Magnoliopsida > Poales > Poaceae > Eragrostis > Eragrostis nindensis. The sequence continues at coordinate 63,035 of JAAXCT010000001.1, read as the reverse complement.
ATCAGCTCTTTGTAAGTCATTTAGTAAGCTAATTCCAACCTTGAGGCCCTTGATAAGCGTGCAAAATGTTTTAATCTGGTACATTTAAAAAAAATCATGTTACTTTAGAGTTTAGATAGTGAGAAGACAGACTTTTATGATTTTAGAAAATTTGCATGTCACTAATTGAATCTAGAACCGAGGCAAGTTTGGTAGTCAGATATCCACAAAGCTAGCATTTCTGTAAGACATTCCAGACCACACAAAGTTACTTCCTCCAGAGTGAATCTTTTGAAATTTTGACAATTAACTTTTGAACTTTCAGTTTGAACACAGAGTTCATACGTATAGATTTGTCTTGAGAAAATACTTTCTCAATATCCTATATATATATATATATATTGGTTCGTTTGAGAATATTCTAATAAAATTATTGGCCAATGTTACATTTTGGAGACCGTCTTGTTGTACAAAACAACCAAGTATTTTTTAAACCGGAGGGAGTAGAATTATAAGTGTCTTCTACCTTTTATTGAGGGCATCAAGCAGCAGCTGTAAAATGCAATAAAAAGCTGGAGTGTAGCATGACTACGGAAGTTGCTGCACAATGCAAACACTACCATATCTTTGGAGACAAGTTTTACAAAAACATAACATCGTCTTTAGAAATCAGAAACCTATAATGCCACTGAAAGAAAGTAATCCACAGTACATTAGGCGTTCCAAAATAAATGAACAAGTCAAGCCTCATCCCAGTGCACAGTAAGTTGTTCATGTAGACATGTATTATGGTTATTGATTCCCAAGTCTACATCTCTTCAGGTTTTCTTCACCAATCTAGCATGATAACAGTCTCTCCATAACAAGTACAAATACATATATGCATAAAGATTTCATAGCAAGTTAACGAAGACAAAGACAAGAGAATCATACATTCCACTACAAAATATGAATCAAAAGCATAACCTTCACTATTTCAGGTAAAGTTCATGATCAACAGCTTAAGAAAGTCTCATGAATCAAGATGCAAAAGGCTGGAACCCTTTTCCATCATATTAAAAAACAGCTTACCAAAGACCTTTCTCACATGATATAACTGCAAGCATGAATGCCACAGAGATGTTGCAGAATATTCCAAGAAATTCGAGCATTCAACACTACACTAAAAGAGAATTCAAAGCAGTAATAAGCTTGTCGTGTGATTATGAAGATAATGGAAGAACAAACACTAACCCTTCTCTTTAATATCTTTTCGCCAACAAAGGGCAACCGAGCTGTAGATGATAATCCAACTGTCGATCTAACTCGTCCTAACAATCGCTCAACATCAGGAATTTTACGGAGAGACTCAAGCGTACTAGAGTTTAGCCCTTCTTTTTGGATGAAGGCCTCAACAATATCAAGCCTCCTATTGATAGCATCAACATCCTTAAGCGGATGACAAAGCCAACTTCTTAGAAGCCTTTTACCAAATGCAGTTATACAGTGATTAAGGTGGTTGTATAAAGTACCTGCAACAAAGTATATTACAGCTATATAATTGAAGAGAAAAAATAAGAAGAAAATAAGATGCTGCACTCATATACCTGATGGACTGCCATCACTGTTTCTGAAAATCTCAAGGTTGACAAGGGTTTGGCCATCCATCCTTAGACAAGTTCGATAAACATGGTAGGGCAGGACTTCACCATTTATCAGAGCATCAACTAGCTGTTTTCAGATTGTAGTTTATTAGGAAATGAAGATATTTTAGTAGTCAGCATAGGTGATATTTATATTTTAAATTTTACGGAATTATTTCTGAAAGCACACAAAGAAATGGAAAATGATGGGCGGTTACTGAGTTCCAAAACAACATTATAAAGCAGTTACACAAGGAAAATAGTAGTTAGTGATGATATAGTTGATTGGGATAACTAAAAACTGCAGTCAAGGAAAGAAAAAGGCGAATATGAGTAAGACATGTACGTAGTACCATTAGCCTAGTCAAGTGGCCAATAAGTCCACCAAGTGCACAGACTGCTGCATCTTGATTAATGGAAGAATCCAATGCAGATAACCATGAATCTTTTGATGCCTTAAAGTACCCTTTAGAGTGTATTAACATTCGAATTTGTGAAGCATCAGAAAAATCAATGGTTGATAGCGGAGTCAGCTGCGTTTTCACAGATCCTGCAGTCATAAAAAAAAAAGTATCTATAACTTTCCATACTCTGATGTCCTGTTAACTTGATATCTAACAGAAGACTTATTATCTACCAGCAGCACTGACTTTTCCTCCTCTTTCCTATATTTTTAATTGGTAAGAAGGTAGGTTTCTACCTTATGTCTTCAATAATAGAGAAATGACATACAAAAAAAAAAAGAACAAAAAAAAATTACAAGCATTTACCTGCAGAGGCATACTTTTTCATTGATGTATGAGTTTCTTTCGAGAGGCCTGGCAAAGGCACAAGTATTAGCTCTTAGAAACCCACAGATTAGAAAATTAAATATGTACTAACCCGATGTTTCATAGATTATTTCCCTTGGAGAAACCTGAAAGAAAAAAAACATGGCAATGAACGACGGTTCCTGTCTGCTGACCAAACAAAAAGGATTAAAATAGCATACCTGCACCAATAAAGCCCCCAAAGCTGCTGACGAATCATCATCATGGAGTGAACCCACCCAAATCTTAAGAGCGGCATAGTCCAGAAAAGCAAATCCAAAGACCCGACAACCATTTGAAGCAATGGTAAGCTGGCAGTTCAAAAAAAAAGGAAAAGCCACGTTAGATCAAAGTCACCTATGAAGATGTCAACGCAATTTCAATATATTCAATTATAATGAAGCTTTACTTGAGAAATGCAACGGTCACCCCAAAAAAACTGCACAGACAAAAAATGATTCACTGGATACTACAAGAAATTGCAGTAGACAATACCATGGGTAGCTGAATGCTGTCCCAGGAAATGTATTACACATTTAGTGATCATATAATTACAAGTGACCAAAAAGATTTTAGATTAGTTGCAAATTTATCAGCAGATTTATTGGATCACTATGTATTCAAACAACAAATTTTCTCCTTTGATTTTTGAGAAATAGCGATATTTATGTCATGAGACGGGTTTGTTGGTGCTATTGCAGATATACGTTCAACTTAAATCAGCTTAACTTCCAAAGTGTTCCACCAAAGCATTAAGGCCCAAATACATTAAAGTGCTTTGTTAATTGAAGCAAACCTCTTTCAATGCAAGAAGGTGAATGGCATCGGGCCCGATGTTGCTATCAGCTGCAGTTGATGGTGTGGACACATTGACTAACTTTCTTTCAATAACCTTGCAAAAGTTTTTAAAAAAATGTTAAACAAAACGGCTACTGTAATCTGTTAGGGAAAAAAATTGACACTGCACTTCAACTATCCAAGTGTGAAAGATTCAGTAATCATGTAGCACATGATATAGGTACTAATTGCATTCAGGGAGCCAGAGCAGTGTTTTAAGCAAAACAGAGTATTCATTATATAGGTACCAATTGCATCCAGAGAGTCAGAGCCATGTTTTAAGCAAAACAGAGTATTCCGTCTCATCAAGAATAAAAAGATGATGCACATTCAAACAAGGGATCCTTTTTCATCATATAATCCAGAATAATAAATATAAATAAGCAAGTGAGGAAATGCAGAATATGAAAAGGTAGGCATGCCAACTGCAGCAATAGCACGCTTATGCTGCTAGCTTTGGCTTGGTCACTTACTGAATTTGATCCTCTAGCTTTGGCCTGGTCTGCAGATTCCATCTGTTCTATTCTTCCAACTTTATACCTGGAAGGAAATGCCAAACTTAAGTATTCCCCCACAGCATAGTAAAATCCATCAGAGACGTATTATATGGAACGGTTTATATGAATCAAAGGGATATTATATGCCTCGTAAAAATAATGAACGAACTTAATTTTATGGAAATCAACAGCGAGAATGAGGAATCAATTTTGCAACAACACCCCCCATATAGTCATATTCATAAAAATAAAGGCACGTCGACCTGCTATTACCAACCTAAACAACTAGCATTGATTATACTGATGGTCAAGATTATGTCATGACTTTGGCTGGAACAAGATAAAGCATGAACCAGATGAACTACAGCATTCCATAATTAACAACGCAAAACTGGAAAAATATGCTTACCCCCGAGCTACAAGTTTATCAACAGCATCATCTATCCCGCTTTCTGAAATGCCAACCTTCACATGTGATGAAAAAGTAAATGCCATGAGATGGCCAGAATTTAAATCAAGATGGCAGTGAACAAGATAAAATGGTGAATTGTTATTCCTCAAAGAGAGAGAGAGAGAGAGAGAGAGTTGTTAGGAGCCTTAAAGTACTTACCCTATCATTTCTACTTTCATGCAACGACAAGAACCACATTATAAATTGTTTTTCATTTTTTTTAAAAAAACATGAATTTACAAGAGAAAAAAGTAAACTCAAGCATGAACAGTCATGCGTTAACAAAAAAAAATTAATATGGGGTGGTGGATCATCCACCCTAGCAAAAAAAAAAAAAGTAATCCAATGTGTGATATACTTCATGACAAACAGCAAAACAACTGCGAGTTGCAATTCAGTAGTTACAATTCAACTGCAACACAACAAGCATTTAACGATAAGCAAAAGGGTACATCATACCTGTCGGCACTTGCCCACCCCACTAACAGTCATTTTCCAGTCGAGTTCCTTTTGGCCAATCTCAGCATCGATCTCATAGAGCTCATAAAATTTTCCCTGGCGATAAGGTACCAGCAGTTAATGATCTCTAGTGCCAAACCGTGTTGAATTTTGAGGGGGGGTTGTTACACAATGTATACAATGAAATACTTATTAGAACATGGATAGAGTAGGACAGCTAAAACTTATGACCAGTAAACAGAAAATTGCCAACGCATAGGATCAGGCAATGGCTCAGTAAGACACCAAGCTATGTGCGAAATTGGTTGCCGCTGGAATAATCTCTCATGTGATAATACAGTAGAGTATTCTGTAGACTGTATGTCATCAGATAAATCATCAATGATGAATCTTACCACTTTAAAAAATAGGACAACGTCCATGTATCTACACTTAATATTCCAGTATTGCTTTTGGGAAGTTGACATCTTTCTCAATGCATCAGGTGGAATAAAAAGAGTACTCTTGTCATAAAGTGGATCATTTGGGCGCCTTCTATTTGCATCCCTGATATTTGACGGATTTAGCCACTCAAACTTGCTACGTGCACTCTCAGCCATTTCATTGTGAAGTTTCTTCTCAACAGGAGAACGATGTGCTGGTTTCATCTTGTTCAGGACCCACAAAGGAGTTGCATTTTGTTCTTCTCGAACTCGCTTCAAGCGAGGAATGGTTGCTCCCATTGCCGGAGTTTCTGGTTTAAAAGGACTTGAATCAAGTTCAGGAAATATTGTAGCAGCTGCTCCAATATGTTTAGCATGCATAAGCTCTGGGGAGAAACTGTTTGAGTGGTTCTGTGATGGCGTTCGATTTGAATCAAGTTCGGCAAACAAATTGGTTGGTTTGATGTACAAAGGGTCTGAATACTGTGAGGGTAGCTTTTTTGAAGGTTGCTCTGTAGGAGTACCATTTGAATCTAGCCCAAAGGTTGTCGCTGCTCTAGCATATTCACCATTAGAAGAATTCAATGAGAACTTCTTTGATGAATGCTGCAAAAGAGTTTGACCTGAACCACAGTCTGTTAAAGGTGTATCTCCATGAGAAGGCCCCAGGAAGATCCTCTTTGAGGGTTTCTGAGAAGGAGTTTGTACATCAAATTCTTCAAATAAAGAAGTAGCCCGAACGCACCGGCCGTTAGGAGACTCTGATGATAGCTTCTTCGGATGCTCCTTGAGAGGAGTATAATCTGAGCCAAGTTCTGGGAACAGTGTGCTTGCTCTGACAAATTCATCTTTGGAAGACCTCAATGAGTTCTTTGGGGGCTCATGGGAGGATGCCATACCAGAACCTTGCTCTGAAAATAGGTTTACTCTGTTGTTGTTACCATTGCAATGTCCTGAGGACAATACACTGTGCTGTCCATTTGAGGGAACTTGATTTCTAAAAGGCAATGCTTTCTCGTCCACTTGTCTAACCAGGGAAGCATCTTCATTTCTGCCAGAAAAAAAAAGGGAAATGAGCATCATTATGGTAACAAACCAATGTGCAATAGCAAGACAATTTGTTTCCATATTTTAATCAAATGATTGATATGGTCCATCGGGAAATGGAAAATCAGAGATGAAAATCAGCAAACAAAACTATAGCTGACCAATGATAAACATAAACCCAGATAAACTAAGGCATCCAATTGATTAATTGAAGCAAGCATTACAGGAATGCAAGTCCTACTCTGAAATCAAGTATAACTAGCACAGAAGTAAAAAAAATGACAAATGTAATACGATTTGAGGCTAATCACAACTTACGATGGAGTGAGTTAAGTTCCAAATGCACAATAAAAATACGTTGTCACGTAGTGCAGTATATCTTTACCCATTAAATGAACACGAAACCAACCAAGAGTGATTAACCAAGCACAAATCGATCGGATCCCCATTACCATAAACCAATACGAATCGTTCGAAACCCTAGCCTCACAGTCCAGCAAGTACGTGACAACCGAACCAATCGGTCCGAACCGAGGCTATAAGCACAAAACCCAAAACCCTAGCCATTGGCCGCAACGGCAGCGCACACCGAGATCCATCGATCATTTTGTCCGTACCTTCCCCGCGGCTGCTGCTGCGGTGGCGGTGACGGGCGCACAAGACGCTCCATGATGCCCGCGATGGACCCCGAGGGGGGCCGCGGGGGCTTATCGGGGGTCGCGCCCTCCCCCGCCGGGTCCGGCTCCCGCCGCGGCTGCTTCTGGAGGAAAGAGAGGATGGATTGCTGCTGCTGGCGACGCGGCTGCATCTCGAACCGGAGACTACGGAAAGTTTGCGATGGCGGAGGCGGCGGGGGAGCGAGCTCGGGAATGGGAGGGGAAGTGAGAGGTTGATTTGCTGGGGAAATTTTCCGAGCGGGAAATGGGAGTAGGCGTGCGACCGTGCGAGCGGCAGGGCGCGCGATGCGAAAGATTGACGCGGGGTTCGTGTTTCTGCTTTTTTTTTTGTGAAAAAAAACTTAAATGGAAATTCCAATTACTTTATCAGTCCGCGAATATAAGTATTTATAGTCTTATTAAAAAATTGTAAAAATACAAAACAAATAAGATATACTTAAAATATATTTAATGATAAAACAAGTTATAATAAAATAAATAATATTTTTATATTTTTTAATAAGATGATTGGTCAAACGAGTTGGCTGAAAGTCAACAAATGCTTACATTTGTGGACGGAAGAAGTAACTAGAACCTGACTGAAAATCAGCAACCATAAGACGATTTACAATAACACAATTACCATCAGGCCAAATAATGATGCCACGTGGTTCTACTCACACCCAAACTTAACCAATCTGCTACTCCATTACAAGTACACTGTTTATAAACCACCTTGACTTCCATAAACCATCAGGCCAAATAATGATGCCACGTGGTTCTACTTACACCTAAACTTAGCCAATCTGTCTGCTACTGTATTACAAGTACACAGTTTATAAACCACCTTGACTTCTATAAACTCAGTGTACATAAGGTATTTGATGTCCTTAACGAGAATTCCAATCGACGCCAAATCATAGCTTTGCAATGTTAGTGCAACATTAATATTCATCCCACGTTTTCGCCTTTTCTACTGAGGGACCGAGCGTGAATCCAAAATCAAACAATGTGTAGGCGATCCACGCCTGTGTACAACGACCCACATGACGCAAGATTTTCTTTGAAAAGTATTGTGAAGTTCATTTTACATCATATAATGGAAATTTGTATTAAATGTCGACAGGTCACTACGAAATTTTCACAAGCCTGGGTTTTGACACGTTGGCGCTGTAAAATCATCTTGGTGGCGTTTAGTCGCTTGCGTGTAAACAACTTGGCCCATACCTATAATGTAGGTTGCATAAGTTTGGTTGCTTGTATGACACTGAGCTGATTCGCTGTGTGCAAGGTTCCAAAAAGATTGGACTAGATATGTAAATTTCCAGTGTATAATATCACATATTAAACGACAATGTGTTATTTTAAAGCCCATTGATGTTTAATAAAAATAAAGAGTTAGTATATAATAATACAAATAATATCATCATAATATTTGTTTGTCCACTTCAGTCCTACGCAACACGTCATCACGGGTAGCCAAACAATTGATATTGCACCCCACTTAGCCTACCTAGGTTAGTGTAACTGCCTTTCTTACGTGAGCATGCAGATTCCAAAAGACTTCAAATGTATTCTTATAATATGATTAGAGCATCTCCAAAAGAGCTCCAAAACCTCTCCTTATATCAAAATAATGAGATTCAATCAAAAAATCCATCTCCAACAGCACCTCAAAACTACTCCCAACTTTTTCATACCTCCTAAACTCCCCTCATTTGTAGCTACAAACAGGGGAAGAATTAGGATCCCCAGTCCTTCTTCTTTCACTAGAATTAATGATTTTGTGGCCCTAAATGCTGACGTGGCCCAATCAAAAGTGTTTTGATCCACTTTTAGGGAGGAACTGTTGGAGGAGGAAAGAAAAATTGCCTCGTATAATTTTTTGGTTACTCCCAAAAACAAGTTTATGAGGCAATTTTTTGGTAATCTCTTGGAGATGCTCTTACGATCTGTCATGCTTTATATTTTTTCCGGCGATAAAAAATAAAGTACACGTTATGTTGCGAAGTTGCAAAGGGCAGAGCTCCTCTGTACCCAATTAGGGGGCCATGCCCTCCCTCTCTCTCTTCGTAGCCTTGAAATTTCTTTAATTTTCATTTCATACGATGATTTTGTTTCATGCATTTTCATCTTGTTTACTACTACCATCCTCCTGCTTTTGCTGTGAAGCTCTGCCACTGCTGTTGTAACATATGAATTTTCCACGACTGTTTATCATGAATTTTCTGCTCATTAAGCAAACTCCTAATGCGAAAGGGCATGTAACATAGTGATTACAAAAGCCTCTGTAGCTGCTGAGTACGACCTTTGGTGGGAGCAAATTTTCTAGAATTTAAAGCCGTTGTGCTTTCAGCGATAGGCAGTGTGACCATCGACAACGAAGCGCCAGTGGTGACTTCGTCAATTTTGAGGATTTGCCGGCTCAGTCTTCGAAGATGCTCATAAGGATAGAGAGAATATGTGTACGTTGTGAGTATCTACGTTGTACTATGTAATTAAAAAAAAACTCCGAAGAGGGTTCGATAGCGAATTTTTCCTACTCAATGTTGCCAATTATAGCTAGGTTTGGCTGCCTAAACGCTCCGAGTCCGTGTCCTCGTCGGAAGGAAAAATGAGAAGCATGTATAGCGACAGGATCCAAACATCCCTGACAAGGTCTGGACACCTGCCGCTTCAAGGTCCACGCCGAAGAAAGAAATCTTACGCTCGTTCGTGAATTAGGTACACCATTGAACGTGTGATCACCGTGACAATCACTTGATGCGACCTCCGCTGATCTGCTTACGTTCTCGGGCGCGCTGCTGCAGAGCAAGCAGTGGCGTCGCGTGCAGCACAGCCACAGCGCACATATGGCCTGTCCCTTTCCCGTTGCGATTGTGGAATGACAGCGTCAGATCGCAATCGCCGCGCTGTGACACAGCTAAAGTAACAACTGGAGCTTGCCCCCTACACGGAACAAACAGTTCATTAGTATCTGTACAGATTGGATGGCCGTACAAGATTGACTCAAATTTAAGCAAAGATAATCAGGCGATTTAAAATTTCGCAGAAGAAAGAAAATGGTTCTGGACGAATCCTAGAAGATTTTGTCTATCACAGGCATCGGATATAAATAGGCGCAAGCCGTTCGCATCCTTCGCACCGTCTCGCTCTGTTCGAGTGGAAAGGCTCGAGCCGCCGTCCGTCAATGGCGACGCGATCGCAGCGCTACACGCAGTTGCTCTCGTCCCACCCCTACCACTCCTCGATATCGTCCGCGCCATCCTTTGCTCTCGACGTCGACCATGGCACAGCTGGCGCCGTCGCCGTCAGCCCTCGGCCGCAGGACGGCGACGGCCTCGGCGCGCTGGCCTCGCCGCGGCTGACCGAGCTACCCCGTGGCGCGGTCTCCGCCTCCGACCGCTTCTTCGTAACGCCGGCGCGCACGGCCTCGCTCGTCGACGCGGCCGGCGAAGCCTTGCGGGGAGCCCTGCTGGTGGAGACGTACTCGAGCGACCCGAGGGCGGAGTTCCTGGAGTCCATGGCCGAGATGGCGGCGGCGTGCGGCGCGGAAGGGATGCCGGCGCCGGAGTACGCAGAGTTCATGGAGGAGCTGCTTTCGTGTTACCTGGAGCGCAACGACCGCGACGTCCACCGGCACGTCCTCGCGGCCTTTGCCGACCTCAACGCGCGCCGGCGGCCGACGAAGAGGATGAGGTCGCTCCGGGGACTGATGAGGATAAACCCGTGTGTTTTCGGCGCATGATGCGGCTTATGCCGTTACGCGAGCGATGAGGTGCATCATGGTTCAAGATGTTAACTACTCCGTCCTGAGCCGTAGAAATTATTCTTTACTGTTTTTACAAAAACAGGCTTTTTTGGTAGTTCTTGCTTCAGAATTAGAGTTGTCACAGAATTATATCAGTAAGCCTCAAGCTCAACTATCTTGGTCATTTCTTGGAATTAGCAAAAGATGTGTTGCATATTTTTCTCCAACGAATCGAATATGTTAGTCATACCATTACAGGCCATGTTTGGCGGGCAGAGTTCGCAGCAGAAAGTCAAACTTGAACACATTCAGTTTGGAAGGTAGTGTGCCCTTATTCTGGCAGTCATCCAAGCGCCTCTCGTTATACAAAACCTTTATCATAGTTCACCATAAGCAGTTAAGCACCGGTACAAACTCAAACTCGAACAATTTCAATTTGGATGGCTGCTAGTACTCTTTCCGTTTTAAAATATAAACATTTGTTAACTTTTAAACATCACGTTTAACCATCTATTTTATCTAATGCTAAAACAAATCAAAAAAAATAATTAATATTTTTATAATTGTTTTTGAATAAGACGATTGATCAACGTGATGTCTAAAAGTCAACAAATGCTTATATTTTGAAACGGTGAATAGTATGATGTTAATGAACAACGTGATAAGCCTGAGCAGACAGCACAGATAAGCACCATTTCCATTCAGGATGCATGGATAATATATTTTACTGCAGGCCACTAAGGGCAAGAATCTCATAATACATAATTCATGAACCTGATATCGGGTGGCGTCTGTGGTGATGCGTCGCAGTCTAGACGCTTATGTACAATCACCGCAGTGGGGAGAAATGCCCTCATGTCTTCAGATAACTCCAACGGGGGAATGCTGGTGCTGCTTGAGTTTGATTTCCCCTAGCTAGTAAAGTGAAAGTGGCCGATGACGCTACCAACTTCCACAAGGCAAAATGCCAAAAGAAAAATATCTAGTCCCAACTAAGATTATTCAGATTCATCCTCAGAGTCTGCAACAATCCATGCACGATAATCTTCAGATTCATCCTCAGAGTCTGCAACCGTCAGTGCACGATCATCTTCTGAGCCAGAGAAAGCAGCTTCAGGCTGCTTGGAGACGGGTGTGGGCCTTTGCCTCAGTGTTTTCTTCGTCATTGCTTGAGGAGTAAGCTGCCCTGGCTCCATAGTGTCTTCATTATTTTTCACATTTCTTTGACTCCGACGAAGCCCTTGCCGAGGCTTGTCATTTACCATGCGGGCAGCAAGACGAGTTCTCTTACGCGTTACAAACGCATCCTCCTCTTCCATGTCGCTCTTGTGGGGATCATAAGCATTATTGTCTCCATCACTGCCTGGGGAGTCACCATCTTTGTCACTATAGTCTCTGTCTTCATCATCGTCAGAGCTCAGGTCACTTAGGTAAGTGGCATCCTTCTGTCCATCTTTGTTGTGCTCAGAATTGGTATCAGAACTCCCATTGGCTCCTTTATCTCCCTGACGCGACGCACGTTTCTCTTTTGCTCCTTCCTCATGTGACTCGTGTTCTTTTGCATTCCTGCATTCAGGTACAATAATTCTTTTAAAAGAAGAATGCTTTTGCAGTTACATATATTAAAGAAAATAACAGTTCTAAATTTGGACAAATGAATTAGATACTTTACTTAGTGAGTTTGCAACCAATTCATGTTTGATGTGTTACTTCCAAGAAGGGGAAAAAGGTTCCAAAAAAAGGAGGGGTGAGAGAGATAAAGACATCGAAGGCACGCTTCATATTACCATAGCAACCTTACAGATGGTCGTGTTGCCACAAAGGTGCTAATGCTAATTGATGAAACACTAGGAAGGGGAAGGATGGCTTGAACTTACGATGCGACTCTTATTGCCTCCATAATTGAACGATCATAATCAGCTGCACATACCAAAAAACAAATAAATCAAGACTAAGGGAAAAAAAGGATCCTCACAAAATGCAAATCCTGTTCACACATTTTTGTAAGATATGAAAAAATCAGAATACAAATATTGGAAGCAACCTAATACAGACACCCCAATTGTTACTATGCTGTATTGTTGATGCTTTAATGCACTGTTCAACTAGCCTTGCATTCATTGGTTAAAGATGATACAAGCATATCGATCGATACATAAAAGTATGTACAGAACGTCAGAATGAGATTCAGACAGACAAGGGATGCAAATTGCAACATGACATTCAACATAATCATCAGGCTGACAATTGTGCACCACAAGGACTTTGGGCAAGATAAGAGTAACTGAAATAAGGTTCGATGGCCTTTTGTGTCAAATACAATGCTTAACAGAAATTTCCTTACAATATGTGTAACTGACGCGCCTACGCTCACGCAATGAGCGTGGTTGGTAACTGTTAGCAAAAGCTAAACGCTCATCCTTCTTCTGCTGACGTTTTAATGCCCTCTCTTTCTTCTGCAATGATAATCAGAAGCATGCTAATGTACTTGATGCAAAGAATGATTCAGTTTCAAACAAAATATACATTCTGGTGTTCTCAATAACTCTTGAAATAATAACAAGAACATAGGCTCGAAGGACACAAAGCATTTTAGCTGCTGGTTACCTTTTGAAGCTTCTCCACAGCAGGAATAACTTCTGTCTTAAGATACTCTGCAACAGCAGATTCAGCTTGACCCTTTTTGCATAACTTCTCCTGCCAACATAATAAATGAAGAAAACAATTACAGAAGCAAAAGGTCAAAGTGCACATGAAAAACATATCTGTAAGAGCCCTTACAGATATCTCAAGAAACTCATTGAGGTTAGTTGCAACTGTTTCCCAGTGAATATTGATGACTGGTTTTGTCAAACGGCCACCCCGTCCCTTCCAATTCCTCTTATAGTCAACTGTTACATCTTCTGTGTATAATCTATGGCCAATGGTTGAATCTCCATCATACCTAATAAGCAGGAAGATTTAAATGGCAAGGTCAGATAAAATAAAGTGGATGACAAGGAGGTCCTAAATTTATTTTTCAGGAATATTTAGCCTACCCCAACTTGCTTGGGATAAAAAGGCTTTGTTGTTGTTGTATTTAGTGACAGGATATTAAGTTTCAAACAAGAATACACAAGGTATTCAACTGTCAGATAATGAAGTATCACTTCGGAGGACATGAAACTTCAAATTTTTATGAGTTCTAAATGTGGATATAGTAAATACTAAATACCATTTTCGTTTCTAAATGATAAATTAGCAGAAGGCAATAGAAAAAACTCCGGTTAAAGCCATGTTTCTGATGACCAATATGTAAACTAATATAACTTATATGTTCGCTTACCTAAAAAGCGAAAACTTTACATAATTCACTTCCAGAAAGATATATCATTGTCAGAACATCAAGCCCTATCAGTTTTACATTTTTCTCTAAATCTGAAGTTAACACCCATTGACTGGAGATAACACATTAATGACGAGGCAATGAAAATGAAAAGAACACCACTTACCAATATATAGTCCCATTACTACCACTCCCTAGCTTTCCTTTTCGGAAGTTGGAAATGTCAGTTCCTTTCTTCATTTCATCATTCACATACCATACCGCATCACTTTGCTGCACGATAAATAATTTAAATCATGTTAATGTGCAGTAAAATAGTAATAGAAACCTGTTGATAGTACTTTATGAAACTAGCAAGCCTGATTAAGAAACTTTATAGTACCTCAGATCGAACTTCACAAAGCGCTTTGAGTATTAACAAACGTTGGATTGGATCTTGCTTATTATAAGTCTCGACTTCCTTCCTGCACACACAAAATAAGGTTGCAATTATAAAATAATTGAAACATCGTATACAGAAAATTCATTAGTGCACCTATGCATACCCCAGATCGGTCGTCAATGGATTTGTTCCTTCAGCGACCTGCAACCCAAATACAGTAAGGTTTTCAGCGTCTATATTTTAGTTACGTCATAGAAAAAAGACAGCAAGGCAGAAAAGCAACATACCCACGACCACCAATCTGACAGCTTTTTAGCTGTTACTATCATCCATCCATCCTCAATCTTGAGATTTTTGTTAGCTGGTGGTATGCCCTGGCATATTTGTAAGTAACGGTGAGCATGGACAAATCAAACAAATACAGCGCAGTTTAGGATGAAACAAGTTAGTGGTTAGCTATGTCCAAAACAAGAGTTCCACCTAAAATGTCAAGTAAAACAAAATTTGGTCTCTGCGTTATGCAAAGCGGCAATACAACGTAAAGTAGCTGATGCACACATGTTGTTATGAACATGCAAACAAGGAAAGATGGACAAGAAATGCTACTAACACGTGCATGTGTGGGCTGCATGACTCATACTTTAACAAAAATCATCATTTCTATCACCACGCCAGCATGATGGACAAGAAAGTCACAAAACACCAAAAGCACACCAATATGGCCGAAAAAGGCTGCTAGTGGCCGATAAGTTGATCATGCCATCACTTACCCAAACAAGAATACATAGAACAACTGAGTATCTTTCTTAAGGGGATTGTGGGGCGAAGGCGCCAACAGCGCGGTGGTAAGTCCGCCGGCTGGGAGGGAGCCCGCCCTGGTTCGACCCCGGGTGCCGCACCAATTTCCGCCTCAGGGGCCTCCCTTGGGGTATTTTTTTTCTCTCTTAAAAAAAAAAAGAGATTGGGGGGCTTGGATTGAACCCATGGTGTCAACCATGAGAACCACGTGTACTACCACTAGGCATAAGAGGAAAAAATGATTCTCTATGTGTCAAGTTTATTATGATTCAGCAAAGACTAACACGGCCAGGGTATGGCACATTGCATTGCACGGTTATTCTTCTTAATACAAACACGTGCAGCTCTCCTATGTGTTCGAGAGAAAAAGTTTGTTATGATTCATGCCATCACCAACATATTACATCAAGTCATCAACACAAACTCGTTTCCTCCAGGCAATTACTCAAACCTCCCCAACACTTCCAGACCACTATTATTGCGACTTGCACATGATTCAAATGCAAAACCTGCATCACACGGGTGGACACCAAACTCTGTATACACTCTCCACACGAATCTGAAACAAACACATGAGAGGTCAAGATGCGCGGGGGAAACAAATATACGACCTTTAACAGGGCAATGTGGAGGCGAGCGAGGTTGTGGTTGTTCGAGACGAGTGCCATCTCGATGTCCTCCGCCGAAAGCTCCAAATCCCCCTTGATAACCGGCTCAAACACCTGCGAACCACGAACAAGAATCCGAATCACATGAATCGCACACCTAAAAGCCGAATCGGCCCACGCGATCCGCGGATCGCGAGAGAGGGGAAGAAACCCTAGGCTCACCCGGAGGAAGTGCAGCACGGAGGCGAGCTCCCAGCGGCGGCGGAGGAGGACGACGGGGTCCTCGGGGGGCGCGTCGTCCTCCCGAGGCTGCGCCCCGGGGGGCTTGGCCGGCGATGGCTTCGCGCGCTTCGCCGGCGAGGCCATGCGGAGTGGGTGGTGGGCGGGAAGGGGGAGAAATTTTTGTGAGTGTGGGGCGGGAGGGAGTTGGGTTAGGGAAAGCTTGAGAGGCAGGCGGGGTGGAGACGGCACTGGGCGGTGGAAGCGCTTTATCACTCATGCGCTGGTGAGGTGGAATGGGCTCGGCTTGGGCTGGATTCGCCTCTTTCAGGATCAGGTCCAATTAGCGAGCGAGATAGGAACGCCATTTTCTAGATGTAAGCAATATTTATTGCTAAAAAAAAAGATGTAAGCAATATTTATGCTAAAAAAAAGAAGATGTAAGCAATATTGGCTGGAAACCTATTTTTTAGATAAAGATATACTAGTCTATTTCATCAAGTATTTTGGTCTCTACATCTTGAACTTTTATTGCATGACCGGGATTTATTCCTATTTTTTTGAAGTTTTATTGAATGATAGGGATGTGGTTTTTGCCCCTCGCACCCAAACGAGGCCGTATTTAACCGTTATAATTATTACAAAGTTCTTTCCATAGCATAAACTCGGTCTAACACATAGACACAAAACACGTAGAGCCAAAAGATGGCGAAGATATAACAAAAGGTTCATCATCGCGAGCACAGTCTATTCCTAAACCTCCACTCTTGCTTGGTGAAGATCTCCATGGTCATACTCTCCAAGGAGCGGCATGCATTTCACATAGTTTGTTGTTCCTCGTTCCTATGGAGAAGAAAATAATATTGGATGGAAACCCGTCCCTTCTCTATTGATCGATCATCTTTTTAGCTTTGCGAGCAGGTGGGCTGAGCGCCGATGCGCGTAGTAGGCGGCGCCGGCGATGCATCGCTCCACGGCGTTGCGGGCTTTCTGCAGCGCCGCTGGGAAAGTGGCCTGGCGGCTTGAAGCCGCCGCTCCAGGGAAGCACGACCCGGCCCGGCAAACTAGCGGCGTGGTCCACGCGCGGCTGGCTCCCTCGCCTCCACAAGCAACGGACGCGCGCAGGCAGCGAGTAACGGACGTTGCTGCTGCTGCACTGCATGGCTAGAAGAGTGATGAAAAGCTGCCTCTCCCTCCGCTCACGTTTCCCACCCAAGCGGCCTGCAATCCCCACCGAGGTACAGCCGCCGGATGAATCCCATCCAGGGGAACGCCGCCGCCGCCTCAGAGATGCCTCGGCCCCTGCGCGCGTCGACCGAGCAGAGGGCCCGGGCCAGCAAGGTAGGCGGGATCACCGGCGCCGTCAGGCCGCCGCTCTGGCTGCCCACTCTCCCCGACATGGAGCACGTGCCGGAGGACTACGGCGACGAGATCGACGACTACGGAATCCCGCCGGCGACGTACTAGGCGCTGGAGCGCTACCTCCCCCCGTTCACCATCCGCGCCGCCCCGAGGGACCAGAAGCTGGAGGTCATGCGCCAGATCATCGTCGGCGAGGACCCCCGCTACCGGTTCCGAGTGCTTTTGGAGGTACGTACACGCGTGACGTCACGTCGGCCGGTGCCGTCCTAGGTAGATAGATCCCTGCTGTATGCGCGAGTAGTTCGACGTAACCATGTGGGATTTTACTACATGCAGCGGCTGATGCAGGAGCGGTACAGGGAGACCATCCAGGCGTTGTACCAGGTTCGATCCGAGCTCTCCTTCCTCGTGTTTTTTTTTGAGACACCTCTCTCCTTCCTCGTGTTACAGTGTTTTTTTTTTTGAGTTGGTCGTACAGTGATTGTTCAGAAGATGGGTCTTTTTTCGACTTCTTTCAAATTTCCTTTCGCTTTTTAGCCCAGCCCATAAGTGAGTTGGTCCGGCCGGCATATAGGACCGTAGTTGGGCGGCCTGATACGGAGAGAGAGAGGAGATTGGGCCTTCATATTCTGCCTAGCTTCCGACGAGCCCATATAACCCTTTGCTAGGCCAACCCATTCTCCTTCCAACTCACACACACCAACCGACCGACGGCGCGCCGTCGCCCTTGGAACAACCTCTTCAACATCACCAGCGAACCGCCGTTTTCACCACCACGCTCGAACTGCCGCCGCCCATTTGGCCGGGATCGGAGTCCAGCCTAATGCCGCCCGGAACCGGTCCTGGCCCTGACGGTACACGACATTTATGCTTGTCGTTTCGCCTAACGGAACAGGGGCGTTCCGGACATGGGAACGGTAAACCTGCTCGTCCCGTGTCTCCATCCCGTAGAGAGAAGTCCCCTATCTGACTATTCTCTCGTCGGACTTTGATTTTTTTTTTCATTCGTACTCCACCTCATGGTCGAGGTAACAACGGTGTTTCCGAACGCATTGGTCCGTCATCATCCCTCAAACGGTTAGCATTTCGCTACCTATCAGGGCACACATAAACCCTACCTTCATTTGCTAAATGGTGATGACGTTTAAGACAAGGAGGTAGAATGTTTCACGATGATATGGTTCTGAAAATCCATTCATGAGTTTGTAATAGATAGGCCCAAGATTATCATTCTGCTATTATCCTGCTCGATTGTTTCTACATGTATTGGAGAGCAACAGTCATTGGAAATAAGATTTGTAAGTTGAAGCCTGCTGGAGGCTGTGCATACAGTGAAGTTTTGTCCAATGCTTGGTTAACTTCACTAATTATCCTTTTTATTCTGCATGCAAAGAAATTAAAAGTCCTATCTGGCATTCCTCATCATGTAGCTCTAGTTGTTTGGCCTCCTTGATGAAGAATTTGTAGTTCTGTCCCTGTTTGTATATGACATTTTTAATTGGATATTTACATGCAGCCACTACATCGTGAGCTACTCACCTTGAATCCGATAGCTCTTGTTGTTTGTGGACTCTTTGATGAAGAATTTGTAGTTCTGTCCCTGTTTGTATATGATATAATTACTAATTCCACCGAATTAAAACAAAGAAAATATGTTGGTACTATCTTTATTATTTACGGTATGCATATCACCTTTTTAATTGGTTATTTGTGTGCAGCCACTACATCGTGAGATATTCACCTTGAATCCGACAGCTTTCTTCATGCCATCGTTTCTCCAAGCCATCAATAGCAACACTGAGCATGGATTTAGGAGTATAATGACAGAGCCGGCTCCTGGACTATTTGTATTTGCTATGCTACAACCAGCGTTTTGTCAAATGCTAAGGGCTGAGGTACAGAGTTTCAGTTACATTGGAATTTGACCCCCCCCCCCCCCCCCCCTTTTTTTTTCCAGATATACAATTAATGATCCTGCAGGTTAATCTTCTTCATATAATGCTGACAGGTTGCCCATTTTGAGCGTTGGGCACATGTGAGTGGTCGAAATGCAACGATGTCTACTGCTATAGACCAGAAATGTGTCCATATTTCTGATTTCGGCCTGAAAACAATGCTGGATATCTTGATGAAGGACTTTATTTCACCAGTTGCTGCAGGTTATTAATTTATTAGCAAGCTAATACGCAATGATCTGTATATTTATTAAGATTCTGGTATTTTCTGCTAGCTCCAAAGTCCAAACTTTCGCTCTCGAAATAAAAGGCCCATGTTCGTTTTCTATGTAGTTCTTTACCCAGAACTGGCTGCATCATCATTGGACTCGCACCTATCTTTTGTCACCGAGTATACTGAAGGTCAAGGAGAAGGTATGCTTCTACAAACAGTAATTACTATTTTTCTGTCTTTAGTTGGTTCTAATCAGTAACAGTGGGACATTGTAGGTTTCCACGTCGATGACTCAGAGGTTACATTGAATGTTTGTATCACAAGAGAATTCACTGGTGGCGAGGTGTACTTTCGTGGAATTCGTTGCGCGGATCATATCAATTCTGAAATAGATAATGAGGTATTTGATGTCTGCTTGTGTTAAAATTGTATAATACCTATTTCTTACTCATTGTCGAACATTAAGTTTTCAGTAAAGCCAATAATATTAATTTTTACTGGTGAAAAATTAATTTACCTTTTTATTCTTAGCTCTTTCTCGTTCTATCTACTGTTTAGGAAAGTTGTGATTTGTGAACTCCTCTCACTCTCGCGCGCGCGAATAGTATAAATTTTTACGGTAGATACTTTATTACAGTAGAGGCGCAGGTCATGAAACAAAGTGAGAACACTAGCTGGTACTTTGAGGACTACTAAGGGCATGTACAACCCACAGACGGGGGGTGCGTCTCCAAGCACCTCGAAGCTATCATGCAGACAGATACAAAAACAGCCTATACAACCCACAGACAGAGGGTCTGTCTGTAATCTGTTTAATGCTTTGTATGTAACTAAGATCAACTACAAAGGTATTTTTGTATACTATTGTGTGGCTATTTTTCTCTTTGCTTTTTTCCCCTTTTTTTTCTTCTTCCTATTTTTTCTCCTTTTCTTATTTTTCTTTCCTTTTTCTCCTTCCTATTTTTCCTCCCCTTAATTCCCTATCCATTCACTGGAAGCAGCACGCAGCAAGCAGCTCGCCGTCCTGGAGCTCGAGCAGCTCCATTCACTGGAAGGCACGCAGCACGCAGCAAGCAGCAAGCAGCTCGCCCTGCAGCTGGCACGCAGCACGCAGCAAGCACTCGCCCGTCCATTGGGTACAAACCACAGAACGGGACGTGAGCGTCGCCTCGCGAGACGACGGGAAGGCCGTCTCCTCACGTGCCAGGGGTCTTTTTGCAAATTAGGCAACACAGAGACGGGCTTACAGACGGGGTTGTACATGCCCTAAGATGTTGGTTAGCCGATGTTCGAAACATAAAAATATCTGTTATAAATAACAAGAGGCACAACTAAAACTAACCCTAGATTCGAATCTTGTTAGAACGGACGTGCTTGCGCAGTAATCAGAATATTCAATGACTTGGACCTTTCCAAAAGTGAGTCCGCTTGTCGGTCTCACCTTCAACACTCTGCTTTTCTTTCCTTAGCGCTCTGCTTTTCTGCTCCATGAAGAAGAGGACAACGACATGCTGCGGAAGGCCTTCAGCCTACACTTCAATGGGGTATCCGACATGTTGGTTGAGGAGGGAGCTCAAACTGATCTCCATGGGAGAAAAGAGAAAGGGAATTTAGTAAGTGGAGACGAACAACACATGGATTTTGGCCGGTCAGAAGAACAATTTTTAAGTGTCCAACATCAAGCAATTAAAAAAAAAGGCTATGTCCTATAAAGCCAAAATTCTAGTGTGTTTCCTAAACAATATAAAAAATACTTTAATGGCGCAACATGTTTTCAAATCTGCCAAAGTACTTAACATCCTTGTCAATTAGTCATCCCAACAGATCTATATTGGTAAAAATGCTAGGGCATCCATCTTGGCACACGCCTATGCATGCAATGGTGTTAACACTTACCATATTTCTATCTATGCATTATATGCGTGCACAATGACTAACATGCTCGATACGGAGAAAATGACTAGCGCACTCTTGTTGCGATAGCATGCCTGAACCGGAGGGGGTCGTGAGTTTTTCTTCTGACCCTGCGCTGTTTGGTCACGCGCGACTCTAGAGGCGACCCGAAACCCTAGCCGCCACTCCTCTCATCCCCTCCTCTCCACCGCACCACCGTCAGAGCGAGCTGCCGAAAAGCCATGCGGTGGATTAGGATGGCGGCGGCGGGGCCTCTATGAGCAGATCTAGGCACGACTGCGGCGTTTAAGGCTGTGGCGACCGAGCAAGGTGGGCATGTTCGGCCGTGGCGGCGACGTGTGGCGGGCGCGACAAGCTGTGCCGGCATCATGTTTGGCGTGCCACGACAGGCCGTGTTATCGGTGCATGGCGGGCGTGGCGCCAGGCCACGTTGGCTCGCATGCTTTATATGCGTGCATAATGACTACCATGCTTGATCCGGGCGAAAACGTTTGTGGACGATGTTTCCCTCTTTTGAGGCGTTGCTAAGGATGCACGACATATCCATCCTTAGAAAGCTCTTCAGGTGAAAATCTAAATTTGGCTTGCTTGATTGGGCAACGGCGGCGTATTGAGCGCCATGAATTTTTTGAAGGCCTTGTCTTGGAGCTCTTTCTTGATGCCCCACACCGAATCATGGCTATCTTTTACCTGCAGTGGTGTTGAACCATCGGTTGCGGATCGCGGGCATTTTTGCAGCGCGATGTGTTGTGAGCTGATCTATCTAGATGACATCAATGAGGCCTCATCTCCTTGAAGCTACCCTTTGAAGTTTGCACGATGGATGGCACTGCTATGGGGAAGTCAGAGCTGCTAGCCGTGGGTGTGCGACTATGCTTGGCGACGATGACATGTAGCGGCCCAATGCATGGTCTAGTGTATGGGATGTAATGCTATCAAGACGGGATTGGGGTCTAATGTGTTGTCAGAGTTGTTTTGGTGTAAGCTTGGCAATGGCGACATAAGATAGGCTCCATCGATTAATTGTGTTGTTATATGGTTCCGCAATCTATGTTGGATTTGATCAGCTGACCGCGGAAACGTTGCAAGTTTTTCCCTTTTCGTCCTTTTCTTTTATTTGCTTTGGCCTGTATTTTCGGCACCTTTATGTGTCTTGCTGCTCTTTCTAATATAATCGTCTACTATGTGGCTTTCGAAAACAAAATGACTAGCGCACCCTTCTCGGCCACATGACCAAGTGACTTCTTACTAAAACTCAGCGTCAAATCCACAGAGCGTGCACGTCTCTTTCCAATAAGCAAGGACACCATGATGATTGAGGAGCAACCCAATGATGTTTTTTTTTCTTGATTCACTCCTACCTGATTTTATTCCTAGACTCATGCTACCTTATCTATTAGTCCAATATCGGCCTCACGAAGAACCACCATTGTAATTCTAAGGCATTACATGAGCTAATAGGCTTGATTAATTCAATGCCATATCTTGGCCTCGCGTCATTTCACAATGTGCAATCTATGTATATGTTTAGCACGCCAAGCATTTTTTTATCATACAGTTGAGCCAGAAAGTGGGATGTTACACCACCATTTTTCAGATAAAGGAAGCTTTTATTATGACACAAAATAATATTTTGATCTATGACAGATACCAAGGTGAACCTATACAATTCGGCCTTAAAACACCTAAAAATGAAAGAAACAAACCTCTACATCTAGCCAACACCTAAAAAGAACTTCAGTGACTCGCAATTGTTGCAGCAATATCTTCATCGTTGAAAGAAGTCAGATGAAACCTCAAGTTGTCGCCTCTTAAATAAATTTCGAGGACTTACATTCGTAAAGGTTGTGCAAGATTCAACACCTTCCCCATGCACGAGGCACGATAGTTTCACTGCTCAAGGATGTCTCACTTGTAAAGCACCTCTCCCCGCACCAAGTGACGCTTTCGATGCTAAATGGTGTCTTTGCTGATCAAGAAATCATCTATGTTCCTATGCACCAAGAAATTGGAGTATGTAGTCTTGACCTCCGTAGTAATGGCAACAGGTTAGCCAAGTTGGCAATTCATTATGCTCATGCTTTTACTAGCCTCTCTTGAACAACACAAAACTCGTCCAGAATAGACCATCGCTACCACATACTCTGCTAGATCTTCTACCTCCATGTAATCACCTTGATAACCGCATCCCAAATCAGATCTTGAGATTGGAGAAATTAAACAGCACAGTTATCTTCTCTAGAGTTGAGACAATGTGATTCTCACTATCGCTAAGAAGAGGACCACCCCTCCTTCCAACTTGGCTGGCAAACGACTAAAGTCACAGCATCTCCATGCCAGTTGCATGCAAAGTTGTTTGTTCCATGGGACCACCAACGTGCTTGCGCAGGCGTTGCGACCACGTGTCTATCATGCGCACACTACAACATGCATGCCTTGGTCGGCCACCGCAAATGGCCACTCATGTGCTCCCCAACAGGCCACAACCACATATTCTTTATGGCGCACACCAGCTAATTTGATGTGGCACATCCACAATTGCCTTCCCACCCTTCCCACACTATTGGCAGCCAGCTCTCGACGACCAACTGCCTACCATTACAACTTCTCTGCGGTTGTATGTCATCTCGGTTCCTATTTATGCTCAGAAGTAGGGTAATAGCCCTGTCGCTGCCATTTTAGAAGAGACGGTTCTGTTATCCAGGGGATGGAAGAATCTTGTCTTCTTCTACCTCCTTTATACTTGTGCAGAATCATTTGGGTCCAAAGATTTTGCAGGCAGAGTTTCCTTTGTAAGTGAACTCATGCCAAAAGTAAGTATTTTTCTATTTTGCCATCCAAATTACTTCCATGTTGTACCAGGGGAACAAGCTCAAAGCTCACTAATTGAATGTTGTAGGCACTCATGGTGATGCTTTGCCTTCTACATTCCTTTCATGTTGCATCAAGGAAAGCAACTTACCCATTGAATGTTGTAGGAACTCATGGTGCTACGTTAATTTACCTTTTGGTGTCCACCTCCAACTAATATGATTTGTAGTGCCATCATCAACAAGAGATCATGTATTCTCAAAAAAAAAAAAATCATGTTGCAAAGCTCCAAATAGAGATATCATCCCTGAGGATTCTACTAATTAGTGTCCTCCTCTAGTAATGTAAATACCTTCTTCCCCCTCTACCTTAATTTGTAACAGGTTGGTGCCATGTAATTGGAAGCCTCATTTGACCTTGGGAGTGTTGCTCTTGTACCATCACTAGATTTAATTCCGCTGCTACACGTGAGTGATAGGTCTATGTACGTACTCCTTATTGCACGCCCAACACCTAAAGTTATGAAAAGAAATAGATCATTTAGAGCATCTCCAAGAGTTCCCAATCCACATTTGCTAAAATCCTGTTTCGGGAATATGAGCAAAAACTACCCCTTCAACAATTCCCAATCTTCACTACCAAAACTTCCACTCGCTCAAAAACACCTCCGTTGGTTGCCAGATTTGCGTCGTTCTTTGACGCCCCAATCCTAAAATCAACCCACGTGGCAGGCCCACCCCTGCCCTTCCCTCTCCAACTCGGTGGCAAGGCTCTTCCTGCTCACCGCGTCTCTAAAACGCGAAGCTCGCCAAGGCGACGGTCATCGCTCCTGTCCACTCACCGGTTGCCTTACCTGCGCGCCTTGGCTCGCGAGCGCACAACAGCACGCATGCCGCCAGCCCAGCCTACCAGCGAGCACAGCTGACTGCTCGCACATCGTCTGCCCGCACTGGCAGCACGCTCACCACCGCCTGCTTGCCCGCCAGCACACACCGCGCCTGGCTTGAAAACCGCCCGACCGTCACCTCATCGCGGGTTCGATGTCAACTCCTCACGTGCACATCGCTGTCTGCCTGCGCGCGTGCTGCTACCTGCTTGCACGACGCCTGCTCACGCGCCGTGCACACCTGCTCACACGTTGACATGGTATTGGGCCTCGGCTTATCCCTAGTGCCTCCTGCTTCTTGGCTTCAACGATGACCAAACCACGACGGTGCAGAACCTTGGTTGGGGCAGCGCGACAGACTTGGGTGAGCTGAGATAGAGAACTCAGAGGAGTTGGACCTAGTGGGACCCACTGGTGACTCGCCTAGTGCTTTTGGGAGCAGAAAATAGCAACATTGTTGGAGACTGCAATATTTTTTGGGTCTAAATTTATTTGAATTGCTCCCAAAAAGATGTTTTTGGGAGTCAAATTATTGGAGACTCTTGGAACCCCTTTGTACCGGAGGATGCAATCATCCTGGGGATTGGGTCCACCTTCCAAGAAGGGCACACTTCAACACCCCCCCGCCCCCGAGATGGGTTGAGTTGTTAAGGTTGACCCCTTTGCTCTATCCCCTTAATTGTTCGCTCGGAGGGGTCCGACTCAATGGAAGGTGGCCTTCTATCATCAGATTGAAGCCAAAAAGGTTTCCCTAACCAAGGGAGGAGACATTCTTTCTTATTAGGATTGTTCGTAAGGGCATCAATGTAATGTCCTAGTCTAGTCACAGAATAAAAGTGCCTCCCCCCCCCCCCCCCCCCCCCTTCAAAATAAAATAAAATTTGCCCACCCATATAGACAGCCAATGGACCGGCAAGACCTAAGCCTGGTCGTGCTCGTGCAGATTTCTCTTAGTCTGGCACGCCATGATAATGGTAACGGGCCATGTCGTGGTAGGCTGGTAGCCCACGTGCCTAGCCATCAGCCCAGCGCTGCCTGCTAAATATTTGCTAGGTCGTGCCAGCCCTATTGGCCTGCCATCCCACTGGCTTTTTATATTTTTTTATTTTTGATGAGAAACCTAGTTTCTCACTTCAAAATGGCACAAAACATGCAGAACTAGGGTTTGAACCCCTGACTTAACGCATAGCGTGTGAAGCTGACTTGCCATTATAGTGCACATACTTTTTGGTTAGCTATGAATCCTAACTAAATCTTTACTCCTTATTATTTGGCTAATGAGTCCACTCCCGTGCGACGTGCGTCGCGCGTCTCCAATCAAAAATTCGGCGCCGACAGGTGGGCCTGCTCTCGCGCTACGCGATTTTACTCCACCGACGGCGCCGTCCGCGTCCGCCCGTCCTTCTTCCCCAATCCTCCTCGCACGCCGCCTCCGCTTAGCCAGGATCCGCGCGCCGCCGTCGAGGCAAAGCGCCCTGCCGCGCCCAGGACGAGCGCGCCGAGATAGCGCCTCGCTGAGCCTGCGTCCGCCGCCAAATCCCGCTCCCGAACCCTCTACCCTGCTCCTCCATTCACGCCACCGCCGCCCTCCGCAGCCCACCTGACCGTCGACCCTGCTCGCGCCTCCTGGACGAGCGCAGGGGAGAACCTCGCCTCCTCCCAGGACGAGCGTGACGAGGACGCCGGGACTGCGTCGATCGGTGCCTCGCCCATCCCGCCGTGCTACCCAGAACCGCGTCGACTTCCACGACCAGAGGGAGGCCTTCATGAGGTAAGCTATAAGCACTCTCTTCTATTTGTTTTGTAGTGATTAGTGCTGGTGGGGTACTCTGCTCAGTAAAGTTGTTTTTTTTTTTTTTGCAAAGTACATTTGCCTGTAAGTAGGATGTGTAGATTTTGGGACCCTTTGACCTCGCACCATATGTAGGATTCGAGATTTAGTATAAAATCTGTTGGCAGTAGAAGTAACAAAACTCATAAGGGTGTAAGATCAATTTTGGGCACGGAAATAGCAGATTTTTAAGGAATATATGATTGGTCAGTTTATCTTTTGAGTTGTTTTGTTTTGCAATTCATGTCTGTGCAATTCGGGATTTAGTACGCCACCTACAGACACTTGAATTTCTGATGATAATGTGATATAGAAGTTGCAATTCCTGGAAAGCACGTCAGAGACGTGGACAAGAACTATAATTTATAAGAGCAAATAAGGAGGGTTCTGACATATAGTGTGCAATTAATGCAACTATGGAGTGGGTATTTTAGTGTGAAACAGAAATAAAAGGATAGGTGATTTCATCAAATAAAAATACTATATAAGTTTCTGGTTGTTGCAGTGAATTCAAAGATTGTTTGCTTAGTCTTCTCAACACAGTTTTTTCCCTCTGTGCCTCTATGGCCTGTATGGATGTGATATGTTTTTGCTTAACGTCGACAGATAGTTCTTTTATATTTACAGGAAAACTATGTAAAAGATTTTATTTTTCAGGAATCTGCTGCCTGATGAATGAGGTGATAGATTTCTTTTTACTAGCAAACCAAAAGGCTTTCATGCTGAATTGAGCATATCTAAATCTGCTCGTTACTATGGCTCAGATACGAAGGTATGGTTGCACCAACTTTCTTGGAGCATATTTTGTTCTAATCAGTATTGTGTTTTGTTTCAGCAATTGTGTAAAAGGTTTGATAGATGCCTAACAGGAGTTTTTCTTTCCGATATGTTGGCTTTGCAATCTTGATATGTTGAAGTGCTAATAAACATGTCCTGTTATCAGGCTTAGTAAGTAAGGTTCATAGTGCTAAGCATGTGTTGTTTCTTAAGTGTGTAATATCAACTGTTGACGTAAAATAGATATTAGCATGTGTAACTTTCAATTCTTTTTTTTTTTTTTCCCTGCCATTAGAATCTGAGACCAAAACCTACATAATTAACAATGAAGAGGTTGTTTCTTCATGGATAAAATAATTGTTGGACTAATGGACTGTAAGTAACCAGAATAGTGTTTAGCTAAGACTAGGTTTGTATGGGTCATGTTTGTTTGTTCAATTGTCATCACCCTGGGCACTGTCCGAACTTTTCGATGTAGCATCTTCGTCTTTGGGTAGTCTGGTGATTGAAACAATTGGGCCCAGTTCAGTAGCAACCTGACTAAAGTCAGAACTATATACATCTATAAATTTTCTTGTTGTATTGTTTTTCTTGAGTGTTTTTCTGGCTTGTTCGCCTTTAAGGTGGGAGAAACCGAATAGTACATGCAAAATGCATGTGTAATTATCTTCTATGGCTACATTGGCACAGCATTGACATTTTAAGTAATGGTTTACTAATGTGTTGTTTGCAATTTGTAGGCTGGAACCTGGGAGGAAAGAACCTGAGCTCATGGGCTAATGGTAGGATAAAGGTACTGTTTTTATTGGTCTATAGTGGACAACAATGATGTTTCCACTCGAGAAGATTATTCTGATATTCGCTTATCTGTACTATAGGATTTGCTGGGTTCCTTATATCATTGGAATTCCCCATAGGGAAAGCATCAATTCATGAAGTGTCCAAATGCTCAGGCGATAAAAGTATTATCTTTATAGAACCATTCAATTCCATGAATTAATTACTACTTTCTGCTGCAAGGAAATTTTCCTCAAGTTAATTATTTCGGTGTTTGTTAGTTGTCACTCTATGATTTATCACTTAAGCTTGTCAGCAATTTTACCCCCATGTTTCTTATGTTTCTCCATCAGAACACAACTATTTTACAATATGCTGATTCCTGTCAATTTCTTTTAGCATTCCAACCCCTCTCTGATCTCTGAATTGCAAGTATTACAGTCCGTTTACTATTAGGGGTCACTAAAGTTAAACTTGGAGATCGATGATAATGCGTTAACTATCTTCTTTCAAAAATTTTAGTTACTTGAACAATCTTGTACTTCCTATTGGGTCCTGCTAGATTTGGCAAAATAAATGTGACAGCACAATATGATTATATAGAACTTTGCCTTATACTTGCTATTAGTAATTCTGATGCTCGAGTTGGTGAGCTTTGGGTGCTCTGTTTCCTCTGATACATCGACGTACGTCGGTGAGAACAACGGTAGCCAACTCGAGCAAAGGCTCCAGAGGCCAGGCTGACGAAGACGGACGAGAGGACCAGCTAGCGCTAGGGAGGGGATGATGGCCGCAGAGAAAGAAGGCAGAACAGCAGCGTACCTTGTGGCTCCTCTTCTTCCCAGTGCTTCTTATCCATCAAGAGTCATAGTGCAGGAAACAATATTAGCTAGCGCTGCTCTTTCTCAGCTTTAGTCATTTATGAAAGACCATCTGTGTTATGTAAAAACTCAAGGTGTGTGGTTTCATAACGTGGCCCATCACACATGTTATGTTCTTACATGGCTGAGACTGTATGCGCTAATGCTACTCATCCTTTATTTTTTTTGCACAAAAATATATCTCCATAATAAACATCACGTATTAGTAGATAATTTAATTATGGATTTTTTTATTTGCGACCAGCCCGTGGCAACGCACGGGCACTTTTGCTAGTTTATTATAATTTTGAATCATGCCATGCCGAGGAGCACGTCATGCGGCACTTTGGGCCCAGGCGTGACTAGCCAAACCGGGCCACATGCCAACCCGAGCATGATGTTGTTTGTGCCGTGCCATGCTTGAGCCAGGCCAACACTTATGGGCCACGTGCTGCCCATTTAGCCTGGCCCATTTGGCCATCTAAACCCATCCACCACACACATAAAATGCAGTACCTAGCCTAGGAACCTCTCATCTATTGTCATGCCCATGATGTATCCTTCATCTTCCCTTCCCCAAGCAAGCTTGAGATTGGAAGTCCTCAAGCTCTCGCAATCATTCTATAGGGGTAGATTGTCACCCCAATGTTCTATTAAGCCACGCAACAGATTTACTTGTAAAAACTTCTAAAATGAAAGGTCCAATTTGTTGCAACAATCTTGATATGAAAAAACACTCGATTCTTTTGAAAACGAAAGACATGTCCTCAAAAAATTAATAGAAGTTGACACACGACATTATATATTGTTCTTTTTTTTGTTCTATTATGAGTCAACTTCTAGTTAATATTTTCCCAGCCTTGCTTCAACTTCATGATTTTGTGCCTTTGAATTTCGATGGAGGTGCATAACACATGTAAGTGGTGCAAGAGACAATAGGATAGCAATATATTCTCTGATTTGTACATATTTTTATAGTAGGTTCCTTGATATTGTTGTACTATATATCTAGATAAACTTTATCATTCATACTTAATGAATGTTTCTCTAAAATTTAAGCAACGGAGAATCGTATAGAATAGCAGGTGGTATTTCTACTTTGGTTTTACTTTCCATGTGAGTGTACCACTTCTTTATTTCGGCCATTGGTTTAATGTTATCATCTTTACAAGTAGTAGGGTCAACAATTAAAATGATTATTCAAGTTAGTACAATCTAAAACTTAGGTCATGGGCTAGCACGATTGTGAGCGAACACTCTTACTAACACATGTTTTGCATTTGTGCTTATCACATATGGTTCCTCCTAGCATGTTGGGGACATTCAACTTAGTTAATTACATACTGTTACTTCGTTCTTTACTATCATATTTTTAACCTTACTATTTCATTTTATTGTTTCTAAGCAGTAAAAATTATGCCACTTGTGTTTCATCTTTCTATTTTTATAGTTCCAGGAAATTGTAAATTACTCCACAGACTTGGACAAGCAATGTTGTATCGTGGTCGTCACAGACATGCTGCCCTTCCACAACATCTGGAACCAGAGCAACTCTGCAAATGTGGTTTAGAAGGTTGGCTTATATCTACGCCTTGATCTCTTGAAATTTCTAGTAAATGTATTTTGTGCCAATTATTTCTTGTTTTAGATGCCTTTCCATGATTTCTTAAAATAGTATGGGTTATATTGATTGTATGAGAAACTTCTAAATAGTAGATATTTAGGCAAATTTTCCAACTTATGTATACTATCTTTGAATCATGTTCATGACACTCGCTTGCATATGTACTCATAAAAATGCTTGAATTATTGACTTTCTAGTGCATGCTCAGGTCGTTGCTCAAACTGTATTGTTTATTTTATGCAGCTCCCTTGCTAGGAGGATGCGGAAGTACCAGACAGACTTCACTAGCTGGTGCGGTAGATGCCAGAGTGAAAGTTTTTTTTTTGACCGGGAGCCAGAGTGAAAGTTAGAAGGGTAAGTCGTGATAAGATTCAACGTGGTAAAGATGTTACATTTTTTTGAGTAATTTAATTTGTTTCTCAAACCGTTGGTATATAAAACACACACACACACACACACACACACACACACACACACACACACACACACACACACACACACACACACACACACACACACACATATATGCGCGCAGACGCCAAGAGTAATTATTGTTTCATGCTTCTCTTTTAGGATTCTAATTTTACTTACATTCATTGGAAATTTCAGGCTTATCGCAACAAAGAAGAAGCTTTGGGATGTCTATTGCTCACTCAGAGGATCCATATCGAAACTAAATAATTGAAACCATATTGATACATTTGCATCCTATGAGTAGTGTATTTATGTGAACCAAGCTACCTAGCTTAATACTAATACATTTACATTTACCAGATATTCCTTTTTAACTTAATACTAAGACATAACTAAACTTTCTTAATGGGTCGTGATGATGGGTATCAACCAAAGCCATTTCAATCTTCGTAAATAATAATTGAACCGTATCCGTCA
Source organism: Eragrostis nindensis (assembly GCA_012490785.1). NCBI lineage: Eukaryota > Viridiplantae > Streptophyta > Magnoliopsida > Poales > Poaceae > Eragrostis > Eragrostis nindensis. The sequence goes on along the minus strand of JAAXCT010000001.1, from coordinate 31,271 downwards.
TGTACCATGTGAAGTTCTTGTAAAGTTTATGTGACATTACTATCGTCTTCTTTTTTGTGCCATTACTTAATCTTTTGACACGATAGGTGGCATAGTTAGTCAGATGAGGAACTATTATGGAAATCCAACATATGTATACTATTTTTTCATGACACTCTGATCACTAACAAATGTACTCATAAAAATCCCACACGGCTACAAGAGAGAGATGAAGGCTGCCTCCCTCCACTCACACTTCCCACCCTGCGGCCTGCAATCCCCACTGCAGCACAGCATGCAATGCAAGCAATCCTCTCTGCTCCTCTCTCCCTCCACAGCCATCGCAGCTCCAACCTGGCCGGCCGGCCTCGGAGATGCCTTTGGTTTACTTTTCATGTGAGTGTTCCACTTCTTAACCGACCCACCATTCTACATGCCACATGTTTAATGTCGTTATCAACTTTACATCCAGTAGGGTCAATGATTAAAATGATTATTAAAGTTAGTAGAATCTAGAACCTAGTTCGTGGGTTAACACGATTGTGAGCCTAACATCTTACTAACACACATTTTACATTTGTGCTTATGGCATATAGTTCCTCCTGGCATGTTGGGGACATACAAATTAGTCAATTACACATTGTTACTTCCTTCTTTATTATTACATTTTTAACCTTACTATTTCATTTTATTGTTTCTAGACAGTAAAAATGCCAGAGTGAAAGTTAGAAGGTCAAGTCATGATAAGATGCAACGCGGTAAAGATGTTACATCTATTATAGTACTTTATTAATTTGTTTCACAAACCACAAGTATATTGAAGACATGAAAGGATGTTAGTCAAGATTTATTATTGTTTGCATGCTTTTCTGTTAGGATTCTAATTTTACTTTGGAAATTTCAGGCTTCAACAACGAAGAAACTTTGGGATGTCCTGACTGCCTATTACTCATCTCACATAATCCATATTGAAACAATCTCCTTGTTTTTTTACGCCTTTACTTGATTTCTTGACACATAGTAGGTGGAATTAATCTGATGAGGAAGTTGTGAATACCAAATATTCTGGAAATCCAACATATGTATACAATTTTTTCTTGACACTCTGTGATCGCTAAAAAAATTTTCTTGACACGAATTACAGATGGAATTTCTCTCTGTGCCTAGCTCGTTGCTAAAAGATGTAAGCTTCTTTTATGCAACTCTTTTGCTAGGAATGTGCTTAAAAATAGGAGACATATTTCACTAGTTGTGGCTAATGCAAGACTGCTAGTTAAAGGCAAAGAAGATAAGATGCATTGCAGTAAAGTTGTCACACACACACACACACACACACACACACACCACACACACACACACACACACATACACACACACTTTCTATGTGCAACTGAATGCACAAAGCATTTTTATGGTTGAAATAATTTGTTGGAGTACATATTTCCCCGAACATGGAGTACTGAATAGACGAACTTCAATTTGGCATTTGTACAAGAGACAGGTTGCTGAGGCCTGAAGTGATCAGGGAGCAGGAGATCACCAACCCAGAGGACCGTGGCGGATGAGTTCCTGATACTCGCCAGTGACGGGATGTGGGACGCCATCTCCAACGAGCTAGGCCACCTGTGCAGTAGGAGCAGTCAGTCGGGATCCTGACAACATCAGCACTATCGTCGTTGACCTGCAGAACAGGGCCGGTTAGGCCCTCGTGCCAGGCAGGCTTTCCCCTCTGATGGTGCTGGAAACCTTTGTCTGGCACCTTTGTCGTCTCTGCTTATTGTTACTTATCTATGGACTATCGTTGAACTGAGGCGGTCGTCGTTCTAAACTATTGCATCATTTGCGCTTTCCGTTCTAGTTTTTTTTTTTTCTGTTTGGTTATTGTTGACTATATTAGGTGCCAGAGTCAGGTAACAAAAGTGGGTGGAAGTTTTCTAGATTCCAATTTTTCCTGTTGGATCACACAGGACTTCACTCATGGAGCTCAGGCTCACATCAACGGGCACATATGCACAAAAACAAAGAATTTCAGGCGAGAAACTGTATATATGTTGGCTTTATTGCTTCACTTGGCTCAGACACAAATAACACTTACAGGGTGTTATATAGCCAACACACTCAAGCAACTACTCCCGCGGCCCTCGTGCGCACGAACGCACGAGCACCTCCTTGCGATCCTGTGTGCCTTGAACATGAGACACTCACTTCCCATGACTGCTGCCACCCAAGGTACTTCAATTTTAGCATTATTCATGGTGCCTTCCACGTCGCTTGCTCGCCTCCGAGCTCACGCTGCATGCATAGATGATATTAGATACACACGCACCGCGCGCACACACACATCATGTAATACTATGTATCATTGCATACATGTAGGACAAGTGTAGAAATAAGAAATGTGTGCCTGGAAATTTCTCTTTGGCGCATACCTTCCACCCTGTCTACGACGTTCAAGATGCAAGCAATATGTAGGATGGAAACCTATCCGTTCTCTCTTCTTTCATCTTTAGCTTTCCCAGCAGGTAGTTTTTTTTGGGAAAGTCAAAATATTGGAGCTGGGGTTAGGGCGCAGCGCGTGTAGGCGGCGGCGATGCATCTCGCGCCACAGCGCGCGTTGCGGGTTTTGTGCAGCGCTGCTGGGAAAGTGGGCTCGCTCGCGGCTCGAAGCCGCCGCTCCAGCGAAGCACGACCCGGCCCTGCAGACTAGCGACGTGGTCCACGCGCAGGCTCCCTCGCCTCCACAAGCAACGGACGCAGGCAGCGAGTAACGGACGCTGCTGCTGCTGCGCTGCATGGCTAGAAGTGATGAAGAGCTGCCTCTCCCTCGTAGAACATCCTCGTCCCCTTAGGGGACGTCCCCCCAGGGATTAGATGGTTAGGATTAGAGTTTAGAGCGGTTAGAATTAGGGTCTAGAGGGGTTAGGATTAGGGTTTAGGGGTTTGGATTAAGATTGGAGGTTTGGATTAGGGTTTAGGGGTTTGGATTAGGGTTTCGGGTTTGGATTAGGGTCGATTTCAATGACGTGGCTTCTCAATAGTGTAAGCTTCATGACCATTGGAGTTTGGAAACCCCAAAGGTATGAATGTTTTTGGTGATTGGGTGACCATATTGATGTGACTAACATTTCCTTGTAGGATATTCAAATGGTCATGTCAATGAAGCGTCGTCTCACATATTCTATCTATCGACGACTTGGTGATTGGTTGCCTCGACAATTCGGATCGAGAGCTTGATGGAGTCGCGGAGAAGATGTGGATCAAGGCTAAGGACATGCTAGATCCAAGCGAGTGTTGCTTGGTTAGATGTTAGCTTGAGTCCATAGGAAAAACCGGACTATCAAGAGGGATCGAATTGGTTCTCTTAGAGCACACTAGGTTAGAGATCAAATGGATGCATTGTGAGTCTCTTGAGGGCTAGGTGGCTGAAGAGAAGAAGAGGAACCAAGGATGAAGAAGTTGGAAGCAAGGATCAAGAGTGGATCAAGTTTTCAGCTTATCCGGAAGAGACCGGACAGTACGGTCCTAGGGACCGTACAATGCGGTCTTCATTGAAGATCCAGACAGAGAAGTGAAGTCTCGGGATGCTGAGAAAATGAAGACCGGACATAGGACCGGACAGTACGGTCTAGGGACCGTATGGTACGGTCATCAGAGGATTTCCAGACGAGAAGTTGAAGTTTCTGGAAGTGGAAGAAATGAAGACCGACAATCGACCGGACGGTACGGTCCTAGGGACCGGACAGTACGGTCTTCATTGGAGATGAAGAAGAGATGGAGATGCGCCTGGAAATAGAGACCGGACAATACGGTCTGGAAGAGACCGGACAGTACGGTCCTTTGTACGGTCTCTAGTTTCGCAGGGCACTTTTGGGCAACGGCTAGTTTTGGGTTGGTAGCCTATAAATAGTTGGTTGCCCGCCCCTTGAGGGGTCTCTTGGGCCATTGTTGGAGTGCAGGAAACTCAGAGAAGCCAAGAGCAAGAGAGAGAAGCACTTGTGAAGGATTTGGAGTGATCCTAGTGCTTGAGAGAGTAGCAATTGCATCCACTTGATCTCTAGGCTAGTGTGAGCTTGAGAGAGTCACTTCGGTTTGTTACTCTTGGTCTATGGCGAGGCCTAGACCGGTTAGGCGTTGTGTTGAGCTGTCCAAGGAGATTGTGGAAGCTAACACAAGTTTGTACACGGTCTTGGAGCTTCCCGTGCGAAAGAAGCATCACTAGTGGAGCGCCCTTTGGCACGCATCACGTGCGGAGCCTTACCTCCGGAAGATACCCGGGATCGAGCCCGGCGGGACGTGCCCGCGACTTCACTCGGAGGGTGAAGTGTGCTCTAGGAGGGATCGCCATCGAGCGGAGGGACGGGGTCGAGACTCCGGCGGGAGTGACCCAACGTGGAGTAGGGGAAGGCGCCACCCTTCCGAGACCACGGAAAAATCATGAGCATTCCTATCCTTATCTCCTTTACATACTAGCATTTACGCTTCCGCATTTACTTTTATGTGCTAGTAGAATTGCATGATAGGTTGTCTCTTTACTACTTTGTAGAATTGCTTGCTAGGGTGTTGCTTGTTGCATAGACTAGATTGTGTGCGCGCATGCTTGCTTTTGTTATCACCATATCTAGTCTTGCTAGCTTCACGCCTAAAGTACGTTTGGGAGAAATTGTTGACACACCGATTCACCCCCCCCCCTCTCGTGCCCTTGATCCTTCAAGTGGTATCAGAGCCTCGTTGCTCAAATAGGGCTTAACCGCCTGAGTAAGGATGCGAGAGATCATGGGCCGCCCCCGTTCGATGGGACCGACTATGCCTATTGGAAAGCTCGCATGCAAGCTTACCTCGAGGCTCTCGATCCTCTCGCATGGGAGGTGGTAAGTACCCCGGTGTCTCTCTAAGGACTCCCATTGGTACTCTTGATGTGAATCTTGCAAAGGCAAATGCTAAAGCTAAAAATGCCTTGTTTGAAGCTATCACTAAAGAGGTCTTTGCTCGAGTCAAGTCCGCGGGTACCGCTCATGAAGTGTGGACTCAAATTCAACAATTCATGAGGGTTCCACGGACGTGAAAGAGGAAAGATACTATGTGCTAAAGAACAAGTATGATGACTTTGCCATGTCTTCAAATGAGCTAATCAATGATGCTTACTCTCGCTTGAATGTGCTTGTAGAGGATATCAACTCGCTCGGTGTGAAGGAGAAGATTGATGAAGGTGACCTTGTGCGGAAGATCTTGAGGATTCTCCCAGGGGAGAATATGGAGCACTCATCACATGCCTCTTCAACACCGACATGCGAGACCTCACCACCCACAAGCTACTTGGGAATCACCCCGCCTTCGAGAGCTACCACCTCGACAAGAAGCTTGATGAGAAGCCCTCCAAGAATCTTGCTTTGCATCCGAGGGGTCAAGCAAGAAGATGAAGAAGGTGTGGACTCAAGATTCATGATGAAGAGCTTGAAGAAGACGTGAAGACTTGTTGCAACTTCACCCCCAATGATCTAGCACTCCTCATGAAGAGAGCACTTCTTCAAGAGAAGATTTATCAACAAGAAAGATGCCGAGTGCTACAATTGTGGGGAGAAGGGTCACTTTGCCAAGGAATGCCCGAAGCCAATCAAGAAGAGCAAGAAGAAGGCTCAAGAGTCAAGCGATGATGAAGAAGAAGACCCTAGAAGCAAGTACAAGGCAAGGAAGAGGTTTGTCAAGAAGGAAAGCTCTAGAGGCAAAGAAAAGAGAAGATCATCTCGCAAGGGACTCTATGTTGGAGAGTGGTTTCGGATGATGATAGTGATGAAGAAGAAAGTGATGACTCATCCTCCAAGGGAAAGAAAATGGCCGGTATTGCTCTCACCAACATCTCCGAGACTCTACCTCCACCACCTACTTGCTTGATGGCCAAAGATGATGATAGTAGTGAAGATGAGAAGAGCGAGTCCGATGAAGAGTTTGGTGAGGAGGATAAGCCCACATATGAGGAACTCTTGGATAGCATTCTCATAACCGGCAAGATGATCATGAAGAAAGACAAGACCATTGCTCGGTTGGAGAAGGAACACGAAGTGGCCGCTTTCCGAGTTCGTCAACTTGAGGGTGAACTTAGGGACTTATCCATCTCTCACAAGGCTCTTGATGAAGACTATGACAAGCTTGAGGAAGACCACATGAGCTCAAGGAGAGTCCAATTACTAGAGGATGAGATCAAGCACCTTTCCACTTCGCTCATGACCTTGGATGAAAGCTATGACAAGCTCAAGTTGAACACATGAGGCTCAACGGCAAGTTCAAGGTTCTTGAGGAAGAACATCAATCCCTCCTCGAAAAGTGTAACACTTCTTCTTCTAGTTCATCTATTTCCGATTCTTCATATATTACTTGTGATGGACTAACTCCCTCTCTTGAGAGCATCTCTCTGATGAGAAAATCTTGAAGGAATATCATCAACTCAAGGAGGAGAGAGCTTCGGTGATGGACGGCTTCGAGAGGCTCACAAGGGAAGGACCATCCATAAGGAGATACTTGGTCGGAACCTTGTGAACAACCCCGGGCACAAGGGACTCTTCGGCTCCTAACCCTTCCGCCGCCATCAACCTCATCGGCAAGGACGATGACATTCCACCTTGGGTAGTCCCCCTCATGGCGGACGACTACTATTGTGAGAAGTGTTGCCGAGACGGCCACACTAGCAAGAATTGTCCCAAGGTGAGAAGTTCCAAGGTTTGCCTAACGCTAACTTGTTCCATGGAAATACACACACTACAAGCTCTTTAGGGACAGAAAGGCAAGGTGAAGGCAAAGGCTCTTGGATCACCCGACAAGAAGAGGATGAGGAGAAGATTTGGGTGCCCAAATGCATAGTTGACCTTGAGAGGCCAACCAAGTGCGAGTGGGCTCCCAGAACAAGACCTAGAAGGGTGATGGTGGTGGACCGTGTGCCGCAACGTCAACTCATGAACGTCCACCACAAGCTTCGAGTGCTTCATCGACAAATCTACTCTTCAAGGAGGTAACTTGTATCATAGTAGTTTCTTTTCTTGCATTGCTTGCATGGTAGCTAGGTGCTCCTTTGTGAACTAGTATGTTTGCATTCATGCATATGTTAATAACTAAAAGAAAAGAACATAAAAATTAGTTCAAGGTCTAACTTTCTCAAGATAGCTATGAGCATGGGGGATGCTTGAGTTGGTACCGATGGACTCAAGGCAAGGTTTTGGCTCATAGTGAGTAAGCTTGAGAGAGGTTCAAACTTGGCCTTGAGTAGGTTTCCTTTATGCGTTGTCTTAACTTTGCTTGCATATCACATGGCATTTTTATTTTCCCTTGCATTTGTATGATATGCTTGCCTCATGCATTGCATATAGGAAATCACAAAGGAGTTGTCACACTATGAGGAAGTGCTTCATTCACTATATGATCTCACATCTCATAGAAGTGTGACTAAAGAAAGAATTGTGCTTCATCCCATTGAGTCTTGCTACATGATCCTCAAGGTTAAATCTACTTGCACGATCATAGGCAAATGGCTCATACATACCCCTCCTTTTGTTTTATCGCATTTGGTTCTTATTTGGTTGCATCTTATTTGCCGATTGAAAATTACTATAAGCCTATGCAACCTATATTGGTTTATTTTCAAAGGAGTGTTTGAGAGTTCCCCTTCTAGTCCATGTTTGGTGTTTATTTGGTTCTTGTGTGAGAAACTTGGACTTAGAAGGAAATTCCTTGAAAATCAGCATTTCTGGACCTGACCGTACAATACGGTCAAAGGGACCGTACAATACGGTGTGCTTTTGCACGAGATCCTTCGAAACCTGAGGCAGAAAGGAGACCGGACAATACGGTCCTACAGACCGTACAATGCGGTCTCTATAGCTAAACTGTCAGGGTTCCAAAGGAGACCGTACAATACGATCCCTATGACCGTACCATACGTCTGGTTAATTTCATCGTGAGATACATTCAATCCTATCCGTTGATTCCGATTTGGATCGATCTCAGCCGTCGATTCAAACTAAAGTAATCCTAACGGGATTTCCGGCGAGTTACTGTGCTTCCTCTCCATTACGCCGCCGCTCGCCGTTCGCGCTCGCCACCGCCACCACCTCGCCTCCCTCGCGCTGCGCCGACCTGCGCCTCCTCAGCCTCCGACGGCTCCCTCCACCAACCGCCGCCGCCTGCGCCGCCTACTCCTCACGCACACGCGCCAGCACCCGCAGCCGAGCCCCCTAGCGCCGCGCGCCGCGCCGCCGCACCACCAAGCCGCCGCTCCGCCTTGCCGGCTCTCCGCCGCCGTGTTTGAAGCTGATGACGACGACGACGCGTCGACGTGCTCCCTCGGCCAGGAGTTTCTTCTTCATCGCGCGTGACCAGTGCTCCTTCCCTTCACGTGCGAGCTCCTCCACCAGCGACCTTCACCAGACCTGAGCCGCTACATACCGACGATCATCGTCGATTGGTCACGCTGTGGCAGTTGTCAGGCGGACAGTGGGCAGTTGACATCAAGCCAGAGACAGTGGACGGATTGAGGGCCAAGCCCTTAGTCCTATCTTTGGCAGTCAGCCGTCAGGGACGGTTGGTGAGCCAAGCTCACTCGCCCTATCTTTGTCTTGCAGCCTAGTCAGCAGTTATGGCAGGAGGTTCTGGCAGAGGCAGAGGCAGGGCAGAGAGATCGTGACATGGGCAAGGCCAAGCTGGTCGAGCAGCCCAAGAAAAAAGCAGAGGACTGGTGATCCATAGTTGGACCGGATTCTCAGGGCAGCAGAGGTTGACCTACCAGCTAGCAGGGACACTGGCCTCAGGATCAGGACACACCTGCTGGAGGACAGGGGAGACTCCGAGGAGGTCTTCCAGGGCTAGAGCTACAGGCAGGCGGACTCCGTCCCCCGCGAGGTTGGTACGTCGAGGACCGCACAGGAGCAGCCAGAGTCAGAGGCAGAGGAGAGTTCCCACTCAGATGCCGAGGTCACAGAGCTGACAGACAGAGGATGGCCGTGAAGTTCTGTGGCCCTTGACAGGACTGCTACTCTCAGGGGACGTGCTTGCTGAGGACGCACTCAGGCAGTGCCAGGCCCCGTCCTCAAGAAGTTCAGGAGAGTTGCTGAGGAGACTTGGGTACCTACCAGGAGAGACCCACAGGCAGGAGGTCGTTTCTGGACACTTCTTCAGCAGAGGATAGCAGCTGGTTTGGAGAGTAACTGCGGACAGATGGACCCTGACAAGCTCTTTGTCACTCACCAGCACGCATCATACAGGCTGCCAGCAGAGGTGCCGGGACGGATTTCACACAGCACCTGTCTTATATCCCGGGCCTCCAGGAGATCATCACCACAGCGATGCGATGGATACTGACATCGTGATGGACTTCTATGCATCTTTTGTGATAGCGCCAGAACCGCTCAGCTATATGGTTCATGCTCAGAGGACAAGCCCCACAGAGTTACGAGGGAGGACCTTGTTAGCGCCTTGAGACTATTCAGCACGAGACCAGAGTGTTCCCACTTGCTCACCCAGGGATGGAGCCTCCCCGCAGACCTCTTGGGGGACACTTATCTTCAGATAAGGATATGAGCATTGCTTTCCCTCCACCTCACCCGGAGAACTTCAGCCGATCTCACACCAGACTTACACATGGGGCAGAGTTCTCAGGAGTATACTGAGCAGGACGATAGTTCCCAGGAGTGGATACAGAGATCAGTTCTCCATTCTTACTCAGTGGGTTGTGATGTTGATGCTGAGGCACAGAGGTTTGATTTAGTTGATCTGATACTGTGCCAGATGGAGGATGTTATTGCTGAGAGCATAGCTGCCAGACACTTAGCCTGTGCACCTCTGATCTCTACATTCTGAGGAGGCTACAGTTTGTTTGTCTCAGGATGACTATGACGAGCTGCCCCAGGTGACTACAGCGTACACACCCCTACCTCTGCCTCGACAGACGGGTTGCTGCCCGGGAGTCAGCTTCACAGGGGAGTTCTTCACAGGGGCCAGTGACACGGCTACCGAGACAGAGTTACACATACAGACTGGTAGCCATATGGAGTCCATTCCTGAGGACGTGACTCCGGACTCTAGAGCAGGACCTTCAGCGTCTCTCACACAAAGCTCCAGCTCAGACAGATCTACTACATGCAGAGCTAGCAGCCCTTCGCAGAGAGATCCAGAGTCGCGAGAGGATAGGGAGAGATCGACAGATGCTAGACAGTGTTGTACACACTCAGAGGGAGATGGCTTCTGGCTTGTCGTCGCTTTTCACTGGTTTCGAGGCGATCGCTCAGACCTCTTCGTCTCTTTGGACAGGCATTGCCAGGACTCCCGTCTTTCCCGCCTATCACTTTCCCAGGTGTGCTGCCACCAGATACAGTTCGCTTCAGCAGCTTCACAGCAGCAGTTTGCTCAGACACAGGGAGGACAGTCTTCCAGCAGGGACAGTACTTCAGCACCTTACTCACGGCTCCCATCTCACCTGCTGTGCACCTACGGTGGGGCCGTCGACGTCCACGTTCGCTGGTTTGACAGGAGAGGCAGGACCTTCTCAGCAGTACTTTCCTTCACCAGGTCTCTCCATGACTCCTCAGCACTACTAGCTACTACAGCTCCGAGCTTCTCACCGCTTCAGCTGACGAGTCCCCTTCTTTGTGTCACCACTGCCAGCTCGTACACTTGACTTCGACACAGTAGCACAGACAGCCTCAGTGCAGATTACTACCACTTCTTACAGCTTCACAGGCAGAGTTCGTGACTACTACAGCTGAGAGAACAGCAGCAGTGGAGCAGACAGAGTCTCCCAGGACACCTACTCCGTCTCGAGTTGTTGAGCCCTCAGCAGATCTCACTGACTTTGCTACACTCGTGAGGAGTTACGTGAGGCTCTTGCTACTGGCACTTCTTCTGAGCAGCAGCACCGCAGCAGGGCACCTCTTCAGTGACTACCACCACTGCACCTCCTCCAGCCTCCGACGCGTAGGACAGCTGTTTTTCTCTTTCCTTTCTTTTCTCTTTTTTGGTCATTGGTGCCAAAGGGGGAGAGAGATGAGAGATTCTTGTATAGGTCTAGGGGGAGTAGTGGATGATCTTGTGCTCATGGGGGGGTGGAGTGTGAGACAGTTGGTCTAGGGGGAGATCATTTGGTACTTCATTGTATATTCTTTTGGTTCTTTGTGGTTCTTGTTGAGCTTGATTTGCTTTTGCTTGTGTTTGGCTCATCAAGAATGCACTGGTTTCATTTACATACACTTGCTTCGTTATCTATATACTGCATATTGCTCTGTTGTTGATATATTGCTCTGATATATTGCTCTGGTTTGGTGTATGTTTACCTGGATGCACTTATTTATATCTATCTTGCCAGTTTTCCTCTTTCTGTGATGATTGTCACATCACTTGCTTTTGCAGGAATATCTTATAATCTTATCATCACAGAGTTGTGGTCATAGCTCATGTTTTATTCCATATATATCGCCCATGTGCTTTAACTCTATTTTGCAGTATACCTTTTGAGCTATGACTACTTTGTTCTCCGTTTTACTTGTTCTTCATTTCATTCCTATCTTATCAATCACTCTTGCGCTTTACATTCTCTATCTTATGATATGTGTTTTCACCAATCACCAAAAAGGGGAGATTGTAAGCTTCATGACCATTGGAGTTTGGAAACCCCAAAGGTATGAATGTTTTGGTGATTGGGTGAACCATATTGTGTGACTAACATTCCTTGTAGGATATTCAAATGTCATGTCAATGAAGCGTCGTCTCACATATTCTATCTATCGGACGACTTGGTGTTGGTTGCCCTCGACAATTCGGATCGAGAGCTTGATGGAGTCGCGGAAAGATGTGGATCAAGGCTAATGACATGCTAGATCCAAGCGAGTGTTGCTTGGTTAGATGTTAGCTTGAGTCCATAGAAAAACCGGACTATCAGAGAGGATCGAATTGGTTCTCTTAGAGCACACTAGGTTAGAGATCAATTGGATGCATTGTGAGTCTTCTTGAGGGCTAGGTGGCTGAAGAGAAAAGAGGAACCAAGGATGAAGAAGTTGGAAGCAAGGATCAAGAGTGGATCAAGTTTTCAGCTTATCCGGAAGAGACCGGACAGTACGGTCCCTAGGGACCCGTACAATGCGGTCTTCAATTGAAGATCCAGACAGAGAAGTGAGTCTCGGGATGCTGAGAAAATGAAGACCGTACAATAGGACCGGACAGTACGGTCTAGGGACCGTAGGTACGGTCATCAGAGGATTTCCAGACAGAGAAGTTGAAGTTTCTGGAAGTGGAAGAATGAAGACCGGACAATCGACCGGACGGTACGGTCCTAGGGCCGGACAGTACGGTCTTCATTGGAGATGAAGAAGAAGATGGAGATCGCCTGAAATAGAGACCGGACAATACGGTCTGAAGAGACCGACAGTACGGTCCTTTGTACGGTCTCTAGTTTTCGCAGGGCACTTTGGGCAACGGCTAGTTTTGGGTTGGTAGCCTATAAATATTGGTTGCCCGCCCCTTGAGGGGTCTCTTGGCCATTGTTGGAGTGCAGGAAACTCAGAGAAGCCAAGAGCAAGAGAGAGAAGCACTTGTGAAGGTTTGGAGTGATCCTAGTGCTTGAGAGAGTAGCAATTTGCATCCACTTGATCTCTAGGCTAGTGTGAGCTTGAGAGAGTCACTTCGGTTTGTTACTCTTGGTCTATGGCGAGGCCTAGACCGGTTAGGCGTTGGTGTTGAGCTGTCCAAGAGATTGTGGAAGCTAACACAAGTTTGTACACACGTCTTGGAGCTTCCCGTGCGAAAGAAGCATCACTAGTGGAGCGCCCTTTGGCACGCATCATCACGTGCGGAGCCTTACCTCCGGAAGAGTACCCGGGATGAGCCCGGCGGGACGTGCCCGCGACTTCACTCGGAGGGTGAAGTGTGCTCTAGGAGGATCGCCATCGAGCGAGGGACGGGGTCGAGACTCGGCGGGAGTGACCCAACGTGGAGTAGGGGAAGGCGCCACCCTTCCGAGACCACGGGAAAAATCATGAGCATTCCTATCCTTATCTCCTTTACATACTAGCATTTACGCTTCCGCATTTACTTTTATGTGCTAGTAGAATTGCATGATAGGTTGTCTCTTTACTACTTGGTAGAATTGCTTGCTAGGGTGTTGCTTGTTGCATAGACTAGATTGTGTGCGCGCATCGCTTGCTTTTGTTATCACCATATCTAGTCTTGCTAGCTTCACGCCTAAATACGTTGGGAGAAATGTTGGACACCGATTCACCCCCCCCCCCCCCCTCGGTGACCTTGATCCTTTCAATAGCCGTTGGATAAAGTAGGGGGACGTCCCCCTAAGGGGACGATGTCCACGTTACCTCTCCCTCCGCTCACGTTTCCCACGAATATATCCCACCCCAGCGGCCTGCAATCCCCACCGAGGCACAGCACGCAAGCCATCCTCCACAGCTATCGCAGCCCCCAGCCGGCCTCGGAGATGCCTTGGCTTACTTTCCACGTGAGTGTTCCATTTCTTAACTGACCCTCCATTCTATGTGCAACATGTTTAATGTTGTTATCACCTTTACAACTGGTAAGGTGAGCCAAACATCTAAGCACAAATGATTAAAATGATTATTCAAGCTAGTAGAATCTAACATCTAGGTCGTGGGCTAACAGATTGTGAGCCAAACACTCTTACTAACACACACACATTTTACAATTGTGCTTATCACATATAGTTCCTCCTAGAATGTTGGGGACATTCATCTTAGTGTTCCATCTTTCTATTTTTATAGTTCTAGAAAATGGTGCATTACTCCAAAACACTTGGACAAGCGGGGAACACCAACGATTGTTTTGTGCTCATTGACACGAAAGATGTATCACAACGATTGGGTTGGACAGGCCTGGAGGTGGTGGTGAAGGAAAGATGATGGCAACCAGTTAGACGCAACTATGGATTAGGCGAGACCTCGAGCCTTTTTGTTGCGATGGTAGCCACAGGGAGATAGTGGTCTGTTTGGTGGTTACTCAGCTGCAGGATAGTTGTTTCCTTTATGCTCTTTTATATTCCTAGCCTTTTTTTTTGGAATGGATAGTTTTTGTTATTTATAATTTTTTTGGCTATATGCATCTCAATGTTTGAGATAGGAATATCAATATATCCCCATTTCTAAACAAAAAACCACGTTGTATTCTGATCGTCACATACATAGCGCCCTTCCCACAACATCTGGGGAATGTGGTGCGGAAAGTTGGCCTATATCTACAACTAGATCTCTTGAAATTTCCGGTTAATGTATTCTTTGTCAATTACTTCCAGTTTTTAGATGCATTTTTTTGATTTCTAACATAGTATAGGTTGTATTGATCGTATGCGAAAGTTCTAAATACTGGAGACAGGTTGTATTCATGAAGTGATCAACGAGCAGGAGATCACCACAATCCAGAGGACCGTGGCGGATCAGTTTACCGTTACTTATCTATACTCCCTCAAGTTTCAAAATAGTTGTCGTTTTGAGGTTGCTCTAAGTCAAAATTTTTAAACTTTATGAGGAACCATGTTGAGATGTGCCATGGTTCATAATGTGATGAGTAATTGACAACGATCGAGTTTGAGTTGAACTTTAGGTTCGGGTTTGAATTGCGGGATTTTGAGGTTTGCATGAGCATGTATATTGATTATGTTTATGGCTAACCGGAGTTGGTGAAGGAGATGGGAAGTATGGAGGAGATGGAGAAATGTGTTTTCTTGTCTAATGATGTGTAGGTCAATGGAGTCAACTTGATGGTCAACGGCGAGAGGATCGGGAGGAACAACAAGCGGGAGGCTTGGGTCCGGGCGATCGAGAGGCTGGGTGAGGTCAAGGGTGATCCACACCGTACACGTGGCGGACAAGAAGCACGGAGGGTTTCGCGGTTTGGCCTCAAAACCGTGGAGGTGATGAAGACGGCGGGTTGACCAAGTCAAGAGGCGAACGGGAGGCCGAGTCAAGTGAAGGGTCCCGACGGGCTGGGACGAGAAGACTTGACGGCGAGGTTCGCGGGACGAGGTGACACGCGTCGACATCGAGGTGGTTTCCCGGTTTATGCCTCAAAACCGGCGGGCGGACGGTTTCCCGGTTTGGGCCTCAAAACCGGCGGCTGCGCATGGTGGTGTATGTGGCACCATCGCGAAGGTTGCGTCGAGGCGAAGCGAAGTCGTGAAGGGCCCGATGGCGTTCGGGCGAAGGAAAAAGAGTTGGACGATTTTGCCCCTAGTGGTAGGTGGGAGTATGTAATACCTTAGGGGTATGTTAGGAAAGAGAAAATGCCCATATAGGGAGGTGGAGTTGGCTGGCCACCTTGAGCCTTGGGGGGACTAAGTCATTTGCATCTAGGGATAGGACTAGCTAGGGATGAGCTAGAGAGAGATGAGAGGAGAGGGAACAAGGTGAGAGCTTGTATCTTCAACTTTCAACAAGAGAGGGAGGAAGTGGGCGGCGCCCTAGCCTTGTACCTATGAATCTCGTGATTGAATCAATGGAATGATGTTTGTTTGAATCAATCTCGTGC
Source organism: Eragrostis nindensis (assembly GCA_012490785.1). NCBI lineage: Eukaryota > Viridiplantae > Streptophyta > Magnoliopsida > Poales > Poaceae > Eragrostis > Eragrostis nindensis. The sequence goes on along the minus strand of JAAXCT010000001.1, from coordinate 15,773 downwards.
TCTTGTTCTTCCTCCCCATCTTATTCCCGAATTCATTTTTTTCCCTATTTTCGGAGCTATTTTCGGGTGATTTTTCGATCTTCCTTTTGGCTGCGATTTGGGTCTATTTTCTTGGATGGATTCGGTGCTAGGATGTGTGGGAACATGCCTTGAGTGATCTCGTTCAAGATCTCCCCACGAGTACCTCGAATTTGTGGATTTCGTCCAAGTTTGACCAAACCCTTGTTCTTGCACGTGATCTGAAATTCGAGGGGATTTGGTTGGGTTTTTGGTATGGATCCATTTGGATGAGGTCCCAATCTTGTCACGCACCTAGGGTTCAAGTTTGGAGATTTTTGGAGGTCGTTTGATTGGATTTCGGATTTTGGAGCAACCGGTCGCGCGTTTTTGTTCTTGCTGTTCATCGCCTACCGGACTATCCGACCGAGTACCGGAATATCCGGACCTGGTACCCGACCGGACTATCCGGCACATTACCGGAGTATCCGGGCCTGATACTCACCGGACTATCCGACACCTTACCGGAGTATCCGGCCCTGGTATCTGATTGGAGTACTCGACCGGAGTATCCGACACATTGCCGGACTATCCGGTGGGGGGTTTCTGTACTCGGTACGGTATCCGACCGGAGTATCCGATAGCATACCGGAGTATCCGGCGCCGGAGTATCCGACCCGATACCGGACTATCCGACAGGGGGTTTCTGGACTTGAAATTTCAGATCGTCTCATGGAGTTCGATTTCGCTTGATTTGCTTCCGCAGGAGTTCTTACACCATCCTTGATCACACCTAGGGTCAGCACAACACTCCTCATGTGTGTGTGTGATCTTGGTGATCAATCTTGAGGCGGGTCGGGACATAGGCCGAATTCTTTGCAAGAATTTTTATCGGCTCCCATTCACCCCCCCTCTGGTCGCCTTCTCGGTCCTTCACTTTAACTGTAAATAATTTTTTATATGTTAAGTTTTGAAATGTGATCATGACATGAGTAGATTCATATTGAAATATTATTTCATAAAAGTACAATTCAACTATATTTTATTAATTTTTTATAACAAAAAGTATTAGTCAAAGCTATGTTTTGAAGACCATGTCGATGTCCAAAAATTTGACACTGGAGGGAGTATATAGTTGAACTTGAACTGATACTGCAGGCCACAACCCAGAGAGAGAGAGAGAGAGAGAGAGAGCACTTTAGGATGTCCTCACTTTTCGTATGAACTTGGATGAAGATAGTTTCTGAATGAAAATTATAGCTGCTGATGAGATCCATGATTTTTTTTCACTGTAGGCTAATTGAGTTTGTTTATATTTGCAACTTGTAGATAAAAAATTTTGAAACTTAAATTTCCCCATATCCAAATGGGTTGAAATAAATAAAATGTTAGATTGCAAAAGTTATAAATCCTATTAAGAGGTACACCTTTGATATGGAGATCATCTTCATCTGAGTCCATTTAAAGTACCAATTTTCTGAAGAGGTGATGTGTTCTATCAGCCAAAACGTACTACAAGTCACAGTATATTGGCTTGCATGTGTTCTTCTAGGCCATCCACATTTTCTTTCTTTTGGCTATAAGTCACTATTGCTGATGAACGACAGGTCCTGATTCCTGACCCAAGATTTTCAAATAATCACCAAAAAAAAAACTAGCTGCTTGTCCCGCATGATTTCGATGACATATATTATTTTGTTTGAAGCAGTTGACTCCAAAAAAAATGAACAATTGTTCTTTTATGAATTTCGAAGAAAATAATTTTACCCTTAGGCAACAGGATCCATTTCATTATCATTATACATCTTGAAAATTTATAACTTTTTCATATGAACTTGGAAGGAGATAGTATGTATATGAATAGTTCTCCATGAGACCCATAATAGATTTTTTTACTCGAGGCTATTTGGGTATACTATATTTACTGTGTAGATCTGAACATTTTAGAAACTTTGATTTTTTTTTTTGTCTAACCGAAACTGTCTGAAATGAACAACATGATAGATTTCAAAAGTTATATATCCCATTAAGGGGCTGTTTGGCAATCGGGAAATGAGGATGGGAATTGGGATAGGGAAATGAAAGAAAATCTAGACCCTTTATTTCTTCATCATACTAAATCTCAACCCTTCATTTCCTCAAGATCCATTTCCCAATCCTTAACACACTCCACATTTTCCATTTGCCAAACGCCACCTAAGAGAGAGTACATCTTTTGAAGATGATCTTAAGATCGACTTAGATGAAGATGATCTCCATATGAAAGTATAAATCCTATTAAGATGTATGAATCTTTTAAAGAGGTGACGAATGAGATTAGACCCTATCCGTTGATGTGAGCCAACTTTTACACACACAAAAAAAAAAGTTTGTCAAGTCACTTCAACTACTCCAATTAGTTTTTTTTTAACTGTCCCCTTTTTTTGCCCTAATTTTGTAATTTTCTGAAATGCGCATTTTTTTTTGCGTGGGAAGTGCACACTATTTCCTTTTTCTTTATAATTTTTTTTTGCTTTTTATCGATGAGGAAAATATTTGAAGAAATGGAAACTCCCTGGGCCTGATCTGGTCTGTTTAACAAAGAAAATGCTCAGACATGGTAGATTGGTAGGAAGGTTCATGCAGTTTAGGAAGAGTCCCTTTTGAAGAAGCCGTCATTTAATAAAGAGAAAAATCTTTATCCAATAAAGCAATGGGTTCGTGCAGTTCAGATTTTAATTCAAGAAAACCAATGGCATAAAATGTAGAACTAGTCAACCTTTAATATCTTGCACGTCCACTGAGAATTACTACAAACATGAGTACGCTTCAACAACAGGAGGTACACAGCATTCTAGCAGCCAGAAACAAGGAACGTTCAGCAACAACAGGTCTATCCTAGTGACGGAATGGTTGCTGTGGCGCACCGGCAGCAAAGCTATGGGCTGCACCATATGCAGCTCCAGGTCCACCGTACGGGACACCACCTCGTCGTCCGGCCACACTTCCAGGCACAAAGTACGGTTGTGCAGCTGCTGGGCCTGCAAACCCCGCATGAGCAGCGTAGCTGAAGGAACGTGAGACTGGGTTCTGGAATGACGAGCTTGAGCTTGTGCCCCTTGCAGCCTTGGCCGCAGGGAAGGGATGAGGTCCAGCCGCTCCCCGCGCTCGCTTGTTCTGGAATCTGCTGGGGGGCCCTGGCTTCTTCCGCTCAGCTTTCTCTTTCTCCAGCTTCGCTAGCTTCTTCTTAATGGTCTCAATGCTAAACACCGACTGTAGCTGGCAGGATTCGACACACCTGATGACAGACCTGTATGCATTGCTTTCCAGATTGTTTGCCTCTTCCTGGGGAAAAAGATGAGGCTATCTTGAGTTTGCACGATAATTTACCACTAACGACAAATAAACCAAGCAAATGGAAAGAGGGTATGAATGGATTACATGGGCCCAAATAATTTATGAACATCCGACATACTGAACAGCCTTATAAGACAGATGAGCTGGTGTTTATGCAAATACTGCTACCACACCGACCACACCGATTTTTTTATTTATTTTCTTTACTATCTTAAAAGTTTGGTAGTGAGGGTCAATCTGCCATCCCACTACTGTAACCCTATACTTTATTTACCCATCACTGCCACTACACTAATATATACAGAGTGAATGCACTTTTACTACTATGATTCATTTTATATCCTAGGTTCGATTCGGGAATTTAGTAGTGGTCTTGTTTATTACATAAACGTTGTATGGACATCGGCTAGTAAATGACAGAAGTGCTTCCACAAGGTCAGCACCAAAATTACTTTTTAATAAGACTAAAGAACATGATATGATACTACTCACAAACATTTCAAAGGTCTCAGCCTACATACAATAATTTGCTAAACAACAAACAGGGGGAACGGGAGTAAGAGATTCTTACAACAGCAGAACTGGATTGTCTTCCACTTTTCAGCACAGCCTGAGCCTTGGCACTAGAGTCCTGCAGATAAGATTTGAGGAGGGGTGCAGGTGGGAATTCTTCAAGCAAATCAGCTTCGTGAGCAATATATATAGCCTCTATCACATTCCCTGACATTATCGATTCTGCAACAATATCTGAAAAGAAGCACCAAAGTAGTTTTTGTCAGCTCATGTTTCTTCTCACTTAAAACTGTTTGATTTTAGAGCTACAAAGTAACATTGAATGAAAGTGCCAGATATTACAATATCCTTCATACTCCCTCTGTTCAAATAAAAATGAACAGAGGGAGTAGGATCCCAGTAAAGGTTAGTTTAATTTTCTCCTAGAAGAGGAAAATGTTACTTGGATTTAAAGTATGTACTTGCTTAGTCCTGTTAACAACTCAGGAAGAACATAATGTTTAGTAAACAAAATTAAAGACAAACCAACAATTAACACTTCAACTTATAATGATGTTAGCCTTAGTCCAACAAAATGCACTCCTCTGAGACAAATTATCAAAAGCTGGTAGCTTCAATCTAAATGGAACATTGTGAGAATCCAACCAGGTTCTCTGATAGAGGCCACTTCGAAAATCATTATTGAAAAAAATGATGGTATTCAATTCAATGAAGGCACATAGCGACTTCTGTAGGTTTTAAATTCTTTTAACGCTCCAAATACTCAGAATATCAGTGCCGTTGGCATCAGTGATAACATTATCACGAAGTAAATCTGGCATGTCTCACATGACTATTCAGATCCAGAAATCAAAACATTGGAGCTACTATAGAGTGAGAAATTGAAGCATATGCCAGTTGCATTGACACAACGAACATCTCAAATGGTGGTGTTCAGATGGACATCCTAAACCAGAAAATTTATACCACATTCTATTCTCGTTCTAGAAAGAAGACGATCGACTATGATTAGTATAGTTAATCTAAAGGGTGTTATACTGATAATAATGATTATATGCAGAATATCTCTAATTAATCAACTAGCATAATTCTGCACCGAACAAATATCTGTTACTGAATCAGAAAAATGAAAGTAATAGCAATATTGACAAACAAGGTTAATAGACCATCACCTCTTAGGCTCTCCTCAAACCCAAGTACGCAAGCAATCCTAGCAAGTTCCTTCCTCCTTCCATTAGCAATAAACAGTTTCCTCAAGAACACCTCATCGAACTTGTCCTTCAACCCAAACGCCGCAACCATCTGCAGAAATATCGGCGCCTCTGGCTGCTCTGATGCGCCATTATCACCTCCTTCTCCCTTCTCCCCCTCCCTGGTCTCCCCCGCCCCCTTCTTCTCTTCCTCACCTCCCGTTTTTGCAGACCCTTCTCCCTCTTCAGCCACCTTCCCCTCTGCCTCCTCTCCTTTCTCCTTTGTTTCCTTCCCTTCCTCAGGGCCATCCTCCACTTCCTCTGGGTCCTCCTCTTCCCTGACCCAATAACCAGTTCATCTGGGTCCTCCTCCTCTTCCTGCTCTTCCCCATCTCCATGATCTTCTTCCTTTTCTGTTGCAATTGCACACAATTTGTTTTCTATTGCTAATGCATTCTCTTCTCTGGCTCTCCGCTTCTGCCATCTCCGCCTCCTGGTTAAGTGGAACCAATTTATCCATATCCATCCCAAACCGCTCTTTCCACTCCTTGGTGACAGCTACCGCCCTCTCAACCAACGTATCACCTATCTCCGGCGGCTTCCTACCATCGAAACCAAACAATGAGCGCAGCAACATGCCGAGGACCCAGTAATGGTCCTCGCCGGCGCCTTCTTTAGCAGCTAAGAAGTCGCTGACCACGTCAAGCACGAGGCGGGGCGGGTCGACCGCAGCGGCGAGAGCCGGACCCGCCTCCCGCCGAACCGCTGCGAGCTCCCGGCGGCGCGACACCATGAAGCGCCAGAGGGCGGCGGCGTCCATGCGGCGGCACATCCACCGGAGCGCGCCCCGGATGTCAGTGGGCCGCGGCGCGGCGGACTCGGCCTCCGCCTCGGCGACGGCAGCCGAGAGCGCGGCCTCGGCCTCGGCGAGACGAGCCGGGACGGCGGCCTCGCGGGCCTCGAGCGCTGCGAGGGATTCGGAGGTGGAGGCGTCGGCGGCGGCTAGGGCTTCCTCCAGGGAGGCGGAGCGGGAGGCGAGGTCCTCCTCAAGCGAGGCAAAGTGCGCGAGGGCGCGTGACCAGGCATCGCGGCAGTCGGAAAGGAGTTGCTGCTGGGAGTCAAGGTGGGCGAGGATGCGCCGGACCTCGCCGGCGGCGGCGGTATCGTCTGCTGTCGCCATAAAAGGGGAGGGTTGCGGGGAGGAGGCTGGCCTTCAGATTGGACGACGCTAGACTCGTTCGTGGACATACATCTGGGCTTTGTTTCGTATTTAGGACCTAATGGGCTTACTTAATTTTAGCTTTTGGGCTTCGCGTTGTTTGGGTTCATATGGGGCTACAGTGAGATATTATTATCTCAAAAAAAATAGATATTATATCTTTGGCTCAATGGCATGCGCCATTCTGATTTTATTAAAATAAACATTGTGCTAAATCATTTTATTTGCGTCCATTTAATTATTATACAAAATTTTCTCCATGGTTTAGACCGCGTTCGCCAAGCAAATGATAGAGATACAAAAAAGAATCATCTTAAACATTCAATGTATTGCTCAACCTCCACATGCTTGGCAAACAACATTTTCTCTATGGTTTAGACCACGTCTATCATATATGACACACATATTTTCCAAGCAAATGATATAGATGCAACAGCAAAAATCATCTTAAACATTAATTGTATTGCTAAACCTCCACATGCTTGGTGAAGATATCCATTGTTATAGTATCCAAAATGGTGGCAAGCTTTTTTCAGGGAACTTCATTCCTCATTCTTCTCAAGCAATGACCAAAAGCTATCTAGTGAGTTTTATGTATATTATGATGAGGACATCAACACTATCGATACATCCACGCGTAAAGCAGCACCAATAACATCAACGCCGGCTGGTGCTATTACTCGCGCTCGTGCTCGTCAACTTAACTATCAAGTGAGTTCCTTCCTAAGCTCTTGTCCATCTGTTTTAGATCATGGAGACACGTGCACTGTTGTTTTGCTTAGGAATGATGGAGAGGATCAGAAGGGGATGGGATTCGCGCGCGCTGGATTCGGACTGCAGGACAGGGTCAACTTGTGACGGCCACCACGACTTCAGACGGACTCCGACTGGGCTGATTGGACTTCATGGAATGCTTATCAAGTCATCTTTCCAACGGTTCCGGCCTCATATCCATATCTATTCGGAGTCGCCTGTAATCATCGAATTACTAGAGACACCTTTTTCTGTCCAGTTTTGGTCCGATGGGCCGTGTATCAAGTTGAGCCCAATTAGGGGCACGTCCTAGGGTTGGAGCACGACCCCAGCACCCCTGTGGTCGTCCTCCCACGTCCTTATATCCCTTAGCCGCCGCCAAGAACAGTTCGGGTTTTGATTAGTTGAAAGTTAGCCATTGCTACTTCCTTGTAAGCGCGCGTGTTGACTAAACCGCCCGACTTCTTGTATTCGGAACCCCACCATAGTTGATTTCAGTTGTTTAAGACCTTCAATTACATCTTGCATTCAGTGCTTGTTTACTTATTCTTGCTAGTTCTTCGGTTGCTTGCAGGACGAGTGCCCTCGTGGCCGGTGGTCGCGCTCCCACAAGATCGCGGCGACCATTGGAGGTGGTGTATCGGTTGCTAAGGCGCAGCGTCCTTGGATGTGTGTAGTCGGGCCGTGAACGTCGTCTCCTTCATCAATCGAATTACCATTCTCTCATCAAAAGATCGACACTAAACCCTAGCGGGTTCGCATCAGTTGGTTATCAGAGCAAGGTTGATCGGTGAGAGACTTCCTGTTCTTCGTTGTTTTTAACCTCCCTAGAGTCCAGAAAAGCCAAAAAAATATATAGATTAGTTTCCGTAATCCCATAGACCCTTTTGAGCCTTTTACTAGTACTGCTTAGTTAGGGCTTGTTGAGTCTTCGCTTGCATCGGTTGTGTCAAGTTGCTGGTTCTAGTTCTTGGTCCTTAGAGTTTCGAGTTCTGGTCACGTTTCAGTCACAACCGCATATCATATACTACCTTTATTGGCCGAGTTTGAGTACCACTTTGTTTCGGTTCTATTCTGAATTGCACCCGAAACCGAGTAGAATACAAATTGTTGCTTGAGTCCGAATCAATTAATTTGTAGCTCAACTGAAATTCATATTTGTGCGTTCGGCAAGCACCAGCGACTTCATATCTGTACTCGACATTTTTCTGTTCTCGATATACTACACTTTGTGCCTTCCACCAATTGGTTGATCCGCCTCTGTTACAGTTTTGAGTTCGGCCATACTCTTTTTATTACCTTTTTATCCCTCCTCGCTCCAGAAAAAGTGTGTGTGGCGAATTGCTCATTTGGTTTCCCTTGTTCATATAATCTGTTTTTGAGGTTGCCTAAAAAGAAAAAAGAAAAGAGACAAAAAAAAAGAAAGGAGAAAGAAAGGAAAAAAAAGGAAAAAGAAAGGGGCTGATCTTATTGCTTCTTCTGGATTTTCAGGTGGTGCTTGGTGATTTCCCTTGTGTCTAGGCTCGCGTCTCTAGCACGATCTAGGCTAGGACCAGCACAGTACCACCGTTGAACGATTACTCAGCTCGCTTTTACACTAATGTGGTGCTAGTATTTTCCTTGTGTATTATTTTCAGCCCACCTACAGCTCCACACATACGAAGACTGCTTCTTAGGTGTTGCTGCTGTAGCACCGATACACTTCTTTCCAGGTGCTGGACTTGTTGGTTGCCGACCCCTCCTGCTTAGCACGGTAAGAACTGGTAAGAATTTGTATAACAGTTGAGAGTGAGCGCCTCACTTTGGTTACCCAGTAGCTGTAGGATTATTAGTTCTTCTTCACTTGTTTCTGTTTGGTCTGTGTGTCTCCTATGACAGGTTCAGGAGAAGATGATGATGAGCGGCAACACTCTCCTCGCACCAAGCGTATTATGTCGTATTTTGAGAAGAAGGTGAAGATGCACACGGAGGGGCTTGATACAGATTTGCAGACGACGAATGAGAAGCTTGGGCACTTATAGCAAACACAGATTTCTACCAACACCAAGCTTGGGGTGTTGGAGACGTCCGTCGGTCGTATGGACAAAAGCCTTGCTGCCTTGTTGGGCCGTTTTGATGAGTTCATGGCTGCTGGGAGCAACAACGATAGCCACCATCGTCAAGAGGAAAACCAGGATGGTAAGGATGGTAAACAGGATGATCAACATGAGGACGAACCCTGAGAACGACTACACTGTAGACACCGAGCAGGATATTCGTGATCGTCGACGGCTACGGCATAATCGTCGGGGTATGGGGAGCCATCACCAACGTGAGGTACGAGATGATGCTTTTAGTAAAATTAAATTTAAGATACCTCCTTTTGATGGAAAATATGATCCTGATGCTTACATTACTTGGGAGATTGCTGTTGATCAAAAGTTTGCATGTCATGAATTTCCTGAGAATACACGTGTTAGAGCTGCTACTAGTGAATTCACTGATTTTGCTTCTGTTTGGTGGTTGGAATATGCTAAGAAAAATCCTAATACCGTACCACATACTTGGGATGCTTTGAAACGGGTCATGCGGGCTAGATTTGTTCCTTCTTACTATACACGTGATATGATAAATAAGATGCAGCAATTGAGGCAGGGAACAAAAAGTGTAGAAGAATATTATCAGGAATTGCAAATGGGTATGTTGCGTTGTAATATAGAGGAGACGGAAGAGCTTGCTATGTCTAGATTTTTGGGTGGGCTAAATCGTGAAATTCGGGACATTCTTGCTTATAAAGATTACACTAACATAACTTGTTTGTTTCATCTTGCTTGTAATGCTGAAAGAGAAGTGCAGGGACGACGTGCCAGTACAAAAACTAATATTTTTGCAGTGAAGACTTCTTCATGGCAGCCACGTTCCACTACTACGCCGACTGCACGTGCCCCAGCGCCATCTTCATCACCGAGTCGGGCAGCACCTTCTCCTCTTAGCGAGAAGCCTCGTGCTAGTCCTGCTAATTCAGCAGCAAAGACTGCCCCGAAACCTGCTGCTAGTGCTTCATCTGTTGCCTCTACGGGTAGAACAAGAGACGTCCAGTGTCATCGGTGCAAGGGCTATGGACATGTCATGCGAGATTGTCCAAGCAAGCGTGTTATGGTCGTCAAAGATGATGGTGAGTATTCTTCTGCTAGTGATTTGCGATGAGGATACACTTGCATTGCTTGCGGCTGACCATGCAGGTAGTGAAGAACACCCAGAAGAACATATTGATGCAGGTGATGCCGAGCGCTATGAGAATCTCATTGTGCAGCGTGTGCTCAGCGCACAAATGGAGAATGCGGAGCAAAATCAGCGATACACACCTTGTTCCAAACAAAGTGTGTAATTAAAGAGCGCTCGTGCCGCATGATTATTGATGGAGGTAGTTGCAACAACTTGGCGAGCAGCGACATGGTGGAGAAGCTTGCATTTACTACCAAACCACACCCACATCCATATTACATTCAATGGCTGAACAATAGTGGTAAGGCAAAGTAACTAGACTTGTGCGAATAAATTTTGCTATTGGATCTTATAAGGATGTTGCTGAATGTGATGTTGTGCCTATGCAAGCTTGCCATATTCTGCTAGGTAGACCTTGGCAATTTGATAGAGATTCTATGCATCATGGTAGATCAAATCAGTATTCTTTTCTATACCATGATAAGAAAATTGTGTTGCATCCTATGTCTCCTGAAGATATTATGCATGATGATGTTGCTAGAGCTAGGAAAGTTAAATCTCAGGAGCTTGCTAAGATTGAGAACAATAAAAATGCTAAATCTGTTTGTGAAAAGAAAAATGAGATATCTTTGAAGGGAAAATGCTTGCTTGCTACTAAATCTGATATGAATGAATTGATCTTCCACATCTGTTGCCTATGCTTTGGTATGCAAAGATGCTTTGATTTCCTTTCATGAAATGCAGAATTCTTTGCCTCCTGCTGTTGCTAATATTTTGCAGGAGTTTTCTGATGTGTTTCCAAGTGAAATACCATCGGGGCTGCCACCACCCACTTCGAGGGATTGAGCACCAGATCGACCTCATCCCCGGTGCTTCATTGCCTAACCGGGCGCCATACAGGACAAACCCGGAAGAAACGAAGAAGATTCAGCGCCAAGTGCGAGAACTACTCGACAAAGGTTATGTACGTGAGTCTCTTAGTCCTTGTGCTGTTCCGGTAATTCTAGTGCCTAAGAAAGATGGATCATGGCGTATGTGTGTGGATTGTAGAGCTATCAATAATATCACCATTCGATATCGTCACCCTATTCCACGTTTAGATGACATGCTTGATGAATTGAGTGGTGCTATTATGTTTTCAAAAGTTGATTTGCGTAGTGGGTATCACCAAATTCGCATGAAACTTGGAGATGAATGGAAAACTGCTTTCAAAACTAAGTTTGGTTTATATGAGTGGTTAGTCATGCCTTTTGGGTTAACTAATGCACCTAGCACTTTCATGAGATTAATGAATGAGGTTTTGCGTGCATTCATTGGAAAATTTGTTGTTGTGTACTTTGATGATATATTGATTTACAGCAAATCCATGGATGAACATCTTGACCACTTACGTGCTGTTTTTGATGCTTTACGTGATGCACGTTTATTTGGTAACATTGAGAAGTGCACCTTCTGCATGGATCGAGTCTCTTTTCTTGGCTATGTTGTTACTCCGCAGGGAATTGAAGTTGATCAAGCCAAGGTGGAAGCTATTGATGGATGGCCTGTACCAAAGACCATCACACAGGTACGGAGCTTTCTCGGACTTGCTGGGTTCTATCGCCGCTTTGTGAAGGATTTCAGCACCATTGCTGCACCATTGAACGAGCTAACGAAGAAAGGAGTGCCCTTTTCTTGGGGCACCAAACAAGAGAATGCCTTCAAGTTGCTAAAAGATAAGTTGACACATGCACCTCTCCTCCAACTTCCAGATTTTAATAAGACTTTTGAACTTGAATGTGATGCTAGTGGGATTGGATTGGGTGGTGTTTTGTTACAAGATGGAAAACCTGTTGCATATTTTAGTGAGAAATTGAGTGGGCCTGTTCTGAATTATTCTACTTATGAGAAGGAATTATACGCTCTTGTTCGTTGTTTAGAAACATGGCAGCATTATTTATAGCCCAAAGAATTTGTTATACATTCTGATCATGAATCTTTGAAGCATATTCGTAGTCAAGGAAAATTGAATCGTAGACATGCTAAGTGGGTTGAATTCATTGAATCTTTTCCTTATGTTATCAAACACAAGAAAGGGAAGGAGAATATCATTGCTGATGCTTTGTCTAGGCGATATACTTTGTTGACACAACTTGACCATAAGATCTTTGGTTTGGAGACAATAAAAAAACAATATATGCATGATGCTGATTTTAAAGATGTGTTGCTGCATTGTAAAGATGGTAAAGCATGGAACAAATTCATCGTTAATGATGGGTTTGTCTTTAGAGCTAATAAGCTATGCATTCCAGCTAGCTCCGTTCGTTTGTTGTTGTTACAGGAAGCGCATGGAGGTGGTTTGATGGGGCATTTTGGAGCAAAGAAGACGGAGGACGTACTTGCTGGTCATTTCTTTTGGCCAAAGATGAGGAGAGACGTGGAGCGATTTGTTGCTCGCTGCACTACATGTCAAAAGGCTAAGTCATGACTAAATCCACATGGTTTGTATATGCCGTTACCCGTTCCTAGTATTCCTTGGAAAGATATTTCTATGGATTTTGTCTTGGGATTGCCTCGGACTAGGAGAGGGCGTGATAGTGTTTTTGTGGTTGTGGATAGATTTTCTAAGATGGCACATTTCATACCTTGTCATAAGACCGATGATGCTACTCATATTGCTGATTTGTTCTTTCGGGAAATTGTTCGCTTGCATGGTGTGCCAAACACAATTGTTTCCGATCGTGATGCTAAATTTCTTAGCCATTTTTGGAGAACTTTATGGGGTAAATTGGGGACTAAGCTTTTGCTACCACTTGTCATCCCCAACTGATGGTCAAACTGAAGTTGTTAATAGAACTTTGTCTACTATGTTAAGGGCTGTTTTGAAGAAGAATCTTAAGATGTGGGAGGAATGTTTGTCTCATATTGAATTTGCTTATAATCGTTCGCTGCATTCTACTACAAAGATGTGCCCTTTTGAGATTGTTTATGGACTGTTGCCTCGTGCTCCTATTGATTTGATGCCTTTGCCAACTTCTGAAAAATTGAATTTTGATGCTAAACAACGTGCTGAATTTATGTTGAAGTTGCATGAAACAACTAAAGAAAATATTGAGCGCATGAATGCTAAGTATAAGCTTGCTGGTGATAAAGGTAGAAGGCAATTGATTTTTGAACCTGGGGATTTGGTTTGGTTGCACTTGAGAAAGGATAGGTTTCCTGAGTTGAGAAAATCTAAATTGATGACTAGAGCTGATGGACCTTTTAAAGTGTTGGAAAAAGTTAATGAGAATGCATACAAGCTCGATCTTCCTGCAGAGTTTGGGGTTAGTCTCACATTTAACATTGCAGATTTGAAGTCATATTTGGGAGAAGAAGATGAGCTTGAGTCGAGGACAACTCAAATGCAAGAAGGGGAGGATGATGAGGACATCAACACTATCGATACATCAACGCCTAAAGCAGCACCAATAACATCAACGCCGGCTGGTGCTATTACTCGCGCTCGTGCTCGTCAACTTAACTATCAAGTGAGTTCCTTCCTAAGCTCTTGTCTATCTGTTTTAGATCATGGAGACACGTGCATTGTTGTTTTGCTTAGGAATGATGGAGAGGATCAGAAGGGGATGGGATTCGCGCGCGCTGGATTCGGACTGCAGGACAGGGTCAACTTGTAACGGCCACCACGATGTCATACGGACCCCGATTGGGCTGATCTTGGACTTCATGGAAAGCTTATCAAGTCATCTTTCCAACGGATCCAGCCTCATATCCATATCTATTCGGAGTCGCCTGTAATCGTCGAATTACTAGAGACACCTTTTTCTGTCCAGTTTTGGTCCGATGGGCCATGTATCAAGTTGAGCCCAATTAGAGGCGCGTCCTAGGGTTGGAGCACGACCCCAGCACCCCTGTGGTCGTCCTCCCATGTCCTTATATCCCTTAGCCACCGTCAAGAACAGTTCGGGTTTTGATTAGTTGAAAGTTTTGCCATTGCTACTTCCTTGTAAGCGTGCGTGTTGACTAAACCGCCTGGCTTCTTGTATTCGAAACCCCACCATAGTTGATTTCAGTTGTTTAAGACCTTCAATTACATCTCGCATTCAGTGCTTATTTACTTGTTCTTGCTAGTTCTTCGGTTGCTTGCAGGACGAGTGCCCTCGTGGCCGGTGGTCGCGCTCCCACAAGATCGCGGCGATCATTGGAGGTGGTGTATCGGTTGCTAAGGCGCAGCGTCCTTGGACATGTGTAGTCGGGCCGTGAACGTCGTCTCCTTCCATCAATCGAATTACCCTTCTCTCATCGAAAGATCGACATTAAACCCTAACGGGTTCGCATCATATTACCTGCATGGGTGATAGAATTATAATAATCATTCTAATTTAATCATAATTCATCACGTCACTTCGGGTCTGTTCCATGAGCAGTGTCTCTGATCTCTTCAACAGAAAACCAGCTGTTTTTCTTCTTCTTCATTCTGAAGAATAAAACCTTTGCAGGTGCGTTATCCAACTCCCTGTCGTCTTCGGAAGTTGAGATGCCATGCCGCACCCCAGCTCACTTCTTGAGACCGATTCAGCATGTCAGCTTGGACCCAGCAAATGAGCTACTAGTTGTACTCAAATGTTAAATTCGCCAGCTAGATTGCACTATTCAGTTCAGAAGCAGAAAGTATTGTTTATAAATTAAGAGGCTTTGGGTTCGGCTGCATTTTTGCAACTGTTCTGTCTCACAGAGAAAACTGAACGATACCTCCATCCTTTTCTTGATAATAAAGGTATATTTAAATTCCATTATTTAAGAAAAATCCATTCCATCAAGTAAGTGAAATTATCCCAGCCTTGACGTCAAGAGATTTATGCATCCAAACACTGTTTGCTTTTCAGTTCCTTAATTTGCCCAAGGTTACAAGTTTAAAACTTGGCAGACAAATTGATCATCGGCATTTTTCGAAAGACCTGATCATCGGTATTGTAAATTGTAATGCACAAAAACTAAATCAACAATCTGACTGAAAGCTCACCCGATGACCACTTCCAAGTTTCAGAAATTGCTATTGTCAGTGTCTTTCCTCTTTTGAACACAAGTATGAAAATGGATTGAACTGAGTAAGCATGGCCTAATTTACTCAGTCAAAACAGGATACGCTCTTTTGGTCCAGGAAAGGTTCAGATAGCTACACGATTAGCATGCAATCAAATGATTTCAGGTGGACAGGCAGCGGCCGAATCATTGGCGATTCCCACAAGCTGGCCAGCGAGTTTAAGGTATCCAAAGAAACAGCAGACTCATCAGTACAACGCTTTCACATGATTGATCACATGAGAAGAGATCATGCCACTCTTGAGGCCGCAAAGCAGCACCCTCATCAGAAGCATTACTTTATTCCCAGTTGCATTCCCTCAATGCTTTGACGACACTTCGTCAAGATTAGCACAGGGCACGAATCTGATCTCCATTAAATTTTTTTTGCGAGACCTGATCTCCATTAATTGGAGCTGTATCGAAGTCCTTTAGTTAATCCATCTGATAACTTTATCTGACACAAGAACGATCGGATCAACCATAATTCAACCAGTCGT